>BPTQ01000008.1:257566439-258261239 GCA_019973895.1 Chrysanthemum seticuspe | reverse complement strand
AGACTATACTAAGTTGTCGGTAGACCTATAGAAGCTGTGCAAGAAACTAGTGCTACGCAGATTACTTCTACTCTTGACTGAACTATTTAAGTGCAACTTGCAGTCAGCTCTTAACAGAGTATGCTGGGACATGAAACCGTTCTATGTACAGAAGCTACAGCAACTCCCTGTTCAAGAGTTTCAGTCGAAGCCTCTAGAATCTACTACAGAAGCTGCCTGGTTCAGAAGTCTCAACATGCAGTGTACAGCTCTAAGGACATCGTGGCCATCAAACACATTGATCTCAAGTCTAAGTGGGACTACACATTCTTAAAGAATATCATAGTCAAACGACAAGATGAACAGGACTATGGATTCTCCGAAGCTGACTTTGAGAACTTGTCCCTCAACGACATCGAAGACATGTATCTTGCCAAAGTACAGGGTCGTATGAGACAATTCTCGACTGACGTTCAACGTGAATTTATCAAGTCAGTTCTCATCTTCATTAGACGCATCGTGATCAAAGAACGTGTCGAAGATATCCAGATGGCTGTTGAATCATATCAGAAACGTGTAAACTTCACTCCACCACAGCTTGATCTTCCCGACATCAACCAGCTTAAACAACTCACGCTCATCAGCAAACCTTTCGGCGTTGTTTACCGCAGTGAACTTCGAAGAAACTGCTTAATGGCGTGTAGTGAGCTCCACAAATTTGGGGATCATACATTGAAGTTGGTTAGGGATGGATTGGCGTACAGATTGAAGGATATACGCATGAAAGTTGGGAATCCTAAGCGCTGGAACTCTCAGGAAAGGAGGGATGTGAGACGTATCATCACCTTGATTGATGAACGGTTGTTCAGAAGGGATCAGTTCCGCCGATTGGAAAGCTATGTTGGTGGTCGACTCAGGAGAAACATCATCGGCTTTCAACGCCCGGTGCGCACTCCTGGGAATATCATTGCACTTCCTGGTACCCCTTAATTGGTTTCCTTCATATAATTTTGGATGTATGATTCTATATGTGAATGGCTTGTGCACACATAACAGTGTACAACCCGTAATTGTCAAGAAAGGACTCTGTGGTACGCCTCAGTGCCACAATCCTTATAAAAGGAGCGAAAGCTTCTTAATTTTTGAGTAAAACCTATCAAACCTTTCATTTTTCAAGGTTTTGCTCAAAAAGACAAGTACTTCCCCATATGATTTCAAAACCTCAACCGTTTATATCACTAATTGAGGGGGAGTATTTGAATTAAAACTTTGTTCACAAATTGTTCACAGTGGTCACTCTTCCCGCAACACTCAAAATGGTCATATTTATTCTCAATCGTTCAAAAATAACATTTTCATATGCCATTTTTGAGGGGGAGAATATTGTGTGATAAGAAATATGTTTTGTAAAGCAACATGTGCAAGCCCCTTGGCTTTCTCGTGTGCAAAGACTTAACCAATGAATTGACGATCCTTAACTGTTTGCAACTCGAAAAGACTTGTCCTGGACGGGTAATAATTTCAAGCTAGTTCGCTAGTAATGTAAACGTGTCTCGCAAAGGACTTGTCCAAGTAGAATGTACCATTCGAGAAACTCTTGATAGACATGAACTCTGACGGGTTTGACAACCTTCCAAGGTTTGTCTACACCTTCAAGGTAGTTATTAGAGCTAGTTGTCACCTAAAAGCTGACAATATATCTCTTTAACTATTCAACGTAACCGTGTCTCGCGGGAGATTGTTTATCTTTAGTGGATCAATTCAAAAAGTGCGCGCTCTTTCCTCACTATGCATTTAACCATTAAAACTATTAAGCACACGTGGAGGGGGAGTATTTATGCAAAAACTTATCTCTCACTGTGGTTCAAACATGTTTTTCATTTACAAACCCTTTGAGAGATATTTTAACTTACAGTGGTTATAATGGCAAACATAGGTTAGTCATGGAGTTATAAGGTGACTAAGGTTAGGAATAACCGTCCTATGATCCGCCAGAGCCGGAGGGATCTACCCAAGGACACTACCATTAGTTAGTGTTAGAAGTCCTTAGGAATGATTATAAAAAGGAGAAAATGAGAATCGGAGAAAGAAGGAGTTGAAGAATAAAAAAGAAACGTAAAGTAAAGGGTGAAAAGAAATAGCCCTCCAGATTATTCAACTTAGGGCAGACACCGAGTTCAATTCATATGCTACTGGTTGTCACTTAGTGACACCGGTATTGAAGATTAAAAGTCGTCATGGACCCAGTGACGCATGCACTAAACCTTCTTAGCCACTCAAGTTTCTCTCAACAGAAGCTTGTTTCACTCTCATAGGGAACCCTACAGAAACTATTGGCTTTCTCTTAGAGATCGCTGGTATTGAAGAAGGAGACCCTCTCCCTAGTCTCCGCTCAGGAAAACCAAAACGCACTATTGAGTCTAGAGCCACGAGATTCATCAAAAGATCTCTTAGGTACACTTGACATTTAATCACTTGATGATCAACAAATAAGATCATCAGTGGTTCATATCGAGTCCTTCACAGATCTTAGCAATCTGTCGAGAACATTTATGAGAGGTTCACATCTGTAATCCTCAGTGATTGAATGGAAACTCCTGCCAGGGTCAACATCTAACAGCCCTGACAGCAGGTCACTTCGGTAACTCCCCGTGGATTACGCGGAGTGTGTCTCAAACGGTCTACAGTCGTGAGGTGATGCTTCGGTGTACCTCAGCGACTCTTCTGAACTGTAGATGTACTTCGGTACATCGCGTTATCTCACTTGTGGGACTCCAGTTCAGGAACGGCCTTTGTAAGAATTAGAGTTGTGTTTTCACACTATGCTGTTAACACTCTCGAAGTTCAAACTTGTAAGTGCCGGAAACCGCTTATTACTAACCGTTTGAAATGTTTTCTTCTTATGGAAGCTCCGGAGCGGGATGATCGTGCTGATTCTTCTCATGCTCACGCCAACATCATCACTAATGGAAGTTCTATTCGAATGCAACACAACAGTCAGAATGATTCTTCATCAACCAAAGAATCTACAAAGTTAAAGACTTAAAGAACTTCATCAGTACTGATTTCCACCGTCAAAGAGCGTGTGAGCATGTTGAAGAATGATGTGGAGACACTGGAGCAGCGAAGCAAACCTGAGGCAGACTGATGCAGACAACAACATACTATCACTTTCACCACAAAGAACAATGATCAAAGAACAAAGTTAAAGATGACGTTGAAGCTTAACCGTACAAAGATAACTATCTCTCTACACTGGGGAGATTGTTCGAATCAAGGCAATTCCTCTCACAAGAAAGAAGAATGTCAGAAGACGTCACAGCTACTATTACATCAACGCCTTCACCGTTTACATTCATATATACTTGAGGGGGAGATTGTTGGAATCACTCCTAAACAGTATTTCAAGTATTTATATTTCATATGTAATAGGTAGCTTTATTATGGCCTTTATGTTTGTTTAAGGTCAAGCTTATGTAGAAGGCCCATAAGCTTGATCCAAGCCCAATAAGGAATAGGGAAGGAGAGGGAGTGTTGCCCTAGCTCCTTGCCTATATAAACTCTTGTAAACCCTCATTTGAGGGTTGGTTGTTCAAGTTACTCTTTCACATACATCTACGCCTAACCCTTCCTCATTTATACGTGTGTGTGTGTTTGGTATTTGTTCAATCGCCTTCATCTCTTCTCTTATAAGCTTGTGTTGTAAAACTTGTGACCTAACATAAAGAAACAACCGGGATAAAGTAACATGCAAGTACAAGGTTTTATGAAACTGAAAAATATTTGCTTTCTCCCCCTCAACACTTGATCGGAAGAAATACTGAATTTTGAAAGATTTCAGTGTTGACGGAAGATTTGTACTTGCCACGTTAAAAGAAGTATAGATAGAAGAATATTTTTGTTGTTTTATCAGATTTTATAATTTTGTATTTTGTTTTTGAAAAATATTTACAAAAGAGGTTTTGGTGTTTGACTGGTTTTAAGAATGTTTTAAGAGTTCATCCAGTTCCTCTTGAGTCAAACACCGCATACCAATCCGGTGGACCAACTCATTAAACCTAGCAGGAGCTAAGGCTTTGGTGAGGAGATCTGCCAATTGGTATTCTGTACCCACAAAGTATAATTCAACAGTACCATGTTCCACGTGGTCCTTGATGAAATGATATCGAAGATCGATGTGCTTTGATTTCGAATGTTGAACTGAGTTGCACGAGATCGCAATAGCACTCCGATTGTCGCAGTACATCGGGATTCTGTCAAATACATAACCATAGTCTTTGAGTTGTGTTCTCATCCAAATGACTTGAGCACAACACGCCGACATGGCTACATATTCTGCTTCTATTGAGGAGAGCGATGTACAATCCTGCTTCTTCGATTGCCATGACACCAGTTTATCACCAAGAAATTGTAATGCTCCTGAAATACTTTTCCGTGAATCTAAGCATCCTGCGTGATTAGCATCTAAAAATGCGATTAGTTCAAAACCAGAATCCTTCGGATACCAGATCCCCAAGTTAATGGTTCCCTTGATGTATCGGAGGATTCTTTTAGCCTTAGAGAGGTGGGTTTCAGTTGGTCTCGACTGATAACGGGAGCAACTGTTAGATACATGAGAGACCCAATAATACTACGGTATTTGGTAGGGTCCACCAATTTCCCATGTAAATCAGCATCTAGCTTCTTGGTATGAGCCATTGGTGTGGCATAGGTGTCACAGTTTTGCATTCCAATTTTGTTTAACAATTCAAGGGCATATTTGGACTGACTCAAGAAAATACCACAGGGTGATTGATGAACTTGCATTCCTAGAAAGAATGTGAGTTCACCCATCATTGACATTTCAAAATGTTATGTCATTAATTTTGCAAAAGCATTTGAGTATTTGAAATGTGTTGACCCAAAAATGATGTCATCCACATAGATTTGAACGATTAAGATGTGAGACCCGTGATATTGTATGAAAAGTGTGGGATCGACCAAACCTTTGGTGAATTTATTGGCAATGATGAAGGATGATAACTTATCGTACCACGCCCGAGGAGCTTGTTTGAGACCATACAGAGCTTTGTTCAGTTTGTAGACATGGTTCGGGAACTCGGGATCAACGAATCCTTCTGGTTGGCTGACATAAACCGTTTCTTTCAGTTGCCCATTCAGAAAATCAGTTTTGACGTTCATCTGAAAGACCGTTATGTTCATATGAGCCGCGAACGCGAGAAAAAACCGAACAGCCTCAAGACGAGCAACCGGAGCAAATGATTCTTCAAAGTCAATACCCTCTTCCTGTCTATAACCCTTAGCCACCAGACGTGACTTATTTCTGATTACGTTCCCTTCAGCATCCAATTTGTTCTTCCAAATCCATTTGAGACCAATGACGTAGACCCCTGTTGGTCTTTCAACCAGTTTCCATACTTCAAGACGTTTGAATTGGTTGAGTTCTTCTTGCATGGATTCAATCTAGTTGTCTTTTGTCATTGCGTCTTTAATGTTTTTAGGCTCAGATTGGCAGACAGTGAGAGCATAAATGCAATGTTCACCATCTGTGTGAAGAGGTTGTCTTGTAACGACTGGTTGATTCGGGTTGCCAATAATATTCTCTAGAGGATGGTCTTTTGTCCAACGATGTGTAGAGGGTTGATGTTGGTATACATTGTGCAGATTTTGAGGATTCAAATGGTTTGTTGATGATTCCGCGACATCAGGAGCAGCAGTTTCATTGGCAAACGGGTTAAAGAACGCATTTGGATCAAAATCTGCAGGTGGGGGTACTTCATTAAGAACATCAGTAGCTGGTTCAGCGTCGTTGGAAGCAGTTTGTTCAACTGTTGTTGTAGAGTCAACTGGTGGTGCTTCTTCAACAGTAGTTGTTGTAGCAGGTGTATCAGGTATAAGAGTATGATCAGGTTGAGCAGCGGAAACAGCGGATACACCTGGAGCACGTTCATCAATGTCATCACTAAACAACGGAGCAAATAGCGTTTCCATTTGTTGACGAGTAAGCTGGGGGCTTAGTTCAGCTGATGATAGGGTTTGAGGGAAGTTTAAACGGTTGTGACCGGGTTCCAAGCAGTTATGCTCAGAAGCCATGTCTGTAAGTTCATCAAAATTAGCATGAATCGTTTCCATAACCTACTTTGTACGACGATTCCAGATCCGAAAACCCTTAGAATTTTCACAATATCCTATAAAGACTCCAATGTCAGCTTTGGCTTTGAGCTTTCCAAAGTCATCACGATCATTATTTGGGTAGCAAAGGGATCCAAATACATGAAAGTGTTTGAGATTCGGTTTATGGTTGTGGATAAGCTCAAAAGGTGTTTTGTTGTGGCGTTTAGTAATCATTGAACGATTTTGAGTATAGCATGCAGTTGATACAGCTTCTGCCCATAAGTAATCTGGAAGTTTAGCATTGATTAACATTGTTCTTGCAGCTTCCACTAACGTACGGTTTCGTTTTTCAACAACTCCATTTTTGTTCTGGTGTACGTGCAATAGATGTCTGATGCTCAATTCCCACTTTCTCATAAAATTCTCGAAGAGTGTGGTTTACAAATTCAGTTCCTTTGTCTGTTCTGATTTGGCGGACGGTGTTCCGGAGCTGAACTTGTATTTTTGTGAGAAAGGTGATGATCATCTGTGGAGCTTGATCTTTACTTCGAAGAAAGTAGACCCAAGTCCATCGTGAGTAGTCATCGAAAATTACCAAGATGTAGCGTTTGCCATTAATCGTTTGCACGCGCATCGGGCCACACAAATCCATGTGAAGAAGATGAAGCACATGTTAAGAGCTGTGTTCCACCTTTGAAGCAAAATGAGCACGAGTGCTTTTCCCTTGTTCACAAGCTGAGCATAGGTGATCTTTGGAATATCGGAATCTCGGGAGACCTTCAACAAGTTTGTGTCGAGCAAGGTTGGTGATGGTTTGAAAGTTTAAATGTGAGAGACGACGGTGCCATAGCCAGGATTTTGTTGATGTTGCCTTTGAAAGTAGACAGATAGGAGATGAAGCAACCATGTCTTGCATTGAGATTGTGTATAGACTAGAATTGCGAGAGCCAGACATTAGATCGTTTCCTTGTAGATCACGAATGAAACAAGTTTTCTCCCGAAAAGCAACTTCCAAATCTCCATCACAGAATTGACCGACTGAAAAGAGATTGTGACCGAGGCCTTCCACATAGTAAACCCTGCTAATTTCGATATTTCCATTGATATAATCTCCGTAGCCCATGATAGCTGCGAAGTGATCATTCCCGAATCTGACAGTGCCAATGAACTTTGCAATAAAGTTTGATAATAGTTTAAGATTGCCTGTCATGTGTCGGGAACATCCGCTATCAACAATCCAAAGGATGATCTGTATCACCTGCATTACACACAGATGACACAGATGGAATAGAAGTAGATGTGGAACCCGAAGTGTTAGAGGGTTCCGAAGCAGTTATAGTAGAAATACACACATCAATGACTTTAGGCATCCATTTAAATCCTAGTGTATTATGTATCCATTTCTGCCATCTCCAACTAGTCTTAGCTTTAGTCTTAGTGAATGCACTAGGTGGTACTACATTCCTTGGAGGTGATACTGGAACTACAAGTACATCAATGCGTTTCTTAGAATCTAAGGAGGGCGGTTTACCAAGCACAGACTTAGAAGCATTAGTGGGCCTAGAGGTATTCCGATTCTTAGGATTCCTTAAACGAGACAAGATAGCCCTAACAACACATTTGTCATGACAATCAGAAAGCATACTTTTATGACAAATAACACAAGAAGCATCAGACTGAATATCAATAGTACTTAAAGGTTTAGCATTCGTTACAACACTTTTTCCATTACATTTGTCAGACGCAATATCTAAAGTGGGTGCAACTTGAGTCTTATTCAAAGTCCTAGGGTGTTCTTCTACTTCAGCATTCTTTATTGATCTTTTTTTAGGTCGCAACTTCCTATTCTTCCTTGTATTGCTCCTAGGCTGTGAAGTGCAGACGTTTGGAAAATAGGCAACTATTCCTGTTTCAGTAGAGGGAAGCACATTAGTATCTTGTGTTTTGTCAGTAGGCAATCTGGGTTCACGTTTGCTAAGTGTTACAGGTGCAATTTTCTTAATGATGCTAGGCTGAACTTGTTCATACTTTTCTAACATTTCCCTTAACTTAATGATAGTGTTGATAACGCTACACGCGTCGTTCGGGGTCAAGGAAACTTCCTTTTCTTCGAGCAAGTTTTATAACACCCTAGGCAGTGAACCTAATCGTTGTAGTGTAGTAATTAGGGTAAGCCACGGGTATTGATATCGTTCTCTAGGGGAATAGGAATGCTAGTAAGAAGTTACTACGCTAAGGTTAAGGTTGAGGAAGATTATTTTTTTGTATTTTTTTATATTTTATGAAATGGAAAGGTACGAATCTCGGGTATTGGATAGGGGGGGTTGGTATTTCTACCGATTACTCTACTATTATCTAATTATCTAAACTAAGGTTGTGGGAGTCTATGTCTAATTAATGTGTGCTCGTATGATAGTTTAAAGATGTGTTTACTTAGGTTGTACTACTCCTTAATTATCTCCTATTGATGGTTGAGTTGTCACGTCCTTATTCTTAGTTGCGTTGTGTGTCTAAAGTTGTAGGGTATGCGTTTCTCCCTAACTCTTTGAACTTACCAAAGGGTCTCGTCTACAAAACCCACTAGGGATAATAAACTCTTACTCTAAGGCACTCTTTGGATGGTTTAGCTTACAACTACTCAGGTAATTATATTCTAAGGTTCACAAAGATGAATCAAGCATTAAGTACACAACTGTTGAAACAAATAGACCTTGATAGATCTTGAGCTCGTGGATCGTTATGTATGCCTATGTAATCACAAGCACAATAAAAGACAATCTCTACTACTTATATTTATCAGCGGAATATAAACACAAGTAATAACTAAGAACTCTGTGATCCTCTATGGATCTTTATATTAACTAAAACTGAGTTTTTCCAATCGGTGCATAACTCATTCTAATGTGTTCCTTTTATAGACAAGGAACCCTAAACAATATCGCTAAACCGTTTCCCAAGAAACGTATAAACAGAAAACTAAATAAGATATACACAATCACTTCCTAATAAAGCTCATGTATATCCACACTAAATAAACTAAACACGGAATAAACACTTCCGCAGAAACAGACTAATAACTATTATACTTCAGCAGATTATGTCTTCAGCAGAATCCACTATTCTTCAGTAGAAACACTTCGGCAGTAATTTCAGCATAATCCAAACTTCACATAATTCCCAACAATCCTCCCCTAAACTGGAATTTGACTTGGTTAAGTTCCAGTTTCTTGATAGATCTTACAGCACTAGAGGATTGAGCACGAACAACAGCAGCAAAGAATCCAAATAAGAACATCTCTGTGATGAAGAAACTCTAAAACACCATATCTTTGCAGCAACAAATGACACTAGATACATCAAAACAAATTAGTTTCATACTATTCTCATCACATCCAGGTGTGGAAACTCCTGTGAGACGTGAATCATTGAAAATAATGGATTTGATGTCTCTTTACTAATAGCCATCACTACTGGAGTAGCCATATGTTTAAGTTCGTAAACTATGGTACACTGATAACCATCTGATTTATTGGCAAACCAGCAACCATATAAACGGATTTGAAATGTCTTTACCTGTATCCGTTTGCTCAGGACTAGTCAATTCTTAGAATTGGTGAATTGATAACCAAATATGGAATGCCACTGCCTTTACCACAAGCCATATACATGTGGGCTAGTCAATTCTTGGATTCCAATAAGGAATAAACCATGGTGAATTGAAAACCATACAATACTCAGCAATTAAGCATGGGTGGTTGCATACCCTATGATTTTTAGCAAACCATTACAGCTATCAACAGATTTGATGTGTCTTTACCAAAGCTGTACCCTTTGGACTAGCTAACTCTTTGACATACACAAGGTATATCTGGTGAGTCAAGAACCAACAAAAGTATACAACAAACCTGCAGAAAAAGTTAGATAAACCCAAAAACATTTTTTTTTTTTTTTAACTAAAGAAATAAAGAAAACAAAGATTACAAAATAGTACAATCAAGATGAACCTTTATGTGACAGAAGCTGATTTTTAATCAAACCAACACATTGAGTAGCATGAAGCTCATCATTGCCAACTGGATTAGGAGGCACTTCCAACTTCTGTCTCAGCAACCGTTCCATAAAAGTAACCGATAAAGGATAGAGCTTATCCGATAGCATACACAAAATCATTCCACATGTGGTCTGAACCACATGAACACAAGGCAGAGGATAAAATCTCCAACTCTCAATCTCCCACTTATGGGAATTCTTCCAAATAGAATACCCTTTACCATTTGGAGAATGAGAATCAAACATGACCTGAAGATCACCCAACAAATATAAACCAGAACCTGTAGCTGGATGAAACTTATAATACTGAGTAACATGTTCATATAGCATCTTCAAATCATGTCTATTCACCAAATAAAAGATGTCCTTCAAGAAGTTGAACTGAAGAACAGTATTATCCAGCCTATAAACAGTGTTAAGCTTTCCAGCTTTCCAATTGGCCAATACCACATGAGTTCCTTCAGGAAAAGCCTCAATAGATCCAACATTAATAAATGTTGACTCATCAGCCTTGAGATCTAAAGCAGTATTCTTAGAAGAATGTTTTCTAGCCAATCTGACAGAACTCCTTTTAACCAAGCTCTTCTGCCTCCTACCAACAATGTTATCAGTATCAAGCTGTAGATCATTTTCCTGACTCAGAGGATCACTCAATCCACACTAGACAACGCTGCAGAAGAAACCAAAGAAGACTCAGCAGAAACAACCTTATCAGAAGAAGTCATAGCTTCAGAAGTTGTTTCAGAAGTAACAACTGAAGAGATCACCAGAGGCAAAACATCATCAAAATTATCCACTATCTCAACAGTTTTATGTCTCTTTGCTTTAGGAACATCAGACATTGAAGCAATGCTTTCCAATTGAGAAGAAGAAGTAGAACCAGAGGAAGAAAGCTTCATAATCATATTATACTTTCTGATCAAAGCATCATCAGACAAAGCACAGATTTGCTTCATTGACATGCCAGAATTATAAATCGTAGAACTATGATTCTTTACAACTCTCTGCATATGATTCCTCTTCTGAACTATAGTCATGGGTTTGTCTCTTTTAGCTTGATATCTTTGAGCAATAAGAGCTTTCCTCTTTGCAGCCGCTTCTTGCTTCCGTAGATTACCAAGAGCCACCATTTGATCCGCAAAATTCTCATTATCAAAAGATGCTCCTAATATAAGTTTTGCAAGATTTGGATCAGATGCTCCTTGAGTAGTATAAGCATCCCATTGATCATCAGTGATCTTAGGAAGTAATGCATCAAGCTCTAATTTTCTTTCAGGAGACAAATTAGAATCAGACTGATCTTGAAGAAATTTAGCAACAACACGACTCTTCTGCATATTCTCATAATCAGCAAACATCCTAGCTTGAGCTTGGTTTTCTTCAGCAGTTACCAGTCCTGAACCAATCATATCATCAATCACTGCTTCCTTTACTTTGTCAGAAGATTCCTCATCAGAACCAAGTTGAGCTTCAGAAGGAACAATTAAATCAACATCAGAAGAAACAGGTTGAGACAATTCCTCAACAGGTGTAGAGAAAACTTCAGAAGAAGAATTCAACTTATACATTCTTCCAGCTATAAAAACTTCATCATCATCTGCTGAAGGTGAAACAGTTGGTTGTTCTTGTAAATATGAGGTGTGACCATGATCAGAAACAACCTCCTCAATTAGAACATCAGCAGATGCATCAACCACGTTTGGCTCCATTGAAGTGTCAGCAGATACCTTATTCAAATATTGTCTTCTTCGTTTTCTAGTAAATATAATAGGCACCTTGCTCCTTGAAGATTCAACAACTGGAGAAGAAACATCAGGTGTAAGAGCTGCATCAGCCAAGATTCCAAGAGATGCATGAAGATTTTCTTCATCCTCCTCTTCAGAAGAAACCAGAACTCTCTTTTTACCCCTCTGACTCAGTAATTCTTCCAAGTTCTCAACTTTAGTTTCCAATTCCACAATCTTATTACCAAGAATAGACTTGGTCTCTGCAAGTTCTTTCTTAAGATCAGTCACCTCACCTGCATACTTGTTCATCAGAGCATATAATGAGGTAAGTGTAACAGGATCCTCATCTGCATCAGCTGATTGCGCAGTTGTAATTGGAACTTCATTTGACCGTTCAGGAGTAACATTATCCTGATCAACATTAGAACATCCTTCACCAAATGGATTCCTAATAGGACTTGGTGTAGGCAATCTATCAATATCAACCTGAACTTCATCAATATCAACCTGAACCTCATCAATAGAAACTTGTGTAGGTGCTTGACTAGGACATGGTCTAGGTGAAGGTATGGATGCCTCAGCAACAGCAGAAGGGCCCTCATCAATATCAACTGAAAAATTAGCATCAATAGTATTGGAAGAAGGTAAACTAACAACATTAACCTCATCAGCAGTCTCATTCTCCTGAGACAACATAGCAGCTAATAGAGGAAAATGTGTCCCCTCAAATTTAGTTCTCATTGAAGCAAATAACTTGGAAGTTAAAACACCTATGGGATAAAAAGCTTGGGTGTGGGTAGGAACATTCAATATCATCTGTAAGAACCTAGGGTACATCAAAAACTTACCCTTTTTCCTAGTTATGTTCTCAGACATATTATCAAAAACAAACTTAGAAAAATTATAAGTCAAACCCTTAGATAGACAAATAATACCACATCTCAATTGGGTTGAAAACTGATCCCATCCTCCAGACTTATTGCTTACACACTGAAGCAACGTATGAACCAAGAACCTCCACATAGGACAAAGCTGATTTTTTAACCACATATCAGTCCTCGTACCTTGATATCCAATCGCTCTAAGCCCTTCAAGTACCATCGTAGCATCAGAATGATAAACTCCATTCTCATCATCCAAACGAAGTTGTCTTCTGATCAGTTCCTCTGTCACCACATACTCTCTTCCAGCAACCCTTGCAACAATCTCAGTATCACTCCTTTTCATAGCCGATGCCCAAAATTGAGTAACCAAGGATTCATATATAGCATCCGGAGAATGTGTTAGAGCATACTGAATCTTTGATCTCTGTAAGAATGCAATCATCGGTCGATACAACTCGTCACCTCGAGCAGTTCCCAGAAAAGCGACCTTATTATGATCATGTTTGAATTGAAGCGCCATTAGAGATTTTGAAAATTAGGGTTACGATTTGCACAAATGGAAGTGTTTTGAATGAGAGTAATAAACGAATCACTTAAAATGGGACAAATATATGCCAGTAGAGAATAAATAGAAATTTCCCAATTTTGGTCAAAGTTGACCAATGATGACGTGGACTTCTACTTTTACTCATATTCACTTTTAACTTCGGTAGAAACGGAAACCATTCTGCTGAAGTAGAACAATCAGCAGAAACAGATTACTTATTCAAGAAGCTTCAGTAAATATCTTTTTACTGTTTCACCCACTTGCATTAATTCTCATCACCACTTGAACCTGTCTATAAAACAATCCCAATGCACACATACCTCTTCATCAAAAACCCCCAAATATTAGTCCAAACCCTAATTCCACCAATACTCCAAAATTAGCCATAATAAACCATGAGTACCAAACCTGAGATCATAGATCTCACAACATCATCCTCATCATCATCTTCATCATCAAGTGAAGATACCAATCCATGGCTTTATTACTTTCCAAAACCATATCCACGACCAAAGAAATCACCCTTTCTCCCTTCATCAGAAGATGAAAGTGTAGTGAATCCAAGTGAATCTGCTGATGATTCTGATGACTCCTATAAGGAGAGAACATCTTACTCCCAACCCCCAGCATCTCAGCCTCAACGAAGGCCACGAGACAAAAATCCACCACTTCCAGAAGATAGAGAGGTGGTTCTTGGTCTTTCTGCATCAGGTTTTGGTGCATCATCACATATCGTATAAGGGAAGAACTTAAGGAGGGTAGATGGATTGCATTTTGGTTGAAATAAATAGATGAAGCACAAAGGACACATTGTTTTTCTCCATCATCAAATGTGGTCATTGTCATCATCAACGTTTGCATCAATCCATCCTCTCCATTTTGATCCTTAGCATCTTGTTAGTGTTGGTTATGCATGTCACAAAAGCGTAGCCAACATTTAGTGTGAAAGATGTGAGCGATCATGCATATCCAACAGCTTGTTAGATGTTGGAACGGATGATATGTAATAGATTAGGATTAGTAGATCATATAGATGCATTTGATGTTATTAGTACTCTGTAAGCTGTAAGCTGTAAACTGTTTCTTGAATGAATGAATGAACCATTTGCTCAATTTGCTTCAGTACTTCTTTTGAATGAATCGTATAACTTCAGTACATCATCTTCAGAGGAAACAAATGACTCTCTTCAGCACTTTGAATTCAGTAGAAACAAGCTTAAGCTTTCTTGACCATATCTCAACTGAACAGAATAACCACTCTGCAAAACAGAACAAACACAGAGACATACACAAACCAACAAAGAAACACAAACTAAGATTACATTAGCTGGTTAGAGTTAGATAAAATCAAACAGATATACAAAATTACATAGCAAAATGCAAAGTTATACACAAATCCTCCCCTGAGGCATATGCCTCCCCTGAGGCCTATGCCTCCCCTTAAACTTTGCAGTTAAGGGTTAAGCATACCGATATGGACCACAAGGTGTTGAAACCTTGGTCCATCAAAAGCCTTAGTTAACAAATCTGCCACATTATCATCAGTATGAATTTTGACCACATTTATCAAATTTTTATCATATGCATCTCTTATAAAGTGGTGCCTGATTTCAATATGTTTTGTTCGACTGTGAAAAACTGGATTTTTAACAATGCATATGGTACTTTGATTATCAATAAAAATTGTTGTGTTCATGAAATTGTACCCATAATCCAACAACTGATTTTGAATCCAAAGAACCTGTCCACAGCAATTTGCAGCAGCAACGTACTCTGCTTCAGTAGATGAGGTAGCCACAATAGTCTGTTTCTTGCATTGCCAAGAAATCAATCTCTTTCCAAGGAATTGGCAACCTCCAGTTGTGGACCTCCTATCCAGATTAGCACCAGCATAGTCACTATCACTATAAGCTTCCAACTTAAAAGGAGACTCTTTTGGGTACCAAAGACCTAGTAGAGGTTGGCCTTTGAGGTACTGATGCGTGCCAGACAGTCAAGCTAAATCACACAAGCCTGCCACTTGTGAATGGCAGACCGTAACCAGCTTAAAACTGCCTAAGCACGAATGCAATGAAGATCTGAGGAGTATAGGGTTTCCCCGGGTCATTATGTCCCAGCGAGCTATGCAATGGATTATCAAACGTATAGTGATCGGGAGATTTGAACGGAAAAGGAGATTTGAATAGATTATAACTACAGAAAAAGCCAACAAATTACAACGGCTTAAATGCAAATTAAAGGAAATTAAAAAGATAAAAAATATTAAATAAACGCTATCACTATTTTTAAAATGATGAACGTTTAAAACTTAAAACTTACGTTTAAATAAAAATAACGTAAACGTACAAAATAAAAAGTGAAACTTATACAATATAAATCCTAAAAATATGAAAAATACATTTTTACAATCCTAATGATAAAAGAAAATTTATAGAAAAAGAAAATTATTTTTTATAACTAATTATCTAATTAAAAACTATTTTTAACTATTAAATAATTACCTAAAATATAGGAAAACGTGAAATAAAGCTAGAAAAATAAGATTAAGACTTAGAAAAATCTAAAATATCAAAATAGAATTTTCAAAACTATTTTTGTATTTTTCTGATTATTTTTCTATTTTCTATGAATTTTAAACTATTAAAAACTACTTAAATTATTTAAAAATACAAATTTAACTAAGAAAAATCTAGAAAAATATTTTTTTGGCTTTTTATATTTATCTAAACTTAAGAAAATGAAAACTTTTTTTTTTTTGAACCTTTTCTGAATTTTTTGTATTAAATGCTATTTAAAAAGTGCTAAAAACTAATTAAAATCAAGAAAAATAGCAAAACAACTAGGAAAAATCTGAAAATTTCAGGAAAATTCTAAAATGATGTTAAGAAGCTAGGAAAAATGGAAAATCAGGCACTTGTTTGCAAGAAAATGAAACTGATGAATCAAGTGCTTATTGAAATAAGCACTTGATAAGCAAATGAACCAAACAAGCTACCTACTGTTAACAGAAGCTATGATATACTAAATATGACCAAATCAAACAGAAATCAACAAGTTACAGCTACTGATTTGCAAGATAACACAAATTTGGTGATTTTGATATTAAGCTAAAAACAGATTCTAGGTGTCAACTTGCAGTCCCAAAATAAGCACCCAACTAAGCTACAAACTAAAAACCAATGATTAAGTTCTAAACTAGACCTAATTGACTGCTTATAATCAAAATACCAGCCTTTGACAAGCTTTAATAAGCACTGTGCAAGCTTGGATAAAACTGAGAAAAGCTCAGTGTCAGCTGAGCCCTGTGAGCAGGGCACTGGGGCTTAACTTTGAGCCTATGCACAAGCTCAACCAGAGGGCTTAAGCTAAAAACAGTGATGAGGTCTTAAAGACCACCAAGTAGACTACTTGTAAACCAAAAACCAGAACCTGCAAAGCCTTATTGAACCCTGTGCTCAATCTGCAAGTTCTGCAAAAAACAGGTTTTTGACATTTTTGACTTTTGAAAATGGTTGTACACTTTGACTAAAATGAAACTTGAATCCACTTTGATGACTAATATTGATGTTTTTGAATGAAAAGAACACAATGCAACCTCTGGTTAACACTTCTTAACACAAATCAAGAGATTTCCAATCCAAATCCATAACAGATCTCACAGTAGGACAGATTGAAACTTATTTTGACTATAAGGGTTGTAGACTCAATTTTAATGACTCAATTGAGCTCAAATATGCTAAGTAAACTTAAACCAACAAGAAGCTAGCACTGATTTCACCTGTGAGACAGGTATGACAGTAAAACAAACACCCCTTAATATCTTGATTTGCCAATTAAAATGATATAACAACTGACTAAGCATGTACCAATGATCAAGCTAGATTCTCTTAACCTAATTACTACTTTTAGAACAGGTTTTAACTAATTATGAGCACAAATACATTGTATGCAAGATTTGTGAAAATCACTTACAATTTGTCCAATAGCCACTATGGCCTGCCAACTGTGAAACCAAGAACCCAAGATCACTAATCCTATATAAACCACCCAATTACTTCCATTTCAACCCATTTTCCTTTCTGAATCAAACCATATCACCCCTGCACCATTCTTGTTCCAAATTTGACTTTTGTTGACCAGTTGCCAAAGTTGCATGAAATGTATAAATAAGCTTATACAAAGCTTTGACAAGCTTATTGGAGCTTGTCTAAGCTTAAAACTACACTACTAAAGGATTTGACAATGATTTTGAGATTAAAAATTTCAACAGTAACATAAAATTTGGAAATTGAACTTAAAACTTGAATTGATACTGAAATTAAGTTGCAATACACTTAAATGATTAACTTGAATACAAATGAACTTAAAAATACCAGTACAAAGCTAACTTAGACTAAGGAATTGAAATTCGACATACAATTTTTAAAAACTAAGACTAACTCTCTCTCTATCCTTCCTTCTTAGCTTCTTATACACCCAAAGTCTCTCTTTTCTCTCTCTGGACACTTCCCAGCAACAATCTGAGCCATAGATTGGCTAGAACTCATCTTAGCCGTTTATGCAATTTTGGCGCCAAATTCTGTTTTGGATATCTGGGACAGGAAAGAGGTGTAATTAATGTGGTGGGATGGTTGGTGAGGTGGGGGGAGACAAATGGTGTGGTAGAGTGGGTTGGTAGGGATGTTGGTGGCTGGTGGTGGGAGCAGACAAGGTTGTCGGGGAAGACAAACCGGGGGCGGGTTTTGTTTATTTTAAATAGTTGGGTTGGTCGGGTCATGGGACTGGACCGGGTAAACAAATTGGGCCAAAGGTGTTAACAATTGGGCTTGGGTAAAATACTAGGGTCCGGTTTGGTTTGTTTGAAATAATAACACCAAGGACCATATTTGCAACTTCTCAAAACCAAAGGACCAATCATGTAACTTATGAAAATGTAGTCAAGGGTTGGTTTTGCCAAACTTTACTAATCCAAGGGTCAATTTTTGACACTTTTGAAATTCCCAAGGACTAGATTTGACCAATTTTGGATTTTCAGGGACTAAATTGTAATTTCTCAAATATTTAGATTTTCCACCAAAGGACTAAATATGATAATTTATGTTTTCAAAAGGACCTTTGGTGATTTTTCTTTTGAAATTTTGACTCAGGGACTATTTTTGACAATTTTAGAAACTTGGGGGACTAAAACTGCAATTTTTGCAAATTTGATATGTTTTTCATCTGATTTTGATATTTTTGCATTTAAAACACATAAAACACTGATTTGTGATATTTTGATCATTTTGATGTGTTTCTGAGTGTTTTCAGATGATTTTGCAGTTTATTTTGTACAAAAATGATGAGTATTTAGACACTCATCAATCCCCCACACTGAGATATTGCTAGTCCCTAGCAATGATTTGAGAAAACATAATGGATTTTAATCTCTTTACCAAAAGCCATTACTTCTGGAGTAGCCAAATGTTTCAGTTCAAGTAAGAACCATGGTACACCGATAACCATGTGATTTTGAGCAAACCACCAGCTTTCAACGGATTTGATTTTGTCTTTACCAGAAGCCGTACCCTTCTGGACTAGCCAACTCTTAGATAAATTATCAATATTATCTTTGGTGAGCTGATTACCAATTATGGATTTTCCACTGCCTTTACCACAAGCCATAAACTTGCGGGCTAGCCAACTCTTCACTTTTTAGGATATGGTGAGCTGAATACCATACAATTTTGGGAAAATTGCAAGCCGTCAACGGATTTGAGATATCTTTACCAAGAGCCGTTTGCTCCTGGATTAGCCAATCCTTTTGTCTTACAGACAAGGTGGACTGATAACCAAATGAGTAAGTGTAGAACACTTACTCCAAAAAAAAATTTTGGCCAAAAACGGGGGGATTGGGATAATTATATGATAAAATTCGTGAGAATTCCCCCACACACTTAAAAATGAATATTGCCCTCAATATTCAAAGTACCGGCGGCTATGCCGAAACAAAGAACGTAAAAGGGAAATACTACGGCCATTATTTGAAAGGATTTTTTTTTTTTTTTTTTTTTTTTTTAACATGTGGGGCATCACCCCCACACTTAGGTGGTAGAAAGGGGTAAGAAGTCAGAAATATGGGTGAAAACCCATATGGTGTGTGCTACTGTTTTTAATTTCCGAGTCGCTAGCTTGACTCGACCCCGAATTCATTGGTTCATGGGGAAGCAAAGTGGAAGAAAAAATCTCCATCGGACTTTCATTCAGGATGTTTGGACAAACATTTGAAGCACGTGAAAGTTCCACACCGATGAGATACACATAGAACCGGCTCAAAAATGATATATGGAAATGCCGGGATCAAAGATAATGTCTTCATTCCCGAAGGAGTGAAGAACAGGAGAAGTCACGGGATAAGTGAAGAAGAGATAGAAAATCATGATAAACATCATGACTAACTCATCTTCATCTATAGGAGGATCCATAATTTCAGGATTATGAATCTCATCATTTAAGCTT
The DNA here is from genome assembly GCA_019973895.1 of Chrysanthemum seticuspe. Lineage (NCBI taxonomy): Eukaryota > Viridiplantae > Streptophyta > Magnoliopsida > Asterales > Asteraceae > Chrysanthemum > Chrysanthemum seticuspe. The sequence goes on along the minus strand of BPTQ01000008.1, from coordinate 258,241,443 downwards.
ATGTGATCAAGACAAATCTCGGGAGTGTCTAGATCAAAGTAGAATTTATCATACTCCCGCGGAGATATGATATGAGTGAGTTCACCGGAGAACTCCTCAAAAGTGAATGAATCATATTCAGAATTGATATGAGTGAGTTCACTGGCGAACTCCTCCACTGTAAATGATTCATAATCGGGGAGAGAATTATGAGAATGAGAAGTGGTACTGCCACTAATCTTCTCTCCCATAGTATCAAAACAGAAGGCTTTCATTTCCGGAATCGAATCATCGGAAAGAATGTCACTATCCTTAATGGGGATAGGAGATGAAATAGGTTTCTCTTTGAAAGCCTCGATTTTAGAAATGAGAAGACTGACATTCAATAATGTTGCTCGAAGAGCTTCATCTTTGATTTCAGTGTCAGTAACTTCATCATTCTCTTCTTCTAAGCTAACAAGCTCAGAAGGTAAATCTTCCGCATAAACGATGTCTCCACAAGATAACGAATCATCATCATCAGAATCGGAGGACATCTCAACATGATCATTTTGGAAGACAAGAGGAGGAGGGATATCACACACATGATCAAGAATTCCCTGTGACTCTCCTGGGATAAGGACAAGGTTCTCAACACTAGACTTTATGAATTCGTCCGATTCCTTTTCAGGAACAGTGTCGAGATGCTCGTCCCCCATGTTCAGAGAGTGAGTGTGAATCTCGGGTGTGATAGCAGTTGTTTGAGATGAAATCTCAACTGCTGGAATATCAACTGACTGAGGGGGTTGAGAAATATTACTTTTAAAAGGATAAAAACCCTCCTCGTCATCGTCATAAAGTGCTGCCTTGAGAAATTGGGAACGCCTTAGAGCTGCTTGCTCTAGGATAAATAATTCTTCCCTAGATTTGCGAGCTTCTCGTTCTTCGGCCAGCAATTCTCCTATGGTTTTTTCACCACTCACTTGATTCTTAAAATTACTCATCATATCATCAAGTGTTTTCATTGCGGTTTCAAGATCCTGGGAGATTTCATGAGACAACGGCTCAGATGGAGTTTGAACCGTGTGGTGCTGTGGAGGTTGGAAATTATCAAACATGTAAGAGTCATGATTGTTACAAGGAACTGGGTTCCCTATTTGACAATCAGAGCTGAAGTGGGGACCTCCACAGTATTTACAACAGTAAAACTGTTGAGTCTGGAATGGTGAATCATATGGATTTTGGTCATACCCAAAGTTCTGAGCATCACCAGAAAACTGTTCATAGACAAACGTGTTTCCGGATTGACACTCAAATCCTTGGTGAGGACCTCCACAAAATTCACAGCAGAAGTGTTGATTGTATGAAGATAAGTCGCGCTGTGGTGGGTAATTGGAAAAATTAGAGGGGTCGTTAAATGAGTTCTGATTAGGATCATAATCAAATGAATTCCTTGAACCACAAAACAAACAACTCCCGTTATGAATATCATTACCACATTGTACACAAGTACACCAACGACAGGGTGAACCAAAGAGAGGCTCACCACAACCGACACAAGGAATAAACGATTGCATTTGATAGTTATGAAGAGGAATCGGTTTATTCAAAGAATCAACAAAACCAACATGGTGATCCGAATGACTATCAAGTCTCGAAGAACATTCAGAAAAATCCGGAGGTGGGACAAGTGGAGTGCTCTGAGAGCTAGCAATTTCCACCACTTCCGTTATGGTCTCCGGTTCTGGTTCTTGAGAAACGTGAAGTTTAGGCAAGTCATTCTTGCTAGTCACCGGTGTTTGAACGGGTTCATCGTAATCAATTCTAATTCTCGACCTTTTTTCATCGGTTTGACTTTGTTCGATTAGATTACGGGCTCTATCTTCAAAGAAAGTGTCCTCGTAATCCTCGGTGGGTGCTTGGGGTAGCTCCGATGTTTGAACTGGTTTGTCAAGATTAGAATGTATTTCAGGTTGTGGCGGGTGGTCGAAATAACTTTGAAAATAATTTTTGATGGATAATTCGCACGAATTGCAAAATTCGCTTGAACTAGGCCCTCCACACCGCTCACACACATTTCTGACGATGAAGTTGACGATTGTCGACATAAGAATTAAACATATAGAGGATTAAGAAGAGAATCAAATGGTTGAGAGGATACGAAGAATAGAATTAAACGGCAAAAGAGGGTAAGAGAAATAGAATCAACGAATAAGAGGAATGAGAAGAATATTTTTGTGTTTTTTGGATAAGAAAATATAAACATATACAGATGGATGGTATGAACAAAGAGTGAAGCTCAAACAACTAATCTGCTAGACGTAGGATTATCAGCACAGCTCCCCGGCAGCGGCGCCAAAAATTTGATGCGTGCCAGACAGTCAAGCTAAATCACACAAGCCTGCCACTTGTGAATGGCAGACCGTAACCAGCTTAAAACTGCCTAAGCACGAATGCAATGAAGATCTGAGGAGTATAGGGTTTCCCCGGGTCGTTATGTCCCAGCGAGCTATGCAATGGATTATCAAACGTATAGTGATCGGGAGATTTGAACGGAAAAGGAGATTTGAATAGATTATAACTACAGAAAAAGCCAACAAATTACAACGGCTTAAATGCAAATTAAAGGAAATTAAAAAGATAAAAAATATTAAATAAACGCTATCACTATTTTTAAAATGATGAACGTTTAAAACTTAAAACTTACGTTTAAATAAAAATAACGTAAACGTACAAAATAAAAAGTGAAACTTATACAATATAAATCCTAAAAATATGAAAAATACATTTTTACAATCCTAATGATAAAAGAAAATTTATAGAAAAAGAAAATTATTTTTTATAACTAATTATCTAATTAAAAACTATTTTTAACTATTAAATAATTACCTAAAATATAAGAAAATGTGAAATAAAGCTAGAAAAATAAGATTAAGACTTAGAAAAATCTAAAATATCAAAATAGAATTTTCAAAACTATTTTTGTATTTTTCTGATTATTTTTCTATTTTCTATGAATTTTAAACTATTAAAAACTACTTAAATTATTTAAAAATACAAATTTAACTAAGAAAAATCTAGAAAAATATTTTTTTGGCTTTTTATATTTATCTAAACTTAAGAAAATGAAAACTTATTTTTTTTGAACCTTTTCTGAATTTTTTGTATTAAATGCTATTTAAAAAGTGCTAAAAACTAATTAAAATCAAGAAAAATAGCAAAACAGCTAGGAAAAATCTGAAAATTTCAGGAAAATTCTAAAATGATGTTAAGAAGCTAGGAAAAATGGAAAATCAGGCACTTGTTTGCAAGAAAATGAAACTGATGAATCAAGTGCTTATTGAAATAAGCACTTGATAAGCAAATGAACCAAACAAGCTACCTACTGTTAACAGAAGCTATGATATACTAAATATGACCAAATCAAACAGAAATCAACAAGTTACAGCTACTGATTTGCAAGATAACACAAATTTGGTGATTTTGATATTAAGCTAAAAACAGATTCTAGGTGTCAACTTGCAGTCCCAAAATAAGCACCCAACTAAGCTACAAACTAAAAACCAATGATTAAGTTCTAAACTAGACCTAAGTGACTGCTTATAATCAAAATACCAGCCTTTGACAAGCTTTAATAAGCACTGTGCAAGCTTGGATAAAACTGAGAAAAGCTCAGTGTCAGCTGAGCCCTGTGAGCAGGGCATTGGGGCTTAACTTTGAGCCTATGCACAAGCTCAACCAGAGGGCTTAAGCTAAAAACAGTGATGAGGTCTTAAAGACCACCAAGTAGACTACTTGTAAACCAAAAACCAGAACCTGCAAAGCCTTATTGAACCCTGTGCTCAATCTGCAAGTTCTGCAAAAAACAGGTTTTTGACATTTTTGACTTTTGAAAATGGTTGTACACTTTGACTAAAATGAAACTTGAATCCAATTTGATGACTAATATTGATGTTTTTGAATGAAAAGAACACAATGCAACCTCTGGTTAACACTTCTTAACACAAATCAAGAGATTTCAAATCCAAATCCATAACAGATCTCACAGTAGGACAGATTGAAACTTATTTTGACTATAAGGGTTGTAGACTCAATTTTAATGACTCAATTGAGCTCAAATATGCTAAGTAAACTTAAACCAACAAGAAGCTAGCACTGATTTCACCTGTGAGACAGGTATGACAGTAAAACAAACACCCCTTAATATCTTGATTTGCCAATTAAAATGATATAACAACTGACTAAGCATGTACCAATGATCAAGCTAGATTCTCTTAACCTAATTACTACTTTTAGAACAGGTTTTAACTAATTATGAGCACAAATACATTGTATGCAAGATTTGTGAAAATCACTTACAATTTGTCCAATAGCCACTATGGCCTGCCAACTGTGAAACCAAGAACCCAAGATCACTAATCCTATATAAACCACCCAATTACTTCCATTTCAACCCATTTTCCTTTCTGAATCAAACCATATCACCCCTGCACCATTCTTGTTCCAAATTTGACTTTTGTTGACCAGTTGCCAAAGTTGCATGAAATGTATAAATAAGCTTATACAAAGCTTTGACAAGCTTATTGGAGCTTGTCTAAGCTTAAAACTACACTGCTAAAGGATTTGACAATGATTTTGAGATTAAAAATTTCAACAGTAACATAAAATTTGGAAATTGAACTTAAAACTTGAATTGATACTGAAATTAAGTTGCAATACACTTAAATGATTAACTTGAATACAAATGAACTTAAAAATACCAGTACAAAGCTAACTTAGACTAAGGAATTGAAATTCGACATACAATTTTTAAAAACTAAGACTAACTCTCTCTCTATCCTTCCTTCTTGGCTTCTTATACACCCAAAGTCTCTCTTTTCTCTCTCTGGACACTTCCCAGCAACAATCTGAGCCATAGATTGGCTAGAACTCATCTTAGCCGTTTATGCAATTTTGGCGCCAAATTCTGTTTTGGATATCTGGGACAGGAAAGAGGTGTAATTAATGTGGTGGGATGGTTGGTGAGGTGGGGGGAGACAAATGGTGTGGTAGAGTGGGTTGGTAGGGATGTTGGTGGCTGGTGGTGGGAGCAGACAAGGTTGTCGGGGAAGACAAACCGGGGGCGGGTTTTGTTTATTTTAAATAGTTGGGTTGGTCGGGTCATGGGACTGGACCGGGTAAACAAATTGGGCCAAAGGTGTTAACAATTGGGCTTGGGTAAAATACTAGGGTCCGGTTTGGTTTGTTTGAAATAATAACACCAAGGACCATATTTGCAACTTCTCAAAACCAAAGGACCAATCATGTAACTTATGAAAATGTAGTCAAGGGTTGGTTTTGCCAAACTTTACTAATCCAAGGGTCAATTTTTGACACTTTTGAAATTCCCAAGGACTAGATTTGACCAATTTTGGATTTTCAGGGACTAAATTGTAATTTCTCAAATATTTAGATTTTCCACCAAAGGACTAAATATGATAATTTATGTTTTCAAAAGGACCTTTGGTGATTTTTCTTTTGAAATTTTGACTCAGGGACTATTTTTGACAATTTTAGAAACTTGGGGGACTAAAACTGCAATTTTTGCAAATTTGATATGTTTTTCATCTGATTTTGATATTTTTGCATTTAAAACACATAAAACACTGATTTGTGATATTTTGATCATTTTGATGTGTTTCTGAGTGTTTTCAGATGATTTTGCAGTTTATTTTGTACAAAAATGATGAGTATTTAGACACTCATCAGGTACTTAAAGATCTTCTTAACAGCATTGAGATGGGAAGTCAGTGGAGTAACTTGATGTCGTGAACAAACACTCACAGCAAAAGTAATATCAGGCCTGGAAGCTGTTAAATACATCAAAGAGCCAATCATGGACATGTACAGATGAACATTCACAGGTGGATCAGCTTCATTGTTGGTCTTTGTCTTTGGAGCTTCATAAGGTGTAGTGGCAGTCCTTACACCCTCCATACCAAACTTCTTCAAGATGTCCCTCACATATTTGTCCTGACTGATAAAGATACCATCAGGTTTCTGCTGAACTTGAAGACCCAAAAAGAAAGTCATCTCTCCCATGGCACTCATCTGAAACTCTCCCTTCATAAGCTCCTCAAACTCCCTGCACCAAGCTTCCTTTGTGGATCCAAAAATAATGTCATCCACATACACTTGCACAAGAATAATGTCAGTGGAATTCTTCTTAAGGAAAAGAGTCTTATCAATTGCACCTCTTCTATAACCATGCTTCAGAAGAAATGTAGAGAGCCTAGCATACCAGGCTCTGGGTGCCTGATGTAGTCCATAGAGAGCTTTGACTACCTTATAAACATGATTGGGATGATCTGGATCTTCAAATCCTTTAGGTTGAGTGACATACACCTCCTCTTCAATTTCACCATACAAGAAGGCTCCTTTAACATCCATTTGATAGACCATAAAACCCATATAGGATGCATAAGCTAGGAAAATCCGTATTGCCTCAACTCTTGCCACTGGTGCAAACACTTCATCATAATCGATCCCCTCCTCTTGTCTATACCCCTGTGCAACTAATCTGGCTTTGTTTTTAATGACAACACCTCGAGCATCTCTCTTATTCTTCAAAATCCATTTAGTCCCAATAGCATACTTACCATCAGGTAGTGGTACCAATATCCAAACCTGCTGATTTTGAAACTGTTGCATCTCATCCTGCATTGCTTCAAGCCAACTTGAGTCTTCAAGAGCCTGAGTAACACTGGTTGGTTCCACTTGTGAGAGAAAACAAGCAAACAAACAATGTTCATAGTCTGTGTGATTGTCTCTCTGCTGATTTGAGACATAAGAGATAAAAGCCACCTGACCATATTTAGAACGCGCCACAGTACCTCTTGTTCTAACAGGTGCATTAGGATCACCAATAATATTAGACTGTGGATGAACATTGTTGATCCTTGTAGTAGTAGTGGTGTTGACATCAATAGAGGAATCAAGATTAGTCACAGTAAGTTCAAAGTCAGTATCATAGGAAGGTGTGTTGAAGATTCCTGCTTTAGGTTGATGATGACCAAGATCTGAAGGTTTGGGAAACCTTGTATAGGGTTCTCCAAGATCTGTTGACACTCTAGTAGAAATAGGAGTAGAGTCAACATGTCTTTCAGCCGAATTGGAGAGGTGAGGAGAAACAGAACCACTTTCAGCAGAATTGACTTTTCCACTGATTGTTTCACTTGTACTATTTTCAACATGCCTCTCAGCTTCTAAATTGGCTGCATACTCTTGTTTCTTCAGTCTGGCAAGGTCCTCAGCATAATAGAATTCATCTTCACCCACATCAGTATAATCTTTAGAAGTGTCACCTACAAAATTGTTAGGGGAGGAGGAAGGCACTACAATGGGTTGTTCATCATCTTCAGACCCACTGTCAGAATGAGCTTCCAAAGTTTCTGCACTAGTAGTTGGAGATGCTTGAGAATCTGCATTTTGGTTAGCCATATGTCTAGAATAACCCAAGTAATCAGTCAAGTAATCAAGGTCAAATGACCAAACATGACCCTGTCCTTGAACATTAGGCTTGTCTTCTAGATACCTCAGATTCAATGTCTCCTCAATCTTCTTAGCAGATACATTGTAAACTCTGTATGCCTTACTATGAGCAGAATACCCCACAATATAACCATCATCAGCTTTCTCATCAAATTTGCCCAACGGATCACTTGTATTTAAAATTGTCACTTGACAGCCAAACGGTTTAAGGTAATGAATAACAGGAACTTTCCCAAAAAGAAGTTCATATGGTGTTTTAAGATGTGGTCTAGTAATGGACACTCTATTGAGTACATAACAAGCTGTACCCACAGCTTCAGTCCAAAACATGGTTGGAAGTTTAGAGTCTGCCAGCATTGATCTTGCAGCCTCTATTAAGGTTCTATTTTTTCTTTCTGCCACCCCATTTTGTTGAGGGGTTCTTGGAGTGCTATAGTCCCTTTTTATTCCCTTTGACCTGTAGAGTTCTATAAGTATAGCATTCTTGAACTCTGTCCCATTATCACACCTAATACCTTTCACCTTTTTGTTCAACTGATTTTCAATAAGGGTAATGAAGTCTTTCAATACTTCAGATGTTTCATCTTTGGTCCTCAGAAAGAATACCCAACAAAATTTGCTATAACCATCAGTGATCACCAGACAAAAATATTTATGATCAATGCTTCTCACTTTAGTTGGACCAAACAGATCCATATGAAGCAGCTGAAGAGGTTCAGTAATAATGCTTACTGATGTGACAGGAACACCTTTGTAGGAGGCTCTGTGCTGCTTTCCTTTGTTGCATGCAACACAGTTATGATCATTGGTGAAAACTTTGGAAGGAAGACCTTGAACAAGACCCAGTTTTGAGAGCTGATTAATGGTCTTGAAGTTGACATGGGCCATCCTTCTGTGCCATTTGGTGGACTCATCCACGGATGCTTTAGCCACCAAACATGTTAAGTCACCTGCTGGTTTGACATTAGTTAAGTTGAATGTATAAAGATTGTGGCTACGAGGAACTTTCAGCAGAATTGAAGTTTCTTCTGGGAGTTTGAAGTCTTTAGATAGCACAAGACATTCATCCTCTGTGAAGAGTACTTTGTTCTTGGTGTCACAGATTTGTGAGACTGAAAACAAATTGAAGTGTTGAAGTTCCTTGACATAATATACATTCTCAAAGTCCAGCTGAGGTGTTTTGATGGTCCCTTTCCCAGTAATTCTGCCATCACTTCCTCCAAAGGTTACATTGCCTCCTCCTTCAATGGGTACAAAGTTATGCATCATGTCCCTGTTTCCTGACATACTTCTAGAACAACCACTGTCAACAATTCCAACATCTTTATGCTTAAGGGGATGATCCTACAACAACAACAAACATATACAGATAATTAGTACACTATGGAGGCTCAAGTCATTGCTGACTTGAACCTGCCTTGTGGATCATATGAGTTGTGCCATGTAGAAGTATAAGATCCACTATTGTTCTTGGGTTTCCATTTAAACTTAGGTCCCTGTTTATTCCAAGAACAACCTGCTGAGGTCTTTACAGCAGCATCCCAGTACCCTTTCCCATCAGTCATAGGGTTAACATATTTAGGCCAAAAACCATTTTTAAAATATTCACTGGTTGGTTGAACATATGGTTTTATAACTGGTTTTCTCCAAGAAAAAGAAGTATTGGTATAAGTTGCTTGTGGAACATAAGGTGGTATATCATTAACATTGGTCCACATTGGTCTAGATTTCCTAGAATCACCACATCTACTCATCCTTTGCTCATGATAATCACAATCCTTAATTAAATGAAATTTACTTCCACACACAAAACATTTCTTCTGATTAGAAGATTTATTCAAACCAAAAGATGTATTATTACAAGCAGAAGTATTCAAACCAAAACCATGAAAAGAATTGTTTTTAACAGTACTATTATGCAAAGAATTAAAATGCAAGTCTTCAGAGGCAACTGTCTTGGAAGTGGATTCCTTGGCAGCAACTCTGACATGCTTATTGGTAGTCTTGGGTGCAGGCAGGGGTGAAGACTTGGGAAGGTCAGACTTGTCATTTGAATCACACCTTGTAGACCCTTGCTTGGAGGACTTGTCACTGTTAACACAAGAGACAAAGTCATTAGTAGAAGTATTAGGGTCTGGCATGTCTCTTGACTTTTTGCCATACAGATGGTGTGATCCATCAAAGTTATCAGGAATGGAAAGGTCAATGGGCATGTGCTCACCTCTAATTAGTCCACGTACAGCATGTAGGTCACCTTCTTTCACAAAATTAGCTAGGCCTGCTGATGTAGATTTACGTGTGTCATCCCTAGCTTCTAAGCCTACATATTTCTTAAAGCCTAAAGCCACTGTAGAATTGGAAGCTTGACTACTATAAATAAAACCAGCTAACTTATTTCCATTCATTATCCATTCTTTATGCCTAGCAATTTTCTCCTTAAGTTTCTCCTTAAGCTCTAGATTTTCTGACTCTACATCTGCTCTTAACTTCTCAGACCATTTTAATTCATTTTTAGCACATTCGAGATCCCTTTCTAAAACACCTATTTTCTCATCATACGCTATTTGATTCTTCTGAAACCAAACCTTTTGTCTTTCTAGTGTTTTTAAAGCCTGTTTATAAGCTTCAACTTCCACATAGCATTCATTATATTTAGGTTCCAAAATATCATAAGCTTCTTTGAGTGTATTATAACGCTCACTACAACCAAACAAACAGTTTTGTACCTGAGAGATGCCCATCAAGGCAATCTGATCATGCCTATCCTCTGAAGTACAGCTTGCAATCAACCCAACATTATCATTACCAGGGCCATCATTATCATCCTGCTCATGTTGCTTCCAGTCCACATTGCTATCAAGAGTGACCAAAGCAGCTGATCCCTTTGAAGTTCCTGCCTCCTTCTGATACTGCTGATAAGAAGAGTATCTTGTCTCATCCCCAACTTTCCTGTCTTTGCATTCTCTGGAGAAGTGACCCATCTGTTGACATGTGAAGCATTTAACCTTCCTCTTGTCAAACCTTGCTGGATCTCGTCCTTTGAATCCAAACCTTCTGCCAGCTTTGCGCTCAAAGTTCTTGATATCCATGGAAAGCATGGCCACCTGCCACCTCAGCTTCATCTCTTCCATCTCAATCGGGTCCACCTGATCAAAATCCTCATAAGCCAGATCCTGCTGAGGATCATAATCAGCAAAGAAGGATCCTAGAACATCTTCCATAATGTTACTCGATTTAGAGTGAGAACTTGATGAAGGAGCAGCATAAGATGATGATGGATATGGGCTTGGACCATAACTTGTCTTTGGAGTAGAGGCTCCAACGAATGCAGTGTGACTCGCAGAAGAAGATGATCTAAAAGGGCTTCTTACATCATGTTCAAGAGCTTTAAGTTTGTGGTACAGCTCATCAAAGGTAATCATGTCCAAACCACCTTTAGCTTTTAAAGCTATGCTTACGTGTAGCCAGGATGGAGGTAAAGACCTCAGAAACTTAGAGTTACAATCATCATTATCTAGCTTTGCCTGCAGCTGATTCAATTGACTTAAAATCTTGTGAAACTTGTCATAGCCCTTGTGTATTCCTTCCTCTTCAGAGATTTGAAAGTCCTGAAACTGTTGTCTCAGCATGGACTTCTTCAGTCTCCTAGACTCCTCATTCCCACCGAACTTTGCCTTAATTGCTAACCATATATCCTTAGCATCTTGCATGAAGTGAAAATCACTCAAGTGATCCTCAGGAATAGCTTGTAGAAGAATGGTTCTGACCTTGGTTTCTCTCTGAACCGCCAGCAACTCTTCAGCAGATTTGGGGGGAACATTCATCATCTTACCTGTAGCATCCGTGGTAGTTCTCTTCAAACTGTTTCCCTTCAAGTCTATCTCCCATAGATTCCAATCAATGTTGGAGATCCAGTTTTGCATCTTCATCGCCCAAAGATCATATTCCTCCCTTTTAAGATAAGGAAACTTAGCATTGCTATTAGAGAGACTTAGTTGTTGCAGATGGGTGGAGTTTTGGTTGTTGGTGATTTCAGTATCAACATCTGAACCAGGCATGATGATTTTGTTATGGTTGTATGGGTGTTCAGAAAACTTGTCCTTAGTATCGTAGAGACTCTCACGAGGCTTTGATACCACTTGTTGAAACAAATAGACCTTGATAGATCTTGAGCTCGTGGATCGTTATGTATGCCTATGTAATCACAAGCACAATAAAAGACAATCTCTACTACTTATATTTATCAGCGGAATATAAACACAAGTAATAACTAAGAACTCTGTGATCCTCTATGGATCTTTATATTAACTAAAACTGAGTTTTTCCAATCGGTGCATAACTCATTCTAATGTGTTCCTTTTATAGACAAGGAACCCTAAACAATATCGCTAAACCGTTTCCCAAGAAACGTATAAACATAAAACTAAATAAGATATACACAATCACTTCCTAATAAAGCTCATGTATATCTACACTAAATAAACTAAACACGGAATAAACACTTCCGCAGAAACAGACTAATAACTATTATACTTCAGCAGATTATGTCTTCAGCAGAATCCACTATTCTTCAGTAGAAACACTTCGGCAGTAATTTCAGCATAATCCAAACTTCACATAATTCCCAACAACAACGAATGGCCTATCGCATTACTAGATCATTAATCAACTAAGATAAGAAACAACCAATCAATATTCAATAATTAAGTTTCATACTTCCTAAGCAAACACCCAAATAAATTAGCCGGACATGGAGAACATGCAAGCATACACACAAATAATCAAAGACATAATTGAATTAATGAAGTAAATACTTATCTTGATGTAAGATAGGGTTTAAAACCCTAAAATACTGTACAAGACACCTTAGGTTCGGTTTTAGGTTTTCACTCCAAAAGACTCTCCCTAAAACTGAAAAATTCGGATTCTATATATAAGATTACATATGCGACGGCGTCACCTTATGTTTCGTGACGCCGTCGTGTCGCCGTCATTAGGGTTTTGTCTTGGCCACGTTAACCTTGCGACGGCGTCACCTTATGTCCGTGACGCCGTCCTCTTTAGCTTCTGACGTCGTCTGGATTGCATCTAGGCCGTCTGAGTAGCGACGACCTACTCTTTTACAACTGGACGTCGTCACTTGAAAATACGAGTTTTGGGTTCTGAACCGTCACAAAAATCCTCGGACGGCGTCGCAATTAGCACCTGACGCCGTCGCCTTCTATTTTCAGCAGCTGTGAGTGTCTCGATTTTGACTTTGGCCATTTTCTTCATATATTCGCGCCTTTTCGTCCAAATAAGTGCCATTCCAGCATTTTGCCTTCAAGAGACCTAAAAAGTGAAAAGGAACGATATTAAGCAATAACGGATACAAAAGTGATCAAATAAGGACTTAAACGACCCCTCAAAATGGTACCTTTTAAAACCTTATCAAATATCCCTACACTTGTTATTTGCTTGTCCTCAAGCAAATGTGCTTTTAGCCAATTAATTTATAAGTTAGGGGTCATGAAGCATTAATTCAAAACGGTCCACAACACATATAAGCCCCGCAAAAGTCATAACAAGCACGGAAATTACATACTAGCACCTCACATGGGGTGTTTGGATACTCACATCTCTCTCGGGTGTATATATGAAATATAACAAATAGGAAATGGAAGATAAACACTCATTAACCGGTCCTAGTACATAGATTACCATAGGCTTGAGAATAGATCAAACCTCCATCGCTTTGGCGTAAGCACCTAGGAAAGACTATCAAAGAGGTCTTTTAAAGGGTTGTAATGTTAGGCTTACGGTAGGGAAACAAGGGTTTGGTGGGATAGGCTATTTAGTGGTGGTAAGTCAAATATCTCTATGTTAAATGCATATGAAGAATGGCGTTGCTAAGCCAAGACTCGACACTCTAAACTCTAGATAACTGAAATAAATAAACATAAATTCAAAGATAGATGTAGGATGGTAGCCCGTGTTTTTTTTTTTTTTACACTCTATATATATATATATATATATATATATATATATATATATATATATATATATATATATATATATATATATATATATATATTTTCATCATACACTTTTACTCTACCATCCTCTACGATAACATCAAAATACTAGGGATTTATAGGCATATCCCTACACTTGAGTTTTTATTATTCTAACACTAATTTGACCCGAATTGAAAAGATCAAAACACTTGGGGTACATTATTACGCAAACAAAGGGAATTTGAATTTTTAACGTTCCCTTCCCGTCATTTCATAAACTTTAACTTTTCCCATGAATCCCAATCGTCCCAAAACTGTATACAAAGGATATGACTCGACTTAGCAACTTATGCAAGCAACTAGATAATTGAACTAAGGGTTTAGGGTGATAACAAACATTTGCACTAAAAGTGAGTGCATAAGGGGTAGGCTAAGGCGATTTGGGTGTATATTTGGGGGTGGGGTGTAAACAATGCTCTTCATTGATATTCCGGAAAAACCGAAACATCACGAGAACCGCGAAAAGGATAGGCTCTGAGGGGTTAACTAGGGGTATCGTGTACTAAAGATGAGTACAACGCAAAAGGTGTGGGGGAATTACTCAACCGATATGGAAGAAGTAATTATATTACGGGTATCAAACAAGGGTTATCATAATGCCTCTTATCATTTAGTTATTCCTAACTACACAAGTGTAGCCTCACTTGCGATCTCGGAATGCATCACAAAACAAGTTCTAGAATCTAATATACTACCGGTTCACACTCTAAGCATTGAAGATGAATGCTTTTAATTCCTACTAATCTAAGGGCGATCCTCACATTTTGGTGGAATTTGGGTGGTAAAGGGTTTTTGTGCTAGTCATGCAACTTCCTATCCATGAGACGCTTTTGTTAAGACTAATGGCCCACTCCTATATGTCATAAAAAATTTTAAATTTGGTGCCAAAATTACCCTAACCGACATTTTCTCATGGTTTATTACACAATCACAATTGGACAAAGCAAATAGTCAAGGATAAGCATAGTTTCAAAGTTCCCGTTTTATTTTCCCTCCCTACACTTAAACTGAACATTGTCCCCAATGTTCCCCAAAAGTATCAAAGTTATGATAATGGAAGGTAATTAAAAACGAAAGAAACTAATACTCCCCTGATTAGCTTGGTAGGATCCGTGTAAAGTTGTGGTTAAATCCTTTTCAAGAAGAATTATTGCGTGAAAAGCTCCTTCCAATCTTATGTAACTTCTTCTTGACAAACTAAACCTGCACACTTGAAGAAAACAAACGAAACCTTCGTGTAAAATCGGCGGTAATAGTATATATAAGACTCGATTTAAACTAGGATATAATGCTTGTGGAATGGATGTTTACAGAATTTCTAAGAAAATTAAGACCTGGAAAATTCCAAAAATTTAGAAGTAGCTCAGAAAACGAGAAAAAAGTAATCTGATGTTTTTACTCCTTCCTGACGCCGTCAGGTTGCAATCCTGACGCCGTCAGGTTATCCTGACAAAAACTGGTCTGCGATTTTCTGGAAAAAATTCTGGAAAATTTACATCTTTAGAATCTGGAAAAATTTCTGCAAAACATCCATTATGACTCGATACAAGCATTTGACTCGAACAAACAAACATAAATATCTTTTAGTTAATTGTTATTCTCATGTTTACGTTTATTTTGAAAACGTGTGTAATCCTCCCTACACTTATCCTTTATGTAAAATACCTTTATATGCAATTAAGACGAGGTTAAAAACAAAATAAAGCATTTTTACAAATTTAAACATGAGGATAAACAATTAATAAAAGATATATGACACTAACAAGCAAACAATTAAGCATTGGTTGCCTCCCACGAAGCGCTTTTCTTTATTTAAGAGTCTTGTAGCTAGACTCATAGTCGTGCTCCTACGTTTCCTCACCTATCCTCTCGTGTTCATACTTAAGCCATTCCAACGCTCTTTCATTCTTTTTGTAATCATCTCCTAATTCAAGGCATTTTTTGTAATACCGCTTAGTTTTCTCATATGGGTACCTAAGCCCACTCTGCTTATCCCTTTCACTAAGCAATGGAATAGGGGTCATTCTATTACAAACCTCGATGTCCTTATGTTTAAACCTAGGATGAGCGCGTGGCATTTGGTAGATGAAATCTTCAACTTCATCAGAGAATGTAATTAGACCATCAATCATCCGTTCATTCAACCTAGTCAATTTTTTGAAAGGTTTTCCAAAAATTACTTGAGTGAGGTCCTTATCTATAAACTCTCCTAAATCTTCTAAGACCATGAACTCTACCAAATAAGCAAAACTTCCGACAAACACGTGCAAATAAATGACTGCTTCAACAACATTGTTCCCTTGATAAGTTAACTCATTGACCTTGATTTTGTTGTATAGGTCCCTTGAGATTAAGTTTAAAGGTAAGAATGAATTAAAATAAGCATCGAATCCTTCTAGTCCTATTTTGCAAGGGAATTGCATGTTAAAGGGGCCATCTTTCTCAATCCTACACCTAGGGTCAAAACATTGGGAGAGGTCCTCCTCAATTTCATTAATGACCTCCCCGCAATCAAGTGCCTTACCATAATCAAATTCCTCATCAGAATCAGAGTAATAGAAAGGACTTTGTTGTTGCCAATTTATCTCATTATGCCCTAGGTGATTACCAAAATGGTGAGTGGGTGAAGGGTTTTGTGGGATTGCGTTCTCAATCTCGGGATTGGGAACGGGTAGAGTGAAGAATCTTCGATGGAAGATACGGATCATGGTGAGTGATGGTTTTTACGAACGAGGGTCACGAAGAAGGGGGATAGACTAAGAGAAAGCTAAAAATGAGAAAAATTTACTTGATAGGAATCAAGCAAAGAACCTAAACGAGGTGGACTACTAACTAGCTATTCTATTCCCCTGCAGCGGCGCCAAAAACTTGATAACGCTACACGCGTCGTTCGGGGTCAAGGAAACTTCCTTTTCTTCGAGCAAGTTTTATAACACCCTAGGCAGTGAACCTAATCGTTGTAGTGTAGTAATTAGGGTAAGCCACGGGTATTGATATCGTTCTCTAGGGGAATAGGAATGCTAGTAAGAAGTTACTACGCTAAGGTTAAGGTTGAGGAAGATTATTTTTTTGTATTTTTTTATATTTTATGAAATGGAAATGTACGAATCTCGGGTATTGGATAGGGGGGTTGGTATTTCTACCGATTACTCTACTATTATCTAATTATCTAAACTAAGGTTGTGGGAGTCTATGTCTAATTAATGTGTGCTCGTATGATAGTTTAAAGATGTGTTTACTTAGGTTGTACTACTCCTTAATTATCTCCTATTGATGGTTGAGTTGTCACGTCCTTATTCTTAGTTGCGTTGTGTGTCTAAAGTTGTAGGGTATGCGTTTCTCCCTAACTCTTTGAACTTACCAAAGGGTCTCGTCTACAAAACCCACTAGGGATAATAAACTCTTACTCTAAGGCACTCTTTGGATGGTTTAGCTTACAACTACTCAGGTATTTATATTCTAAGGTTCACAAAGATGAATCAAGCATTAAGTACACAACGAATGGCCTATCGCATTACTAGATCATTAATCAACTAAGATAAGAAACAACCAATCAATATTCAATAATTAAGTTTCATACTTCCTAAGCAAACACCCAAATAAATTAGCCAGACATGGAGAACATGCAAGCATACACACAAATAATCAAAGACATAATTGAATTAATGAAGTAAATACTTATCTTGATGTAAGATAGGGTTTAAAACCCTAAAATACTGTACAAGACACCTTAGGTTCGGTTTTAGGTTTTCACTCCAAAAGACTCTCCCTAAAACTGAAAAATTCGGATTCTATATATAAGATTACATATGCGACGGCGTCACCTTATGTTTCGTGACGCCGTCGTGTCGCCGTCATTAGGGTTTCGTCTTGGCCACGTTAACCTTGCGACGGCGTCACCTTATGTCCGTGACGCCGTCCTCTTTAGCTTCTGACGTCGTCTGGATTGCATCTAGGCCGTCTGAGTAGCGACGACCTACTCTTTTACAACTGGACGTCGTCACTTGAAAATACGAGTTTTGGGTTCTGAACCGTCACAAAAATCCTCGGACGGCGTCGCAATTAGCACCTGACGCCGTCGCCTTCTATTTTCAGCAGCTGTGAGTGTCTCGATTTTGACTTTGGCCATTTTCTTCATATATTCGCGCCTTTTCGTCCAAATAAGTGCCATTCCAGCATTTTGCCTTCAAGAGACCTAAAAAGTGAAAAGGAACGATATTAAGCAATAACGGATACAAAAGTGATCAAATAAGGACTTAAACGACCCCTCAAAATGGTACCTTTTAAAACCTTATCAAGTGTGCACCAAATCTTGATTTTCAGAACGAAGATTTCCAGAAAAATTCATGACTTCTTTAGTGTGTGCAAGATAATGATCAAGTTCGTTTGATGCTTCATTACGAGTCTGTTTGAGTAAATCAAATATGACACCATATTCTTTTTTAACTTTTGCAAGTTATTGTTCATATTTAGAGATTTGACATTTCAAAGACACGTTTTGATCATCCAGTTGCTCAATTTTAGGATTAAACGCTTTTGATTTCAACTGGTGGATTTTGTTTTGCAAAGCAAGTTCACGATTTTGACAATCTTTTTGACACCATTGAAGACGACATTTTGAATTTGAAAGTTCGTTTAACAGTCGTTCATTTTCAGCTTTTAAAGACTCTATATGATGCACATTATCAACATTCACAACAATATCAACAGAATCAACAGAATCAGCAGAGATATGATCAGATGCATATGCAACAGATTGTAATACAACAAGATTATTGATATCAGCACAGATAACATCTTCCAAGAGTCGATCAACATCTTTTCTCAACAATTTCTTTTTACGTTTAGTATTTGAAATTGATGTTTCTGTTTTCTCGAAAACTGTTTTCATGAGACCGAGTTCCTTGTGAAAATCCCTTTCCCAATATAGTGCACAAGTTTTCAAATTTTTGACATGGGGTAAAAGTATTTTCTGAAGAATGTCTCTTTGTTCTCGCGCCATTGGCAATTGAAAATATTCAACTTTTATTTCAGAATGAAATTCAATCTCACGTTCCAAAATTTTGAGGTCAGATAAGAAAGTGTCAAAGTATTTTATAACGTGACAACTTTCGGCTTTTGTTTTAACTTCACTAAGTGAAGGTAAATGACCATTAGTTTGTGCACCATTGTGTTTGGGATTAACTTTAGAAACTGGTGTGATAACAAAAGGTTTGTTAGAGGTATCTTGTTGTGTGACAAAAGTTACGGCTTTTGAATAGTTAAATGGTTTGTTATAAACGACATTTTCCATTTTTGACCGACTCTCGTCATCTGCATCTAATTCCTCCATACGATTATATTCAACAACAATCATAATTGAATCGTCAATTCTATGTTCTGCACTGTAAACTTCAGGATTTGGTTTGAATGCTCTGTTTGAAAACTTAGGTTTGTAATCAGCAAGAATTGGTCCATATTCATTTGGATTTGGTTTAAAAGTAAACTTTTGAATAGTTGTGATTGACTCACCATGTTTATAAACAACATTTCGAAACTCTTTGATTTTGTGTTGTAAGTCGACAATTTCTTCAAGATAGTTATCTATTCGTTTCGTGGAATGCTGTTTGTACTCAGAGAACTGTTTTTGACAAGTTAACAACTCAGCCTTGGCTTTTTGAGTTTCCAAAGTAAGAGCGTTAAGTTGTTGTTTATGTTCATGTTTCAGTTGTTCTATTTGAGACAACAAAGCATTCTTGGAAGCGGCTAGATCACGTATCTATCGTTCTAATGATATTTCGTTTTGATGAGATTTACCAAAAGCGACTTCAAAACCTTCTTCACGTTTTTCTTGAGTTTTAAAAAAATTGATTTGTCGAATTAAGCATTCATTATCCCTAATTAACAGTGCATTTTTCTCTTTTAATTTCATGCAAATTTCCAAACGAGAGTGTTGGTCTTTAATTAAGGTCAGGAGCTCAATTTATCTATTAGACATAAGCTCATCTTGTTCAACGTGAGTCCCATCATGATCATTATTTAGATCCTCAAATATAACCACGGAGTCAACTTGATTATCAATATTAACCAAAAGGTTATCTTGATCGTCAAATATAACTACGGGATCTATTTGATAATCGTCGGAATGAGATGTGGATGGCTCATGTTGAATAATCTGATCCTTGTCGGATGGAGAAATTGGCGGAGATATCAGATCAGGGATGAGTATATTTTGTTCCGGTACCTGAGACAAGCCATCAGTGTCATACACTGGGCCTGTGTCACTCATGTGTAGAGCTTGCATTTGTGCTATCAACATCACTGTTGCATTAGCCTGCAAGTCCTCCATATCATCATCAGAATCTGCATCTGCCATAAAGCTCTGTTCCTTGTTGGTAAGAGTTCCACCAGCTTCATCCTTAAGAGCCAAGAGCAACGCCTCTTTGTGATAAGCACTGCCTCTTGTCCTCGGCTTAGGACATGCATTAGCCAGGTGACCCTTCTCATTGCAGTTATAACAACGAAGACCATTAACCCCATTCTGAGCATTCCCCTGTTCAACCACTTGACCCCTTTGTTGTTGCGGAGCACCCATGTTATTCCTTCCAATAGCATTAAACCCTTGACCACCTCCCATCTGACGACCATAACCACGGTTCTGAACTTCAACGCGTCCATTGTTCACAACAGCTTGATTCTTATGTTGGATGAGGAACGAATGTGATTGTTGGATTTGTTTGTATACCGACCGAAGGCTTTAGCAATCATAACAAATCCTTGTTGCAATTCATCGAAATCAGCAGAGTCCTCATCAGCTTCACTATAAAGTGCTTGAGCATTGTTGTTGTTGTATGGAACCAATTGAGTTTGTTGAGGTTGTTGCTGTGACTGATCATATGGTGTGATGGTTGCAGTTGTTTGAGGAGCGGGTTGAGGAGCTGTTTGAGGAGGAAGACTAGTTTGAGCCCACAAAGCAAGTTGTTGATTATCAGGAATTGACTGTGAAGCCGGGAGTCCACGGATAGTCCTTTCTTTGTCAACTTCTTTTTGGTGAGGCTTCAAATAGTCGTACAACAATCCGTATGTATAATGATGAAGATTCTAAGCTTGACGGAGAAAGATGACATACTTCTCCCATTCCGGACCAAGACTACTTAGGAACTTAGTGTTGACAGCAATTCGTGGCATGATGATGTTGTGTTTGTCCAAATCATTAATGATATCTGAAAAACGATGATGATATGACTCTAATGTCTCTCCTGGTTCAATCATGAAGTGTTCATAAGCCAAGTAGATTTTGGATTCCATGTCTTCCTGATTGAGTGTTGTGCCTTCCATAAGAAGATGAATATGTTCCCACATTGCTTTTGCAGTCTTTTGAGCATCAACACTTCGAAGGATTGGATTTGGTAATCCTAAAAGGATGTATTGCATTGCTAGTTCATCGGCTTCAAAGTGTAAAAGTTCATCAGCAGTGAGGTCTGAGATAGTTGCAATGTTGGTGACAGCATCTCTTGGTGGATTGGCATCTGGATCTGCGGGTGTGACAACAGTAGGCATCTGAAATGGACCTTCCATAATGACCTTCTTTAAGAACTTTCCATGTGGCTTCTTTAGATCACAAAACCTAAAGAACCTTATCACCCATTGATCATAATTATCGGGAGTGAGCATTGGAGGTCTATCAAGTGAGCCAGCTTCATGAATTGATTGTTGGCTACTTAAGGCTTCACACATCTTGCCAAACCATGTTGGTTCCTTCATATTACTCCTGGATGGATGTTGATTGCAGAAGTTTGTGTAAGGTTGTACTTGAAGACTTGGTGGTGGTTGAACCATTTGTGGTGGTGGAATTGCTCCAAGTTATGGAGTATGTTGTTGATTAAATTGTTGTTGATAAATTTGTTGTTGATGATTAAATTGTTGATGTTGTGGACTTAGTTGTTGTTGTTGTTGTCGATGATAAGTGTAAGGAAAATAGTTAGAGTATGGTGGTTGTGACATGTTGAAAACTTGTGTTGTTAAATGGATCTTTGTAGTCGAATGAAACGATGTTGATGAAGTATCCTTAGGCGTAGAAATCACGTAAAGGCAAGGTAACACTTAGGCGTAAAAACACCAAACTTACGCGTAACAGAAATAGTTACGCGTAGGATTAGCTTACGCATAAGATTTGAGAAACACTAAAGTTAGGCGTAAACTGAAAGTTAAGCGTAGAAAACTTAGGCGTAGGATTAGCTTATGCGTAAGACAGAGCTTAGGCGTAAGATGAATCTTATACGTAAAGAGTTCTACGCATAAGTTTGAGCTTATGCGTAAGATTAGGGTTTTGCCCAAAAGATCTTTTACACTATCTCAGTGCAAAGGATATCCAAAGTCGAAGTGTTTTCAGGCTTATCCAAGCAAGAAAACACTGAGTAAACCACGAAAACTGAAGATCGATCCAAGGATGAGTTACGCGTAAGAATAGGGTTTTCTTACGCATAGAAATTAGCCAAAACTGATTTCTGCCAAATGATGTTTCCAATCCAGATTTTTGTGATGAAATAGCTTCAATATCACCAAAATAACACAAAAATGTGAAACTTGATGATCCAAAGCTTATAAACACGTTACGCGTAGAACAACTCCCACGTACAAAACCAAGCTTAAAAACAATGATCCACACGTAAAGTTTGAAACTTTTTGCTAAAAACAGATATTTAAACACCTAAAAACGTTGAAAGTACAAGAATCTTGGATTAAAAAGTGTAAAAAATACGTTTTGAAGCGTAACAAAGTAGAAACTGTTTTTACGCGTAAGACCACAAAAACAAAATATGTTCACCCAACTATTTGGCGAATGATACCACTGTTAGGTCACCATATTAGTAACACAAGCTTCAATATAAGAAAGATAAACAAAGGTGATCGATTGAACAAAACACAAACACTACGCGTAAGAATATAAGAAGAGTTATGCGTGAGTAATGAAATGAATTGAACAACCAACCCTCAAGTGAGGGTTATACAAGAGTATTTATAGGAGGGAACTAGGGAAACACTCCAAGTTCCCATCCTTTTACTTATTGGGCTTGGCCTAGGCTTATGGGCTTTCTACATAAGCCTAGCCTTGATTACTAACTTAAAAGCCATATTAAGCTAACTATTTCATATGAATCACTAACACTTGAAATATAGTTTAGGAGTGATTCCAACAGATATCGTCTATGATATCGTAAGATCCTCCATTATCACAACTGATTCAACAAAATAAAAGAAAGCTAACACACCTGTGCTATCATAGGTGATATCACATTTGATATCACCTGTGATACAACTGAGAAACCAGAAATACAGAAAAGCAAAAAGGAGAAAAGTGTAACCTCAAATACAACACACTTGGTCTTCTTATCTTCTGCAATTAACCGAATTACATGATTCCAAACAGGGTTTAAGTTGTAATCAACAACCTTTCTTTTGAACTTTTCAAGTGGCCGAATATATGCAATCACATAAGGATCAGACTTCCCAATCATTTCCATGTTTTTCAAATTATTTTTCTTCACGATTGTTAAGGTAAGCAGTCCTTGTGGCTTAAGCTCTAGGTCATTGCGCAATTATCGAACAGTACATCAAATTTGCATCACCTCGGATATAGAGTGATGGAGAAAGCAAAATACAAAACGCACTAACATAATTCAAAAGGACGCCATTCCGAAAAATGAAAATAAGCATCAACTAATGCAACATAGGATATGATTACTCATTTACAATAACTACAGTGCACTTTGATTAATTCCCTAAAGCTTGTTTATTCAAATAAATATTTTTGATTTGGTTATATATGAGATGATGGACCAACAAGAACATGTGATTGCTTCTCAACTTGTGCATCCCACTTTTAGGCATTTTGTCAAACACCTTCCATGCATCAAATTTTCATCAATTCACCCATCCCAAAATGATATCATACTAAAACCTAATGCTACTCATAATCTAAACCATAAACTAAAAGTATCAAATAAACAAAATTTCAAAAGTGATAATACAAATATCACTAGTGATATACACATATACAGTTCAACTTCAAATATCACTAGTGATACTATACGTACGATACATAGCAGACTCAAAACAACAATCAGACATAAAAACAACATTCAAATGCAGTTAAAAACAAAAATTCAACTAACAACTTAACTAATAAGCAGAATTACATGAGCAGATAACAAGATTATCAAACATTTTTCACTTACACATTTCATCAAACACTTGGTGTGCAACTTAATAAGAAGGAATGTTAACAACTTGATCCACATAATTAACAACTGATCAATAACATTATCAACCGCAACAACATCAATCAAATCAGCTTCTGAAACAAACGGTTCATTCAAATCAAAAGAAGACATAAAAAAAGGATGATATGATCGGGAGATGATGATCGGAATGGTGATGGTGATTGGAATGGTGATGGTGATGGTGATCCAACTGGTGATGATCAAATGGTAATAGTTGATTGGAATAACTACTTTTTGAAGGGAAATGATGAGAGCAGGTTGGGAGGAAAACACACAGTAACTGTGTGAAAAAAATGAAGCGAATGAAAAAAAAAAGAAAGAAAATGCTTTATATAGTTGGGAGAATTAAGGTTAAGTATATTAAATCTTAGGTTAATCCCTACCAATAGATCAAAATAGATGGATGGTGGGGATTTGTGATACGCCTGGGCTCGAGCCCAAGGCTCATTTAGCTATTAGGGTTTTACCTTGTCTTATAAATACTCTTTGTAATATTTTAGTTTATCATTCAATCAAGTTTAAGATCAATAATTCTCTAGTTCTTCTCTTCTATTTCTTAAGGAGCTCGCACACGCATGAAGTTGTGCCTTATCCCCATACAACCCCTAATAGGGTCGTATGAATTGGTGCTTTCATTGAGAGATCTCGTTGAAAGGGTTTTTGATTAGGGTTCCAATTAAAAAAAAAAAAAAAAAAAAAAAAAAAAAAAAAAAAAAGTTACTGTTAACGACACTATTTACGGTACTGTTCATCAATCACTATTCACACGCATTGTTCGTTGGAGTTACTATTCACGAGGGTACTGTTCATCGAAATAAAATAAAATTTTGTTTTTGTTTTTTTTTTGTTTTCGAGTTAATGTTAATGGCTTCGAGCGGATGTGATCGGGACGCGGAATATGCACTATTTAAGCTTTTGCAAATGGGTACGGTGGCCGAATACGAGAATGATTTTAAGATTCTTATAAATCAAGTAACGGGGATCTTAGAATCTTTACTTAAATCGATTTATATCTCGGGACTTAAACCGCTTCTACAATGTGCACTCTTAAAGTTAGCGCCTACAACTTTAGAAGAAGCTTGTTCTATGGCACGTATAATGGAGGCTCGTTTTGAGATAATTGCAGGGAAAAAGCTGAACATTGAAGAGAAAATAGATATCGTTCTATCATGGCCAAGTGAAGAAGTTCCATATGTGATTAAAGAGTCCTTATATACTAATGAAGATATTGGTGTTATTGAGGTTAGTAGCGCGATAAACGATGTTTTTGATATTGGTGAGAGTAATGTGGAAAGCATGGAAGTTCGTAGTGAGTTTAGCGAATTTTTAGAAAATAAAGAAAGTGTGGAAGATGTCGTTGTGGGTGGTGGTGAAGCGTGTAGGGTTGACGAAAATAAGTCGAATATAGTGACATCGCTACTTAAGGATGGATGTGGTATATCTGATGATAGTATAGATGAAATAAATTTGGGTTTAATCAAGGAGTTTGTGATTAAGATGTTGGATGGTAGAGATGTTTCCGGCGAGAGTTTGGTTGTTTGTTTGAAGCGGGTATATCGCGAGAAGAGTCGTGGGGCAGCAAAAGATGGAAGAAGGGTGTTGTGTTATGTGAAGAAGAAAACGATGGAGGCTGCAATGCAAAGAAGATTATGGAATCCCGGAATTAAGAAAACTTTTGAAGACAACACGGTGACTTTGAAAGAGTGAGGAATGATACGCGTGGGCTCGAGCCAAAGGCTCATTTAGCTATTAGGGTTTTACCTTGTCTTATAAATACTCTTTGTAATATTTTAGTTTATCATTCAATCAAGTTTAAGATCAATAATTCTCTAGTTCTTCTCTTCTATTTCTTAAGGAGCTCGCACACGCATGAAGTTGTGCCTTATCCCCATACAACCCCTAATAGGGTCGTATGAATTGGTGCTTTCATTGAGAGATCTCGTTGAAAGGGTTTTTGATTAGGGTTCCAATTTTTTTTTTTTAAAAAAAAAAAAAAAAGTTACTAGTTAACGACACTATTTACGGTACTGTTCATCAATCACTATTCACACGCATTGTTCGTTGGAGTTACTATTCACGAGGGTACTGTTCATCGAAATAAAATAAAATTTTGTTTTTTTTTTTTTTTTTTGTTTTCGAGTTAATGTTAATGGCTTCGAGCGGATGTGATCAGGACGCGGAATATGCACTATTTAAGCTTTTGCAAATGGGTACGGTGGCCGAATACGAGAATGATTTTAAGATTCTTATAAATCAAGTAACGGGGATCTTAGAATCTTTACTTAAATCGATTTATATCTCGGGACTTAAACCGCTTCTACAATGTGCACTCTTAAAGTTAGCGCCTACAACTTTAGAAGAAGCTTGTTCTATGGCACGTATAATGGAGGCTCGTTTTGAGATAATTGCAGGGAAAAAGCTGAACATTGAAGAGAAAATAGATATCGTTCTATCATGGCCAAGTGAAGAAGTTCCATATGTGATTAAAGAGTCCTTATTTACTAATGAAGATATTGGTGTTATTGAGGTTAGTAGCGCGATAAACGATGTTTTTGATATTGGTGAGAGTAATGTGGAAAGCATGGAAGTTCGTAGTGAGTTTAGCGAATTTTTAGAAAATAAAGAAAGTGTGGAAGATGTCGTTGTGGGTGGTGGTGAAGCGTGTAGGGTTGACGAAAATAAGTCGAATATAGTGACATCGCTACTTAAGGATGGATGTGGTATATCTGATGATAGTATAGATGAAATAAATTTGGGTTTAATCAAGGAGTTTGTGATTAAGATGTTGGATGGTAGAGATGTTTCCGGCGAGAGTTTGGTTGTTTGTTTGAAGCGGGTATATCGCGAGAAGAGTCGTGGGGCAGCAAAAGATGGAAGAAGGGTGTTGTGTTATGTGAAGAAGAAAACGATGGAGGCTGCAATGCAAAGAAGATTATGGAATCCCGGAATTAAGAAAACTTTTGAAGACAACACGGTGACTTTGAAAGAGTGAGGAATGATACGCGTGGGCTCGAGCCAAAGGCTCATTTAGCTATTAGGGTTTTACCTTGTCTTCTAAATACTCTTTGTAATATTTTAGTTTATCATTCAATCAAGTTTAAGATCAATAATTCTCTAGTTCTTCTCTTCTATTTTTTAAGGAGCTCGCACACGCTTGAAGTGGTGCCTTATCCCCATACAACCTCTAACAGGGTCGTATCAATTTGTCCATTGATAAGTATCAAAATAAAAGTAAGCAAATGAAAATTCCTCCTCTAAACATATGTTTTGAGCCTCGATCTATGTTATTAATCTACTTTAATTAATAAACAAATTGCTAAATGATTAATATTGAAAAAAATGAGTACACATGACAATAGTTTTCCCCTTTCATTTTTTGTTGTTGATTTTATCATGTGTACTCCTTATCACAGTTTAAGTTGACTTTGACATATATCATTCTGAGTTCTGTAAAACATGAACATAAGTGATTATCATTTCTCTATATTTGGGTCATGTTATAATGGAGTAAAAAAAAGTATTCTGAGAGCGCTAGGTGTGGGGCTCGCCGTGGCTCGCCGTCGCCTACGTGGCCGGCCGCCGTGGCTCGCCGCCACACCGCCTCTCTTCGTTGTGGCTCGCCGTCGAGGGTGAAATCGTGGGGACGACGAACGCTTCACTCTGGCAAATGATTTTCCCTTTTTATTTTTTACTTTTTTTTTGATTTCTCTCTTTTTTTTTTTTTTTTTTTTTTTTTAAACTTGTTTAAGATTTATGGAATAAGGTGAAGGTGAAGTTGATTTCCAAAGTTTCGTAGAGGTACTGAGCTTCTCGTGGTTAAACAGCAAAAACTGAAACTTTAAAAATTAACTGAAAACATGAAATACATAATAACCTTAAAAATTAAAACTACAGATGGATCCCTAAAAACAACATAAAAACATGAAATACATAATAAAACTACTAAACACTTAAAAAAACGAGTCATCCGAGTCCAAACCATCATCACTTGTTGGCGGAGAATAAAACTCCCCATTAATGTATCGACTCTCCATTATGTCGAAAAAGTTGTATGCGTTCAAATATGTTCACGTTTGGGAGATTTTGAAAAATTGCCCAAATTGGGATGTCGAAGATTAATTCAAGTAGTATGTGTTGTTTTTTTCTTAATCGTGTTGTTTTTTATTCCCGTATCGTGTTGTTTTTTTTCCGTATCGTTTTTTTTTTTTTTTTTTTTTTTTTTTTTTTTTTTTTTTTTTTTTTTCTGTATCGTGTTCTTTTTTTATTATTGTGTTATGTATTGTATTTTTAATTTGAATGAAATGAATTTATTTAGTTTTTATTTGGAAGTGAAAATTGAATAAAAAAAATAAAGTGGTAGTGGTGGGGCCCAAATGAAGAGGTTGAGGTTTGTTATGAGTGAGGAGGGGGTTTGTTGTGGTTAGTTGTGAGAAAATGAGATGCTGATATGGCGCTGAGGTGGCGTGATGATGAAGTAAATGCTTGTTATGATACCTAGCCCTCTGAGGCGTAAGAGTACATCTTTGTTACATTGTTTCACACGACCATGCCGAATGATAAAGGGCAACAAGTGTCAATTTGTCTAAAGATCGGATGAGATTGAGAAAGATATGGTTTTGCATTTGAACACAGGTTTGTTGGTTGAAACAATGCAAGTATGTAACATGAATGGTTCACCGGAATTATATTCTCATTAGAGTAAACTACACCATTCATCCTTGTGGTATACGTTGACCATCAAGATCGTCCTTTGAACAAAAAAATTGCACCGTTAGTCCTTAACTGCGAAATGTTACTCAACGTTGGTCCTTCACTTTAACGGGTCACACTAACTGTCGTTATTTACTAACACGTGATACTCACGTGAGGGTATTTTGGTCTTTTTACTCCATCCTTTTGACTTCTATCTTTTTCATTTATGCTTATTTTTATCCATCATCATCACCCACCACCAACTCATATACTTTCTTTTTTCTTCTTTTATTTTCTTCCTAATCACCAATCAACCACCGATCCAAATACAATACTTTCTTTTTTCATCATCTTCACTCGGCACCACCCCAAATACATCACCAAAACATTAAACCCGCAATTAACTTTTACATATTTAATTGTAAACTCATATAAAATAATACCCAAAATAATTTACATGTAAGCACATGTTCACATTCCCAATCTGATATAAAAACCGAATGATGCCACTTATTATTCTTTCACATACATTAACTACTACGATGTAAACAAAACTACAAAAATAAATGTAATCAAGTAATGAAGAAAATGGGTTTTTGGATCTATTCAAGGACCCACGGAACTATCATAAATCTTGATCCATTATGTGGTGCGGGTCGACGGTAATGGTGCGGCTCAGCGGTGATGGTGATGCGTGTCGACGGCGGTGGCTGAGAAGGATGGTGGTGGTCTTATGGAGGTTTCGATCTGGTTGGCCGTTTCATGGGTCTATGGTGAGGGTGGTGGTTGATGAAGGTTTTGAAGAAGGTTTTGATGATGGTTTTGTTGTTTTACTTTTAAAGGTTTAGGATCAAAGGATTTGATGAAAATGAAAATGAAGATGTAGAAATGGGTTTTAAGAGTTTGATGAAAATGAAGGGCCTGAAATTAATGGTGTGTGAATGTTATGTAGAAGATGAAGTAGATACTGATGATCTATGCATATGAAATGGTGGAGACTTTATATAATAGAGATGAAAGCTGAAAAGTTGTTCCTTTTGATTATTTGTTTTGTGATCTTTAGTACACTGGTAAAGAACTTGAAATTTGTTTCTAGTTATACTTTAGGCCTTTAAATATTACTATGTTTTTAGGATTAAAAATGTTGGCTTTTTTGGATGGAAATATGCTCTTGTGTTTATATGATTGTGTATATATATGTGTGTTTGGATATTAGAGGTATAATTTTTTTTGGGTGAAAATCGTTATAGAGAATAAGTGGAGTTTGTGATGATGAATAAGTGGAGAAGATGAAGTTGAGAGAGAAGTAATAAAAAGACCAAAATACCCTTGCTTGTGTAGATTTAACGCCCGTTACTCACGCCAGTTAGGGTGAGAGACCAACGCTGAGTAACGTTTCGCACTTAAGGACTAACGGTGCAATTTTTTTGATCAAAGGACGATTCTTGATTGTCAACGTATACCACAAGGACGAATGGCGTAGTTTACTCTTCTCATTATGTTTCTGCATATCAATGCACACAGCTGAGATATTAACTATATTATCTTTCACTTCACATTTCACAAGCATATCTTGGTATATGGAAATATCACAATAACGATCATAATGCAGTTCTATCATATGGAAACAAGGGAAAAGATACCGGTCTATTCTTAATACAAAAAAAAAGTATCGACAAAATTCCTTTCACCAACAAGATGCATTCTGGAGGAATAATCTCTTTTTTGCTAGTGCAGATCAGCAAAAAATGAACATATTTATGTCAAAGTATACAGTAACACTAGCTGATGTCGACAAACAGTAGCTGGATTAACGTAAAACATAATCATACTCGCAATATGGGTACGTTACATTACAAAGGGTTTATAATCTGAATGGCCAAGACAGGGAATATAGGCACCTAAAACGGGGCAAAGCTACCCTCGAGAGTTAGATCGACTCAAATGACCAATATCCGAGATTTAATGGTCTAGGCTGACGATAAGTGTTAACAGGGTATGCAATATTAATTTGAGTGTTCCAACAAACAGAAATGGAACTTTTGGAACAAGGTGCGTTTTAACATGGAGCCACCAGTGAAAGACACCTCATTTAACTAAGCTATGCTTCTATTACACACTTGGATCAATCATAGAAGTAGACAGGTTAATCTATATTGGTTTACTTGGATCACGGATCAAAAGCAAGTGTAGAAATCATATGCAACTCATTTTAGCTTCTTATATATCTTTCAGCTGTTTCAAGAAAAATAAAATGGATAAGATTATATACGTATAGTGGACATGTTTCATGGCATGAGTCTATTTATTCGCCTCCCAAGCACTATCAAGGCTAACTGTGCCCCAGGATGACTAGTACAGCATTAAAGATTCATAAGTATAAAGTGCAAGATAACGATGGCCATCATTTCCTTATCTACAATGGAACATAATATTTTTTCTGATTCCTTGAAATCATATACACTTGTTAACTACACCAACGAAAGCATATGATATCCACACGAATTTGTTCCATACACAGAACACATGGTTGCTCACCTGCATTTACATACATTTTTGGTATGCATATTGCTCCAACACACCTTCAACTTCACTTTATCAAGGCAAAGGTTCTTGTGAATCTCCCAATCGTGACAAATGAAGATATGCATCTGTTCCTGTAACACAACACACACTATAATCTTTAAGTACAAAAAATCTAACCAAATTTAGTGTCTATAATATGGGTCGATATTTATTTGCAGATGGTTGATGCATATAATATGGGTCGATAAACATACCATAGCCTTCCATGGAGATGATCTGCAGATCCCCGCCAAAATATCGAGCATACAAGCGGCTGATAGGGAGCCCATATCCATAACCAGCCATAGTGACAACACCTGCTCCATCTGCATCATCTAATCGCTCATTAACTGGATTATCAGCAGTACTGTAAAGATATGTGAATATCTTCGGCAGACCACTTCTTGGTATTCCACCTCCTTCATCTGAGACCTGCTCATAAAACACACACAATGGTATCACCAATATTAAATACGAAACAACGTCAAATCTAAAAAAAGGCAACATCTTTGAAACATGCCTTAATTGTAACATCTTCTACCCCGTCAGCTACTACTATACGTATAGGAGGTGCAACTTTGTCTGAATCCATATACCGTTCTTGGACTGCACGTAATGAATTTTTAACCAACTCAAACACCATCATATGCAAGTGTGTCGGCATGTATCTGCCCAAACAAAAAAGAACAATAATAAGTATTATATTTTATTTATCAATTAATACATCAGCGGAAAAGCACAAAAACTTACGCAAATGTGAAACTAGGATCACCATAGATATTAATTTCAGGTGCACTGCCATACTCTCGTAAACAAACAGAACGGGCATCCTCACTCGCATCTTTTGCAACTTGTGTTGGAGACAATTTTGTATGAATATAACCAATACGATTTGGTGGAGGGTTAGGATCATGCACCTCCACATGTTGCCCTGAGTTTGAAGCATAAGAACAAGTTTAACATATGTTTTATGTGCTATTAATTACAAAGTTAGATAAACAAGGTTTGATGCTAACCGATTAGCATTCGTATTCCAATTCTTGACATATAGAAACGATCTAGGAACTGGTGAACTTCATCAAAATCCTCATAATCAAGCTTTGGGTCAAGACTTTTCTTCAACTGTTGAACTCCCAAAGCCATAGCAGGGACGACGTTATTGTGTCTTACCTTGATCATCTTAATCATTTGTGTGAACTCTTTTTCATCATTAATGTCCTTGATTTCAGGGAATGATCTAAGGTCACGAAATGAATCCAGGTACCAATCTCGCACCTTACAATTAGAATTACTCAATAAGACCATGACAACGATTTCATAAGACATTCAACTGGCACTCAAAACAGTAAATATATATTCAGTTATACAAACTTAGACGAATATCCCACGAGGACTTCATGGGTGAGATTGCTTATAATTTGTGTTTTATTATAAATCAGATAAACAGTTCAAGGGTGTTTGGAATCGCTTATTGAAACTACTTATGATTAAAATAAGATGTTATAAATTCAGCGACTTTAAACTAATTACTGGAAACAACTTCCTTTATAAAAGCAATAAGCATTTAACCTTTAACTACCATATTGAGTGCACAACAATTTCATAAAACCTTCAACTCGCACTTAATTTACTAAGCATAAGACCAGTAGAGCTGTTATACAAAGTTTGAAGCAGGCCGTAACAGTTAAGGGTGTTTGGGATTGCTTATTAAAACTGCTTATTTGTATGCAGATACAGTAAACATACAGTTTGTTTTGAGTTTTTGTGATTCTTTATCTAATTGTTTATGTGAAATTAGTTTCTTTGAATAACAAACGTGAAACTCCTTATTCAAAAGTCAACACAACTTGGTAAAATGCAGAGTATGTATAAGCAGTCCCGAACATAGCCAATTTATTTAGTATAAAACATAGACATTATCATCATTTGGGTCAAATTCTTGTCATTTATTTATTCATTTGTATCTTCTGATGTCTGTACTATGCTATCAAGGTTGAAGTATTCTTGCTCCCTAGTTTATAACCGAACAGTTTTCAAACTATACCCATTTAATTATTCTTTTCTCTTTTCGCTCATGCAAAGAGGTAAGATCCAAATAGTCCATAAATAATACCAAAATTTTATAAGGGGGTGTTTGGGATTGCATGTTAAAAAACTTGTACATATAACAGATACACTACAGGCTAGCTCTCAAATGATCATTCAAAACTGCTTATTTCATCATCAAATAATCAAATAAGCATACAAACAGCTTTAACAAGTAACCCCAAACACCCCTTAAATCACAAATGGTTGCATGCTCCTTAAACATACAAAAATTTCCCATTTTTGGGAACAAAAAACAAACCCACATCACATAAACTAATCCAAACAAAACCCATAAAACCAAATTCTACAAAATCATAAAAAAGCATACTACTTACTTTAAGAACAGCAGGTTTATGAGACAAACCAAAAGGAAGAGAATAAAGTTCAACAGCACGTCTAGCAATCCTTATAGGAAGCTCTTTATGAAGAAACTGAGCAGCAATGATCATGTTTCTATCAGATGGAACAGACCCAAATTCCAACATGTACCTTAAACTCACTCCTGTTTGTTTCATATCACCATATTTATGTACCTCTTCTATAAACCTTTCACATACTTTCTTTGTTGCCATGATTATTTCAAGATGTGTCACAATTTATATGAAATTTGGGTATGAGGTGACATATGTTGTTGATGTGTTCATGTGTTGTTCCATGTCATTTGATGAGGATGGGCGTTATGTTTGGGGAGTTTAATAAAGATGGGTCTTTTTATAGCAATCAAATACTATGTTGGTTTGTGTACAAGTTGTGCACACTTCTTGTCAGATTCATTGTTTTCTTGTAAAATTGAAATTGAAGAATAAAAATATTTGTTCTTCAAAAAAAAAAAGTTAAGAATATTTTTTCACTTAATAATAGTAATCTTTTCCGTCTCAAAATATAAGTTCATTTTAACTTTTTCAAATTCCTTTTATTTCAACTTTTACCTTAATTATTTTTTCTCGTGTTATATATAATACTTGATACAAAATATATAAATAAATTTATATTTTAAATGCATTTTTATTTGTATACTTTTCATCAATTATTATATAACACGAAAAAAAAAAATTAAGATCAAAGTTGAAAACACAAGACTTTAAAAAATAAAAAATAGACTTATATTTTGAGACGAATGAAGTACTTAATAATACTAGGAGTTTTTATCGGTAATATTTTAAGCTTTTTAGCTCTAAATGATTTTAAGCTTCACTATAAATACATTTTAACTTACGACTAAACACTGGTCGGGTATTCGCACGTTGCAGCGGCGGATACTTTGTGATTTAATTTTTTGGCAATAGAGTTATGAATTATGATTGTATGTTTTTTGTGGCAATAAGGTTTCTTTAGAGCAATGTTTTTTAATTTCTAAATGAATATGAAGTTGCATATTTATTTCTACTATATATAAAAAGATGAACAATTCTAAAATTACTAATCCATGCTCACTCTCTGTTCTATCTAATATTATACTTTACATCTATCTATCTTTCTATGTTTAATTTAAATCGATCAAACTTCAGTAAATGATAACAAAAAGTCATCTTATCAGAGACATAACATGAAGGATATGAAACCGGCCCGACTCGGTTCACCAGTCCTCTGCGATTCGATTTTGAACGTTTTTTAGTAGTTGGTCGGACCAGTAGCTACTACAGTTCCCGGTTGAACTGGTTGGTCCGTCCGATTTTCCAAACGATGGTGTGTCATCAACTTGTTTGCACATAAATAGTATGTTTTTTTTATGTTTTATTATATAATAGATATTATAACATGTACTTTTTCATTGAGAAGTGTTTTAAAAATTATATTTATTCAATAAGTGTTAAAAATGACGATAATTGAAAAGTTAATGGATAAATGTGTTGGTTAATTGTGCTTAATTGGTTTATAACTTGTGCTTTATTTGTTGTAATGCTTAATTTTTAAGTATTCAGTGTCTTAGTAAAAAAAAAAAAAAAAAAAGAAAAAAAAAAATTATTCCTCCATTATAAGATAGTATTATTACGACATTGGTTTTTTTTTTAGATATAGACATCTTATATTTACCATTGACATGATTAATTATCATGCCTAATTTTATGTCTAATGAGAATCTTTATACACTTGACAAAATCAATGATAAATTTGAGAAGAAATAAATTACAAAGACAGATTTTGTTGTTTACTATCTATACTACGTGTGGGTAAAGATCCAGTAAGAAGAAAACTTAAAATGAGAAATAACTATAACCGCATATTTGAGATGCATCGACTTGAATTAGATGCATCTCTATTCATTTAGATGCATCTCAATTAGTCTCGAAAGTGACTTTGAATTAAAAACGATGCAAAATAGTACTAGCAACAAATTTGACCCGCAGAGGACGAAAAATACATAAGATTCGTCTAACTTGATGAAATGCATCTAATTCAAATTGATAGAAAATATATTAAGACGCATCTAAAAGATTAAATATGCATCTAATTCAAATTGATGCATCTCTTATGTGTAGTTATAGTTATTTTTTATCCTTTTTATTTTAAGGATTCTTCTTATTTGATCCTTAGTTTACTACATATAATGAAAAATCTTTAAAGTGAAAAAGTGAAAACTTAAAGTATTTTAGGAAGTTCTTATACTATTTTTAGAAAGCATATGCAAAGCTGGAACTATTAACACACTATTAATACACATTGAAAACCGGGTTGACCCGGGTTGCTTCAAAAACGACCGGTTGACCCGGGTTGCTTCAAAAACGACCGGTTGACCCAGTTTAATTTGACCCTTTTTACGACCGGAAAGGTTTAACCGGGTCGAATCGAGTTTTAAAACATTATGTTTAATTCACAAATCCTCAACTTTTATAATTTTTTTCTTTTATAACCCATAAACATTTTTTATCACTAAAACTATTTGCCGTTATAAAATCTCGTTGTTATGCACGGGTACTTATCTAGTTTCTAAATAAAGAGTATCTAAATTGTGAAATATAGATGTATGAATATTATTACATCAAATTGTGTGGAAATAACGCAAAACGTTGGCCTAACATAAATAAGATTCAGACGATGTGCGACCATGGCATCTAGCGAGTTCCTTCAATATCAAATGCTTGCTTTGCTATAAATTTCAAGCAGGTTCTCCAAGGATGTCCAAATGAGTTACAGCTTTAAGGAATCGTGTTTTTTTTTTTTTTTTTTTTTTTTTTTTTTTTTTTTTTTTTTTCTTTTTTTACAATTGAGCTGTTATGTAGTTGTTTTTCCCTTTTTTTAGGACTCTTTGCTTTTCGAGACGCCTAATGTACTTTTGCTTGTCTTTGGGCCGTTATTTGGCTAGTAAAATCCTTGCGGTTCGGGAAAAAAATACACGATTTTGATAGCTTAATTAATAATTATAGTTAGATAGAGTATAAATATAAAAGAAGTAGATTATTTGCAGCTACTAAATCCAAGGCTTAAACGATGTCTAAATTTCAAAATTAATAACGTGTAATGGAAACTAGCTTGCGTACAAGCTCGATGTTATTCCACAAACTAAAAAGCTTGTTTAACTTGCAAATGTAGAGCTAGATTAGTCAATAATATGGAGTCACATAAAAGCAAAATATGGGTATGTATGCATGATTGAATAGTTTTTTAATTACGTTTTCCATCTAGTCAAATGCAAGCTTTTAAGAATAAGCATCATCAATATTCAATATCTATACTATCTATATATATCTATATCTATACTACTTATAATGGAGGAAGACACTTCCTTCCTATTAACTATTTTAAAAGTACCATAAATAAAATTTTAAGCAAATACTACCTTATAAACAATATTTACAAGTATCTAAAGCACAAGTAAAACTAAAAACACACTACTTATATAATACAATTAATACACTATTAAAAACACCCCTTCATCCAAAACTAGAACTTTTTAACCACAAAATACAATATAATTAAGCTTCTACACATGAATAAACTAAAAATAGATTTTTAAGCAAATACAAGTAATAGCATAATTTACATTATTTAAAGTACAAAAAAAACTAAAAAAACAATATTCAACACATACAATTATTACACTATTAAAAACACTCCTTCACCAAAATATACAACTATTTAACCACAATGTACGATCTAATTAAGGTTCTAAAACATAAATCTGAAATCCAGCAGTCCAAAACAAAATAACATTTGTTCGCCGAAACATTTAATCACAGGGTACCCGCCGCCGCATCGCGCGGGTATCCTGCTAGTATTATATACTCCCTCCGTCCCAAAATTATAGTCTCATTTTGACTTTTTCGGTCTTTATTTTACAACTTTGACTTTAAGTATTTTTGTTTGTGTCATATAATACTTGATGCAAAATATATGAATAGATTGAGTTTTTAATGTATTTTCATTTGATATAATTTTTATCAACTATTGTATAACATAAACAAAGATATATAAGGTCAAAGTTGAAAAAGAAAGACCGAAAAAGTCAAATGGGGACTATAATTTTGGGACGGAGGTAGTAATATTTAGAACATCTCAAAATAAAAAACTTAAAAAAAAAAAAAAAATTCAACACTTATTTATAATGAAACGAATTATATTAATTTTGCTATTAAAACACTATTTAAAGCACAAATACATTAACACATAAATTAATGCACTATTTAAATCACATCTCACTCAAATATACAACCATTTTACCATATTATACAATCTAATCAAACTCATAATCGTTTGGTTACCTTCGTGTTTCGTTTTTTCCTTCGGTTCTTTTATATTTCGTTTATTCTGGTGTTTACTATGGGGGATCGTAGATCTAAAGAAGACCATTTACAACAAATTTCTATGTCTATTTATGTTACGAATTTCCCAGAACATTTCACTTTTCGTGATCTTTGGAAAGAATGTCAAGAATTTGTTCGTGTGATTGATGCCTATATTCCTAACAGGAGGTCAAAATCAGGTAATAGGTTTGGTTTTGTACGATTTATTCATATTAAAGATGTGGATCGGTTGGTACGAAACTTGTGTACAATATGGATGGGAAGTTTACGATTGCATGCTAACATGGCTAGATTTCAAAGATCGCCTTTGAACAAAGCACAGTCTGATAAAGGAGATAAGGGTGCTTATAAGCCTTCTGTTGGAGCACTTAATAATAGTAAGGGCGTGGGGCAAAATTCTTATGTAGGTGCTATTAAAAATAAGATGGAGTATAAACAAGTTATAGAGGAGTATTCTCAACCTTCTTTAGTGCTTGATAATTCATGTTTTTTGCACTACGATTACTCATTAGCTTTAATGGGGAAGGTATCGGATTTTGGTCTTTTAACTAATTTAAAGATGGTCTTGAGCAAGGAGGGTTTTGATAATTTTACTCTTAAATATTTAGGAGGATTTTGGGTTATTATTGAATTCCATACTAAAGAGGTGATTGAGAATTTTAAGTCTCATGTTGGAGTTGGTTCGTGGTTTTCATCTTTAGAATATGCATCCAATACTTTCGTCATTGATGAGAGGGTAGTTTGGGTGGACATTGAAGGAGTTCCTATGAATGTGTGGACATATATTACGTTTAAAAAAATTTCGTCTAAATGGGGTGAGCTTTTATTTGAGTAGGATAAGGAAAACATGTCTATGTGTAGTAAGAGGCTATTCATTAAAACTAAACTGGAACAAAACATTTTTGAGACTTTCAAGATTATTGTCAAAGGGAAAGTTCTTTGGATTCGTGCTGAGGAGGTTAGTGGATGGGTTCTCGATTTTTTGGAAGAAGAAGAAGAGGTTATATCTGATGATGATACATCAGTTAATGAGATTGATGGAGAAAAGAAGGAAGATGTTATGCAAGTTGTCTCTGATAACGAGGGTGATGTTGATGAGGTACCAGAAACGATTTTTAATAAATCACATGAGGTGTCAAAGGAAGGTAATGAAAATGGAATTGAAGAGGGTGAGATTAATTCTGAAGATCCGTTTAATATTTATGATCTTCTGAATAAGAATCCTTGTGGGAATGATAAGGAAATGGCGAATTCCAATGCTACTTTGGAGTACCCTCCAGGATTTACTCCGAGGAACAATTCGTGTAACAAAGAAGACCAAGATGGGTTTTTGAACGTGGAGGAACATGTGTTGAAACAAAAGGTGAACGCACAAGATAATTATATTGGAGATAATAGCAACAGGGGTGTGTCACAATCTAAGGACGTAGACAAAGAATCGCATTGTTCAGGCCATTTTAGAAGAACAACAGGCCCGCCAATAGGTGGTTCCATATTGGCAGTGTTGGATGAGTTGATAAAGGTGGGTCAAACAATGGGATATAAGATGGCTGGGTGTGCTAGTAATATAGAGGAAATTATCAAGATTCGTGGAGAGAACGAATCTTATCAATGAATTTTTATCTCTTAATATTCAAGGCCTCGCCCAAAAGGCTAAAAAATATTGGGTTAAGGAGATTTGTAATAAGCAGAAGGTGAATTTTTTGTCTCTACAAGAGACAAAAATGGAGACAATTGATAATTTCGGCATCAAACATTGTTGGGGTAATTATTCTTTTGAGTATGTTTGTGGTCCTTTTGTGGGTAATTCAGGTGGTATTCTTTGTGTTTGGGATTCTAGGATGTTCCGTAAACATAATTCTACGATTTCGGAATACTTTGTTGCTATTCAAGGTGATTGGATTCCAAATGCTAAAAATATCTTATCATTTCCGTTTATGCTCCTCAAGAAATTTCCGAGAAGAGAATGTTATGGTCTTATTTAAATCACGTGAAAGATAGGTGGAGTGGTGAAACCATCATAATGGGAGACTTCAATGAAGTTAGATCTAAAGAAGAAGGTTTTGGTACTATTTTCAGTGACCATAATGCTATTGCGTTCAACTCTTTTATTTCTTCAGGCGGCTTTTTGGAAGTTCCTTTAGGAGGTTGTGCATTCACGTGGTGTCATAAATCCGGTAGTAAAATGAGTAAGTTGGATCGTGTCTTGATTTCGGAATGTCTTATGGGATCTTGTCCCAATATTTCGCCTATTACTCTAGATCGTTACTTTTCGGATCATAGACATATTCTTTTACGAGAGGCGTGCTATGATTATGGCCTCATTCCATTTCAGATGTTTCATTATTGGTTTGAATGGGAAGGTTTTGATAAGTTTATTGTGGATACTTGGACTAATATAAGCATTTTGGACAATAATTCTATTAGTCAGTTCATGAAGAAGTTAAGATATTTAAAGGAGCACATCAAATCGTGGGTTAGAAATAAAAAAGAAAGTGCAAGTGTGAAAAAGTTAAACCTGAAAGGTATGTAAAATGATATTGATCTGTTAATAGACGATAAAAAGGTAGACCAGAAGTTACTAAATAAGAGGGTGAATGTTATGAATTCGCTTCATGATCTGGAAAAGTTAGAGGCGTCAGAGTTAGCACAAAAACTTAAGATAAATTGGTCGATTGAAGGGGATGAAAATTCTAGGTATTTTCATGATATGCTTAATAAGAAAAGAAATCAACAAGCTATTCGTGGTATTTTAAAGGAAGGAACTTGGTTAGAGGATCTGATGTCTGTTAAAAATGAGTTTTTATCTCATTTTAAGGAAAGGTTAGATAGTTCTAGTTCTTCCAGATTAATGTTGGATATGGCTTTTCCGAATAGAGTTAGTGCAGAGCAGCTCATTGAGTTAGAAAGGAATGTGTCGAAAGAGGAAATAAAAAGGGCGGTGTGGGATTGCGGTTTTGACAAGTCTCCTGGGCCGGATGGCTTTACATTTGGTTTTTATAAAAGATATTGGGATACCATCGAAAAAGATGTGGTTGATGCGGTATCTTATTTCTTCACTGTTGGTATGTTTCCTAAAGGTGGTAATGCTTCTTTTATTGCCTTGATTCCTAAAATGCAAGATGCTAAAGTTGTTAAAGATTATAGAACGATTAGTTTTATTGGTAATGTGTATAAAATTATTATGAAAATCTTGGCGAATCGTCTAGTGGGGGTCTTGGGAGACTTAATTCATGAAGTTCAATCTGCATTTATTGCAAATAGGCAAATCTTAGATGGCCCTTTCATCCTTGATGAGTTAATTCATTGGTGTAAATCTAAGAAAAAGCAAAGATGATTTTTAAAGTTGATTTTGAGAAAGCTTATGATTCGGTTAGATGGGATTACTTGGACGATGTTTTAAATAAGTTTGGTTTCGGTTCGAAATGGAGAGCGTGGATTCATAGTTGTTTGGTGCCTTCTAAAGGCTCGATTCTTGTCAACGGGAGTCCTATAGGAGAATTTATTTTAGAAAAGGTCTTAAACAAGGTGATCCGTTATCCCCGTTTTTGTTTCTAGTAATAATGTAGAGTCTCCATCTTTCATTTCAGAATGTGGTGAACGAAGGTATGTTCAAAGGAGTATCGGTTAGTTCTTATTTGCATTTATCTCGTTTATTTTATGCGAATGATGTCATTTTTATGGGACAATGGTCTGAATCCAATATCAATACTATTATTCAAGCATTGGATTTTTTTAACAAGGCTTCGGGTCTTTGTATGAATTTACTTAAAATTAAATTAATGGGTACAGCCATTAAAGATGAGTTAGTTTCTAGAGCTGCAATCAAGATGGAATGTAGTACTTTGAAGGCTCCTTTTACATATCTTGGTATTAAAGTAGGTGGTTCGATGGCTCGTATAAGGTCTTGGGACGAGATTGTGGACAAAGTACATTCTCGGTTATCTAAGTGGAAAATGAATACTCTTTCTATTGGAGGTAGAATGACGTCACTTAAATTGGTGTTGAGTTCGACTTCTATTTATTATATGTCTATATTTAAAGTTCCTTCTCAAGTCCTTAAATGTTTAGAAGGTATTAGACGTAAGTTCTTCATTGGAGTTGATTCGAAGGAGAACAAAATGTCGTGGTTTAAATGGAGTAGAGTTTTGGCATCAGAAGATAAA
This sequence comes from Chrysanthemum seticuspe, assembly GCA_019973895.1. Lineage (NCBI taxonomy): Eukaryota > Viridiplantae > Streptophyta > Magnoliopsida > Asterales > Asteraceae > Chrysanthemum > Chrysanthemum seticuspe. The sequence continues at coordinate 258,199,384 of BPTQ01000008.1, read as the reverse complement.
GGAGGGCTAGGGGTCTCAAGTCTCTTTGCGTTAAATAGCGCGTTATTGCTTAAATGGGTATGGCGTTTCATAATAATAGAAATGCTCTTTGGTCTAGATTTATTCGCGCCATGCATGGGAACAGTGGGGGTCTCGATAGGGGCTCCAAAGTATCTTATACCTCTATATGGAACAATATTACTATTGAAGTTAACAGATTGCGAAACAAAGGTGTTGATTTATTGAGTTTTATGAATAAGAAGGTTGGTAATGGGTTAGAAACGATTTTCTGGGAGGAGGTTTGGAGGGGCGACAAGAAATTTAAATCTAGATTTCCTAGAGTTTATGCGCTTGAATCCGACAAGAATATTACAGTGGCGACTAAAATGAATCATAATGATGTCAGTTTCTCTTTGCATCATTCACCAAGGGATGGAGTGGAGATGGAGCAGTTCAGTTCTTTAAATGTGTTGCTTGAAGGAACGGTTTTATCTGATTCAAATGATAGGTGGAGTGTTGGCATTTTAGTGTAAAATAGATTGCGTTTAATATGCAAATAAGTGTCGACACTTATTTGGGTATTAATGGGACTAACGGGGGTTTACAAATTACAGGGAATGATCCAAATAAAACATATAACTGTAACACAGTTATAAGACACATAACTGTAAAACAATTATTAGGCCCCATAAACTGGATTGGGATAAAACGCTCAAATACACATTCTGCAAACGTACTAACATACAGAATCTTGAATCAAATTCGATTTTATCCGATAATAAACTGGTATCTACTCCATTTTATTGATTTGAAAGTGTACTCACATGACTTCGGATTTCTATCAGGTTACAACGAATAACAACAGGTTACAACTAATAACAAAAAAGATCAATAAAATTAGTGACGATAACTGGTGAATCCGTTCGTGATATGACATCCAAGTTCATGAAGTTGGCAAAATTTGAAGGGCAAGACTTTAGGCGTTGGCAGAAAAAGATGCAGTTTTTGTTGAAAACTTTGAAGGTTGTGTATGTTCTCACTACCCCGGCACCAGAAGAATTGGAGGATGAGACTGTTGAACAAACAAGGAAGAGAAACAAATTCTGGAATGACGATTTCATTTGCCGTGGAACAATTCTAAATGGTATGTCTGAAACTTTATTTGATATTTACCAAAATGTTGAATCCGCATAAGAATTGTGGGATACGCTTCAAGCCAAGTATATGGCTGAAGATTCCTCAAGCAAAAAGTTCATGGTAAGTGATTTTATGAACTATAAAATGGTGGATGGGCGTTATGTGATGGAACAATATAACGAATGTTTAGGTATACTCGGTAGGTTTGAACAACATGGGCTGAAAATGGATGAATCCATTGCTACTGCTTCCATCATAGACAAACTCCCGCCTTCTTGGAAGGAATTCAAACACAGTTTGAAACACAAGAAGGACGAGTACAATCTTGTTGAACTAGGTAGTACGTTTAGTATTGAGGAAGGTTGTAGAAGAATGGAAAATGTTTGGGTGAATGAAAAGACAAGGATATTGGCGGGTCTTCTGTCAATGTTGTTGAAGAAACTAATCCTAGTTTCAAAAAGGGTGGCAATACAAATAATAAGAAAAGGAAGTTTCAAGGTAGTGAAAACAAAAAGGGTTTTGTGAAGAAGTCAAAACAGTCATGGGATAGTAACTGTTGGAAATGTGGTAAACCAAGACATTTCAAGAGAGATTTCCGAGTTGGTAAAGGGAAGAATGATGCTGGTACTAGTGGTGGATCCAAAGGGGATCTAAAACAAGCAGGTCAGAATTTAACTTTTAATAATAATTCGGGTTTGAATTATGTTTCGTTAATTTCTGAATCATTTTATGTACAGGATGATGACATGGCTTGGTGGTACGATTCTGGCGCGACGAGTCATGTTTGCACGGACAAAAGATGGTTCAAGGAACTTGCAACTATAGATGACGGGAGTGTTTTAAAAATGGGAAACGTCGCTACAGAACTGATCCATGGCATTGGACTAGTAGATTTAACTTTTACTTCTGGAAAAACTATTTCGTTATGTAATGTGTTGTATGTGCCCGGTATTTGGAAAAACTTGTTGTCCGATGTAATTTTAAGTAATCGCGGGTACAAACAAGTGGTAGAATCCGATAAGTATGTCTTGTCGAAACATGGTTCTTATGTTGGATTTGGTTATTTGTGTAATGGTATGTTTATGTTAAATTTGGATGTGCCATTTAGCTCCAATTCGATTTGTATGGTTGATTCAACATCTAATGTTAAATTGAGTAACTTAGAATTACGGCATGCTAGATTAGGACATGTTCACCATAAAAGAATGAAAGAAATGTAAAAAATGAGCATGATTCCTTGGATTGAATTCGACCATAATAAATGTAAGACTTGCATGTTAACTAAGATTACTAGAAAACCATTTAAAAAGGTAAATCGTGATTCCAAACTTTTAGATCTTATTCATAGTGGTTTATGTGATTTGCATGCTACTCCATCTCTAGGTAATAAAAAATATGTCATAACTTTCATAGATGATGCATCACGCTATTGCTATATTTACTTATTGCATGCAAAAGATGAAGCTCTTGATAAATTTCGAATTTATAAACAAAAGGTAGAGCTTCATCAAAAAGAGTTGGTAAAAATCTTACGTACCGATCGTGGAGGGGAGTATTATGATCCGGTATATTTTCAATCTACCGGAATAATACACCAAACAACATCTCCATATATACCACAACAAAACGGTGTAGCTGAAAGAAAGAATAGGACATTGAAAGAAATGGTAAATTCAATGTTGTCTTATTCTGGGTTAAGTGAAGCATTCTGGGGTGAAGCTATGTTAACGGCTTGTTATTTGCTGAACCGTATTCCCGGTAAAAGCAACAAGAAAACTCCTTATGAACTTTGGCACAAAAAAGCACCAAACTTGAATCGACTCAAGGTTAGGGGATGTAGGGCTGTTGTTAGGCTCACGGAACCTAAAAGGAAAACTTTAGGTGAAAGGGATATAGATTGCATATTTATTGGATATGCTGAAAACTCATATACTTATAGATTCTACGTGTTAGAATCAAATGAGTATATTTCAGTGAACTCGGTGATAGAGTCACGAGATGCAATCTTTGATGAAGAAAGATTCACATCTATACCTAGGCCAAGGGACATGAATAATAGTTCAAAGGCACCGGTTAATACCGAGGATGTTCCATCGACTAGCACTGAACCAAGAAAGGGTACAAGAATTAGAAAAGCCAAAACTTTTGGTAATGATTTTCAACTTTACTTAGTTGAAGGATCTAGGAATGAAATTAATTTTCAATATCAATATTAGTGAAGCAATGGCTTCAAGGGACGTTGCTTTTTGGAAAGAAGCAATCCAAGATGAGATGGATTCTATCTTGCATAATGAAGTTTGGAAGTTGGCAGATTTACCTCCTGGGTGTAAACCATTAGGAAGTAAATGGATCTTCAAGAGGAAGATGAAGGTGGATGGTACTATTGACAAGTATAAGGCAAGGTTGGTAATCCAAGGTTTTAGAAAAAAATGAGGGAATTGATTATTTCGATACTTATGCTCCGGTTGCTAGGATATCCACCATTAGATTGTTATTGGCATTAACTGCTATACACAATCTTGTAATTCATCAAATGGATGTGAAATCTGCATTCTTGAATGGTAAATTAGATGAAGAGATTTACATCAAACAAGTGCCTACAAAAGCTGCAGCAAAAAAGACACATCCTAAAGGTAACAAAGTAGCAGCAAAAAAGACACATCCTAAAGGTAAAGGTGTTGTTGAAAGTCAAGTTAGTGCAGTTCAAGGAAGTGGTATTCAATCTGAAAATCAAGATCAAGCAACTGAAGATCCCATCATACATGATGCATCCCTGTCTCAATCCCAGCAACATCAAGATGAAGCAACAGAAGATCCCAGGATACAAGATGAATCCCTGTTTCAATCCCAGCAACATCAAGATGAAGCAATTGCCGATCCCAGGATGCATGAGCAATCCCAGTGTCAATCCCAGCCTACTACACGAAGAATGGCTAGGCAGCAGGCTGCACTGGAAAGAATGATGGCCCCACCATAGGTCAATTCTGTTATGCTAATTAGCTAGACAATGTTTCATCTAGTTTATTTCCTATGGACAAGTTATGTACTCTAAAAACATATGTGTATGTGTCTAACTGTAGTTCTCATGCTTTGAAAAGTATGCAATTTTATGCATTTGGAATTATATCCATTTGCATTAACTATGAAACCATGTCATTATTGTGTATTTTTATAGATTGACTAAGCTTGATGTGTGAATAATTTACATCAAAAGTAACCAAAGCTAAACAGAACCTCATAAGAATGTTGACAATTAAAAGTCAAACCTAAAGAAATTGCTAACCATCTGCATACCTATAAGGCATTGAAAGTCAAAAACAAACCAAACTGAATACTTCATAACAATGTTGACAATTAAAAGTCAACTTTAATCTTAACCATGTGCATAAAGCCATAAACATACGGTAAATCGATCATAATAACAAGATTCATAACCTTCTGGGACACAACGTTACAACAATTCAAGATAATGAACATTAACCATCTCGCCTCATTAAATAAAAGCTAAAAAGTTATCCCAATGCATAAACAATCAAGAACAATATCCAACTGAGCACCAAGTAAATCTTCCACTTCCACACATCACCTTGAGCAGCTTCTAATCTTGCCTCAAGCTCATTTCTCCCCCTCAAAAGGCCTGGTATGATCATTCTTGAACGAGCACACATTTCAGGATCATACCATCGTATCCACCAACAAGAAGACCCCTATTCATGATTATGACAAGTCATTAAACAACCACAATTGTTATAATGTACTTTGCTGCTTGAGAAAACAAACTAATACAATAAATATTAAGACACACTTTGATAAAGATTTAAAACGTACACTTAAGCCCTTAATCGCCCACTTTTATATCCGTTACTGCTTAATTTCGTTCCTTTTCACTTTTTAGGTCTCTTGGAAGAAAAATGCTAGAATGATGCATTTTTGGATGAAAAGGAGTGAATATGTGAAGAAAATGGCTAAGTCAAGATCAAGACAATCAAGCTGCTGGAATAACACCTGACGGCGTCCCAAATAGAGGGCGACGTCGTCCCTATTTTGTGACGACTCAGGAGTATTTGCTATTTTACACCTGACGGCGTCAGGCTTTGAAGAGTAAGGGAGTCACGAAGACTTTTCTTCTCAAACGGCCTAGATCCAGACTCAGACGACGTCGCTGAAGACAGAAGGCGTCACAAGCACAACGTGACGCCGTCCCAATGATGACTTGGCCAAGACGAAACCCTAATGGCGGCAATCTGACGGCGTCCGAACTATAAGGTAACGCCGTTGCATATGTAAAATTATATATAGAAATCGAATTTTCAGACTTTTAGGAGGTAGACTTGTGGAGTAAAAACCTAAAATGATTATACTCCCGTTTGGACAGTATTTTAGGGTTCTCATACCCTATTTTACATCGAGATAAGTTATTTATTCCCTTGATTTCATTATTTCTTCGATTGAATGTGTGTATGCTTGCATGTTTAACATGTCTGGCTAATTTACTTGTGTGTTTTCTTAGATCTATGAAACATAGTTATTAGTTATTGATTGGTTGTCTCTTATCTTAATTGTAATTGGCTTAGGAGTGCATTTGGCCATCGTTGTGTTTTTAATGCTTGATTAATCTTTGTGAACATTAGTTTATAGTTACTATAGTGGAACTGTAGGCTAAACATCCGAAGATAACCTTAGTGTTAAGTTTATGAATCCTAGAGATTTCGTAGTCATTAACCTTAAGGTAGTCTCAAAGAGTTAGGGATAAAAGCACACCCTACGACCTTAGAAAACACAACGCGTTAAGAATAAGGACGTGACAATTCAACTACCAATAAAAGATAACTAGGGAGTAATAGTATCTAGGTAAACACATCTTTAATCATCATACGAGCACACATCAATAGACATAGACTACCCCTTAGTTTAGATAATTAGATAAGTAGAGTAATCGGTAGAAGTACCAAACCCCCAAATCCAAACCCCGAGATTTTAACTTTAGTTTCTAAAAAATATAAAAAGATAAAAAATAATCTTCCTCAACCTCAAACTTAGCGTAGTAATTTCTCACTAGCATTCCTATTCCCCTAGAGAACGATATCAATACCCAAGGCTTACCCAATACTACACTACAACGATTAGGTTCACTGCCTAGGGTGTTGAAAAACTTGCTTGACGAAAAGGAAGTTTCCTTTGACACCGAACGCGCCTTGTACATGCATTAAGTTTTTGGCGCCGCTGTCGGGAAATAGAATAGCTAGTTAGGATTCTATCTCGTTTAGGTTCCCTTGTTTGATTCTTATCAAGTAAGATTTCTTCTCATTCTTAGCTTCCTCGTAGTCTATCCCCCTTCTTCATGACCTTTGTTAGTAATCCCATCACTTTTCATCATGGAAGGTGATAACCCACCAAACAACAACTTACCATCAAACAAATACCCACCACTTGATCTAACCTTTGCCAACCAACTTCGAGCTCGTATTGTTAGTGAAATTGGAGAGCTTAAGAAATTGAATAGGATAATTGAAAGTGCACTTGAAGAGGCCCTTAAGGAATCCACTAGTACTTTAGATAGTGATTCAACCTCCAGCGATTCGGAGGATGAATTAGATGAAGGAGACTATAAGGTATTAGAGATTATGGAGGATAGTAAGGAGGAGGAACTTAGGGAATATTTTGATTCATACCCTAACGGGGAGGAAACAGCCTATCACCATAACGTAGTTAACTTCCCGCGACCACCTTTTGAGCCATGAATAAAAATTGGTGACCCTAAAAACATTAAGATACCGTGCATGATTGGGTACTCATATAGGGATCACACTTACATAGACTATAAGGCACCCATGAACATAATGTCTAGGCTTTACTACAATTAGATCATGAGCGAAAAGTTATGTTGGGAATTCTGCAAAGTAGGAATTCTGCTGAAAATAATGCTGAAGAATCTGCTGAAGTGCAATATGATTCTGCTGAAGAAGCAAGTCTGCTGAAGCAGTAAAATGTGTTGATGGTTTTAGCTGATATTATATTTCTACTGATATAGTTAATCAGTATTAGTTTGTTAGGATTTGCATGAGCTATTTTAGGTAGTGATATGCATTTATTTTATATTATTGTTTATTTAGGGTTCCTTGTGTATAAAAGGAACTGATAGCTTTTATATTGAATAACTCTTGAGAAAAATATTCTAGGAAAACATCTTTAGAGAGAGTGGAAAAGATCCATAGAGGATCATTGGTTTATGAGAAAAACCTTGTTGGTAACTTTGATTGTGTCGATTATTATTCCGCTGTGCATATTCAATCATTGTTATTCATACCCTAGTTGAGTCCGGATCTTGGATTCTACAATTGGTATCAGAACGGGTGGCTCTCGATCTAGGGTTTTTTGAAGGTTTTATTACCGACAGAAGCAACTTCATTACGAGGTAATCACTATTTTTTTCAGATCCGGTATAATTTTTCAAACGAGATTGAATCTGTTTTGAAGTCAAAAGTTGCGGCGCAAATATTCTTTTTGATTGGTCCATACACACGAGTTCTGATTCTACTGATTTCGATTTGGGTGGCTTGTGATTTATTGTGATTGTGGGTCCCTCTTGCTTGATATCACGTGAGTAATTAGGTGGGACTTGTCACATGACACCATCAATTAATACTCGTGAATTGTAAAATGTTTGTTGTTGCTGATCTCATGTGGTGGGGTTACCTTATGTGCAAACGAATTATGTGATTGGCCAAGATTGTTTGATCACGTGAGCTTTTTTTATACACAAACGAATTTACTCAAATTTGGTGTACGGCTTCTTATTGGTTGGCTGATCACGTGGGTCTGTTTGACCTTGTGACTTGTTGCTGCAGTCACGTATATTATTTTGTTTCCACTGATAGTGGGTCATTGCTGCTGAAGAGTTGATAGGTCATCACGTGGATCATTGTTTATTATTGTTTTCTCGTGTACTGATTCATATGCACTAGTCCCATTATTTTAATTGGTCTCATTCGTGGAGGTTTTATTGGCTGAATTATTCACTCTGACATTTCATTATTACTGCTAAGCACATTTTGATTCCACTGAAGTTCACGTGGGTACAACAGATACTGAGTATTTCTCTTTGTGTTGCGGCTGTTGGTCAAGTGGTCCCATATTTGACTCTTTGTGATTCTTCTATTCGAATTAATTTGATTGGTCTATTTTAGTGTTGATCACGTGGGGTCCTTGCTTTATTTCCTACTGATATATTTTTTCGAGGTGTACTGATTGTTGGTTACTGCTGACATTCATTTTGGTTCTTGCTATCACATATCTTTACTGCTGTTATCCCATAAAATGGCAGAATTTGATAATAATAGGGATGAGGTTATGTTTCCTTATTTGATGAGTGATGAGTACGATGTCTGGGCTAAGAAGATGGAACACTGGATCATGAATAATGATATGAATATCTGGAAGGTGATCCAAAATGGCAACAACTTGAAAAGGACTGGATGTGATCAAGATGGAAATCTCTTTTTTCTTCCTCCAACAACTGCAGATGAACATATTACTGTACAAAGATAGTCAAAGGCCAGAACTACCTTGCTTAAATCTATTCCTGCTGATCATCTAGCAGATTTTCATTATATGGATGATGCAAGTAGTATATGGAATGCACTCAAATAAAGGTATGGTGGAAAGGCTGAATTCAAGAAGATGAGCAAGGAAGCTGATGCTGCAGGTTATGCTGAAGAACTTGCCAGTCCACACTTTGCATTCATGGGCATCTCTCAGGTACATAATTGTGTGTTTGGTTGTAGTGAAAAATATAATGAACTTAAGGAAGCCTATGATATTTTGAAACCTAAATATAATGAATGCTATGTTGAAGTTGAAGCTTATAAACAGGCTTTAAAAACATTAGAAAGACAAAAAGTATGGTTTCAAAAGAATCAGATAGCTTATGAGGAAAAAATAAGGGGGCTACAAATTGATCTAGATTGTGCTAACATTGATTTAAAACGCACTGAAAAAGAAAAAGCTAATCTTGTTTATGAAAATCAAGAGCTTAAAGAGAAACTAGATGAGGAAATTACTAGGCATAAAGAATGGTTATTGAATGGAAACAAGTTAGCTGGTCACATCTATAGTAGTCAATCTGAGACATCTAGGATAGGTCTAGGTTTTCAAAAATATGTAGGTCCTAAAGCTAAATATGATGGGCGTAAAACTACACCAGCTGGTTTAGCTAATTATGTTAAAGAAGGTGAATTACATGCAGTCCCTGGACCTATTAGAGGTGAACATATGCCCATTGACCTGTCCATTACAGTTGACTTTGATGGATCACATCATTTATATGGCAAACAGTCAAGTGACTTGCCAGACCTTAGTAGCAAAATTAATGACTTTGTCTCTTGTTCTAAAAGTGACAAGTCATCAGACCTAAAGTCCACTGACTATGCCTCATGTGATTCAAGTGAAAAGTTTGACTCATCTAGGCATACACCCATGACCACAATCAAGTCCAAAGTAGCTGCTGATGAGCCCAAAACAAAGCCAGTTAATTATTCTGTGAAACACAATTTTGCTTCGAGTTCTGTTTCTGATAAGTTTAAATGTAATAAACAAAGTTGTGGTAAGAATAAGTCTTTTAAGAAGAAATCTTGTTTTGTCTGTGGTTGTAAACTCCATCTTATAAAAGACTGTGATTATCATGAGAAAAGGATGGGTGTTTCCTATGACCATCAGACCTCTAGACCCACATGGACTAATGTTGCTAGTATTCCTCCATTTGTTCCTAAAGCTGCACATGTGAGAGCAGGTAAACCAGTTCCTACTGGTAAGCCAAAGGTGTATGCATCTGTTTCTGCTGACAGGCTTAATAGGCCTTTTCCAGTTCCCTCTGGTAGAGGATATTCTTCACCAGTTACTACTGGTTGGTGGAACAGTAATGCTAGACTTAGACCCTATAGACCTACAAGTTCTTATTTTCAGTCATATACACCTTATGTATCTCATATGAATATGGCACATGGTGGAGTTAGAGTGGCAACTGCTGTTAAGCCCTCAACAGGTTATTCTTGGAAAACTCAAAGGAAAGGTTCATTCTGGGTACCCAAGAAAAATAGTCTTTGTCAGGTGCATTGATTGAGGGGAGGCATAAGCCTAAGGGGAGGCTTATTGTTGTATTTTTGTATTCTAACCATTTTTGCAGCTGTTGGATCCTCATACGCCTAAGGGGAGGCTTAGTGTTTCTGCTGACACTACAATTGTTTTTGGTTTCTGCTGCTGCTTGATGGTATCTTTTACATGTTTTGTTTATTTTTATTCTTTCTTTATTTTATGTGAAAAAAAAATCTTATTTCTTTTGTTTGTTGATTAAAATATACATATATATATATATATATATATATATATATATATATATATATATATATATATATATATATATATATATATATATATATATATATATATAACCTGTTTATGTTCAGTTTCTACTCTTTCTTGCTTGCAGGTTTTGGTGTTGGTTAATTACCACACACCTAATGGTTTTCATCTCACCATGTCTTGCTGACACAAGAGTTGACTAGCCCACAGGATTATGGCTTGTGGTAAAGGCTGCGGAAATCCATAAATGGTAATCAACTCACCATGATGATGACGACATTCCATCAAAGCGTTGGCTAGTCCAAAAGCAAACGGTTTTTGGTAAAGACATATCAATTCCGTTGATAGCTGTAATGGTTTGCTCAAAATCATAGGGTATGCAACCACCCATGCTTAATTGCTGAGGGTTGTATGGTCATCAATTCACCATGATTTATTCCTTTTTGGGATCCAAGAATTGACTAGTCTTGAGCAAACGGCTACAGGTAAAGACATATCAAATCCGTTTATATGGTTGCTGGTTTCCTAATAAATCAGATGGTTATCAGTGTACCATAGTTTTCGAACTTAAACATTTGGCTACTCCAGTAGTGATGGCTATTGGTAAAGAGACATCAAATCCATTATTTTCAACGATTCACCTCTCACAGGAGTTAACACACCTGGATGTGATGAGAATAGTATGAAACTAATATGTTTTGATGTGCATTTTGTCATTTGTTGCTGCAAAGATCTGGAGTTTCAAAGTTGTGTCATCATAGAGATGTACTTATTTTGGTTCTTTGCTGCTGATGTTCGAGTACAATCCTCTTGTTTTGAAGTGTTAAAGATCTATCAAGAAAATGGAACTTAACCTAGTCAAATTCCAGTTTAGGGGAGGATTGTTGGGAATTCTGCAAAGTAGGAATACTGCTGAAAATAACGCTGAAGAATCTGCTGAAGTGCAATATGATTCTGCTGAAGAAGCAAGTCTGCTGAAGCAGTAAAACGTGTAGATGGTTTCAGCTGATATTATATTTCTACTGATATAGTTAATCAGTATTAGTTTGTTAGGATTTGCATGAGCTATTTTAGGTAGTGATATGCATTTATTTTATATTATTGTTTATTTAGGGTTCCTTGTGTATAAAAGGAACTGATAACTTTTGTATTGAATAACTCTTGAGAAAAATATTCCAGGAAAACATCTTTAGAGAGAGTGGAAAAGATCCATAGAGGATCATTGGTTTATGAGAAAAACCTTGTTGGTAACTTTGATTGTGTCGATTATTATTCCGCTGTGCATATTCAATCATTGTTATTCATACCCTAGTTGAGTCCGGATATTGGATTCTACAAGTTAGGACCTATGAGGGACCCCTTTTACCCTAGGAAAGTGAGTAACTATGTTGGGAGGGTTAAAGGATTGCATGTCTTCGTAGGTAACTACACATATAGGTGTGATTTCATGATCTTGGAAAATGTTAAGGGCATCATTGATGGGTTTTTAGGAGATGTGATAGTTGGGAGACCATTTATTGAGGAAACTAAGATGGTTTATGATCAAGAGGAAGGAATAGCCAAGTTCTCAAATGGGACCGAATGTGTTAAATATATAATGCCCTACAAAAATAAGAAGTTTGAGGGTATTGATGATTTAGATGTAGACAACATTCCGGCTTTTGAAGTAGATTGGGAGAACAAGGCTTACTACACCGCTTGTCTAGAGTTAGGCCCTGAATATATTCGTGATGAAAGAAGAGTTAAGGAAATCGAATGGGCCTCTAAGATAAGGGGAAAGTAGGGGCACGACTTCGAGTCTAGCTACAAGACTCATAAATAAAGAAAAGCGCTTCGTGGGAGGCAACCCATGCTTAATTATTTGCTTGTTTGTGTGTCATATATCTTTTCATTGATTATTTATTCTCATGTTTAAATTTGTGAAAATTCTTTATTTTGTCTTTAACCTCATCTTAATTACATATAAAGGTATTTTACAAAAATGATAAGTGTAGGGAGGATTACACACGTTTTTAAAAGAACGTGAACTTGAGAACTAAGATTATTGAAAAACATATATATGTGTGTTTGTTAGATTCAAATGCTTGTACCGAGTCATAATGGATGTTTTGCAGGAACGTTTCTAGATTTTAAAGATGTAATTTTTCCAGAAAAATGCAGCAGACCAGTTTCTGTCAGGATAACCTGACGGCGTCAGGATTGTAACCTGACGACGTCAGGAGGAGTAGAAATAGCTTATCTAACTTTCTCTCATTTTCTGTGTTAGGATTTAGAAAATCCATGTAGAAGTGTCGGTCACCCCAACAATAGTTTAGCATATTACAGCTCGTAGACATAACGTTATATTAGTTAGTTTTCTAGAAGTGTAAGTAACACCGTGAAAGAAGGACGGGTCTTTACCCACTGTATGCTTGATCCACAGCCCGAAGGAGGGCGTAGACATTTGTATAAATAGCCCTCTCCCCACAAGGGAGAGGGTTGGATGTTCATTTGCTAATCTAACCTTTCATTTGGATTTTATCTCTCTAGAACATCTCATCTTTCTCTCTCTAAAACCTTCTCCATTCGACCCAACTTGTGTTTATGTGTGTGATTGTAAAAACCAATATCTTACAATTGGTATCAGAGCCATGGTTTAGTCATCTATCTTTTATGTTTTTGGAATTCTAGTGGTTTTCATAAGTTTTTGGGTTTGAATGAGTTTTGAGTAGTTTTCATCACTTGGATCACTTTTGGTGTTAAAGTTTGAATTTTAATAGTACTTTTGTGTTTAAAATCATCATAAGTGTTTAGGTTTTGAATTAAAAGGCCTCAATCATCTTGGTTGTAGTGTTTTGGAGTGAGAAAGTTTGGTTTTTAAAGTTGTGCCAAGGAGCGATTTGTCATACGTATTATTTTCCTTGAAGCGATTTGATAAGCTGTTTAAGCGGTTTGTCATTCTGGTGAACGTTCCGCGAAGCGGTTTGTCCCTGTTTGTTAAGCGTTTTGTCCTAGTTTGGGAAGCAGTTTGTCAAAGAAGCGATTTGAGTGTTGAGACAAGGAGACAAGAAAGGACAAAGTAGTGGAAGTAGTGGACATACTTTTGTTCCCCTGCGGTTTGTGTGTTATGTGGTTTGTCACTTAAGCGATTTTTCACTTAAGGGGTTTATTACTTAAGCGATTTGTCACTTAAGCGATTTGTCACTTAAGCGGTTTGTTACTTAAGCGATTTGTCAATTAAGAGATTTGTGTCTTAAGCGATTTATGTCTTAAGCGATTTGTCACTTAAGCGATTTGCTACTTAAGCGGTTTGTCTCATAAGCGATTTGACAAAAGAGTTTTAAAAGAAGCGGTTTGTGATAAGCGATTTGTCTTAAAAGGGCTATCAAAAGCTGTTTGTCTGAAGAGGCTTGACAGAAGCGGTTTGTGTTGAATGGTTTGCTATTTTTGTTGAAAATTGTGACTTGACATCTGATATTAACACAACAAAATCATTAATCTAAGCCATATACCAACCTTTTAACACAATCGATCATGTCTTACACTACTGATCCTGTGATCTCAAATGTGCTCAAATTATATGATCCTGTGGATAACAAAGAAAGTATTAGTTACTCTGAACGGTTAACCATGATTGAATCAATCAATGATGATTTGAGATCTTCACACTCAAAGTCCGATGAGAGAGAATTGTTCCAGTCCAAGCTACAGAATGCCATCCAAAAGGAATGTTGCATTGAACCATATCAACAACTTCACTCTCACCTCATGCTACTTCTACCTATGAGAATGGAACGAACATGCAATGCCCTCTTCCGTCAAGATTTATCCACATTAACGGGAACGTTGCTGTTAAACTTAGAACAATTGGAACAACAACTTGACAAAAAGAAGGTTCAAATGGATAGTTCCAATGCTGCACTTCAAGTGATCTACAAACAATTTCAATCGTTCATCAATGGGGAATATACGTCAGATTATGATCAACACATGCCTGAAATGTCTTTCAAAAGACACACTGGAATGGAAATTAATGAGTCATTGAGACACTTATCCATCTCATGGACAATGTGAAGAAGTACATTAAGGAAGCTACCCAAAACAGTGAAAACATGAATGAATGTTGGGTGCAGTCAGTAGATAGTTGTGATGAGTTGGGTAACGTATTAGTCGAATCATCATGTATTGCTGAATTCAGAATGATAGACACATCAATAATGGATGCAACAAGATGTTCAGAAACTCTTGTCTCACATAAGGTGGATGCTGAATGCAGAATGGTGAATGAACAAGCATCGGGTGCAGAACCATTGGTAACTGTTATTAATGATGCATTTGTGATTTCTTCTGTGCAAACTAATGACTTACAAAACAAAATCTTGATAGATGTTCTGTAACTGAGGCTGAGTCAAAGATAAATCATATCATGACTAACAATGTGGTTGATAAGAAAATTTTTGACGAACTTTCAAACAAATACTCAATTCTTAAAAAACACTGCATTTCATTTGAAATTGCAATACAAAGAAAAGAAGAAAGTTTTCAAGCTACAAAACCATGCATAAATCCGGAATTCCCAGAATTTCGTGAATTTTTTGAAATCAACAAGTTAAAAGCTCAGCTTCAGGACAAAGACTCAACCATATGTAATCTGAAAAAACACATCTCTGACATGCATAAGGAAAGCAATTTGGGTGTGAACAATCTTGATATAGAGGTCAGTGATGCCATTAAAGCTAGGAATGATGAATTAGCGTTATGTGTGACCAAATTATTAAAGGAGAATGAGTCTCTGAGAAAGCTTCACATAGAACAATGTGTCCTTGCAAAAGAAGATAGAACTAAGTCTTTAGATCAAACAAGCTCTTTGTTAGCAAACATTGAAGTTCTCAAGGCTCAACTTCAAGATAGGAGTTTTGCAATAGTTTCCTTAAAAAATGAGCTTAGAAAAACTATAGGGAAAAGTGTGTACACTAAGTTTGCAAAACCATCAACCTTGGGGAAGCCAGTTTCTCATATCATTAAAGAACGGTCTGTAGTTAGGCAACCTAATGCATTTATGTCAGAAAGATCTAAACCTTCAAAATTAAGGCTTGCTTCCCAAGTTGATGAGAACATAGTTTTGTCAAAACGAGTCACTTCACTACCTCATTCCGATAAAATGAAAGATAATGCTCAGGTTAAAGTTCAAATTTCTAAGACCAGGGATATAAGAAGATCATCTAGTGTACTTAAGAAGTCTCAAAATGTTAACCACTCCCCTAAGAAACCATTTAACAACAAAAAGTCTAAAATTAGGAATAGGGAAATGGTTAAATCTTCTACTGTGACTAAGGGATCTAACACTCCTAGCTCTTGCCTTAAGTGGATGCCTACTGGTAGAACTTTTAAGAACATTGAATCCAAATGGAATAACACTCCTAGCTCTTGATTTAAGTGGATGCCTACTAGAAAATTTTTTAAAAATGTTGGATTCAAATGGATTCCCATCAGAATACTGGCCACTAATGACATCACAAAGCGGTTTGATCCTAAGCAGTTTGTCCATATATAGGTTGATCTTATGCGGTTTGTCTTATGCATGATATGCTGATTGCTATGTGACTTATCCATCATTATATTTCATATGTCATGTGTGTTGATCGTACACTTGCTATGTCTTTGGGCACTGAACCTGATCATCTTTAACTGTCAATACTTTGTGGTGTGCATGAGATTTCACTACTTAATGTGCCTTTGTCTCACTGATGTCATGTTCTCTACTATGTGTTTGCTATGTGGTTATTCTGTAGTCCTCATCTGACATCAAAAATTTCCAAATATTGTTGTTGTGAATTTGTGCTCTACAGAAATACAATGGCAGACATCACATCTTTTGAGAATCAAGCTACTATTGCACCACCCACTGTACTTACTGATGAGGAAATTCTTCCTTTTGAGGAATGGGTTAATATTGCTAGAAGCAACTGCTTTGTGGACGTGGAAAGGAACCAACCAAATCCCATCTACAGAATGGCAATTGATCTTCTGAAGAACACCAACTTCTTTGGTGCCTTAACTATGCGGTGTGCAATTCCTTCAATATACCTGCAACAATTCTGGAATAC
This sequence comes from Chrysanthemum seticuspe, assembly GCA_019973895.1. Taxonomy (NCBI): domain Eukaryota; kingdom Viridiplantae; phylum Streptophyta; class Magnoliopsida; order Asterales; family Asteraceae; genus Chrysanthemum; species Chrysanthemum seticuspe. Next base: position 258,182,825 of record BPTQ01000008.1, on the reverse strand, counting down.
AGTAACATGGGAAAAGATCACTGCTGTATACACTTGTCAACTTGAAGACAAGTGGTATGACATATCCGCAGACACTCTCAGGGAGGCTTTCCAAATCACACCAAGAGACCCCGCCAACCCATTCATCACTTTACCAACTGCTGAAGAATTAATGGAGTTTGTCGAAGAACTAGGGATTCCAGGCAAGATCACAAAGATCTCTGGAATTATCACCAATGAAATGTATCAACCCTGGAGAGCTATTATCACTATACTCAACCTTTGCCTAACTGGTAGGACTTCCGGGTTTGAGAGAGTGAGGGCTCCAATGCTACAAATTCTGTGGGGAGTAGTGAAAAGAGTAAACAATGACTTTGCAGAACGCATCTGGGAAGAATTCTCCTTAGCTATGGACACCTTCATTACTGATAAACAAAAGTTTATTAATCAAGTCAAGGGAAATAAATCCAAAGACAAAAGGGCGATTCCCAACATAAGGTTCTCAAAGCTCATTATCCAGTACCTACAGCAAAAACATCTGTTTAATCCAAGAAGCGAGTCTGCTCTCCATGAAGCCGACGATGAATTTCTTCTCGGAACTTTAAAGTTTGTAGCCAAAGGATCAAAGAAAGAGATCTTTGGAATGCCGATCCCTGAAACACTTCTCACTGATAGAATCAAGAAAGCCGACTACTTCAAGAAATATATGAAAAAGGCTTCAGGCATAACTGTTGATGACACACCCAATCCTACTCCCACACCATCCAAATCAACAAATCATCCTCAAAGTCATCTTATGCCAACCTCCCTAAGAAAAGACAAGAAAGATCAAAATCTGCTGACTCACCCTCACAGAAGCAGAAGAAGAGAAGGAGTGACACTGGGAAAGGGAAAGGTAAAGGGTCCAAGGAACCCGAGAAAGATATAACCTTGATGGATGAAGACGATGCTGCACTCCAACAAGGCATTGAAGCAAGCTTGCAGAGTCTAGAAGTGTCTCAAAGACAACCAATGAAGGGGGTTACAATACATGAACCAGAATCTGTACCACGTCAAACCCCTCCGGTTGCTCAAGGCAAAGGAAAGGGGAAAGCTGGTGAAGAAGTGGAGCAAGCTGCTCAGATGTTGTTAACTATCTCCACTCCAACTCCAAAGACTACGAACCAATTTGAGCTGAAGAAAAGAAATGCTGAATCATCTTCTGCACAAGAGCAAATTGAAGCGGAAGGTGAAGAATCTGCTACACAGGAGGACACTCTTGACTCCAGTGATACCCAGTCAGAGAGTCACGAATCAGAACTTCTGATAAGGGTGCAGTCAGAGACTATTACGGGAACTGTACCTGAACTGGAACAGGAAACTGAACAAACTAATGCTAATAGACAAGGCACAGAGTTAGGCGGGAATAAACTGTTGCAAGAAACACATTCAAATCTTCAAGAAACTCTAAAGCCAAGATATGAAGAACAAGTGCGTCTTGAAGAAGCAAACGTTTCAACGGGATCCCTATCTTCTCTAAAGAACCTTGATACAGACATTACCTATGGTGACCAATTCCTCAAGGATAGACCCTTAGATGCTGAGTCGGAAAAACATAATGATGAAAAGGAAGAGGTTGAATCCATGTTTTCAGTCACTATTCAGCAGGATACATCAACCGTTCCTCCTATGTCTGCACCAATAGTCTCTGTGTCAACAACAGCTCCAGCAACCACACCTCCACCACCGGTACCCCTCGTATCAACCGCACTTCCACCACCCGTTATCTCACCAAAGGTCATCAATGTCAGTGACCCTGATACACCACCGACATCACCACCTCCCAGCAAAACCACTGAACAACTACTTGATGAGGTATTAAAACGAATCGATGCTCTCGAGAAGCACCACCTGCCTGAATCAGTCAAACATCTGGAACGTTGTCTATCTAAGTTAGAGGGTTTAAATTTTAACACTGAAGTGATCAATGCTATTGAAGTAGAGGTCAAAGATGCAGTCGAATGGGCTATGAAAGCCCAACTACATAAGAGATTCAAAGACTTGCCCACTTCAGACATGAGAACAATCCTCCATAATAGAATGTTTGAAACGGATGAGCATAAGGAGGATGAAGTCCACAAAAAGTTATATGAAGCCCTTCAGGAATCATTCGATCATGATAATCACGTGCAGTACTTGATAGACATTCGTGAAAGGGAGGGAAAGAAGAAAAGGAGAGTGGTGGTGCTTGAATCAAAGTCTGGAGTTCCTAAACCACCACCTCATCCTCCTCCAACTGGTGGAGCTGGATCTTCTGGTACAGGTGGATCATCAGGTGCTGCGGAAACTCATAAGGCTAATCCACCTACTTCACCTCATAAGCCTTCAAACCAACCTGGTTCCTCAGCTGGACAAGGGTCACATAAGACCTCAAAAACCTTGTCCTATGCTGCATGGACCACGGTTGATTCCCGGTTTATACCCACCTTCGCCTCTATTCCAGAAGAGCAGGTGATGAATGAAGAATCTTATGTTGTTCAAGAATCAGATTCAGAGGATGATGATGCTTCTACGAAACACATTCCTAAGCCATCTGATGATGAAGATTGGTGGAATGCATACATAAGGGGGAAACACATTAAATCATCTAGGACTGCACCTACTAAAGATATGACTCAAGCTGGTGGCCTGAGGAAAGACCCGAATGTCCTGAACCTACATGGGCCATTCCAGAATCTGACTTGATTGTTCCTGACAACAGCTGGGAAAACACCATTGCTGCCAACCATGAAGCACCTTCGGAAGAATCACTCCTACATATTACTGGTGACATGGGAAGCTTTATTAAGTGGTACTGTGAAAAGTAGGGAATCTCATCAATCACTCCAAAGGATCTTGAAGGCCCAGCTTATGAAATTGTCAAAGTCTTCCATTCTGATGCCGCTCATCTACAATACCAAATGGAAGAATGCCACAAGCTGTAGACAGATCAAGTAGATGAGAATATCAGTCGATTCAACATCAACAACCCTCTTCCTCTTGGTGGTGAACCCGGACATAAGACTATTCAGTCAGATTTCTTCTTCAACAGAGATCTGGATTATCTACGTGCTGGTACTCAAGGAAGAAGACCAGCCTTATCTATTTCCAAGATGAAGGCTGCAACTTATTTAGATCCAGGTCTTGAGCAAATGATACCAGATCAATTTTGGACAGACAAGGAATACGTGTATGACGTTGCTGCCTCATACGGATCTCTCATTGGTGGTTCAAAAAGAAAAGGTTCTACATTGAAAGACATGGTGCAGAAAAGAATCGCATAGCTGTTCGTTCCAAACTGCGTATTCTAAGTGTGGTCAGCGTGGAAATCTTTCCAATATATGGATACGATTATTTGAAGAAGATCGTCCTCAGAAGAGCTGATATGAAAGACCATGTAATTGAAGAAAACGACTTCAAACATCTGTTTCCAAGTGATTTTGAAGATCTGTACTTATTGAACCTCCAAGGCCACCTTGATCACCTGCCCACTCACTAAAAGAAGTCTCTTGCTGCAGCAGTCAATCTATGGATAAGAGGATTGGTGATACGACAAAGAGTGGGTGACATTCAACTTGGCATGGAAAGCTATCAGACTCAAGTCAATCTCACTAAGCCTCAATGGGAAGCCATAGGGCATGAATACAGACACGACTACTCAGTGATTGACACTCCAAGAGCAGTTGTCTTTACAGACAAATATGGATCAAGGATGCTAATGAGGCTATGCGAGCTGTACAAGTTCAGTGATGGTACGCTAAAAGTTGTTGAAGAAGAATTGGATTCTAGGGTTAAGGAGTTTAAACTCGAGATGAGACCGGGGAAGAATACAAGGTTTTGGACGGAACATGACGTAAAAAGGTGTGAAGATTTCATTGCTGCTATCGGAAGAAGGCTCAAGACTAGAAAGATATTCCGTAACCTTGAAAGTTTTGTGGGAGGAAGAGTTCGTGAAGGACATTACAAGCTACTACAGAGAACTGAATGATGATATCCTCTCATATTAGTTATTTTTGTTTAACTCTCATGTATGATGTGGTGATTGTAATATGAACAATAATAACTATAATGTATACAGTAGTGATAGGTTTATGGCTTGTAGCTTCCCTCTCTGTCTTAAGAGGGAGCATTGTAGTGTTTCTTTTCAGATAAAATAAAGGGAAAATTAGTCAAATAGACCGCGCGCCCTGAGGCTTATCACTTTCCGGACCACGCACTTTTGCCGAATGAAAATGGACTAGTTGCCCAGCGATTTCCTGGTATCCAACCATGGGGTGCCATGTGTCCGACAAAGGTATGACCGAAGTACGTATTTTGAGATTATATGTCATGTATTGTAAGGTATTGTTTTTTGGGCAACCAAACTGTATTTTCGGGCAACTATATAATATTGGGCAACTTGTATTTATACACGAGGATAATATGGTCATTTTACACTGGTTGTATTATAAAACTAATAATAATAACGCACACAACATCACGCGTGTACACACACAATCAAACATCTTCTTGTACAATTTCTAACAGCTTCTACAATTAAACGTCTTCTTCTACATCACGCGCACACACTCACAAACCACATCTTATTCACAAAACCCTCTAAACCCTAATTAATTTTACTCTATAATTCCATATGACAAAATTAAAGTTGTACAATTGTAAAATCGCAGTTCGTTCTACATTGAAGTTGCTGCCAGATATTAAACTCTGTTTGTCAAAGAATGAAAACCGCGAAAGGTTGTTCAGGCAAACAGTATTTGGTCCATGGTTGGATATAAAGTCGTGCGAGAATGACTGCCGTCTGATGCATTATGTTTTGCAACACCAGGTATATGTTTCTAACATCTCCGATTCCCCTCCACTAAAATTCCAAATTGGTGATCATTCGTTAAGGTTTGGCCGGAAAGAATTTTGTCTGATAACAGGGTTTCGATTTGGCAAAGTTTCAAAACCTATTAAACCATCTAGCGCATTTTTCGATCGTGTATTTCTTGAAAAAAAGAGTAATGGTATAACAAATGTACATGCAATTGATCTTTTGGAACTTGTTAATGATGGAAAAAAGGATGGGAAAAGGTGGTTATCTCTTTCTGATGAGGATGCTGTTAGGGTGTGTCTGCTGGTAGCTGCAGAGCTGGTGTTTATGGGAAAAGAAGACAGGAATTGCATCCATAATCACTTATTGTCCTTAGTTGATGATTTTGAAGCCTGGAATGTATTTCCTTGGGGTGAATATATGTGGCATAAATTTTATCAAAGGACTATCAATATTGTTCATATTCACAGAAAAGATCATCTGTTAAAATTGAAAAAAAACCCAAAGTTCAGTGCCACATACAATCTATACGGGTTCGCTTGGGCTTTCAAGGTTTGAATTCTCTGTAGTTTGCTTTTGATTCTATTTTTTTGTGCTATTACTTATTCATTTCAAAAGTACCTAAAATTAATGTTGTTGTTTTATTGTTATGAAATCATGGTGTTTTGTTCTGTATACAAGTGCCTAATATAAAAGTTACCCGTAATTTAGATAACAAAAATGTTATAACACATTTTAGTTTGTGATTTATTATTTAAATTGTAACCATAAAGGTCTTGTTTCATCCTAAACAGGTGACCTTTACTTTGGTAAACCTTGAAACATTTTCAAAAACGATAGCTGCATAAGTACACGTTTTAAAGATGACAGTTGTGGCTATTACAGATTTGGATTTTGGAGACTTATCCTAAAAGCTCACGTTGGTGGGTGAAAGACAATAAGATCATTCCACGTGGTCTTGCTTGGTCAGGACTTTCAAAGTTTCGGAAAGCGGACTGTTGTAACCTCTTTGGACCGGTATGCATCACACAGTCTTACATTGCTGACTCCACTAACTTGTACCTGAATTTGTTCATAGTATTTGAGTAATTTCAATTTTTATTTTTTTTGTGTTTTTTTAATTATTTTTGTTGTTGTTAGGATTCAACTCCCATTGCTGAACTTTCTGCAACACAAGCTGAAATGAAGCAACCGTGGTGTATTGCCAGCGCCCAATTTATAGATGGTTTGTCTGTTCCAGACACAGCCGATGGTTACAAGACTGCAGAGCATTCGAATGAATTCGCGGACGATTTCAATTTAAACTTGTGCATGGACTATTTCAATTTAAATGTTGCACAAACTGGAACTACTCATTCGACAGGGGGTCTATTTCGTGAGTTATTGGATTTGGAAAAAAAGGTTTTGATGATAGAAAACGGCATTCATTCGGTCAGAAACACACCTTTTGTACTTGATGTGTTTACGAGTGTCAAAAGCAGACTTTCAAAAGTACAGCAACTATTGGGTCTTAATAATTATGCTGCTGTTGATCCTGAACATACTAAAACTTGTGCCACCACAAACGACCCTGACGTTACTCCCGATGATCCGAAGGTTTGTATTTACTTTTTAGTTTACCTCCAATGTTTATACCAAACTCAAATAATCGTTCGTGTCCACACTTATATCAAAAATTGGTTGATACAGGCCACGTCGTCTCATATTGTAGGCCCTAACGGGGATAAGGTTGTCCATGCGGACCATCCAACGGACATTGACAATGATGATGGGCTTAAAGAAACGCAACCATGTAACCTTGGTATGCTTGTTGAAGCATGTGCCATGACCCAAAAATGTCCTGTTATGGAATATGGAGGTGAAATTAGTACTCAACTTCCACCAGTTGCACCTAAAGAGGAAAATAAAATACCCGGTGACCCCATTATTGTACGTTATATTTCAGTTACAGTTTAAATATCGGCTAAAGCATACGTCCCTACTTATGTATATATATTTAAAATTCAGCAGGAACCGGATTGTGGTAATGAGTGGTCGTCTTACATAAACGATGAAAAAGATTCGGGTGATTATTCTCTAGATGCAATGGATTGTGATAACGAACAGCAAGATGTGGTTCAGAAACAATTGGCTTGCCAACCAGAACCCGTTAGCAATATTGATTATGTGCAGACAGAAGTAGGAACACCCACCAACAAAGCTCATGAGGTATCTACATTCTCTGTAAAACATGGTCGATAAATAAAATAGTTTAATGTACTATTTTGTAACATACTATATTCTCAAATGTCAGTTAAAAGACAACAACCTGCCATATGTAAGTGTGGTTGCCCAAAATGACACTCCTATTTCCTCCCAACATAATGTCAACAAAAGCGTCAATACAAAATTGTGTCTTCCGTCTTTAGATTTAATGGATTGTGATGATCAACAAGGGGATGTGGTTGACAAAAATCCGTTTGTTGGCCTTCAGTACAGTAACAATGATGTTGCTGTGGTTAGCCTAGAAGATACACCAACAAAGAAAGACGCTGAAGCCCATGAATCTCAGGTTAAACCCAAGAAAGTGTCATTTGCAAATGTAGTAGGTCCTAATGACAAACCTCTGTTGGAAGATCTTTTCTCCGATATGAATACGAACAAAAGAAAGAGAGTATAATTGAACGACAACCTCAGTAAAAGAAGGCGCACTGTACAAACTTACGCGACGTTGTTTGGGTCCGTCAATTCGGAAAATGGGGTATCAAAAACATCAGCTACTCCTTGCAGCCGTGTTACAAGATCGCAGGGTGTCATTAACGAGGCTATTATCCCGGCTGCTGTTTCAGTTGTACATCACCTTATTAAATTGTAACTGAAACGAATCTTTTTTTTTTTTATTTTTTTCTGCTTATCTTTCAACTTTGTTTTCAGGAAACATCTGGAAACCCCAGAACGTGCCCAGTTAGTCGATTCTATTCGCCCACAATTGAACCGTTTGTAAAGGTAGGTTCTGTTGTTAATCCAATAACATCATTATCATTGTGTGTATGTTATTGAATATATTTATTTTTTAGGAACTTTTACGACACCCGAAATGCAACAAGAAGAAGGTTACTGTTCCTGATTACATTCGCAAGTATTTGAAGCTTAAAGAACCATTACTTTATAGGTTTCCTTGGGGCTCCGGTGCGGTTATTGCTTATAGGAATTTTTGGGTAGCCTTGGCATGTGTTGAAGACTGCACCGGCGGGTGGCTTAATGAGTTAGTGAGTAAACATGATGCCTAGCTGGTCTACTGCACTTGTTTATTATTTTGTTTTGTTACTTATGAAACGAATGTTTACAGTTTTGATTTGCTTTATCTGTCCGCAGAACTTGGATGCATGGGTTGAATTGATGTGGTTGTTTAGACCAGCTGATGCAGATAGGGCTTTGGCAGGGTGTACTTTTTGCAATCAAATCCTAGGTGGCAACATGCCTACCACTTATTCAGATGGCACAACATACCCTGTGGCTTGGCGAGATGTTGCGAAGGTCATTTTGGCAGACTCTTACCGTACATATACCACTAGTGTTATAAACAGCTTATAATATCCTGCATTTGTTTTATATATCAGGTGTATTTTCTAATGAATGAAAGCACAAAACACTGGATACTCTGTGAGCTCCATATCCGCACTGGAGTTGTTTACATTTATGACTCTCTTGGGTCAGCATCAGGAGGTGAACGGTGGTTGCGAGGTTCCAAGAGAAACTTACAAACACAGCTTAAATCGTACCTAACAAACTCTGGGGTACTGCATAGTAAGGGCATATCACCGGGGGATTATAAAATCACATACAAGTGTCCAAAAGTACCAAAACAATCAGAGTTGTATGGTGACTGCGGAGTATGGGTGTGCATTATTTTGTACAGATTGCTCCGTAACTAGCCTCTGGAAGTAGACGACTCTCTTCAAACAACTTTAGCTTACCGTGAACAGATGCTTGAATACTTCTGGAAGCACAAGGTTGAATACATAATATGATAGCGGTCTTTCAAGGTACTATCCTTAATGTCCGTTTAACCCATAATTATTGTCTAATGTTGACACGTGAAGTATTTTTCTTTCAACGTATACTGTAGGTATTTTTACTTCTATTATATATTAGTCGATTATTATAATATTTTTTTAACTCAACGGCATTTCTTTAGTTAATACCCGTGCGCATATACAAAAAAGCCTATGCTTTGCAAACCACTTCTATATATTATGGGTTATGTATACTTTATTAATTTATTTGCTATATACTAGCAGAATTTAATATTTGGTTACCCTATAGTACATTACGGTACATGTCCTTAAATGTCTTCTTTTGCCAATCTCTTTCTTCAATACAAATCTTTCTTAATTTGTTTAACAACATCTTTCTTTCTTCTTTTGGTCTATTCACTTCATATCTTTATCCCAATGTTTCTGCTTTTGTTTAACAAAATGTCCGACTATATCTCACTGGATGTTCAACTAGATGTCATTCGCAGGCTACCTCCTAAGTCTATACTCCAGCTACGTAGTGTTTGCAAGTTATGGAAGGCTAGTATAGATTGTGGTTTTTTCATCGCTAATTGCGGTGTTCGTCGTAACGATGAGTGTTTTTTTACGCTAACATTTGATCAGGGTCACAAAGGTTTTATGTTAGCTTTTAATGAACAGCTGACCGCTACGGTACTTCGTACAGATTTAATGCTTTCATCTATGATTGCAGTTGGCAATTCTCATGGTCTTTCGTGTTTTGTTTATGGCTCTAATCTAATGTCTGTTATTTGGAACCCGGCAATCCAAAAATCACTTGCAGTACATGTCCCGTTTTACACGCATCAAATTGAATGTAAAAAGATTTGTTTTGGTTTTGCCGTCCGTACGGACACTCTTGACCCGACGATCGTGAAGGTCTCCTATCCTGTTTTCCAAAGTGGTTTCTGGTATGTTTTTGTCTTTTCTTTCAACTCGTTAAGGTGGACATGCCTTGAAAATTTCCACCCCCCTCGTGAAACTATCAAATTGAAACGTCAAAGTCAGGCAGTTGTAGGTCATTTTATCTATTGGACTGGGAGTGAAAAGTTAAATAATGAGGACGGTGTTACATACAAGATTTACATGTTGATTTCGTTTGATTTAGTAACCAACCAATTTAAAGTTATAGACCTTCCGCAGATTTTAAAAAATGAACTCCCAATTCCATTCTATGTTTTCGATCTTGGAACCTCTCTAGTGATTTCTAGTATGATCATTGATGAAGATATGCCATTGTTTTGTGGATGGGTGTTGGACGTGAATGGTTTTGCCATAAGATCATTTAGAAGCCTTTTTGCCATCCCCACCCTATTATCTGTTCGTTTGCTTGGGTTTACAAAGGATCAGGCTCCAATAGTGGAAGCGTACACTGGCAACCATTTGGGTCACTCGCTATTCCTGTACAACAAAGAACTTGAATTATTTGTCAGCATGGGAATTTTAGGAGATACGGGATCTTTCTACATTGCCCCATACAAAGAATCTCTTCTTTTGTTAAATCATATAGACTGTGCTGTCTATAGTATGTTTTATTTATAACTTACCATTCTATTCATGTTCCTTTTAAACATTATCACTTGATTTGGTTAATGATATATCAATGCCATTTTCAACAGGTTTGTTCGGCTGAAGTTACGGATCAGGCTAAATGGGAATGCATGTTTGTGGTTTTAGTATGCTGTCTGTGTGGGAAGGAAGCATTGGACTGTTTAGATTTTTCGTAGTCGATGAATGTTATCAATCAAGTGGTTATATAATATGTAACAATTAAAGTTATAACCATGTAGTAATCATAATATGTAGTTGGTTGTCTGTATCAAACGTTGTATGTCAACGTATTTACTATTTCATATCTTCTGTTATCCCATTATCCATTTTTTTAATCTGGGCAACAAGCAGTTGTTACCCAAAATAATTTTGGCAACCTAATTATGTTCTTAGGGAAACTTGTTTTCCATACGGAATACTTTTATAAACCCACGACTCCTTCTAGAAGTACATTTCGTATTCTACAACCTACTAATAACTACCAACTTGAGACAATGCACACTTCCAAAAATAGAGGTTTAACATTCAGCACTAGTACAAATTAACTAGCAGTTGTAACTTTACTACAAGCCATGGTAAACGACTGTCCCTGTTCAGCCCTACAAAAGCAGTAGTAAAAAACAACTAGCAGTTGTAAGTTAATTTAAGTAATCGAGCATAAAAGCAGTGTAGCATTTGTTTTATGTTTACAAAGGTCGTATAAAGCTCAAAATAATCCACTCAAACGAATGTCACTGTACGCATCTGATAACCTGATGCCGTTGTGAAGATGTTCTTTAAAAAATAATCCAAGTGAAGATGTTGATGTTTTTAGAATGAGTAATGGTCTTTAAAATTGTTTCATCCATTAACATAAAAATCTGTTTTAAATCCCAGTTTAGCGAAGGATCTACTATAGAAGGTGACTAAATGAACACAACCTAGTACTCCTTAAGAAGAATAATAATTAACGAACAGTTATTCTCACTAAACACCTCGATATGTTATTAATACACGAATACTCTGAATAGTATTGCCGTTTACAACCTTGAAGTGTATCGACTCTAGATATCACCAAAACTAATATATAACTCAAACCTAGGACCTACTTTAATAGGATAAGGAGTCCTTTACAAAATACACTAAGTACTGTACAAGATAAATATACTTACAATACTTATCCAATACAAAACATCCTACCGAAGACATTCTAGAATATTACACATTCATTCCACACAATCATACTAGCAGTGACAAGTACATTAGCAGTGGTACGCGACTTTTACTGCCACTGTTTTGTGTATTGCTGACACTCTTCTTTTCCGCTGGCTTTCCCGGTGGCTTTTCCGGTGCGGGTCTTTTGCCTTTATCCTGTTCTTGAAGGAGTTCCGGTGGCTTGCTTCCTCATGGCCCCGCCGTATTCAACCCATGGGATTCCCTGAGGAATTAGATAGGCCTTTCAACTTCAAGGGGCCTTTCAGGGGGTTTCCCGTCTAAATACGCCCCTCTGCGCGGTACAGGAAGGGCTTTTGGTAATGTAGCTTCCCAACCCGCGTAGGTTTTATTTTATCCCGGCTCCCGCAAGCTGGTCATTTTTCCCTTAGACCCAGTCTATCCAACCAGATACCCCTAACTTCCTTTTGTCGCCCTTCCATACGGGACCCATCTGCCGAACATATATTGTCACTCCCATGACCCAATTCCCATGATTTATTTCCTTCTTCCGCTCTCGAACGGCGAGGTTAAGAAGGAAATGCCTGCACTTTCAAGATCCCATATTGCTAATGAGAGTCTAATAGGTTTAAACTCCCACCTTTGGTATGCATATGGTCCTGGCAGACTACCACAACTTGAATGGACATGGGTTTTGGGTGAAGGTGTGCTGTGGATGTTCGTGGAGATGGGTTTTTAGTCGTCATTTTAGAACGACTAACTGTTTTTAGTAGTCATTTTAGAACATGTTTCAGTTGTCGCAGCATCAGCTTTGCGCTTTTTTTTTGGGGTAAAAGTTTAGGCTATGTATGGGTTTTTTGGAAACGGCCGTGCGTGGGCAACGAGTTGTTGTTGACGTCCGTATATATTCTTTTTGCACTGTGTACCATCGGTATCTTTTTCTGAATAACATCTTCAACTTCTCTTAGGTTTTTTAAAATATTCCGGTTGCCTGATTTGCAGGTGGAAATATTTTTGTAGGTGAAGGAATTTTTCCTTTTTTGCTGTTTCTGGACTTTCCCCTTGATTTACCTCGCGTATTTATAGCGAGGATTTTACTGTTCGTGTACGCGTTATCATTAATTTTCATTAACTGTTTTGTGGGTAGGCACGTGCCTAGGCGACTACACTGTTGCTGCTATATTTGACATAAAATTACTTGGGAAGGAACGAGAAGCTTTACATGCAGATTTTCTCTCCTTTTTGGTATTTGAATATAAATGAATACGTAAACACAAAGAAATTTGCTTTTTGCGTGGAAACTAGCGGTGGTTTTTGCGACACTAGGAGTGGGTACAACGACGTTAGCAGTGGTTAGATCGACGTTAGCAGTGGTTGGGGATTTACGTATGAACAGACTTAAGAATTTGTTCAAAACATTTAGCCTACTTTCGCGGCAGCAGTTGTAACTCTTAATCGAGTTTGTATCCCCAATTCAATCCAAATTAATTTGTACTAAAAACTTACTTTTTTAACACTTGTAGCAGTTGTTACCACTATGACTTTTTTTTAACTAAATAAAATTTCATCTTCATATTACTACTTTATTAGTATATTTTTTTATTTTGTAAAGTGACTTACCATCTCGAACACAGTTTGAATAACTACGCAAACAAATACAATACATACTAGTAATTAGTAACATAAAAGGGATCACATCCATAGGTTAACATGACATACACAGACTATACAAAGATGAGATAAGTGACTCCAAAACGTAACAACGATCCCCTAATAAACAAAAGGCAGCAGCTTCCATGTAATTAATACAAAGCACATCAAACCTCCATTGACTCCAACTTTTGAATTAAACCATTCAGCTCTTTAACACGGTCATGTTGTCTAAACCAAGAATACAAAAGTTTGGAACTCTCAGCCAAATCCTCATTTTGCATTCTTAACAGGTGATTAATAGTTGGCAACCAACAATCCGAACCGCATAAAAGCTCCACTTCCGCTATCATTTGTTTTCTACGGTTGACACGGACCCTAATTTCAACAACATTCCTCCTATGATCTGCTTCGTCATGTAAAGCAACTTCCAATTCACCTCTGTAGTACGCGATCGTAATATCTTTTAACAACTTTGAGCCACCAAACATTGGTAATTCATCACATAAAACCATGCCAGCAGACATCGTTAAGTTTGCTTTTCTAATACTATCACTAATAGAGATAGTATTAGAACTGTTTTTGTTACATAACGTCATATATAGACACGAAATTTCTGACAAACTAGTTATGACAATTGTCTGTTTCCAATGGACAAGTGGATCACACCAAATAAGTACCAACCCACAATATCTTTTTTTTTATAGTATCTTTCTATTTTTTTCAAATATTATTTTTTATGACGAGTTTACTAGTGCATAGCTAGGAAATGGTACTTTGGGCGCCTAAATTGTGTACTCATGGCAACTATACTTTGGGCAACTAAATTGTGTACTCATAGCAACTAGTTTAAATAGTAGTATTTTTAGTCAAGTGGTGATGTATGCAACAAGGGGATGGGGTTTGACTGGATTTAATTTACATCTTTCTATTTTTTTAAACTATTTTTATGACTAGTTTGCTAGTGCATACCTAGCAAATGGTACTTTGGGCAACTAAATAGTGTACTCATGGCAACTAGTTTACGTAGTAGTACTTTTAGCCAAGTGGTGATGTATGCAACAAGGGGCTAGGGTTTCACTGGATTTATTTAATTTACATCTTTCTATTTTTTTCAAATATTTTTTATGACGACTTTGCTAGTGCATAGCTAGCAAATGCTACTTTGGGCAACTAAATAGTGTACTAATGGAAACTACAATAGTACTTTTAGTCGAGTTGTGTGTATGCAAAAAGGGGTGGGGATTGAGTGGATATAATTTGCATTCAGTGTTTTTTTATTAGTCATACGTGTATTCATGTAAACTGGCCAACTAGTTACAAAACTTGACAAATTTGTTTGGGTAAAAAAATAAAATACAATAGACATTTGAGTAAATCAAACATACAATATACCTAGCCAATTATTTTTTAATGTGTGAACGTTTGGAATAAACTTATGCCAAGTTCCTTATTCTTGTATTGTTATGCCCCAAAAAAAATCAAACCTGCAAAGTGCAAGAAAAAAAAAAAAAAAAAAAAAAGTTACATATTGCAAGTAAGTAAGCATAGAATATGAATAAGTGTCCATAAAAAATGAAGGTAAATCCGGCACTTCTTACGTTTCCAGTTTTATCTTATTTTATTTTATTATTATTTGTAATTTATTTTTTGTAATTTCTTATATTTTTTTTGTCCTCCTAGTTTCATATATATACACGCAATTTGTTTGACGTGGTTTCGTTTTTAATCTTAATAGTAGTAAACTGCGGTATATGTAATAATAAAAAAGGGGGAAAATGAAAAGGCATGTATGTGAAAGGTTGGTCATTTAATACTACTTCTTGTGGTAGACAAAATGGTAGGGTGGCTATCAACTCAACGGACGCATCAGTTTTGTACACTGACACAACACTAATTATATTATAACTTAAACTAAACCTTCTGTTTAAAACACACACATAGCAATCAAAGGGGGAAAAAAATAAAACATACATAACAAAACTGAAAAAAGGATGAATACACCTATGCCATTCTGTGAAGAACTTGCTGGTGTTGCAGGATCTAGTTTTGTTAGAGATATGATGATAGTTCGTTTTCGAAGGGATGTGAGTGTTGTCATGGTGGATGAAGCAAAGTTGATGAAGAAGGCTCAAGAAATCAGGGCACGTGTGGCTGAATGGGATCATGTTATTGGAGAGTTGGAGCTTTTATACCCATTTGAATCTTGTGTGGAAAGTATTTCAGAATTAACCAAGCTGCAAACCGAAGATCTGACAGAAGCCGCAGCGATATTGGTCAATGTAATGAAGAAGCAGAAGCGAGCCCAGGAGCTTCTGTCATTCATAGAGAAGCTGAAAGGCATGGTGTACTGATTCGGTTAATTGTTGTCTTGGCGGTGACGATGTCTTGTTTATGTTGGTATTTCTATTTCTAGTCATGTATCTTGTGTTGAATTTTAGTTTGACTGTTGTTGTGAAATGTGGGTCTAGGCTTTGGCAAATGGATGTAAAATATTTGAATAAATAAAAGCCATGGTTTCTGTAAAATAATTATATTATGGTCACCTTTAATTGTGCCTGCATCTCATGATCTATTCTGAAAGAATACCGCCTCCATTGTTTCAAGAATAAATCTGTTTGAGCGGCCGTCATTGTAGACTTGTTTACCTGGTTAATGCAAGTAAATCTCATTATTAAAATATGCATATGGGAATGTAACGTTTCAAACCAACAAAGTGTATCAAGTAAGCGGTGCCAAAAAAACATCATGCTGTTGGTTTCCGACATGTCATATAAAACATAAACCCTAAAGAATGAAGAACTAGAGTTAAAGGGGTATAATGAGCATACCTATAAAACATAAACCCTAATAACAATTTAAATAACTTTGAATTAAATAAAAAATTTACTAATAAAATATAAAATATAAAAGTGCACAGTTATTTATATTCATGTATAAATGTACGAACGAATACGGTAACAAAAGTACATACGGGAGAGTACAACAAACCTGGATTTGTTTATAAAAATAGACGAAAAGGACAACGATATATTTTAATTTGGATTCTTCGCTGAAAGTGACCTAGTGTATAACAAGGAATGTGGGGATGTTGATTGTTGGGACTTGGGACCATAAACTGATGTGTGGGGTATAAAAGGTTTAAGTGTTTGTCATTCTAGGTCCCTCATGTATCTTACGGCTATCACAGTAACGACTAAAAACTGCTAGTTAAAGTTAGAAACTTAGAACTGCTAGTGCTGAAGACAATTTATCATATAAACGTGTTGTCACTACATGTTGTCTAAGGTTTCGGAATTAAGACTTAAAAATGTTATTACATGTTACTACTGCTAGTGCTGAAGACCAAATAATATAAACATGGTGTTACTACAATTTTTCTAAGGTTACTCCTGCTATAACAATCTTGACTGACCTTTAATTTGACTAGTCACAAGGTATTTGAATATTTTAGAAACAGTGTGTGTTACTCTTCAATTAAATTCTCCAACCAACTAGTATGGCACACCATTAAAGTGTAATAAATGAAGAGGAAAAATACAGATGGTTATGCTAGTAGACGTTCTTATATAAACCGTGAATGCTATTGTTTTCGTTATAACATCGAAACCGGTTGAGTAAATGGTATGCATTCGGTGCAGGATGGAAAGAGAAAACAAGTATGATTGACCTTAGATGCAAGGCGTGCACCGAATAGATAAATCATGTGGTACTGTTGTCCAATGAATTTTTACGCAAGCGACAACAATACTCTTTGTGGGGTTGATGCATGTAGACTTGGTGGTGTACATGTTAGCAGGTAAAAAACAACTGTAGTTCGTAGAGGTGAAGGTGTGATGGTGTGATGGGGCTACATGTTCCAGCATCTTGTATAGGCGGTGGTTCAGTGAGTATCAGAGGTACAAGTGAGACTACATCAACAGCTGATGAAATTCATGATTCTATGTGTACAGAATCCAGTGACCTTAGTGATGAAGAAACCCAACCACTTGCAAGTCGAATAACAAGTGAACCACCTAAAAATGACCGAGCAATTGAACAAACTGCAATTGATACACCTAGGTTATGACATGCTCGTCATTGAACAAGTGAGCCACAACCTATTCTCGTTATATGTTATATTTCATAATATATGTAGACTAAATTGTATTATGTATTTGTTATGTTATGCCAATGCAAGGACGTATTTAGTTAGCAAAAAATGGGTAAATCCAAACACTAGATACACAAGATGCAAAACTGTCAAATACAATTTTTTAAGTATTTTTTATTTATTTATTTTTTGAGGTGAAAGTGGGTAAATATTAACAAGGCTGGATAAAGCACTAAAGCAGGAAGAGATAGTTACCATGCACGTGCCCAAAACATAGTTGAACACGTGTACACCCACCAAAAAATGCTGACTATTGAAAGGAAAAAAAACAAAATTATCTACAGTCCCCCAATAAAATGAAGTTGCCCTATATGATAAGTTTCTACTTTGTTTAGTTATCTAAAAAAAAATGAAGTTGCCCTATAGGGTTGCTATCCTAAAACAGAGATGCCCCATCGAGGTTGCCATGATATACATCATACTATAAAGCATTCATACATAGTATTATGTAAACGGACACCGAACGTAGATAAAAAACAGGTGCATACTGCGATAACCCCAAAGCAGATGGTTACACAAAAACATCGCATGTTAATTTTATGTAATTGTTGAACATTTTTTTTGTGGTAATCATAAGAAGCACAAACAAAAAAATGTTTAACAATTACATAACGTCGCCTTACAAAAAAGGCTAAACTAGACAAACTATTTTGAGTTTTAAGTTATGTTAACACCCCAGTTTCTAAACGTTATCGGCAACATGAGCATGCTGCATAAAAATACCTACACTCCAACCTTCTGTTCCTTAAAAACCAAGTTGATTTTAATCCCGCACCTCCTCGACGGCGGTCTGTTGTTAGAGCCTTTAAATGCCTCGACATCTTGAACTTCCGTAAGGCCGATCTTGGTGTTTGAAAGCAGTGCCTCCTTGCATAAGGTTTTCTAGAGGCCTTATGACCAGAACTGTCCTTAACGGAAGAACAAGAAGGCCCAACATCCATAGATAGAGACCCAAGAAATACCCCATAGTACCATTCATCGTCACTGAACCCAATGTCAGCATCAACAATTTCGCTACCCAAAAAATCCATGAATAGATTCTTTCCTTGACATTCAATTCCTTGACTTCTAGTTTGGAATGGAGGGCTTCTTAGGGGAGGTGACCGCCTTTCTTCCTCCTCCCATGCAGCAATATCAGAGGCAGAATTAGAAGTAGCAAGCTCCACAAGTTTATCATGTATTGCTATCCTGTCACGCGTTGGCTCATCAAGAAGATCCACAATTAGGTTATCATAATAGAATAATGCTAAGTTATCAGGTGCATGTGCAATGTACAAGCCGATCAACCCACATTCCTCGGCAAGTTGAAACATCCTTTTAATGTCATTATCGCATTCAACAACTGTCAAACCGGTTGAAAGAGCAAATAGTGGCCTACATAAATACAAAGCCCCGTATCTCACACTCTAACTTGTTGGCCAAAAAGTCAAGCATTTGATTAAAGTTCATCCTTGTGGACTTACTGAACGTTTGCATAAGGGTGCGCCCATACGCGTAAGTTAATTTGGGCCACCGAATGAACTCACCATCGTAGTGAATCTCAACTATAAGATTCTCAGATACATAGCGTGTAGTACTCCTGTAATAAAGGAAAAAAAATGTATACAAATGAGATTAGCATGTATGGACAAAAACCTAGTAAGTGCAAGTGACAATCACGAAAGGTAATGGCAGGCATACCTTGGCTTGAAATCAAATAAGGCAACTGGAGGCTTAGCAGAATTTTTTGATGAAATAGAGGGTTGGGAGATTGGCATTATCACTTTTGTACAAATGTGATCTATATGAAGATTTTATATATATTAGGATAGGTTGTATTATTATTTTACTATTAATAATGTACTTATTAATAGTATGAAAAGTATGATCCGTTTATTTTAATATGGAAATAGTAAAAGGGAAATTTTTGGTTAATTTGTTATAAGTTTTTATGTCTAATGTGTTTGTGTAATGATATGGTAATAAATCAATTGACAAACCTATGTGTGGCCCTTTTTAAAATTTTCTTGGAATGGACGGCCAAATGGCATGATTAAATGGATGTCCAAATGAAGAATAAATGAACTAGAGTTGTGGAGTTTTAAAAAGAAAGATTATCTGTACTGTACAACAAATTTAGATGTAAATGTGTACATACTTTTACGTCGTGTCTCCCATTGTTTTTTGAATGAATGTTACACGTACACAAGGTTGCTGCATGCAAGGTAAAGTATGATTATTGGTTTATGTATGCATGTTATAAGTGTGTTTAGTGTAGTAAATAGTTGTTATGAATCCATTGTCTAGTCATTAATGGCTTATGTGTGAATGAATATATCAATAGATGGTGCATGATAAAACAATGAAAGTGCTGTTGGAGATAAGTTTAAAACTGTTAGTATAAACGATAAAATCTATGTTTATAAAAAAAGTTGGAGATAAGTTTAAAAGTGTTAGTACAAACGATAAAATCTATGTTTATAAAAAAACTGAATCATCTTCTCGCGATATGCTAGCGCGACGTCAGCGGGATCATCAACGTGCAACGATAGACCATGTGCCAATCGATATAAAAATATACAAACCCACATACCACAATCACCAAAAATCCCACATTGCTTAGGAACGTTTTCGGGTAACCTAAATGAAATCTTATAGTCATTCGGATGTATTCCAGTCTTATCAAAAACGTTTGCTTGCTCTAGAACAACTGGTAGTTTGACCTGTAGAATAACAGAAACTGTTAAAATAAATAGACGGGTGATCTTGTTAGAGGTTTGTCAGAAAAATGTAAGTATTATATAATCGAAATAACCACGTTTGTCACCAAATTATTGATGAAATATAGGTGTTTGTTAAAGCCAGATTAAATATGATATCTAGTTTCATGTTGTAAATTATATATGTGTTCAAAAGTATTACATGTTTTTTATTGGTGATTCATAAACAACGTTCGAACATTTGACATGTGCTTCGAAATATTTTTATTCATAATAGATTTCATTTCAATACATTAAAGGATAACAAAATACATCAACGTAGCAACGACATTCATGAAGATACCAAAACACATAATATGACAATCACAGAACGTCAGAGAGAACACATAGGAGTAGAGGATTAATAATTTTTGCGCAGCTTTGCCAGAAAGGAGATTTTTTTGAGAACTTGGAGCTGAGTCTCACTCATTAGCCTCATCAGCGTCCTGTTTTTCCCAAGCTCCTCATCCTGAATTGCACGCAGGATTTCCAAAACAGCACTGGCAAGCCTGGACCCAACAACGCACTCCAACTGCTTGATTTGCTCGGCCCTCACAGTGCAACGACGAGTTAGGTCGATCACCTTTGCATGCATGTCACTTAAGAACTTGAAGTCACGTTCATTGTCACGCACAAACACGTTGTTAACCATGTCTTTAAGTACGTTATCCATTTCTTTTGTAGTAAATTGTGTTGTGGCTAGTGTGTGTCCCCTGACAAAAGTTGTATGATATTGGGATATATGTTATCCGTTTATATAACCCAAATGGGGTGGGGGGAAAGAGCGGGGGTGGGGTGACATGGAGTTTATTTTGAATTGAAGTCTATCTGAATTAATGTAGATAGTCAAGTGGTGAATAGTTTAGTCATGTCAAGTAATTACTGTTGCACATTAGACCAAGTTTAAATAATGAAGCTTCTCTTGTACTCAAACGATTCCTGGACACAAGATAATCATTTTGGGCAACTAGTTTCAGTTTGGGGGCAAGTAAACCAGTTTGAATTTTGTTTAGTTCCAAATGCAACAAAATTTTACGTCCCTTGGGTTAGAAAAATTATTAATTTAGTATGTTTTGTAAATAGACGCCATTAAACAGGTTTATATTGATTACTTTTTGGTTACATGAACTAACACACATATGCTATTATTATATGTACATATCGTTTATATTTTATGTAATAATACACTACCATAATATAACTCAGACTTTTATATCATAAAGTCTGACTAAGTGTGCACTTGGCTGTGCTATTTCAATATTGAATGGATATTTTGTAAAAAACCCAAATCGGTGATGCACATAAGTAGGAAAAACTTCATTAATTAGGCAAGGACGTAATGAAATGATGGTGGTAGCTAGTGGCATGTACTTGAAGGGAACTAGTCCATTAGTTTTTCAACTTTAACTATTGCACAAAAAAGGCACAAAGAAAGTTGTGTCCAACAAGTTAATTGTTTTTGGGCAACCACATACATACGATGGGCAACTAAATCATATGTGTCCGTATTAAATCATTGAACCTTATGTGCAGTTGTAAATTTAAAGTAATCAAGCTTGCTAGCTAAGTATATATTTCCTATATCGTATTATATGTGCGGGACACAATGTAAATTAAAATCAGGAAAATAAATTGTTAAAATACGGAAGCAAGCAGATTTATGTACTTTATTTTTGGTTGGTTCTAGTTAATGTACACATATTTTAGATAATCTGTTGTTGGTTGTGGAATTCGTTTGATGTTACTACTATAGAGTATAGACGGCTTTGTTTCTTTTTTGTTTTGAATTAAATGGAGTGGGGCCCTTTTCTCTTGCTTGATCTAATTGGGAAGGAGTGAATATTTCTCCATCTCTCTAACCAGACCATTTAAGGGAAAATGAAACATAAATCTTTAATTTGGTGGGACCACACTTTTAGCTAAGGACCCGTTAAGCAAAAAAGAAACGCCCCCTAAGTATAACAAATGTTTATGAGAAACTATGTTGTTGGTTGGGGTAAATAAAAAATAAAAATGGGATTTCAAATAAGAAGGACGGTTTATTAATGGTGAATAGATGTAAGGAAATGATGGTGGTACATAGTTGCATGTACTTGAAGGGAACTAGTGTGCACAAAACTCAAAGTCAAACTGCTACAACACAACACCCAAGAAACTTTGGCCAACAATAAATTTGTTCTTGGGCAACTACACACAAATAATGGGCAACTACTCACAAGCATGGTTTATTCGTGCCTGGTCACAAAGTATAACAAATTACTGTATAAGTTTATTTATGTATGTGTTGTCCGTAATTGTATTATATATGTTGGTTATAAGAAGCATGGTGTATGGTCACAAAGTATAACAAACAAGTAATAATATGAGTGGGTTATAATAAGAAGATACATGTAAGCACTCCCTAACACGTACATACCATACACGTGACTCATAGCCACGCGTGTCGCCGCTATCATAGAATGTTACCACTCCAGTAGGTATGTTAAATTGGGCAAGACACCAGTGTTTAACAATCTCGTTGAGAGGAATAAAAACCTAAAAGAAAGTTGGTTGTGTATTAGGATATAGTTGGTCAACGTCTGAAATTAATAAAAGTGACTTTTTATTTATCTGGTAAAAGGTAAATACAAGCATACAATTGTCGTGTTTGTATGTGCTGTTGACATGGCTTACGGCTGGTAAGCAATATGTTCCTTACTAATGGACGTTTTAGACAATGGATAACGTTTTCATGCACGGTCTTGGGTTGTATAGAAACTATTGCTTTTGGGAAATTCATCTGCTTATGTACTTACTGATATGTTGCTCCAACTGTTAACTATGGCTTGTGTTACCATAACTGCTGCTAGGGTAATCAATATACTGTTGGGATCGAACGATTACAAATGGAGGGGCTCAGTTTTTAGAAAGCAGACTTATCTCATGGCAGTGTAAGACGCAAACAATTATGGCGAATTCCACCACAGAAGATAAGTATGAAGCTGCTGCACGTTCTAGAACTACGTTAAATTCAAGGCTTTAAATCAACTAGTTTTGGATTGTAAATTTAATGCATACTTGGTCTCAAGTATCAAGATGTTTTTTTCAAAACTTTGTAACAAAGGTAGTACTGCTATTGGAAATCTTACTACGGCTAGTGTGTATGAATCAACTGCTTGTTCTTTTTGTTAAGTCCTGCTAGTGGATATCATGTTTTTGTGGTTGGGTTACACTTATAAGTTATAACTACTATGTTTGTGAGCAATAGGATTTTTTTGGCCTTTGATGCCGGACTTTTTAGTGTAAAAAAAAAATTAATAAAAAATAAAAATAAAATACAAAATTAAAAAAAATAAAAAAAAAATAAATAAAACGAAAAAAAAAACACGAACAAAAAAACAATGAATTGAAACATTAAATAAATAAATAATTAAATAACAAAAAATAATAATAATAACATTGTGTAAAAAAAATTATAATAAGTTGGTTGGAAGATTGGAGTGCAAAACTGTTCCAATTGCTAGCTTGCATGGAGAAACTGCTAGTGTTACGAAAACACTGCTAGTTAGTTTATCATGAGGATACCATGAAATTTATAAAGGAATTGACGGATAAATGTACTACAATGGAGTCTAAGATCACTGGCATCCAAAAAGAAGGTATTCAGATTCTGAGATGGAGCATACAGATTATAACACTTTGGAAGCACCGTCCAAAAAAGAAGGTATTTTGTGCGTAAGAAGAAACTTGGTTCTGTTGGACGAATTATTCAAAGTATGTATCAAATAGCATCTTTTAAAAGAAACCACGGCTAGTGGCAATGGAAGAACTGCTTATAGATCAAAAGTTGTGGATAAAGTTTGTGAGTATCAAGTTTGTTAATACGTAAAGGAAAGTTTATGATTTGCTATCAAGTTTGTTCATGAACTACCTGATTATTCATACTTTAAAAGATGAGCGACAAATATCAAGTTTGTTCATACTTTAAAAGATGCCGTTTTTAATGTTGCTATCATGAACTACCTGATTATTGAGTGACCGTAAATGATAAAAATAGGAGGAAATGAAAAGTAAATGTATTACATGTTCAACATCATTCCAGGGCATGGGATACCTCGTCACGTCTGCATAAAACATGGGCATGCCATTTTGAAGAAGAATCTGAACAAAGTAACTACTAACCATCGCCCAGTTAGCATTCTGAGGTCGTACGTGCCACATGTAGTCAACCCGTAGGTCTATATGCTACGCATTAGCAGCAAATAAAATACCAATTTAAGAAATGGTGAAAATCAAATACAGGGTAAAAAAGAAAATCTGAATAAGAAAGCCTATATAAACTAACCTCCTCAGTTAGCCAACCTTTTCTAGCAGGGTCTAAGCAAACTAAGCGAATCCAGAAATTGCGGTCTACAGTATAATCATCTGACCACGGAAATTTACACCGGTGTCTATCAGGATCACAGAGGAATTCTTCAAGAGTTTCGACCGAATGAAACCATCTACTTAGATCCTAAAAAACAGGTTCAATGTATTAGTTTGA
Organism: Chrysanthemum seticuspe; assembly: GCA_019973895.1. Classification (NCBI taxonomy): domain Eukaryota; kingdom Viridiplantae; phylum Streptophyta; class Magnoliopsida; order Asterales; family Asteraceae; genus Chrysanthemum; species Chrysanthemum seticuspe. The sequence continues at coordinate 258,158,212 of BPTQ01000008.1, read as the reverse complement.
CAGAGCATTATTGATAGGCAAGTATATTGACAAGTTCGTAAAAACTATCACAATACCTCTACCCAAGGTTTCACTCTGTTAAGCTCCTCAGCAATAGTTGGGTCGTTCATGTTAGGACGGTGTTTTTTTATTTTACGCCGTTTAACCGCCTGATTGTTTTTTGGCGAAACAGGTTCCATGAGAATCCTCTTGTCGGGTGGTAACCGACTTAAAGCCTTTTGAAAATGTGACGAATTCATAAACGCGCGTCGTTTTTTCTTCTTCTCCTCCTCCAACTTCAACATGTCAGCTTCTTCCAATCGCAACCTATTAGCCTCTTCCAGCCTTAAGATGTTGGCCTCAGCATTCAGCTTCTCTTCTTCCAACTGTAACCTTTCTTCCTCTGCCAACGCGAATCTCAATTCCTCTAAAAGGAGATACTCCTGGAACAGACTAACGCTGATGACATTTGTATATAACGGCCATACAACTAAATGCAAAGAAGAAATATTAACCTGAGCAACGTCCACGTCAGATTCTGGCAAGTCGATCAGTTTGACATAAATGCTGTTAAGTGAATCGGAAAAGGCAGTCCTTGTGTTTGGAAAATGTGACTCAAAATCAAGTTTGTCCTGTAAAAAAATATGCATGAAATTTCTAAAAATAAACAATGGCAGCGAGAAATAACTATAGATTAGTTGAAAGGAATACCCGAAGACCACCAGTTCTGTCATGTGCAAGAACCTGTCAAGGTCTAAGTGTTAGGAAATTCCGGCAGGTGATGTTAAAAAAAAAGTGAATCTACTATTCTTATATTATAATGAATATAAAGAGAACCTGAATAATACACTCAAGTTTAAAAACTTGGCGATTCAGACCAGAAATTACATGATCATTAAGGCTTTTTGTTCTGGAACTACTTCCACTCTTGCATTGTTTTGAATTTACTTTCAAACCAGTTTTCGCACGTTGTCGTGACTTTTCCAGCCTCGAAAAGTAGGTATCAACAAGGCTGTGCTGGGTCCTGACCGGCGGTCTGGGAACGTAGTCATTGAAAAAATCTTGGCTATCTATCCACCATGCACATTGGAACTCATGTATAGTAGGTCTCATATCAGTAATTGTAGTTGAATCCTAAAGTTCAGTAATGGTTAAAAAAATATGGTTTAGTTAATTACTTTGAGATACATACGACAACATTTTATAAGGGATTCGTAATTAAAGTCATAAACTGCTAGTTCTGGGCAATCACTGCAAATAATATTTCCACTGCTAGCTAGCTTGAAAACACTGCTAGTCCTGGAAAATCACTGCTAGTTAGTTTCTGATGATTGTGGAAACTATAAGAGCTGTTTTGTAACTTTTTGGTGATAACATATTTATTCCCCAAATCACTGCTGAGGCAGGGCAGTGGAAACGTACGAACGACCCAACCAATGGCAACTCCTTATGTGAATAGTTCTTTGCAATTCAACACAGGTGAAGGAATCCCTAGACAACTGGCTAATTTAGGGGACATGGATGTTCAGGCTAGGTCTGATGCAATGTTAGACACATCTCGAATAGATGAGGGTAGTTTGGAACACCAACATGATTTGACGACTAATGGCTTTCTACATGATGACAATTCCAATGATCCACTTCTAGGACCAGGTTACACAGGTCAAGTTGGGTGAGGATAATATGAAACTCAATCTCATATTGACGGATATATTCACAAGTCTGGAGTCAAAGATCACTGGTCTTAAAAATTCGACAACAACTCGCGCTGAAATAATCAGGAGGTTCAAAGCACATGGTAAGTGTTTTGGAGAGACTAAGAAGGCCAAGGTTCCATACATTCAGGAAAGTGAAGAAACTGGGAAAGAAGGCAACCTGCAATATGATTAAAAGTTTAGATGATGCATCCAAACAGGGGAGGAGTGAGAGTACAAATTCAGGCGACGCATCGAAGGTAAAGAAGCAGTACTGGATGAGTCTTTAAAGGCTGCAGTTGAAGAAAAGGATAAGGAAGTGGTGCAGGCAATCACTGCCAGTGTTGCTGCATCCGCTGATAGTATTGAAGTAACCACTGCTGCAACAACTGCTGGTATTATTATAGCCACTGCCAATTCAGACGTTTCAAGCCCAGAGGCAACATCTGCTACAATTATAAGCACCACAATAACACCAGCACCAAAACCAAAATAAGTCTGGGAATGAGGTTGCCATACAATTGGTCAACTTAAAGCAATCTGACCCTATCCCTGCACCCAAACCTATTGCTAAGAGTCTACAGATTGGTGAAACTGTGCAGAAAGGTGTAGTTACTGAACATGATATTGGAAAGGGTATAGGGATTGCAGAGCCAACATTGAAGTTTAAAAGTAGAGAGGAGCATATAGCCTTAATTTGCAGTGTACTAAATCAACTAATCCAATTGTTCATCCACTACTGATTATGAAATTCATTTGGCCATCAAAGGCAAGCCTCAAGGTAGAATGAAAAGAAAGGAAGACAGATAAAAAACATTTGATGAAGAATCTGTGTCTGATAAGATATTGTGTGTAGGTTTACTTTTTTTTACCTATAAAGAATAAATAAATAACAACAAAGTTTAACTGGCTTACGTTTGAAAAAAGGTTCGAACGATCAGTTATTTTAAAGATGGACTTCCTAGACCAGGCAAGTGCTCTTGGTATCACATTTGGATGTTTAATCCACCAAGCATGAGATTTTTCAAACGACTCAAGGATCCACACCTATGAGAATAAAAAATAAAAAATGAAAATAAAACATAAACTTATATACAAATCAGTAAAAATGTTAAGTTGGAAAATAGATACCTGAAACCCAAACACAAATCCAGACAGTGTGTATGTTGGACAATGCTTTGGATCTTTCTTCAATCTTAAAAGGTGGTCATCCACGTGCTTATCAAATACATTATGAAGTTGGTCGTATAAATGAGTCCAAATATGCTCACCCCATGGAAAAGCATTCCAATCATCTAGATTATCAACTAACCTCATCAGTGTATCATCCACCTCGCATGTCAACAAACGACCCATAAAGATCACCTCTAAGGCTAACAAAAGACAAAGACGTACAATATCTTCATCAGATATCCGTCCAAACCGCTCTTCATCCTTGATAACACCAATAACATCTAAGTTGGTTAGAATATACCCTTGCTTGTCAGGAAATACCCTGTTACGAAAATTTAGAGAACCAGATGTATACAACCCAAAGCTTACAGATCCAAATCGCAGACCGGTCATTAGACAAAACTCACGACGACCAAAATGTAAAGCATGCCCTTCAATGTTATAAATGAAGGGCATATCATAGTGAGAATCGTCGACTTTATGCTGTTTCCTTAGCATATAATCTATGATGTGCGTTTCATGTTCAAAAAAACAACAGATCAATCCATCTTCCAAAGCAGGTATTCCTAAACAAGATGCGGCGTCTTGCGTCTAACTTTTGCTTTATCAACCAAAAGTAGTTCCGTTTACTGGTAATGATTAACTTAGCTTCATAGTCCTAAAAAAGGTAAAAAAAAATACAATTTAAATCAGACCATGGATGGAATCCATACCAACGGCGTAAACAATTGCGTATACAATGCATATAAACCACTCCTTATTAGTCTAGAGAGTGCCACTAAAATTTTTAATGAACCAGGTTATGTTACATACATAACAGACGACATCTACCATATTATACCCTACATAATTACGAATAAGACAGACGTAAAAGAGGAGAAATCAAAGGTATTAATCGAATAACAATAGCGATTTGTTGAAGCATATAACCAATTGGAAATAAATAATGTACAATAAACAACGAGGAAAATATTTACATACCATATTTGGCCACATTTTTTAAACAAACTTGATCAATCCAATGTGTGTTGCACTCAACAGCGTACCTTTATAGCTGGTGACATAACTGACGATACAAGGAAAAGAGGGACTGACGAAGAAGACGGTCTCATTTGTGAAAACAACTTAGTTACAATGTTTTATGCGAGAAGCAAAAACAGATAAAACCGGTAACTATGAATGTTTTTGTGCGAGTGGGAAATTGATTTTGAATACATATGTAATGTACTTTCACTATTCAATTGTGTACGTTCTATGTAATGTAAAATGACCAAAAAATCCTTTTTAAAAAATACGGTTGCCCACCGCTTTTTCGTTCGCCAAACACAATACCTTACACATACGGGACACGTGTCATAATTTTGATGAGTTGCCCAATGACAGCGGTTGCCTTTGGTCCATTTTCAAATTATAAATAAAAGTGGTCCAGAAAGTGATATGCATCAGGGCGCGCGGTCTATTTGCGTCATTTTCCCTAAAATAAAACAGGACACATTTTTCTCCAAAAGGTTTTATACATATTTAAATCACTTGAGATCCAAAATCTCAAAGGATTTGAAATTTTTGATCGGGGGAGAAAATGTGATATAAATATGCAATCTGATAAAATGTGATCTTCAAGTCTCAATAAATAGGCATCTCTCCCCATATGCGCTAAACCTTTTCATATATTGAAGCACATATTGAGGGGGAGCATTTCAAAAATTATCTAAAAACTATCAAGGTTAGCATCATTTTTTTCCAAAAAGTACCTTGATTGAAATTTTAAATGGTTTCCTTGGCTACTGTGATCTTGAAAATTGCTTCAAATCACCCCTTGTAAGCTTTAAACTATCTTCAAAAATCTTTCGATTACCGGTGCACACATCAAGGGGGAGCAATCAAAAGAAAACCTCATCCTTTCCCAAAAATATTTCTCTCAAAGTATTTAAATTGCTATATTTGATCGGGGAAGTGATGATGATATTTTTAGAAAATGATTAATCAAAGATTAGATCCTTTATTCTTTGCCTCCATGTGCTAAAACAATATCTAATACTTGAAGCACATGTTGAGGGGGAGCTTTTCTAAAATATCAAAAACAATTAAGGTACAAAATGCTTTGATTTTATATCACAAGTACCTTGATTGATTCTCAAATGGTTTTCAATTGGTTTCGAGGCGGAATGAACAATACCAAAAGACTGGCCAAATTTATTTTATGCACGGAGATATAAGGACGGTTAGGTTAGGTATTCGTTCCCACGATCTCGCCAGAGCCGGAGGGATCTACCCAGGGACAATCCACTAGATAGTGTAGAAGTCCTTAGGTATGATGTAAAAAGGAGAAAAGTGAGAATATGGGAAGAGTGCCGACTGAGATAGAGCTCGAACTAGAATTAACCCAACAAGGTTCTAGTAATGAAGTCTCGGTAAGCACTGAAGGGGTTGAAGAATGAAAAGAATTGAATGAGAAAAGGGTGAAAAGAAATAGCCCTCCATTAATTCAACCTTAGGGCAGAAACTGGGTTCAATTCATATGCTACTGGTTGTTACCAAGGTAACACCGGTATTGAAGACAAGACGTCATGGACCCAGTGACGCACTACACTAAAACTTTCCAAGCCACTCAAGCTCCTCTTAAAAGAGCTTGTTTCATTCTCACAGAGAACCTACATAAGCTATCGACTTTCTCTTAGAGATTGTTGATATTGAAGAAGGAGACCCTCTCCCTAGTCTCCGGCATAGGAAACCAAATATCCAAGATTGAGTATAGAACCAAGAGATCATCAATAAATTTCATTAGGACACAATTAATGAAGACTCACAGTTTCACACAATATGAAATGTGAGAATACATTTTAAGAGTCCTACGCATTATCCTTGTGGTATTGCCAGAACATCCGAGTGATATGTAAAAATATTTACGATGAAGATGGAAATCCTTCTAGAGCCAACATCAAACAAGCTCTTGGTGGGTGACATGTGAGATCTTTCCAAAATATCAAACTTGTGACAACTAGATAGAAACGATGGGGCGATTCACTCTTGAATCAACCTTGGTCCGGGAAATGGATTGACGGATACCTTTGAAAAACCGGTCGTTGTGCTTAAAAACTCTTTCTCTAGCACATCGACTGGGTATTATGTTTTCAAAATAAAAAGGGGTATTTATGATTGAAAATTGACGTTTGTTATAAAACCTTCGCTGTATTGAAAAACCCTTTCAAGTAAGCAATACACGATTGTTTTTCAAATCATTTTCATCAATCAGTGAATCTCAATTCGCTGGTCCACTCACTCCATGTTGTCTTCTTTAAGACGTTCCAGTTTGAGAACGGCTAAAACAGCTGTGAAACCCTGTCAAGGAGATTCTTCAAAATTCTACCTGATCACAGGCAGTAATTGTACTGATCAATGGGGAACCGTGGTTGTTGCAACCTATTCAACGAAGGTGATCAAAGACACTTTCGTGTTCTTTATTGCTAATTGTTGTTTGTAGGGACACCCGACGGTTGCAGCGGATCAGAATTGAGGAGTCAATCCATAGCCGCATGCTCACACAACACTTTCAGTTCTTAAGAAATCATGATAAGTGCGCATAATGCTTCTGCTACACTTCTGCAAATATCATGAATCATCAAAAGCTTCCACAACTCTGATGAAAAGATATCATGATCCAGAATGTGAGCATGTCGGTCCTAAAGTCACAACATCACATGGTGGCAATGCAACAACGGATGATCTGGAGATTATTTGTTGCAGATGGTCTCACTGAAAGCTCCTGATCACTTATCAAAGAAACACTCAAAGCCAAAGAACCACTACTAATGTGCAAAGTTAAATTTTATGAAGCTTCAAAGTCTATGAGCTCGAGAATTAAAGATTATGGATAAAATGCTAAGATATTTCAATGCAATTCATCGGGTGACCTCCCTTAGGGGGAGATTGTGAGGATTTAGAAAATCCATGTAGAAGTGTCGGTCATCCCAAAAATAGTTCAGCATATTACAGCTCGTAGACATAACATTATATTAGTTAGTTTTCTAGTAGTGTGAGTAACACCGTGGAAGAAAGACGGGTCGTTACCCACTGTATGCCTGATCCACAGCCCGAAGGAGGGCGTAGTCATTTGTATAAATAGCCCTCTCCCCACAAAGGAGAGGGTTGGATGTTCATTTGCTAATCTAACCTTTCATTTGGATTTTATCTCTCTAGAACATCTCGTCTTTCTCTCTCTAAAACCTTCTCCATTCGACCCAACTTATGTTTATGTGTGTGATTGTGAAAACCAATATCTTACAATCTGTGCTACTTATATATTTTTGGAAATTGGCAGGTCTTAATTTTCCAGAAAATCTGCAAACATCCGTTCCACAAGCATTATATCCTAGTTTAGTAGAGTCATATATAATTTTACAGCCGATTTACGCGAAGGTTTCGTCTATTTTCTTAAAGTGTGCATGTTTTATTTATTAAGAAGAAGAAATATAATATTGGATGGAGCTTATCACGCATACATTCTTCTTGGAAAGAATTTAACCACTACTTCACACGGATCCTACCGAGCTAATCAGGGGAGTACTAGTTTCTTTCTCTTTTAATTACCTTCCGTTATCATAACTTTGATACTTTCGGGGAACATTGAGGACATTGTTCAGTTTAAGTGTAGGGAGGGAGAATAAAACAGGAACTTTGAAACTATGCTTATCCTTGACTATTTGTCTTGTCCTATTTTATTTGTGTAATAAGCTATGAGAAATATCGGTTAGGGTAAATTTAGCACCAAATTTAAAAAATTTCATGACTTGTACGAGTGGGTCTTTAGTCTTAGTAAAGCGTCTCATGGATAGGAAGTTATATGACTAGCACAAAAAAACCCTTTACCACTCAAATTCCACCCCAAAAATGTGAGGTTCGCCCCTAGATCTATAGGAATTAAAGCATTCACCTTTAATGCTTTGAGAGTGTATCGGTAGTATAATAGATTCTAGAACTTGTTTTGCGATGCATCCCGAGATCGCTAGTGAGACTACACTTGTGTAGTTAGGAATAACTAAATGATAAGAGGCATTAGGATAACCCTTGTTTGATACCCGTATTATAATTACTTCTTCCACATCGGTTGAGTAATTCCCCCACACCCTTGTGTTGTACTCATCTTTAGTACATGATACCCCTAGTTAACCCCTCAGAGCCTATCCTTTTTGCAGTTCTCGTGATGTTTCAGTTTTCCAGAATATCATCGAAGAGCATTGTTTACAATCCACCCCCAAATGTACACCGAAATCGCCTTAGCCTACCTTGTATGCACTCACTTTCAGTGCAATATTGTTATCATACTAAACCCTTAGTTCAATTATCTAGTTACTTGCATGGTTGCTAAGTCGAGTCATATCTTTTGTACACAGTTTTGGGACGATTGGGACTCATGGGTAAAGTTAAATTTTATAGAGTGACGGGAAAAAACGTTAAATTCAAATTCCATATATTTACGTAATAATGTACTCCAAGTGTTTTGATCTTTTCAATTCGGGTCATATTAGTGTTAGAATAATAAAAACTCAAGTGTAGGGATGTGCCTATAAATCCCTTATATTTTGATGTTATCGTAGAGGATGGTAGAGTAAAAGTGTATGCAAAAAAAAATAATAAAAAAAGGCCTACTATCCTACATCTATCTTTATATTTATGTTTGTTTATTTCAAAGTTATCTAGAGTTTAGAGAGTCGAGTTTTGGCTTAGCAACGCCATTCTTCTCATGCTTGTAACATAAAGATTTTTGACTTGCCACCACTAAATCGCCTATCCAGCCAAAACCTTTGTTTCTCTACCGTAAGCCTAACGTTACAACCCTTTGAAAGACCTCTTAGATAGTTGTTCCTAGGTGCTTACGCCAAAGCGGTGGAGGTTTGATCTAGTATCAAGCCTATGGTAATCAATGTACTATGACCGGTTAATGAGTGTTTATCTTCCATTTCCATTTGCTATATTTCATATACACCCGAGAGATGAGAATATCCAAACACCACTTGTGAGTTGCTAGTATATAATTTCGGTGCTTGTTATGACTATTTCGGGGCTTGTACTTGTTATGAATGATGTTAAACCATTTTTTTATGCCCCCTAACTTATAAATTGATTGGCCAAAAGCACATTTGCTTGAGGACAAGCAAATACCAAGTGTAGGGATATTTGATAGGGATTTAAAACGTACACTTTTAAGGGGTCATTTAAGCCCTTAATCGCCCACTTTTATATCCGTTACTGCTTAATTTCGTTCCATTTCACTTTTTAGGTCTCTTGGAAGCAAAATGCTGGAATGATGCATTTTTGGACGAAAAGGAGTGAATATGTGAAGAAAATGGCTAAGTCAAGATCAAGACAATCAAGCTGCTGGAATAACACCTGACGGCGTCCCAAACAGAGGGTGACACCGTCCCTATTTTGTGATGACTCAGGAGAGAATTTGCTATTTTACACCTGTCGGCGTCAGGCTTTGAAGTGTAAGGGCGTCACGAAGACTTTTCTTCTCAGACGGCCTAGATCCAAACTCAGACGACGTCACTGCTGAAGACAGACGGCGTCACAACCACAACGTGACGCCGTCCCAATGATGACTTGGCCAAGACGAAACCCTAATGGCGACGATCTGACGGCGTCCCAACTATAAGGTGACGCCGTCGCATATGTAAAACTATATATTGAAATCGAATTTTCAGACTTTTAGGAGTTAGACTTATGGAGTAAAAACCTAAAACGATTGTATTCCGGTTTGGACAGTATTTTAGGGTTCTCATACCCTATTTTACATCGAAATAAGTTATTTATTCCCTTGATTTCATTATGTTTTCGATTGAGTGTGTGTATGCTTGCATGTTTAACATGCCGGCTAATTTACTTGTGTGTTTGCTTAGATCTATGAAACATAGTTATTAATTATTGATTGGTTGTCTCTTATCTTAATTGTAATTGGCTTAGGAGTGCATTAGGCCATCGTTGTATTTTTAATGCTTGATTAATCTTTGTAAACATTAGTTTATAGTTACTATAGTGGAACTGTAGGCTAAATATCCGAAGATAACCTTAGTGTTAAGTTTATGAATCCTAGAGATTTCGTAGTCATTAACCTTAAGGTAGTCTCAAAGAGTTAGGGATAAAAGCACACCCTACGACCTTAGAAAACACAACGCATTAAGAATAAGGACGTGAAAATTCAACCACCAATAAAAGATAACTATGGAGTAATAGTATCTAGGTAAACACATCTTTAATCATCATACGAGCACACATCAATAGATATAGACTACCCCTTAGTTTAGATAATTAGATAAGTAGAGTAATCGGTAGAAGTACCAAACCCCCAAATCCAAACCCCGATATTTTACCTTTAGTTTCTAAAAAATATAAAAAGATAAAAAATAATCTTCCTCAACCTCAACCTTAGCGTAGTAATTTCTCACTAGCATTCCTATTCCCCTAGAGAACGATATCAATACCCGAGGCTTACTCAATACTATACTACAACGATTAGGTTCACTTCCTAGGGTGTTGAAAAGCTTGCTCGACGAAAAGGAAGTTTCCTTTGACCCTGAACACGCCTTGTATGCGCATCACACTTACTTCAACAAGACAACCAAAGAATCGATGCCCTGGGTTGGCAGAGGTCCAGGAAGTGCAAATAATAGCTTGCTTACCACACTAGCAACGTACCATGTTGAAACGATTATCGTTTTGTAGAAGACTGTTTTTGTAGGATAGTTTAGGGATGGATGATAACTGACGGTTTGTATAGAGAACGCTACAGTGAAAGACGGTTTTGCCCTCAACAACATAACATTGACCTAGGCGTTAATGGTCAAGGGACGAGTTTGGCATATAAACCCCATGTTTTGGACTCCCAGCAATGAAAAAGGGAAGTTTTGTCCCGTCGTGATGCTCAAGTACAAGTTTAGGGACCAACGATGTATTTTAGTCTTAAAAATATAACTTGCTGAAAATTTTAATTACAAGATACCCGTTGTTGCAACATGCGAATACTATGCTAGTCACACTTAAGCATGTTTTTTTTTCATATGTTGGATGAATAACTAGAAAATACATTCTATGTAAAAACATGATCAATGTAGTAAGACTTAATATATAACGCTAAACACATATATATAAAAAGATAACAAAAATAAAAAATAAATAAATAAATAAAATAAAAAATTATCAAGAATTATCATTTCATATCTATTGTAAGATACAAAAAAATCGTGAATGTAATATAATACCGACGATGAGGAATTTTTATTTGCATACTCTTATTTTGGTGTTTACCAAGGGACAAATCCCCACCTTCTATTTGGATTGATCTAATGGCTGTGATTAATCTAAGATTTAAACATTTTAACCTATTTTTTACCCCAATATATATACCGTTTTTTTTTTCTTTTTCTCATTTATCACTCTGTTTCTCACACACTTTCTCACACACTTTTCTCTCTGGATTTCCCTCCATAAACGGTTATCTTCTTCTCAATCACAACAACCAGGTCAACCACCACATCCTCTACCGTGATCACCGTACAACCACCGTCATCTCCGTCACGTGCTCCACTTTATCCCACCGGTAATTCTTCAATTCTTCATTATCTTCTTCAATTTCTTCATTATTTTGTTCAATTGCGTAATTATTTTGTTCAATTTCGTAATTATCTTCTTCAATTTTGCAGAATGGAGATTATTGATCTTAATGAAGTTCCTGTTGGAGATGATTCAATTGATTTAGATGTTACGAGTTCAAATTGTGCTTCTAATGTTGATGATAATGCATCATGTGAGTTTTCGTTTTAATTCGGCTTTTTTTTTTATGTTAATCTGTTTATTTAATTAAGTTGTTTTGTTAATTAAGTGTTTAATTAAGGTGTTTAAGCTTTTAATTCAGCTGTTAGTTTACTCTGTGTTGTATCACTTGTGATATTTAGCTGATGTGTTTTTGTTCAGTTTAATTTGTGTAGTATCAGCAGTGATATTTTGAAGTTGATGATAGTTTGCTTTTTAATTAAGGTTTTTAGAGTAATTTGCTTCTAATTTTAAGTTTTTTACTAAATAATCGTAAATGTAGTGTACTTGATTTCTTACTGCGATGTTCCGATATTTCTATGATGTTATTGCTGCAGTTGTTGCATATTATTTTATTAGAGAGATTGTGTTTTGTTAGTGATTCGAATGAAGAAGATTGTGTTTTTTGTCTTGGAAGCGTTTTGCTGTGTAGTCAAAGTAGTCGTAAATCTAGTGTTTTGGAAGTGATTTCTTAAAGCAGTTGCTATATATTTAAGAAGAATAGTCATGTTTGCAGTTGTTGCATATATTGTCTGAAAATGAGTTATAGCTGTTGTCAATTTATGTTGCTGAATTCTGAGTTATAGGTTTTTGTGGTTTTTGTTATGATAGGCTTTTAAATAAGCTTCATGAATAAGCTGTTAATGTATATTAATGTAGATGTTATATTGCTTTTAAATAAGTTGTTTGATTGGATGTGTTGTTGTTTCTGTTTAGTATTTTTGTAGAATCATCTGTTATAGTATCACCCGTGATATTTCAAATAATGTATAGTATCACCAGTGATATTTTAAGATAATTTTCGAAGTTATTGTTTTATGCTTTTTGACTTTGTGTTTTATCACCTTCTTTACAGCTTCTAGTGGTTTGAAAACTCTTTCATCTTTTATTCATCATGATTTTATTGATACTCCTGGTGGATCTGTTTTTTGGGTTCCTAGAGTTGCTGCTAGTCTGCTACCAGTTTTGTTTAGTGTTTATGATTTTGTTGAGGATTGCATTAGTATGTACATGAGATATGCTTCAGAGGCAGGATTTGGTATTAGAAAGTCTACTCAGAAAAGATTAAGGGATGGATTTGTAAAAGAGAAGTATTTAGTTTGCAATAGGGAAGGGTGCCCAAAGAAAATTCGTTTGAATACGTTAGCTCCTAAGAAAGGTGACAAACAAGTGAGGACTTCGAACTTTAGAATTACTGGTTGCAAAGCACGTGCAGTTTTTCATATGGTGCCTAGTAGTAGAAAATATAGGCTTACTACGTTCGATGTGGAACATAATCATGAGCTAGATCTTGTTGAGTATAAGCATTTGTCCAAGAGTGAGAGGAAGCTAACATACACTGAGCAGCTCTTTATAATCAAAGCTTCGAATTATAATATTGGGGCGACTAGAGCTCACAGTTTGTATACCGGGTTGAAAGGGTCCTCAGCACTTGTTCATGGTACAGAGACTGAGTTTAACAATCTAGTTCGTGGTATAAACTGTTTCATAGGAGATAGCGATGCACAGATGCTTATTAACCGTATGGAAGATCGGATGAAATTTACATCAGACTTCTCTTTTGATTATCTTGTTGAGAACGCTGAGCTTATTGGACTATTTTGGGCTGATCAAGTTTCTAAATTGAATTACAAAGAGTTTGGCGATATCGTCTCATTTGATGCCACATACAAGACAAACAAGTATGTTGTTTAAACCTTTTTTAGTATCTCTTGTGATATTTGTATTTTCTTTTTCTACATTTTGTATATATTATCAGCTGGGATACTTTTTTTTCAGATACCGGATGGTTTTTGTGCCTTTTACTGCAATAGATAATCATAGGAGATCTGTGACTGTTGGTTCTGGTCTTCTTAAGAATGAAACTACTGAATCTTATGTTTGGTTACTGCAAGCATTCAAGAAAGCGTTTGTTCGTTCTCCAAATATCATTGTTACTGATCAAGATGGTGCAATGCAGAAGGCTATAGCTGAAGTTCTTCCTGATTCAAAGCACAGACTTTGTATGTGGCATATCATGCAAAAGCTTCCGTCTAAGGTATCTCTCTGTGATATTTTGCATCTTTTATCTCTTGTGATATTTGCATCTTTTTGTATTGTATCACTTGTGATACTTTTTGTATCCCTTGTGGCACTTTTTGGATTGTATCACTTGTGATACTTTTTTCATTTTCTGTCTATAATGATTATTTTTTTACTGTTTTCAGATTGTATCGAGAATTTATGACGATACTGATTTCAAGAATAAATTTCACAAGATTGTTTGGAACATGTATATTGGCCCTGAAGAGTTTGAGATTAGATGGAATGAGTTGATGGTTGAATTTGGTCTTTTGAATCATAAGTGGTTGAATAAGATGTATAGGATTAGGGCGTCATGGATTCCTGCTTTTTTTGTTGATTCTCCTCTATGTGGACTGATGAGGACCACATCTAGGTCAGAGAGTGAGAACTCGTTTTTTTCACATTTCACGTCTCCTACTTCTACTCTTGTTAAATTCATGGTGTGTTATGAGTCTGCAATGGAGAAACAGAGATACATACAAGAAAGATTAGATCATCAGTCGATTGACTCATTTCCTACTTTGTTGACGCCATTAGGAATTGAAATTCATGCAGCAAGGTTTTACACTCGTAAGCTTTTTGTTCTTGTTCAGAAAGAGATAATTGTTGGCTCATGGTTATGTTCAATCAAGTCTAAAATTTGTGGTGATGGTTGTGATGTTTCTGTTATATCTGAGGAAAAACCGGATGCTGATATTGTACCAAGAGTAGTTGATGATGAAAGTACTTCAAAAAATACCGAGGAAGAGCTTAATTTGTATCAAAAAGACATTGGAGAGTACGAGGTACATCTCTTTTTTATTTGTTTATAAGTCTATATGAGGTATCACAGGTGATATCTGTTTGTGACATTGTTTTAAGTATCACTTGTGATATTGTGATATTGTTTTTAATATCACCTGTGATATTATTTTCTTTTTATGTTTTATATGAGGTATCACCTGTGATATATTCAATTAAAGTTCATAAAAGTTTATAATTTTTTTTTGATGAAGGTGGTGTATAACAAAGTAGATGGTTCAGTTGCTTGCTGTTGTCAGCTTTGTGTTCGATGTGGTATTTTGTGTCGTCACATCTTTTGTGTGTTCAAGAATTGCAAGGTTGTTTCTATCCCAGATCAGTATTTACTTAGGCGTTGGACAAGGGATTTGATTCCTGCTGATTTGAGGAGGCAAAAGGCTCGTTATGGTCAGAACAATGAAGAAATAGAGAGGCTTGCAATTGAGGCAACTGGTTTAGTTGAGTCGTGTGTTCATATGATGAGTAACAATAAAGGGAAGTTGACTTCTTTTGTAGACAAGCTGAAGAAGTTGAAAACTGAAGTTGAGGCTGATTTGCCAACTGTTCCTTCCCGTAATGTTTCTGAAATTGTTGAAGAGTTTATAGGTATAAAGAAGCCTACTAAAATTTGTGTTAAAAATCCATCGAAAGCGAGCAATAAGGGGTTTATGAGGGAGCGTATCAAGGGTGGATGTGAGAAAGCATTTGATAAAAGCAAGAAGCAAAAGAAGTCATGCAGTATTTGTGGGTCGACGGAGCATAACAGGACTACTTGTCCAGATAAGGGAAAATATTTGACCAATATTGCTGAAGTAGGCGGCAGCTCTGTTGAAGGAGTACTTGTCCAGGTTGAGGTGGAGTCATCGGCGTAGCCATTGCAATAGAGGGTATGCAGGTTGAGGTTGAAGTTGAGGTTGAGGTGCAGTCTATCTGTTATGTCTTATCCAATTTCTTACAATTTTATCACTTGTGATGATTTTCTATTTGTTATTACTTTTCTTTCATTTTTTCATTTTTATCACTTGTGATAAGCATACAAAATTGATGAAATGCTGATACCTTTTTATGAGTTTACTTTTTTTGTGACTTTATTGAATAATTGAAATAAGTTTTTTTTGCTAATCTAGTTCTATGGCATGTTATTTACTGACATTTGTATAGTTTAATAAAGTTAACAAAAGCAAGGTTGAATTCTGATTTTCCAAAATCTTTCAACTGAATAGAATTCATCATTGTAATGGCTGCGCCGATAAAGATAATTGTTTTTACAAAACGATAGTCTGACATAGGATTAATAAGTAGCTGAAGAGAATTACTAATTGTTTTTACATGAAACCAAACGTAAAACATTAAGCACTTGGTCAATTGTTGTTTTGTTCTGCATACTTTCTGTTTATTGCCTCCTTGAGAAGCTTCTTTACTTCTTTTTCGTCCTTGTTCTCTGCAAGAAATTTTAATGCATAGTCTGACATCATCTTCCAGTTTTCGTTCATTTCATGAAGCAACATCTTTGTTACGTATCTTGATCTCATATTTTCTATCTGAATTCGATGATTTTTGTGTGTTTCCTTTAGAATGCATGTTTGCCATTTTGATCCAATTTTTCCTTCGTAGAGTTCCATGTGTATCATCATGTACAAACCGCAATCTATCTTTTCTCCTTTTGTTTGCCAATCCATCTTTAATATAGCTGGTTCTTGTGTTTGATGCATCATTTCATATCCTGCTGGATGTTCATATGTTGACAAGTGTCTTACAAAAACCGCCCTCTAAAATTTATAATATAAAATGTCAATTATAGACTAGTATCCCTTGTGATATACTGTTAAAAAATAAATAATCAAATAATTTTTCTTACCACTAACTCATAATTTTCTTTGTACTTTTCTTCGTATGTTGCATCTGAATCGCTGTTATCAATTATGACAGATGTTCCTTTAACGATGTCGAAAACTATTAGATAGTAATATCCATGTGCTATTATTGGGAAGAATACCTGTTATCATGAAAAAAATATTAAATTTAAAATAATATACTAAGTTTCTTGATTAATTTATATAAGTAATGTAATATACCAAGTTAATATCATCAAATTTGAGCCTGCTTGTGTCTTCTTCCATCTGAATAGCAATCAAGCGTTCAAACATATCATACTGTTTATCTACTTTGTCAATGAACAATTCTGGCTTATCTTGTAATACTCCTGGAAGCTGATTGACAATTAAAAAAAAATTATGGTTATTATTAATAAATAAAAGTTAATACAGAAATACGTTCATTTGATATAAAAATTTATCTTACCATCATTGATGTATAAAAGTAATGCCGTTTGATCTTTCTATCTGAGAACAATTCCTCGTAGTTTAGGATATCAGCAAAGGTATCTATCACAGGAATTTCAATTTTCAAGGTTGGCGCTAGTGATTGAACATTCATTCTCATTAATCCTAAACCTTTATCGTCTACGAAAACTTGTTCTCTGTTCACAATATCACAAGTGATAAGTATAAGGAATTGTGTATAGGTAAATATTTTTTGTATCACAGGTGATAAATATAAGAAACTAATATATGTTTTTTTATCACAAGTGATAACTATAATAAATTAGATATCGAAATTTTAAATATAAACTTACGCTTCGTTTCCTTGCATACAGAAGATGCTTCTTGCCAAGAGTTTTTCCACCTCTGTTAGATAATTTGTCGTGCTGACCTTCTTGTTCATGTAAGGAGATTTCAGGCACTGATATTGTTTTCCTTCATCACTTGATTTTGACTGTATTCCTGGGCTATCAATTCCTAGATCAAAGCTTGGCTGAGACCCTGGTATAAATACAAAACTAGGGCTCTGTGAAGATGGACCTGTTTGTTCTTTTTCTTCAACACTTTTCTGTTTCTTAAGGTTCTCACGGTTCTCACTTTCTGCATATCTGTTCACTTCTTCATTTCATTTTGCATCCATGTTGGCTTGTTTCCTTTGTATTTCTCTCAATTCATTTCTAAAATCTTCATCAGTTTTGTTTAGTAATTCTCCAAAAATATCTTCATCAGTATCAAAAGGTTCTCTTTGTTCTTTAGTTTCTTCGTTACTTTTTTGACTTGTAACCTTGTTTGTTTCATTTTTTTCCCTTCATTTTTTTCTGCAGCTTCACCCTTTTTGTTACTGTTCCCATCGTTGTTTCCCACAGTTTCATCCTTTTCTCTTCTATCGTTCTTGTTGTTTTCATCATTTTTGGTATTGCTTGCATCTTTTTTTCCACTACCTTGCGCAACTTCATTCTCAGTATAGATTGATTCTCCATTTTGGTCGTTTGCTTGATTGTTTTTGACAGCATCATCAATTATCATTGATTCGTCATTTTCATCTCCGTGTTCTGTATATTGTCTGGCAAATGGATTTTGTACTTCATTATTTCCATCTTCATCATCACTTGTGCCAAATTTGATGGTGCTTGACTCTGTTGATGTTGATTTAGAGCTTGATGATAATAATGGACTTTTTCCTTTGAAACAATCATCTGGTTGACTGAAAATCTTTTTTATTCTTTCTCTAAATTGCTGAAGCCTTTCATCCCTTTTGAATTTACATAGATATTCATTAATTGTTTCTTCTAGCATTTCTTTCTCACTCAAAATTGTTTCTATCTTATCTTCTAGCATCTGATACACTTCCTGTTATTGAATTTTCAAATTTAAGATGATATTAGTTATACATCATCACCAGTGATATTAAAGTTTTTTTAATATTTTACTGTATTATCACAAGTGATACCAAGCATAATTTATTTTATCACTTGTGATAGGACATAACAAAGAAGTTAATTTTTTTAGACTGGCCTGCTTTTGAATATGTTCTTCGTCTTTATTCATATCTCCTATAATTTCCACCATTTCAAAGTACTTGTTGAAATCAATTTCCAGAATCTCCCTACTTTTCAACAGGCTTGTGTTCCAGCTTTTTAGAGCTGGTATCCTTCTCGGCACATTCATTTGATCAAACTTTGTGTAATGTAAATATGCAAGCTGTTTCATCAACCATTTTATCAGTTCAATGAATATATATTTTCATAACATTTTATGTTAGGAAGAAAAAATAATTTAGAATTTATTACTCACCATCAAGAATGTAACTGGGCCGTAATACTCAACCTCTGTCCTATTATTCTTTCTTGCAGACCAATCATGTTTTGTTGAGCTTGCACAATCAAAAATATATCTGCACCAGTCTATATCTTTCACATTATCTCCTTCAAACACGTTTTCCAACACCGTTTTTCTGACAATAGAGCTTTTATCGCATCCTCCCAATGTATTTGCAATAAGCATTAAAATGTTCATTCTGAACATGAAATCTGTGTTTGTTGTTTTTGTTATCTCCTTTGATATGGCATTTGTTGTCAAACTGTTTTCGTGTTTGAATTGATCTTTCCATTCTTCAACAAATTTATCATTGTATTGTCTTTGGCCTTCATCTCTTTCTAGCGTCCTTGATCCATTTGGTAGTCTGAGAACTTCATGCACAGTTTGTGGAGAAATTTTTAAATTTCCTGTTGGAAGTCTAAGGTTCATTGATTCTGTGTCGAGGCTGTCTACCACAAAGAAGGCAAGCTTTGTCGGTATTTCATTTATTGGGAATTCTATCAAGTCTCCAAAACCCATTTGTGTTATAACCTTTTTTCTTTCTACACTTAACCCACGCATTGCTTCAAAAAGTGGCTTAACTGACGCCCTTCCCTTGAGTATTGTGTACACCTTTCGTTTCTTTTTTGAATCTTTTTCAATCTCTTCGTTTACATCATCTTCCATTTCACCAATTTTTCTTTTTCCTTTTGTAAGATATAACTTTTCACATACACATCAAACCATAACAACCATGTGGCGAATAAGTGGAATTCTAGAGAGAGAAAGTTAGAGGTTTAGGGAACTTAGTGAGAGAAAGTGAAAGATATTATTATGAGCTCCAACTCTCTACCTTGGGAGGTAGAGAGTATTTATAGTCTTACATAAATCGCCACACATCGGGCTGTGGATCAGGCGTACAGTGGGTAAAGACCCGTCCGTCCTCCACGGTGTTACTTAACTAAATACTACTTAACTTAAAAGAACTACGACTACGAGCTTTCTAACGATTACATATACATGAGGTGACCGACTCTTTAATACCTGGAATTTCTAATTCCTAACAATCTCCCCCTAAGGGAGGTCACCTCAATCATGTACCAAAATTACATAGAATACAACTAGATAATACATTAACACTTGATCTTGTATTCTTGATGTAGTCCTTTGCTCCTAAGCTCGTAGTCATTGATTCTTCATATTGCATGTTTGGTTACTCCAAGTGGAGGTCTTTTACTGATCCACGTGATAATAATTTTGAGCCATCTTTTGAGATCATCAGCTATCAAAAATCTCTAAGACATCCTTTGTGGTGTTGTGACTTTAGGACCGACAAGCTCACATTCTGGATCATGATATCTTCTCATCAGAGTAGCGGAAGCATTTGTTGACTCATGATATTGGCAGCAGCATAGCAGAAGCATGGAGTGAAAATATCAGAGTCATTGATGCACTAATCATGATTTCTTTTGAGATGAATGTGTTAAGTGAGCATGCGGCTATGGATTGACCGCTTCATTCTGATCAGCTGCAAACGTCGGGTGTACCTGCATACAACAGTTAGCAATAAATCACACGAAAGTGTCTTTGATCACTTTCGTTGAATTGAGGTACACGGCCCACGGTTCCCCGTTGATCAGTACATGTACTGCCTGTGATCAGGTATAATTCCGAAGAATTTCCTTGATAGGGTTTCGCAGCTGCTCTAGCTGTTCTCAAACCGGAACATCTCAAAGAAGACAACACGGAGTGAGTGAACCAGCGAATTTCAAGTTCACTGATTTGATGAAAAGAGATTTGAAAAACAATCGTGTATTGCTCAATAGAAATTGTTTTTGCAATACAACGAAGGTTTTATTGAAAATCAATTGTCAATCATAAAAATACCTTTTGGTTTGAAAAAATGAGTACACGGTCGATGTGCTAAAGAAAAGAGTTGTTAAGCACAAAGACCGGTTTTTCAAAGGTATCCGTCAATCCATAACCTGAACCAGGATTGATTCAAGAGATTGAATCGCCCCATTGTTTCTGTTCAGTTGTCACATGATTGATCTATATAATAGATCTCACATGCCACCTACCAGGAGCTTGTTTGATGTTGGCTCCAGAAGGCTTTCCATCTTCATTGTGAATATGTAAACACATCACTCAGATGTTCTGGCAATACCACAAGGATAATGCGTAGGACTCAATATGTGCATATTTGTATGAAACAGAGAGTCTTCATTGAAAGTGTCCTAATGAGATTTATTGATGATCTCGTGGCTCTTGACTCAATATGTGCATATTTGGATCCTGTGCCGGAGACTAGGGAGAGGGTCTCCTTCTTCAATATCAACCATCTCTAAGAGAGAGTCGATAGATAATGTTGGTTCCCCGTGAGAATGAAACAAGTCCTTTTAAGAGGAACTTGAGTGGTTTGGAAAGTTGAAGTGCAGTGCGTCACTGGGTCCATGACGTCTTTGTCTTCAATACCGATGTTACCATCAGTAGCATATGAATTGAACCCGGTTTCTGCCCTAAGGTTGAATAAATGGAGGGCTATTTGTTTTCACCCTATTATCATTCAATTCTTTTTAATTCTTCAACCCCTTCAGTGCTTACCGAGACTTCATAACTAGAACCTTGTTGGGTTTATTCCAGTACTAGCTCAGTCTTAGTCCGCACTCTTCCCATATCTCATTTTTCTCCTTTTATCATCATACCTAAGGACTTCTACACTAACTAGTGGATTGTCCCTGGGTAGATCCCTCCGGTTCTGGCGGATCATGGGAACCAATACCTAACCTTATCATCCTTATATCACCGTACATAAAGTAAAGTTGGTCGGTCTATTTGGTATTGTTCATCTGCCATTGGATCCAATTGAAAACCATTTGAAAATCAATTCAGATACTTGTGATATATTATCAAAGCATTTTGTACCTGAATTGCTTTTGATATTTTTAGAACGAGAACTCCCCCTCAACATGTGCATCAAGTATTTGAAAATGTTTTGCACACGGAGGCAAGAGAAAGAATTAACTTCTTTGATTACCATTTTCTAAAAGATATCAACATCACTTCCCACATCAAATCAAGAAGATATAGCATTTCCGGGAAGGATGAGGTTTCCATAAATTTGCTCCCCCTCAATATGTGCCTCGAGGTTTGAAAAGAGTTTTGCACATACTAGAGGAAACTTGCACATTGAGATAAGTTGATCACATTTCAAATCATAGGTTTAAGATAGATGCTCCCCCTCAACATGTGCACGGAAAATTTGAAATCGTTTGTCACATGTGGGCAGGATAGCATGTACATCCTTATAAAACCATTTGCCGAATTATCAGTTTAAATCCAATTTAAATCACACATTCTCCCCCGATCACAATTATCAAATCATTTGAGATTTGTGATCTCGTATAGATTTAAATTGATTTTGAAAGCTTTTAAGGAGAATTGTGACTTGATTGTGAAAGCGTTTGAACTGATAAGGATCGGATTTTGAGACTTTAAACTTCATTGATACAACATGCATGTATATCTTTTGAAAACAATTTAATGCCAAATAACTTTTTAATTTAATTGAAATCATTCTCCCCCTCAATCAATGACATAGGTTGTTGATTGAGAGATAGA
Source organism: Chrysanthemum seticuspe (assembly GCA_019973895.1). Taxonomy (NCBI): domain Eukaryota; kingdom Viridiplantae; phylum Streptophyta; class Magnoliopsida; order Asterales; family Asteraceae; genus Chrysanthemum; species Chrysanthemum seticuspe. Next base: position 258,135,978 of record BPTQ01000008.1, on the reverse strand, counting down.
GATTTTGACAAATAAGTCCTGATGATTATCAAAAAATAGAGACCGAGTTATTTTTCAAAGCATTTAGTTTTCAGCAGATAACTGTTTATAGAATCAGAGCATAGAATTTGAAAACATGGTGAATCATGGCTCTGTTCTTTCTTCTAAACCGGGTTATTGCCTGAAAATGACAATAAACCATTTCTCTTTCTCCCAAAATTTTTTTTTTTTTTTTTGATTTTTTTTTTGTTTTTTTTTTTTTTTTTTTTTTTAAGAATTCGAACAACATCTAAAGTCCCGTGTCATTCTTTGAATGACAGCACAAAGACCGTAGATATTATCGAACCGAGAAAAACATGACAAATTGACAATATTTTTTTGAAGATTTTTCGAATTTTTCAAATTTTTATGGATTTTGAGAGTTTTATATTTTTCTATTTGATTTTTTGAAGGTTTTATAATTTTGTATTTTGTTTTTCGAATAGATATATACAAGAGATAGATGAAGATAGACCTTTACTCCTCGTCTTCCTCCTGAAGACGTTTGAGAGTTTCTGGTTGAAGGCTTTTCAAGCCAAGTCGTGGAAGAATAAACTCAAAACGTTCTCTTGGAAGAGCTTTGGTGAAGATGTCTGCTAACTGATATTCAGACCTCACAAAATATAGTTCCACCACACCTTTTTCCACTTGTTCCCTGATGAAATGATGTCGAATGTCGATATGCTTTGCTCTTGAGTGTTGAACGTTGTTGCATGAGAGAGCAATAGCACTTTTATTATCACAGTACAAAGGGATTTTGTTGAATTCAAAGCCATAGTCAGATAATTGAGATCTCATCCATAAGATTTGAGCACAACAAGATGACATGGCTATGTATTCAGCCTCTGTAGAGGAAATAGAAGTACTCATTTGCTTCTTTGAAGACCAGCTCACAAGCTTATCACCCAAAAACTGAGCACCTCCTGACGTACTTCGACGAGTATCTTGACAGCCTGCATGATCAGCATCTGCATAGGCCGTTAGTGACATACCGGTGTCCTTCGGGTACCATAGTCCCATATTGATGGTTCCTTGGAGATACCGAAAGACCCGTTTAACTGCTTCAAGGTGCTTTTTAGTAGGCTTAGCCTGGTATCTAGCACACATGCAAACAGCGAACAAGATGTCTGGTCTACTAGCAGTGAGATACATCAGGGATCCAATCATACTCCGATATTTCGTTTGGTCAATCATGATCCCTGAGAGGTCCTCATCTAGTATGGTTCGATCAATCATGGGGGTGTCAACAGGGTCACTTGAATCAAATCCAAATTTCTTTAAAATCTCTGTTGCATATTTAGATTGATTTATGAAAATGCCTCCGGGACTTTGAGAAATTTGTAATCCCAAGAAAAATGACATTTGTCCCACCATTGACATTTGAAACTTTGAACTCATTTCATTTGAAAAACGATCACATTCCATTGGGTCAGTCGAGGCAAAAATAATATCATCAACATAAATTTGAACATGAATCAAATGTTTGCCTGACTTCCTGGTGAACAATGTAGGATCAACTGCTCCTTTGATGAATCCGGTTGATAGAAGAAACTTTGACAGTGTATCATACCATGCCCTTGGAGCTTGCTTTAAACCGTAAAGAGCCTTCTTCAAACGATAAACGTGAGTAGGATGCTCTTGATTCACAAATCCTTCAGGTTGGCTGACGTAGACGACTTCTTTAAGATCTCCGTTCAGAAATGCTGTCTTCACATCCATCTGATAAACTACCATGTTCTTACTAGCAGCATTAGCCAGAAAGATTCTAATTGCCTCGATTCGAGCAACTGGAGCAAAAGATTCTTCAAAGTCTATACCCTCCTCTTGACGATATCCTTTAGCAACTAATCGAGCCTTGTTCTTCAACACATCACCATGCTCATCAAGTTTTACTTTGAAGATCCATTTGAGAGCTATAATCATAGCACAGTCTGGAGCAGGTACTAACTCCCATACATCAAGACGATCAAACTCATGAATTTCATCTTGCATGGCATTGAACCAGCTGTCTCCATTCATGGCGGTTTTAACATCTTTTGGTTCGATCTTAGATAGTACGGAGTTGAAGAAACACCATAAGGCATCGGTTGCAAGTTGTTTCCGGGTTGATACAGGACGAGAGGGATTTCCAATGATGTTGTCTAATGGATGATCGTGAGTCCATTTTCTGAGGTGTTCATGTGGCAGTTGTTGAGGAACTGAGGTAGCAGAGTCGATGTCTCCTGAAGAAGATGGTTCTGATGATGATTCAGGAGTAGCAAACATGTTTTCAAATGGAGCATCTTCAGGAGTCGCAAAGGGATTAACTTCATCATTGATGCCAGAAACATTTCCATGATGCACATTTGAAGAATGATGATTTGTTGATGAGACTGAAGGATCAGCAGCAGGTGCTTCTTGACTTAAAGATATTGAGACTGAGGGATTGACTTCATTCACTGGAATATGAGCATCCTCTGTTATAGGGGTCAGCACCTCATTAGTAATTGAATCATACAGTTCATCAAACATAGGATCAAACAATTTCTTTACATCATCTTCAGATGGAGGTACATATGGAGTTTCTTGAGAGGAGTTTGGAACAAGAGATGATCCAATGGGACTGATTTGAAGTGCGGGTCCTGAGCTGGAGTGTCCAGGAGCCATTTGACCGGTCAGCTCATCAAACGTAACGTGAATTGTTTCCATGATATTTCAGGTTCTTTTGTTGTAGATTCGGTATCCCTTTTTGTTTGATGCATATCCTACAAATACTCCAATGTCAGCTTTGGCTCTAAGTTTGCCTAAGTCTTGACCCTCATTAGTTGGATAGCACAATGCACCAAACACACGAAGGAAGGATAGATTAGGTTTTCTGTTGTGGACAAGTTCATATGGAGTTTTTCCATGAATAGTGTGAATCAGGGAACGATTTTGTGTGTAGCATGCAGTGGCAATTGCTTCAGCCCAGAGAAACATTGGAACCTTTGAGTAGATCAGCATTGTTCTAGCGGCTTCAACAAGAGTACGATTTCGTCTTTCAACTACACCGTTCTGTTGAGGGGTTCGTGGAACACTTCTTTGATGGCTGATTCCAACGTTTTCATAGAATTCACTAAGTTGTTTGTTGACAAACTCAGTTCCATTGTCTGTTCTGATAATTCTGACAGTTTTGTTTAGTCGAACCTGCAGCTGTTTGATGAGTTTGATGATGATATCAGGAGTTTCATCCTTTGTCCTTAAGAACTTAACCCAGGTGAATCTAGAGTAATCATCAACCACAACTAACACATATTTCTTCCCAAAGATATTCTGCACCCTCATTGGTCCACATAAATCCATATGAATCATATGAAGAACTTCTGTGACAGAGTTAGTAGGTTTGGGTTTATGGGCATACTTCTTGCTTTTTCCCAATTGACATGCTGAACAAAGATGATCCTTTTCATACTTTAGTCTAGGTAAACCTACAACTAAGTCCTTTCTGGAAAGATCGTTGATGGTGCCGAAGTTCAAGTGATTGAGACGACGATGCCATAACCATGACTTTGTTTTAGAAGCCTTTGATAACAAGCAGATTGGAGAGGCCCTCATCATGTCATCGATAGAGATGGTGTAAAGATTTGAGCCACGAGTTCCTTTTAACAGTTCCTTACCATTAAGATCTCTAACAAAGCAGGTATGTTTTCTGAAGGCTACTTCTAGATCAGAATCACATAATTGACCAACAGAGAACAGATTATGACCTAAACCTTCCACATAATATACTCTAGAGATGACACTATCACCAACAACATAATCTCCATAACCCATAATAGCACCGAAATGATCATTACCAAATATAACAGTCCCGATGAATTTGCTCACGAAGTTCATGAGCCGCGACCGGTCTCCAGTCATATGCTTGGAACAGCCTGAGTCCAGGTACCACAGAACGATTTGAACGATCTGCAGTTGAACACAGACAAGAATGGATAACTGGATAATTGGGATCCCCATGCAAGAATGGGTTCCATTTGGTTAGTAACAATGTTTGGAACACCCACATCAGAAATAGAAGCATTCATATCAGAAATTGAGGCAATGGAATCGTTGTGAATAGATGCAGTACTAGTGTCAGTATTAGCCCTGTTCACAGTGTGATCACTTCTTAAGGGAATAGTTCTACCAGTAGGCATCCATTTTCTAGTGGGCATTATCTGATTAGTCTTAAGACCAACAGGTGTCCAATAAAAGCCTATTTTACTGAATGTTCTTCCTGTGGGTTTCCACTGTTTTCTAACTTTCTTTCGTTTTTGCCTTTTAGCCTTCTTAGCATGAATTTTAGCATTAACAATATTAACTGGACAATTAACATCATTAGGCAGAACATTAACATCACATCCATGATTAGAAACAGAATTCAAGCAGTCATCAGTACAAGGTTTGCAAATAGTATCAGAATTCGAATTAATTACAGTACGCCTATGGCAAATACTAGAATCAACACGATTCGTTTTATTCGATTCAAACTTAAAGTTCCTAGATTGTTCTTCTACTCTTTTCCAGTGCACATTCTTAGCTTGCGAGGTCCTATCATTCCTTGCATTGTCTTGAGACTTTGACCTGCTCCCTTTAATGTCACTGATTACTCCTGTAGAGGGAATGGGAACATTAGTTTGTTTTACTACTCTTTGCACCACCTGTTTAGATGTGCTGGGATCTGAACTACATGCAGGTGCACTAAGATTCACTTTCTTAAAACTAGAGGTACTGAGATTAGTACTCCTAGAAGGCATCTTTGAGTTCTCTCTCTTAGCATTGACTGATCTAGAATCTGAACTACTCAAGGGCACACTACGGTTCACATTCAGAACATTGGGAATCGAGTGCATATCATACTTGGCATTAGGCATTGAGCATGGAATCAAAGGGTTAACTCTCTCACCTAATGTCTTTGGGCATATTGTGATCAAGCATTCTAAGATTTCTTGAGATCGTTTGGCATATAAGCATGCATGTCCAATTGCATTATCATGAGGTTTCTCTAGCTTATCCTCTTCAACAATCTCACGCAGACATTCTAGGCAATCCTTAAGGGATGAGAAGTATGTTTGAATGGCAAGTTTGTTGTTCCTTAGATGAGGAGGGACATATGTCACAGATAAAGCATATTTATTACAAGAGTGAACCTTTGATACAACATTCTCCCCATTGGTCATTGGCATTTTCCCTTTTACCTGACCCTTCAGATTCTCAATTTCCTTTTGCAATGAAGCTATTTGTTCGTTGTTTTTGTTACGAGTGACTTTAATTGATTCAAATAACTCATTGAAATGACGTTTAACCTTTTCATTTTCTTCTAGAAAACTTTCGTTTTCCTTTTGTAAAGCATTTACTAGGTTTTGAAGATGAAACGTTTGAGAATTCTGAGAATCTAAGGGAGGAGGCATTTGGGAGCCTGTCATATTGTTCGTTTGACCCTTTAATTGAGAGATTTGGGCTTTCAACTTTCTGATCGTGTTACACTGAGCTTGAATCTGTTCATCTCGTTTGTTAATTTGGAAAACTGCATCAAACTCTGGAGCATCTGAAGATGTCTTGATATTTGAAGTTTTGACATTTTCTTTGAGATGTTGATATTTTAGTTGTAGGTTAAAATACTCAACTTCTAGTTTAGAAAAATGTTTAACCAAATTGTCGTGATCATCCAGTTCAATTTTCTCATTTAGTTTAGAATTAGTTTTTTCAAGCTCAATGACACGATCATGGGAGACTTTCAGGGCCACAGATAGTTCATGAAATTTGGAAGCATTAATAGAGCAATTTGAAGCAGTGAAAAAGACATCTTGAGCAACACATTCAGTAATAAGATTCTCATTTAATGTATGCAGGTTCTTTCTCTCAATCTCATTATATTTCAGTGCACGCTCATAGTCACTAACTTCAACAACCATTGCATCAAATTCCTTTTCCATTCCCTTAATATCAGTATCTATCCCCTTTTTAAGACTCTCAAAGTGATCTTTTAGAAGTTTAAAGAAAGGCATGACCTCAGTTAAATAACATTCTTTCATTTGTTCAAAACCCCTTTCTCCTTCTGTTATACCTGTGGGTGTGATCCTTTTCTTGCAAGTTTTCTCAAAATCAACAAATAGTTGAAATATAACGTATTGGCTAATTAATGTCTTGCTTTTAGTGGCAATTGTTCTAGGTACAAGATGCATTGGTGTATTAGGAGGATACACAGTCGCTCTAGGCATTTTCCTAAGGGGAGGGTTTGTTTCAACAATATTTTCCGCTTTCTGCTTATCTAAATCCTTTTTCCAGAAGACTTGTTCGGGAGTCAACAAAGTCTGAGGCTTAAACTTGTTCAAGGAAATCCAGTTTTCCTTCTTGTAATCATGAGGAGTGATAATTATGTTTTTCTCTTTGCATTTGGGATCATTTTGTTTCTTATTCATCTTTTCCCTAGTGATTTCATTTGAATTCTTATCTTCCTCAATGCACTCAACGCAACTAGGTTTCTGCCTAGGCTTAAGGATTTCATTACCATCATAAAGCACCTTATGAGCATTTCTAGCCTTTTTAATTACCTCTGGATTTGGTTCCTCAACAAGGGGAATGCTATGCTTATCGCTTAAGACTCGATGTTTAGTGACCATGTGAGCAGTCTGAATGGTGTTTCCTTGTATGTACAACTTGTTTTCAAGTTTGTTTTTCAAAGTTTTCAGATTGGAAAAATCTCTCAAGAGTTTTGATTCCTTTGCATTAAATTCTTGCTTAAGCATTTTCACATTTTCTTGAAGTTCTTGTTTTTGCTTAGCTGTTTTAGAAAGTTTTTCTTGCAAGGAATGTAATTCTTGTTTCAATACTTCTTCTCTAAACTTACTTTTTCTAATTACTGTACTCACTTGGTCATCCATTTCCTGCTCACGAGTGGTCAACTCAAATTTTGCACGTTGTTCATAAATAGCAACACGCTCCTTATAGGCATTTAGTTCAGAAATTACGGAATCATCAGGAGCACATGCAGTGTATTCATCAAAGACATAGTCATTGTTGACTGCAGAAGATGCATCACTTGGTACAACTTCACTTTCACTTTGTTTCACGTATTGATCGTATGGGACAATATTGTTATTACCCATATTTTCAACATTTGATTCAATAGTTTCAGTTGATTGTACTTTGTCATGCATCTGTTGCACATCAGCATCATCGTATAGTTTTAATACCTCTGAGATGAGTTTGTCCTTGGATGTGCCAGCTTGTGGTGAAGAAGAGACCTTGGGAGAGACCATTGGAGAAATGCTAGCCATAAAAATTGTGTGTGCAGTAGGTCCATCATCTACATCAGAGTCGTATGCATCACAGTCAGCGACTTGAAAGGCATTCTGATGATTGTGACCTATCTCCTGAATAGGCTGCTCATCCACATCTGCATCATAGGTCTTGGCATTGCCCTCAGCAAGAAATAGCAATTCCTCTTCATTCAAAGCAGCTCCATTGTCCTGAGCTTGTGCCAGCAGCATCTTATCTCTGAAGTAATCAGCATTTTGTGGACGCTTTGGAGATGTGCAGTTCCTTGCAATGTGTCCCTCACCACCACAGTTATAGCATTTGATCGGCTTAGCTTGACCTTGGTTACCATTCCTTCCTCGATTCTGATTGCCCACATAACCTCTACCAGCACCACCTCTTCCCTGATCATACTGTCTTTCCTGAACTGGTTGCACCACGATCCTTCCATCTTTAACAGTAGCTTGATTGTGTGAGTTAGATGCTGTTCTGAGGTTGTTGTTGGTTTGTGGGAGAGAATTCATGTTTTGGCTAATCAGAAGAGCTAGTTGATTAATGAAGCTTCCCACGTGTGCATCAGCATCAGCTTGTTTGTACATAGGATCAGGAATGAGTTTGTGATTACCATTACCCAAGGGAATGACTTGTGAAGCTTTGGTTGTGATTACGATGTTTGAGTAGAAGGCAGTTGAATCATTAGACGAGCTTGTCTCTCCCGGGTTAGTTTTGAACTGATTGAGAATCAATTTTTCAAACATAGCATGTCTCTCATTCTGAAGGAGGAAGGCATAGAGTTGCTCATAGTTTGTGTTCTTCAATCCTTTAGTAAGCTTCACAGCGGTAACAAACTTGTGCCATTCGGGATTCATGTTGTTCACAAATTTTGAGTTCAGCTGAATGTTAGGCATAGTCATTCTGATGTTCCTCATGTCATTCACTAACTTATGAAATCTCACATAGTACTCATAGACATTCTCATCTGGTTTCATCTTGAAGTGCTCAAATTCGTCATAGAGTTGGGATTCTCTGTCTTCCATGGTTAATTCTGAACCTGAGAGAAGCATCTTTACATTATCCCAAACTGCCTTTGCATCAGTGTTATGATTGATCAGCTTGTAGATGTCTTTAGGAAGACCTTGAACAACAATGTTTGAAGCCCTGATATCTGCACCGAATCTCTTTTTCTCCTTATCATCAAGCTCATCATACATCTTAGGTCTGTCCATTCCGTAAACAGGAGTACCATCTTCATTAGTATCTAGTATGTCTCTAGTCGTCTCAACTCGATATGGTCCTTCATCAATGGATTTGAGAATGTTGACACCATTTTCCTTTCCAAGGCAATACAGTCTGATTCGTTGAGCCCAAGAATCGTAGTCAGTTCTGTCAAGCATGGGTGGACGAGTATCTGAGCCAGCTGCTTGAACATCTTCGGCAACAGTGGAGATAACAGTAGGAACGTTGGTAGAAATGTTAATAGATTATACGGGATTTTATAACTCTATGATTAAACCGGGAAATAGATTCTTTCACGGGATTTTACTAAATCAAGAGAAAACCGTAAACAATCACTCAAGTCGCTAGAAGATAATGCACTAAGTCGCTAGAAGATAATGCACTAAGTCGCTAGAAGATAATGCACTAAGTCGCTAACACTTAATTCGCTACACCACTAAGTCGCTAGAGTCCCAAGTCGCTACACAAATGCAAGTCGCTAAGTAGTAACTCGCTAACACTCAAGTCGCTAGCAAAATTTCAGCAGCAATTCGCTACTCAAGTCGCTAACAATGCAAGTCGCTAAAGAGCAACTCGCTACAGACCAAGTCGCTACCCGTAGTGGAGAGTCCACTACTTGTACTGTAAGTCGCTAGATGTAACTCGCTAGGTCTGAAACTGTAACTCGCTATAAATTAGTGAAGCAAGTCGCTACGAAGAAAATTATCCGTGAACTAAGTCGCTAGCATGAAAAACCATATAAACATCACTTTTCAATCCAAAAATAACCCAACCAAGATGATTCAAGCTTACCAAATGAAAACCTAAACACTTGTGATGATTCTAAACATAAAAGTACTAACAAAATTCAAACTTTAACACAAGAAATCAACCAAATGATGCAAAAACCACTAAACTTTTTCAAACTCAAAAACCACCTAAAAACCACTAGAAATCCAAAGATGTGCAAGATATGATCTAACCATGGCTCTTGATACCAATTGTAAGATATAACTTTTCACATACACATCAAACCATAACAACCATGTGGCGAATAAGTGGAATTCTAGAGAGAGAAAGTTAGAGGTTTAGGGAACTTAGTGAGAGAAAGTGAAAGATATTATTATGAGCTCCAACTCTCTACCTTGGGAGGTAGAGAGTATTTATAGTCTTACATAAATCGCCACACATCGGGCTGTGGATCAGGCATACAGTGGGTAAAGACCCGTCCGTCCTCCACGGTGTTACTTAACTAAATACTACTTAACTTAAAAGAACTATGACTACGAGCTTTCTAACGATTACATATACATGAGGTGACCGACTCTTTAATACCTGGAATTTCTAATTCCTAACACCTTTTCCTTTTTCTCTTTCACGATTCTCTTCTTTATTATCATTTTTTGCAGCAGTTTCTTTTTCAGATTTTTCTGTTTTTTCAGGATTTTCTTTTTCAGCCTGTTTCATTTTTGTATAATCTTCTTTTGGGTAAAAGCCATAAAATAACCACGTATTTTTCAAAATTTTCCGACTTGAAACAGTAACTTTTTTATTACCTTACTTCACCAACAAACTTTCAAAATTTGTTCCGACTTTACCCATATGACCCGTTTATATTAAAATAATAACTGAAATGACTATATTACCCTCGGCATATGGGTGAAGTTTGAACAAATTTTGAAAGTTCGTTGGTGAATTCGGAACAAATTTTAAAGAATACAAAGGTAAAATAGTTATTTTAGTTATTATTTTAATATAAACGGGTCATATGGGTCAAGTCGGAACAAATTTTGAAAGTTCGTTGGTGAAGTAAGGTAATAAAAAAATAAGTGTTTCAAGTCGGCAAAATTTGAAAAGTACGTTGTTATATTATGGCTTTTACCCTCTTCTTTTTCAACTTCTTTTGCATCCTGTAGTAAAAATAAAATAATAAAATAAATTTTTTTTTGTCATTTATCACTTGTGATATTTTAGCATTTATCACTTGTGATATAGTATTCACAGAACTATTGCAAAACACTTTTTGATATACCTGTTCTGTAGCTTTTTCCGATGCTTCTTTTTCTTGCTCAGGCTTTAATTTTTTTGCTTCTTCCTTCATCATCTTCTTTTTTTCCTCCAACCCTTTTTCTTTTTCTTCTATTTTTTGATGCAAACCTCTAAAACGTTTTTTCTTACATCCTAATCTTGTTAATTGTTTTCTTCTTTTTTGTTTCTGTTCATCTGTATAATAGCAAATCCATTTATACATTGTTTGGCAATTTCACAGTCATTGAATCTACAATATAACCAAATTTGGGTAGACGTTTTTAACAACCAAACTACCTTCAGTATTGCGTACACGTTTTCGTTTCTTTTTCTACATGTTAACAACCAAATCACCTTGATTTATAATGAGCCCAAAAAAAGTTTCAACGATCCCAAAACAGTCACATTTATGTCCCTTAGTTTACAAGTTCACTCAAACTAGTTACAACTTCAAAATGTATAAACTAAGTTCTTTTCACTATGCATTTTGGATGAAGTTGTAAGCCCAAAACAGTTAGCTGAGTTTCAATGAAACTAAAATGTGCCTCAAAACTACGACGATCTTAGTTTCTACAACTGTAAACATCTAACAATCAATGACATGAGCTGTCGCTATTGTAACTTCTAATTCAATAGCATAAAATTTAGTCTTCAACATATTTTTTTTAAATCACAGTAGATAAACTGGTATATTACACTTATCTTGAACAATCATTTCATTTTATTTTTTTTTAGATAAACTGGTATATTTGTTTTGTTGGTGTCTTTTCTAGATATGTATTTTTGATTGATGACTTTGTGTATTTCTGTGGTGAGGGTGTTGATGATTGTTGTTGTGTTGCTGTTGTTTGTGGTGTTGGTGTTGGTGTTGGTGTTTCTGTTGTTTGTGGTGGTTGTTGTGTTGTTTCTGGTGTTGGTGTTTCTGTTGTTTCTGGTGGTGGTTGTGTTGTTTGAGGTGGTGGTTGTGTTGTTTCTTGTGTTGGTTGTTTTTTTCTTGATATGGTGCTTTTTTGAACTGGAGGTTGTTTCTTGCTTCTTTTCTTTTTCATTTCTTTTAGAGTTGTATTCAAATCTGCACAAAACAAATCCCAAGTAAGTTTTCATGAATATTTATTGCTGATAAATATAAACTCTGAATGTTTATGCGTCATACAATTTTATAACATTCTACTGCAAGTATGTCATATCAATTTGTATCACAGGTGATATAACACAGAAGCTAAATGTCAAAACAAGTATGCCGCATACATACAAAGTTTATCACAGTTGATATTTTTCTAAAGGAGACATGGTTATATGTTGCAATTTACCTTTTTCCTTTTCAATCCCTGGAGATACGCTCAAAAATTTGCTTGTCGACAAAACTGCATTTACAAATTTTTTTTAAGAAACAAACAGAATGTCTGCAATTTTTATGTGTAAAGATTTATTTAGCAGACAAAAACTGACCGTTTAAAGCTTGTATTGTCTCCAGATGCTCGTAAATATCATCTTCTACATTTTTTTCAAAATCAAAATTTTAATGTCTTATGTTATGTAAAACAAAAAGACACTATAAATTCTAATCAAAAATGTATTTGAAATATAGTTATTTCACATATAACTGCTTATCATCACAGTTGTTATACTATCAAAAAAAAAAATAAAAAATAAAATAAAATAAAAAAAAAATAAAATCACTATATCTGTTTTTATCACTGGTGATAAACCATTAAATATTTAAGTTATCCGCGTCTTCTCTTCATCATCATCACTACCATCAGTACCACTACCACTACTAGTAACACTACGACTACGAAAAGTCATAACTAAACCACCACCTCTACCACAAAAAACACTAAAAATGTATCAGTTATCGCGCTACATGATCACTAATCGTGTGACAAGTAATCAATTATCACTACATCTGTTTTTATCACTAGTGATATACCATAAAATATTTGTCTGTCTCACTCAAAAACGCATCATAAGTTACTTCTAAATTATACTCGTAACAAGCTAAATACATATCCATTATCACTAAGAACGCTAAAAGTCAAATCGACGTTCGCTACCACTACCACTATACTGAAGCACCACCATTACCACTACCACTACCACTATCACCACCATCACTACCACCACTACCACTACCACTACCAAAAATGAAAACTAAACCACTAACACTACGATTACCAGTACCACTGTTTTTTTTTTCACCACATTCAAATCACTACCACATCTACCACAACTGTTTTATCACTTGTGATATTTTTCCAAAATCTTTAATAAATCAGCAAAAACACCTAAAAACATCTAAAATCAGCAAAATCTTCATAAATTTCTTCTTCTTTTACAGTATGACAGCAAAATCTTAAATAAATACATAATCATCAATTGCATTTCATTAATACAGCAAAAAAATATAGAAAAATATTCATAAATAGCAATAACATTCATAAATAAGTATAAAATCAGTAGAGATACATAAATAACATCTAAATAATTAGTTTGAAGCTTCGTACCATCGTTTTCGGAGTTGGTAGGTTTGTTTTGATCCATTTTTTTTTGTGCTTTTTCTTCTTCAGTTGAAGATTGATGCGTTTTTGTGTTTTTTTTTATTTTTACGGTTAATTGTTGGTTGATTTTGATAGTTAGGGTTGTTTTTAGTGAGAGATTTTAGTGAGAGAAAGTGACTTGTTGTTTTTGCTGATGAAAATGACGCGTGTGTTGTGTTTATGTGGTTGGGGGAAGTTTCACGTTTTGGCAAGAATAGTCCCTCCGTGTTTTTTATCCTTAAAAAATGTTTTTTGATCCAACAGCTGATACTTGTCCCTTGGTAAGTAGGGGATTGAAGGTTTCTAAAATAAAGTCCCTCTACCGACGATATGGTATTCATGTAGGTTTCGTGTAGAAATAATATTTTTTCATATCCTTATTCATTTCGATCACTTGGGTTTCTTAACACTTGAAGGAATGTACCAATTTCAATCTTGTTATAGGTCATTACTCATTAGCTTATGTTAATAGTTCCTTATATCTGTATGAAGGTAATAACATATGTTTGTTAATTATGTTAGTATGTTAAGTTATTGTGACATGATTATAATTACATACGGACTTATAAATTAATTGAACTTTAAAGATAAGATTAAGTGTATAATGTATGTGTGGAGATCAAATTAAGTCCATGGAGATGTGTAGATAAGATTGATGACTTATTTGGAGTTTTGAATCAGATAAATTCACATGTGAACAAGATTAGGGATATCTATATATGAAATCCATTACTTTAGGATCACCATGATTACTTTTAGTTTATAAGATGAAGGATTTACATGTCATGTCACCAGTGATGGTTTAGCTAGATAAGGTATCCATCACACACAAAATGATAACAAAAGGCAACCAAACCTTTTTTTCTAAATGCGAGCGGGCAAGTTGTTCCTCACAAAAAACTAGCAACATGAGTCGTTACTAACGGGCTGTTTGATAGCCACTGAATGGGCCATTCAGAATCACCTTTGAATCGGTCAGACATGGATGAGTGTTTGATAAATTATCTTTTGTCAATGAACCGTTTCAATTGGCTTTAAATGGCGTAATACCTAAGGGCCTACTAATTCATTCAGCAACAGCGTATGTTGTCTTGGACATCCTATTTTAACTTTCACAATACATTATATCATATACTATTACAAATAATTTAACAAATGAATCACGTGCTTACAAATACATCTTCACATGTCTATAAATTAACGAAAGAAGCATTTGGCAGATTATTTTTCTTTTCGTCTGTTTTTTTCATTTGATTAGATTGACATGGCAATGGTGTTAATGTTTGCAATAGCACGCATGACATGTGAGTGATTTTAACATGTTGTAACTAAATAATAATAACACAAATTTTAATCATATAGGCAATGATGTTAATGTTTGCAATATGCCAATATCACGCATGACATGTGAGTGATTTTAACATGTTATAACTAAATAATAATAACACACATATTAATCATATAGGTATTTAAATATAAGGTATCTATAAGAGTAAACATATCAAAAAATCAATACTAAGTACTAATTTCAGAAAATTTGTCAAACGCTACATTTTCATTCAAAGCCAAGTTCATACAGAGTCACTAAATCACACAGTGTTTTGAATCATTCAGTACTAAGTCATTTATTTTTGTCAAACAGCCTCGACACGGGGACTACAACAATTAACAAAAAATTCTGAATAAAATCTGTGTGGCTACCTTACTAAAATAATCCTAGAATTTGATCGAAAACCCGACACGAGCATGTTATTTCACAAAGGACTTTCAAAAGTCATAGTCATTGTTATAAAGTGTAGTGCAACAATTACACCGCAACTTTGACATAGGCCGGAGGTGATGTAACTCATGTACATATGCAAGTATGCAACAACCACAAAATAGTAGAACAAGATATAGTTAAGAAATTTGATAAATTGTTGAAATTATATGAGAACTTAACTTTTTTTTTGTCAAACTTTGAGTCTTGATATACGAAGTTGTGGACAATTTATGGCAGATCAAATTCAGATGAAAGCATGGTCCTGTTAATTGTGTGTTTGATAGAAGGAATTGGGATCAAATAAATGAAAATGATATCATTTCCTTTGTTCGGTATGCTAAAGCAATGTCGGATCTAAAACTTAGAATAGGGCATGCACAACAGAAAAATAAGTTCTCCATTCGGGTTTTAGTTCGGGTCTTCGGTTCAAGTTTTCGATTTAAAGTTTTGATGCATGTACCCAGTAACAAAGCAAAGTAAATTAACTAATAATAAAAGTATTATATTTTCATAATAATATAACTTTACACATGCTACTTACGAGTACTCATATTTTGGAATCGGTTTACAATGCTAACGGTTGAAAATATTTCCTTCTCATTGAAAGTAACTAGGCTATCATTCAACATTTGATTACATATACTATTTCGTAACTTATTTTTCACAAAAGTCATGCCCGAAAAGACTCTCTCAACGCTAGCCGTAGCCACCGGAATAATCAACACCAACTTGATAAGTAAGTAGACAAGATCAAATGACTGGTGTTTGTTTAATTCCACAAGCTTTATCGAGAGTTCTCCAATATTCTTCAATCCTGTAAGTCTTTCATCTTTCCTCGCATCATGAATGTAGGTGTCAAGTTGACTATCAAGAGCAAGCAATTCGACACTTGAAAATTCTTTAGGATAAAACTCAGCAAGTTTAAGCAACTTCTGCTTATCGAAAGAACAAAAGGAATCAACATGACTCAAACTAGCCGTACAAATTAGTAAGCTAATGCTAATCTCATCAAATCGAGTATTGAGTTCTTGAAGTGTAAATCAATAATCATATAAAATACTTCAACTCGAAAATGATGATCATTTGTCGTTTTTAGCTGGCCACATCTTTTTCTTCCTAAAGGAACATACAAACCACCCATGCCATAAACTTCAATTTCATTATTTTCACAAAAAGAGAAGACTGAACTTAGGAGAGTTTCATATCCAACATTTCTCATCAATTGCAATCGTTCCTTAGTGGACTTCAAAAATGACATGGCATTAACGATATCCTGGTCTTGTTTTTGCAAAGCAACAATCAACTCATTTGCCACCCCAAACTCTGTTTTCATCAAGTGTACCATGAAAACAAAGTCAAAAGACTCAATTGCAAAACTAACACTTTCAACCTTTAATCTGTCATGATTGGTACTTGATGGCATATCTCCAATCTTATCAAGAACCTCATGTATCGCGGGAAGTAAAGCAATGACATTCAAAATAAGTTTATAATGAGACCCCCAACGAGTATCACCCAGCCTCCATAAGCCAAGTTCTTGATTCTTGCCTTTCCCCTTTTTACGTTCTTTGAGATTAAAGGCTTCTGCAACTTTTTAAGCTTGAATTTCTCTTAACATATTAACTCTCTTACATGAAATTCCAACCACGTTCAACAAATTTGTAAGCGCCTCAGAAGCCAACCAAAATCCATACTGTTTTTAGAAACGGCAACAGGTGTTAACTGAAGTTGATGAGCAAAACAATGGATGTAGTATGCTGAGTGATTTTCTTTTAGTATCAAAATTTTAAGCCCATTAATATCACCCTTCATATTGCTAGCCCCGTCATAACCTTGACCACGAATCCTAGATAGGCTCAATGAATGCTATGCAATAAATTACATATCTCAAAGTTAAAGCGGTAGTATCCATGACATGAAAAATACCAAGAGATCTCTCCACTTCATCTCCTTTTTTATTAACATATCTCAAGCACAAAGACATTTTCTCTTTATGAGATACATCAGATGAATCATTTGCTATATATCGCCAAAATGTTTTCACCGAGATCTTTAATGATAATCTTAGTTGTTTCTTTTGCACAATAGTTTATGAGATCTCTTTGGATGACAAGAGAGGTCAACTTGTGGTTTTTAGGAGCCCTTCCCAGTACAACTTTATTTATATCTTTGTTATGTTTAGCTAACCATGCTAATAGCTTAAGAAAATTTCCCCTGTTAATTGAAATTAAACCTTCTTTTTTACCTCGAGTTTTCAAACCTTTATGTAAAAGTAATCTTATGCAATGAAGGGAAGCGAGCAAACGAGTTAGTCACTTTTTTTCTAGACTTTACGAATTGCTGGTCAGAAAGGTTTTGAATTGGTATCTTTGGTTTTATTAAGGACTCATACTTTTCTCTAGCTTGATTATGCACACTATTTACCTTTCCAACATGCTTTGTAAAGCCAACCGGTATATTCCAGTCTTTGAATCCATTTTTCACAAAAGCATCACCGCTCATTCCATTGAAATCTTTATCATTAAACAACTAACAAACAAGACAAAAGTCAAAGTCTTTGCTGATATTATATTCAAGCCAACTATACTTTTGATACCATTTGTACCTAAAACGACGCATCTTAGCTCCAAAGTTTGTTTGAGGAAAGTCATGTGCAGGTCAGCACAAACCTCTTGATATATATTCTCGCCTTATGCATCTTGTAAATTAGGATGGTAATCAAGTATACTTGTTCTTAATCCCGGATCATGCAAAAGAGATTTCACATTAAATTGACATTCTTTTTCCTTAGATGGTAAATCAGTTGAGGCCTTAGATGTTGAGGCCTTAAATGGTAAATGAGTTGAGGAACCATCAACATTCTTTATTTTCTTTTGAACAAATTAATCCAATGTTCTACCTCTCTTTGCACCCATTGTAAATTAGTCTTCAAATCTAAATAAAACAAACATAAAAAATCACTTATAAATTGTCAGACTGATAGTATTTGACTCTTGATATAAGAGTCTAAAATCTTATTCTATAAATGGAACAAGTAACTAAAACATTACATGGACAAAGAATCATAATAACTACATAAATATAATATAAAATTTAGATAAGCATAAGTATTTTATACACATTATTTGTCAAATAGTGGCATAGGAAAATGCAAACATTATTTATACATCTAAACTCACAAATATTATAAAATCAATTAAATCACTAGAAAAACTATACTAGCAACCATTATCTAATGCTATAAAATTCACCCTATACATTCACAAATTCTCCCTTCACTTTTCAGTCCATAATGAATGAGATTTTCAAACCTTATTTGAGAAAGTTCACCTTAGTATTCTTTGATGACATTTTGGTATATAGTCCATATATGTGTAAGTACATGCAAAAATTTTGAGAATGATTTTACACGCTATGAGAGGTAATAAATTGTATGCTAAGAAGAGCAAATGCACTTTTGGAGTTTCTCAAATAGAGTATCTTGGACACACTATTTCTAATAATGGAGTAGTTACAGATCCTTCTATAGTGATTGCAATGCAACATTGGCCTATTCCTCCGAATTTGTTAGGATTTAGTAAATCCAGTTATTAAAGAGTCGGTCACCTCAAGTATATGTAATCATTATAAAGCTCGTAGTCGTAGATTATTATAAGTTAAGTAGTATTTAGTTTAAGTAACACCGTGGAGGACGGACGGGTCTTTACCCACTGTATGCCTGATCCACAGTCCGATAGGTGGCGATTTATGTAAAGACTATAAATACTCTCTACCTTCCAAGGTAGAGAGTTGGAGCTCATAATAAGACTTTTCTTTCTCTCACTAAAGTTCCCTAAACCTCTAACTTTCTCTCTTTAGAACTCTTTGTATGCCTACTTTGTGTTTGGTTTGATGTATATGTGAAATCCAATATGTTACAAATGGTATCAAGAGCCATGGTTAGATCATCTCTTACATATCTTTGGATTTCTAGTGGTTTTTAGGTAGTTTTTGAGTTTGAGAAAGTTTAGTGGTTTTTGCATCATTTGGTTGATCTCTTGTGTTAAAGTTTGGATTTTGATTGTACTTTTGTGTTTAGGATCATCATAAGTGGTTAGGTTTTGATTTGGAAGGCTTGAATCATCGTGGTTGGGTTGTTTTTGGATTGAAAAATGGTGTTTTTTTGAGATTTTCTTGCTAGCGACTTGAGTCACGGATTTTTATTCTTGGTAGCGACTTGCTTTGTAAGTTTGTAGCGACTTGTAGTTGAAGTGGTAGCGATTTGAGCTTAGCGACTTGTCTATTGAGACAAGCCGACAAATAGTACAAGTTAGTGGATTCTCTACTACGGCTAGCGACTTGGTGAGGTTAGCAACTTGCTTCAAAAATTCTTAGCGAGTTGTAGTGTAAATTGTTAGCGACTTGATACTAGCGACTTGGACACTTAGCGAGTTGTTCTTTAGCGACTTGTCTGCTTAGCGATTTGGCGTTAGCGACTTGGACCTTAGCGAGTTGCTCTTTAGCGACTTGACTGTGTAGCGACTTGGTGCTTAGCGATTTGGTGATTTAGCGAGTTGCTACTTAGCGACTTTATGCTTAGCGACTTGGTTCAAGGTTTGTAGCGACTTGGTGACTTAGCGACTTGGTTCAAGGGTTATAGCGACTTGGTTAATTTTTACGAAGAAGAGGTTTGACCAAAGTTGACTTTCTACATCCAAACTTCAAACGGCCATAACTTTTGATCCGTAACTCCGTTTTCAGCGAAATACCTGTCAAAACGACCGGAACAGGCTGAATATTTTGAGGTTTCACGACAAAGTCGTGAAACGAATTTTTCAAGGCCCAAATCCCCTCCGAAAGGAAGTTATTGTGGTTTTAAGTTTTTAGACCCAAAAAATTCTCCGTAAAAACGTGCATCAACCAATCCAAATCTCAACCAATCAACATTTCAGCTTTTCCTACGAACAATCTAAAGTCCTATCACACAATCGTCTTTCATTGTATCGATCCATCAGTCATCTTAACACACTCTACTGGTCATTGCTTAACGGTTTCGTCTTGGTTTTAGTAAAATCCCGCGAAAGATTCTATTTCTCGGTTTAAATCATAGACTTGTAAAATCCCGTGCATCCTTCCACATCATGTCTTACTCTACTGACCCAGTGATTTCAGAAGTGCTTAAACTGTATGATGTTGTGGAAAACAATGATAATGTATGCTACACTGAACGATTAATGATGATTGAATTAAGCAATGAGGAAGTGAGATCTCCGTGTTCAGAATCTAATGAGAGAGAATTGCACCAGTCTAAGCTATAGAATATCATGCATAAAGAAAGTAGCATTGAACCTTATCAACAACTTCACTCTCACATCATGTTACTTCTACCCATAACAATGGAACGAACATGTATTGCCCTCTTCCATCAGGACTTATCCACATTAACAGGAACTTTGCTGTTAAACCTAGAGCAATTGGAGCTACAACTTGACAAAGAGAAGGTTCAAAAGGATAGTTCCAGTGCTGCTCTTCAAGTGATCTACAAACTTTTCCAGTCATTCATTAGAAGGGAATTCACATCAGACTATGATCAAGACGTGACTGAAATATCATTCAAGAGACACACTGGAATGGACATTAGCGTGTTCACAGAGACACTTATCCAACTCATGGATAATGTGGAGAAGTACATTGAGGAAGTTTCACATAAAGATGAAAACGTGAATGAGTGTCAGGTGCAGTTGAGAGATAGTTGTGATAAGTTGGGTAATGTATCTGTTGAAGAATCGGGTGTTGCTGAATGCAGAATGTCAAAGTCAACATATAATGATGAGTCGGGTAAAGTACCAGATGATGGATCAGTTGGCACTGAATACAGAGGCTCAGAGATTGATAAGCTTGACACATCCAGCGGTCCAGTGACTCTTGTTACACATGATATGGATGCAGATATCAGACCAGAAATTGAGCAGGTGTCATGTAATGAGGTACCCTTTACTGTTCAACATAGTGCATCTGCTAAAGTACTTAAACAAACTGATCATGATGCTGAACATGACTTTCATAAATGTTCTGTTACTGAGGCTGAGTCTGAGATTAAGTGTTTCAAAACAAAAGATATGGTTGATAAGAAGGCTTTTGATGAACTTTCAAACAAATTCTCAAATCTTGAAAAACATTGCATTTCACTTGAAATCGCGATTCAGAGTAAAAAAGAAAGTTTTC
Source organism: Chrysanthemum seticuspe (assembly GCA_019973895.1). Classification (NCBI taxonomy): domain Eukaryota; kingdom Viridiplantae; phylum Streptophyta; class Magnoliopsida; order Asterales; family Asteraceae; genus Chrysanthemum; species Chrysanthemum seticuspe. Next base: position 258,114,954 of record BPTQ01000008.1, on the reverse strand, counting down.
AACTTAACAAACCATGTAAAAAACCGGAACTTCCTGAATTCCGTGAACTTTTTGAAATTAACACTTTGAAAGCTCAGCTTCAAGACAAAGAGTCAACCATTTACAATCTGAAGAAACATATTTCTGTCTTGAATGAGAAAAGTAATTTAGACATGAATACACAAGACATTGATGTTATTATAACAAGAAATAATGAACTGTCAATTTATGTGGCTGAATTACTAAAGGAAAATGAGTCTTTGAGAAAGCATCGCATAGAACTAAGTGACTCTGTCAAAGAAGCTAGAACTAAGTCAATGGAACAAACAAACTCTTTGATAGAAAAAATTGATGAACTCAAAGCTCAACTTCAGGATAAGAGTTTCGCTATTGTTGCCTTAAAGAATGAGCTTAGGAAAACTGTAGGGAAAAGTGTGAACACTAAGTTTACAAAACCATCAACCTTGGGGAAACCAGTTTCTCATCCCATTAGAAACCGGTCTGTTGTTAGGCAGCCTACTGCGTTTATATCCGAAAGATCAAAATTTTCAAAAACACGGTTTGCCTCCCAAGTTGATGAGAAACAAGTTTTGTCAAAATCAGTCACTTCACCTGTGTTACCTAAGAGTCATGCTTCTAGTTCCTCTAAACCTCAACATGCAGCTACTTTTACTCCCAGCACCTCTAGGATTAGTTCGAAAACAGTGTCAAAACCAAGCATTAAAACCCAGAATTCATATGATATGAATGACTTGTGGAAGAACTATTATCTAGAAAAAGCTAGGAATAAGGCACAGATTCAAAAAGACGGAATTTTAGGTGCAAGACCTAGGGTGAGGAATTCTACAAGATTTCAAGGCACTGCTAGTAGTTGTAAACCACTACCTAGGAACACTCAAAAGAATAGGGATTGGGGTGCATCTAATAGTAGTTATGAGCATAAGAATGCTAAGCATGTAGAAAACAAAATTAGAAATTCTGAGTCTTTTCCACATAAGAAACATTTTCCTAATTCACATGCTAAGGTACAATCCACTAAGACTACTAACGTGACTAAGGTTCAACATGTTGTGAAGCAAAACAAACCAAAAACTTCGCCTAGATGGATACCAAATGCTAAATCTTTGGAAACTAGGAACATGGATAAGTCTTCCACTATGCATAAGAAGCCTTACAATCCTAGACCTTGCCATAAGTGGATACCGTCTGGTAGAATGTTTAAGGATGCTGGACTTAGGTGGATTCCTACCGGAAAGCTGTTTTCTAATGACAAAATCAAGGTTGACCGTGAAACCCCAAAGGGTTTGGATACTAATGTCACTAACCAAAATATATGTAATCAAGTTTGTAATATTATTGCAGGTAGTCCTTACTCTGTTGCAGATACTTCGATCCTTCACTACATGGATTGGCTTAAAGTATGGATTACAAATGGATTGATATCTCATAACTCACGGGTTCAAGTAACTCAATCTTGATATTATTTCGGCCATGACGTCTGTTCACATCAGTTCAGGCCTCGTACTTCAACATTATGGCGTCTGCAGATATCACTTCAGGCCCCGTTCCTCAAAGAAAAGAAAGATATACGCTTCAGTGCGCTTTATCTTCAAAAGAAGAGAAATCTTCATGTTTATGACCATTCTCATCGACATTATTCATCAACAAGCTACATGTTTTTCCCACGCTCTTTCAACTCTCAAGTGGATCTACGTTCATTGGTGTATATTCTTATTCACTTGTTCAAATCAAAAATGGCAACCTCGGATGCAATTTTTGAGGGGGAGAAGAGTGCATATACTACATGTTGATGGATGCTTGAATTATGGTCATATGATTCTCCTTCAACGCCTAATGCTTCACTTACTAAGGATAACTGGGATTCATTGTTTTTCAAAGATATTTTGATGAGTACTTCCAACCTCCAACGAATGTTGATCATCCAGTTCTCATGCTCCGGGTCCTACTGACTCAACTGGTTCACCATCTAAAAAGTACTTCTCAGAATTCTAAAGAAACCTTATCTCCAGTTACTTCACAAGGCGTTGATAATGACTATCATGATATTGTAGTTGCACTATTGAATAATGATCCGCTCTTTGGTATTCCTTTGCCAAATCTTCACGGATTATTGTTCATGAATAATGATCCGCTCTTTGGTATTCCTTTGCCAAATCTTCACGGATTATTGTTCCTCTCATTGTGCATGCTATAAATCAACCACATGAACATTAAGGAAAATGACTACCTTATCTGCTCAAAGAAATTATTGGTGAATCTTCCATATCAGTCTCTACATGTATACCTTTAGGAAGAATGCATCGACGTTGAGGAATCATTTGTTTCGGTTCATTCAGTGGGTCAATGTACATCCGATTGTATGTTGCTTTCACGTGTTGGGCATTTGACACAAGTTGATGACTTCAGAGTTAATCATTTATCACTTATTTGAGATTGAAGTTGACTTTCAAAAAAGGCGTGTTCTTATTTGATAACTTGCTCGGGCTTAAGATTTTGAGTTGAAGACTTGGTTTATCTAGTTACCAGCAGTCGGGGTGGTTGGTTGAAGACCTAGTTAACTATCACTATTATGAGTTACGTTGTTTTACTCAGTGTCACATGCAGATGACGATGTGGATAATCTCAAGAGGTGTTAATGTCTCATACTTTGGTTGAGTAGTGAGTACTTAGAGATTTGCTTGAAGCATAGATTCTCGACACCGTTCTTCCATCATTAAGTGCAAGCTTAAGATACAAATGCATGGAATTCAACTTCAGTTTCAAGTTTGGTATATCGGGTTTTCTTCAACAGTGGTCACGTCAATTTGTCCACATATGGGTTGGTAAAGATAGTCAGGGAGAGTTTCCGTAGCAGTAGATTCTCACAAGATACATTTGTGCTAAATTTTGTTCTTCTCTATTCTCAAGAATATTGGGTATCTATAATGTGTTGCTGATTCTGAGGTATCAAAACCATCAAGGGGGAAGGAGACATACATCTAAAAGCACAACGAGTACACATGATGAACTTAACACTTCTACCTGATTGAAGTAATCCCGAGAAGACAAAGGTCATAACCGTAGAGAAACTCAGTGTTTAACTCGTAGCCTTTGATGTATTATTCCAACTATTTGGGGAAAGGATATATTATTCCAACTATTTGGGGGAAGGATGTATTATTCCAACCATTTGGGGGGAAGTGGTCTCTGGATACTTTTGGTATGTGTTAACTCAGCTCTCAGTAGGAAGAAATATGAGAAGAATATTTGGAGCGTGAGATGATATTGCTTATCGACATCTTCGATATGGTTATGATAAAGTGCTTATGGTTATTGCTTCATGTACACTATGTAATGATGATTTCGATGAGATCGCAACCATCAGGGGAGAGATTTGTGTACATCAGGGACGCACAACATGTTCACTTGATCGAGCTTATTCAGTTATTCCGGAGTTGATATCCACAGAGATGATCAGTGATTCAACGTGTTACTAGGATGTCATAGTCTTCACTCTGGTTGGGTACATGTGTACACTATGGGCTGATTGGTTATATGTAAGATAACTATAATGCATTTGGTGAATTGAAGATGTTGATATAATTGTTCTCCCATACAGACGACTGCACAAATCCTCAGAATGATGATTACATCGAGGATGCACAACAGGGTCATGTGATCGGCTTAATCATGTATCCCGAGTTTGATAACCGCAGAAAGGATCACTGGATCAACTTGTTACTTTGGTGTTTTCATGTTTCTTTGGGTTGTTGAGCTTCATTCAATGAGATTGTTATCCTTCACATTCTACTTCTTGGGGGAAATTGTCTTAATTCGAAGATTGTCGGTTAAAGTTGGGGAAGCTACCAAAGATTCTCATTTAGAAGGCTCATGTTCAAACGATTTTCTTAGAAGCCTCGAATGCTTTGGTGGTTAAAGTTTAATAGATGTTGATTTCTTTATTCTACAACGTGTTGAACGATATCCTTATCTCGGTACTCATTTCATCATCCTCTTAAACTAATTTATCTCTTGTAAATAGTTATTCAAAAGCAAAATACAAAATTACAAAACCAACAAAAAGCAAATAGAAAAATATAGAACTTTCAACAATCCATAAAAATTTGAAAATCTTGAAAAATTTCAAAAAATATTGTCATTATTGTCATGTTTTTCTCGATTCGATAATATCTACGGTCTTTGTGCTGTCATTCAAAGAATGACACGGGACTTTAGATATTGTTCGAATTTTTATTAAAAAAAAATCAAAAAATTTTAAAAATGAGAGAAAGAGAAACAATGGTTTATTGTCATTTCAGGAAGTAACCCGCTTTTCAAAGTAAGAACAGAGCCATGCCTTATCTTGTTTTTCAAATATCATGCTCTGATTCTATTAACATTTATCTGCTGAAAACTAATTGCTTTGTTTAAAATAACTCGGACTCTATTTTTGATAATCATCTGAACTTAAAAGTTTGTTACAGGATCTATCTCTCAATCAACAACTTATGTCATTGATTGAGGGGGAGAATGATTTCAATTAAATCAAAAAGTTATTTGTCATACAATTGTTTTCAAAAGATAATCATGCATGTTTATTCAATGGAGTTTAAAGTCTCAAAATCCGATCCTTGTCAGTTAAAACGTTTTCATAATCAAGTCACAATTCTCCTTAAAAGCTTTCAAATTCAATTTAAATCTACAGAGATCACAAATCTCAAATGATTTGATAATTGTGATCGGGGGAGAATTTGTGATTTAAATTGGATTTAAACTGATAATTCGGTAAATGGTTTTATAAGGATGTACAAGCTCTCCTTCCCACATGTGCCAAACGATTTCAAATTTTCCATGCACATGTTGAGGGGGAGCATCTATCTTAAACCACAAATATTTGAAACGTGATCAATTTATCTCTATGTGCAATCTTTTCCTAATATGTGCAAAACATTTTCAAATATCTATGCACATATTGAGGGGGAGCAAGCTTATGAAAACCTCATCCTTCCCCAAAATGCTTTATCTACTTGATTTGATTAGGGAAGTGATGTTGATATCTTTTAGAAAATGGTAATCAAAGAAGTTAATTCTTTCTCTTGCCTCCGTGTGCAAAACGATTTCAAATACTTGATGCACATGTTGAGGGGGAGCTCTTGTTCTAAAAATATCAAAACAATTCAGGTACAAAATGCTTTAATAATATATCTTAAGTATCTGGATTGATTTTCAAATGGTTTTCAATTGGTTCCAATGGCATATGAACAATACCAAATAGACCGACCAACTTTACTTTATGTATGGTGATATAAGGATGATAAGGTTAGGTATTTGTTCCCATGATCCCAGAACCGGAGGGATCTACCCAGGGACAATCTACTAGTTAGTGCAGAAGTCCTTAGGTATATTGAAAAAAGGAGAAAAGTGAGATACGGGAAGAGTGCGGACTGAGACTGAGCTAGTACTGGAATAAACCCAACAAGGTTCTAGTTATGAAGTCTTGGTAAGCACTGAAGGGGTTGAAGAATGAAAAAGAATTGAATGAGAAAAGGGTGAAAATAAATAGCCCTCCAATTATTCAACCTTAGGGTAGATACCGGGTTCAATTCATATGCTACTGGTGGTTACCAAGGTAACATCGGTATTGAAGACAAGACGTCATGGACCCAGTGACGCACTGCACTTCAACTTCCCAAACCACTCAAGTTCCTCTTAAAAGGACTTGTTTCATTCTCACGGGGAACCAACATTATCTATCGACTTTCTCTTAGAGATGGTTGATATTGAAGAAGGAGACCCTCTCCCTAGTCTCCGATACAGGATCCAAATATGCACAAATTGAGTCTAGAGCCACGAGATCATCAATAAATCTCATTAGGACACTTTCAATGAAGACTCTCTGTTTCACACAATGTGGAAAGAGAGATTATATCTTGAGTCCTACGCATTATCCTTGTGGTATTGCCAGAACATCCGAGTGTTATGCAAACATATTCACAATGAAGATAGAAAGCCTTCTGGAGCCAACATCAAACAAGCTCCTGGTAGGTGGCATGTGAGATCTATTCAATAGATCAACCATGTGACAACTGAACAGAAACAATGGGGCGATTCAATCCTTTGAATCAATCCTGGTTCAGGTTATGGATTGACAGATACCTTTGAAAAACCGGTCATTGTGCTTAAAAACTCTTTTCTTTAGCACATCGACCGTGTACGAATATTTCAAATCAAAAGGTGTTTTGTGATTGATAATTGATTTTCATTAAAACCTTCGTTGTATTGCAAAAACAGTTTCTATTGAGCAATACATGATTGTTTTTCAAATCTCTTTTCATCAATCAGTGAATTTCTAGTTGCTGGTTCACTCACTCCGTGTTGTCTTCTTTGAGACGTTCCGGTTTGAGAACAGCTAGAGCAGCTGCGAAACCCTGTCAAGGAAATTCTTCGGAATTATACCTGATCACAGGCAGTACTTGTACTGATCAACGGGGAACCGTGGGCCGTGTACCTCAATTCAACGAAAGTGATCAAAGACACTTTCGTGCGATTTATTGCTAACTGTTGTATGCAGGTACGCCCTACGTTTGCAGCTGATCATAATGAAGCAGTCAATCCATAGCCGCATGCTCACACTACACATTCATCTTAAAAGAAATCATGATTAGTGCATCAATGACTCTGATATTTTAACTCCATGCTTCTGCTACGCTGCTGCCAATATCATGAATCAACGAAAGCTTCCGCTACTCTGACGAGAATATTTCATGATCCAGAATGTGAGCATGTCGGTCTGTATGTCACAACATCACATAATACCAACACCACAATGGATGAGTCAGAGATTGATATTTGCTGATGATCTCAAAAGCTGGCTCAAAATTATTATCACGTGGATCAGTAAAAGGACCTCCACTTGGATTAACCAAACATGCAATGAGAAGAATCGATGACTACGAGCTTCGAAGCAAAGTACTACATCAAGAATGCAAGAACAATTTTTAATGTAATATATGTTTGTATTCAATGTAATTTTAGTATATGTTTGAGGTGACCTCCCTTAGGGGGAGATTGTTAGGATTTAGTAAATCCAGTTATTAAAGAGTCGGTCACCTCAAGTATATGTAATCATTAGAAAGCTCGTAGTCGTAGATTATTTTAAGTTAAGTAGTATTTAGTTTAAGTAACACCGTGGAGGACGGACGGGTCTTTACCCACTGTATGCCTGATCCACAGCCCGATAGGTGGCGATTTATGTAAAGACTATAAATACTCTCTACCTTCGAAGGTAGAGAGTTGGAGCTCATAATAAGACTTTTCTTTCTCTCACTAAAGTTCCCTAAACCTCTAACTTTCTCTCTCTAGAACTCTTTGTACGCCTACTTTCACTACAAGAAAAGTGGCTTTTTAGGACCCCCATAAGCGTCATAAAATGGTACTTTTTAGGACCTTTCATTTAATAGGACCAAGGATGAAAGCGTTTCATGTAAGGCGGTTGTAATAGGTCCAAAGCGTCCTAACCCTTATGAAACCAATTTTATGGTTGTATTATATGTCTATGAACAACACAAATAGCGTCCTAATAAAACCATATTAGGACACTTTTCCAATGTTCTAACATGTGGTAACCTACTTTTAATCTTTTGATACACATACAAGCGTCCTTTAATGTTAATTCTTAGGACGGTTATCATATACCATTATAGTTACTTTAACACCAAGAAAAGGGTCCTAATATCCCAAATACGATTATGAAACCAAATTTATGGTCTCATAATACGTCTATGAACAACCAAATAACGTCCTAATAACAACATATTAGGACACTTTTACAATGTTGTAAAACGTTGTTACCTAATTTTAATCTTTTGATACACATACAAGCGTACTTAAAAGATAATTGTTAGGACGCTTATCATATAACATTATAGCTATTTTAGCACCAAGAAAAGGGTTCTAATATCTCAAGGAAGATTATGAAACCAATTTTTTGGTCGTATAAAATGTCTATTAACAACCTAAATAACGTCCTAATAACAACATATTAGGACACTTTTACAATGTTAAGTTAATTGTTAGGACGGTTAATAAGTTTAATAGGACAATTTCAAAGTCCGGACAAGTCATATGATAGGACGCTATTTTCACCATGCACACTCTATTATTACGATATGAATAAAACATCAACTAAATATTAAATGAATAAAACGAAATTGTATTTCAAATTAGCAATTGTCATAACAAAATCACTAAACATAAATAAGGTAGACAGAATCTTACATAAAGTCTGTTAACATTAAACAATACATTAACGCAACAAGAAGCTTAGTCCGTGGTCATCATGCATCATCTCTCTCAATCCTCACGGACCACCTACAAATAAACACCCATGTATAAGCATTAAGCTCCATGTTAGTAAAATTATTGGTATCACAAGATTAACAAAGACATACCGAGATAAAGGGACAAGGCCATGCTATGGTTGCACCAACACAGTCTTTTTTTGTTGGTACTTGAACGTTTACCTCACACTTCATATAACCTAACAGACGTGTTTTTAAAAGAGAATATAAAAAGTATGGTTGAAAGAACGAACATTACTCTTTATGAACACCGTGACGGGACCAGCTTTCCAGGAAAACTACTGGCCAACGATACGGGAACGCGCACGAAATCATTAAGAACGTCGAAAAAAACGTAAAAATGCTGAAGATAACCATATATCTGGCAAGCCTCGGCTGCCTCCCGCGACGCGATGCGGTTGCTCCGAAACGCCCACACGACGCCGTTCTGTCCTGCAATAATAAGAGCTGAGAACTACTGACCAGGAGCTGCTATCAAAACAGATAATCACTAAAGAAAGATAAATAGACATGGAACACAGAAAGTACCCTGGGAACTGGACGTAGATGCAGCCGAATGTATGTTCATTCTAAGATTCATGGCACCCGTATCGGTAGGGCCACCTGCAACAACACAATAAACATTTAATGTATCTCACGCATGAAAGAGAAAAAACCTATGAAGGAATAACAAAAGCATCGTTAGATGCACGCGTAACCGTATGTAGTAGCAGGGACGTGGCCGCGAGAAGTTGAAGCACCGGCAGCAAGCACATAAGTGTCACATATAAGAATTGCAAAAATATTATTGGCTCATTGAACAATAGCATAGCTCGAATTAACATAACCTAACAGTGGAAAGACACACGTCAACTGACATTGATAATCAGGTGTAGAGAGATCCGTCCGCATACCAGTTGCGTCGATGTAACCACCATCCGAGCCAGCAGCATCAACTGTAACAACAGGAATCAGAAAAGAATGAGCATACAAAACATGGATAAACAACAGGATACGAAAACCAATAAGTCAGCATAAACATGACGCGGCTGTAGCTTTGTCATTTCTAAATATTTTTCTATATGGTAAGACATGAGTAATAGTATTTTAATACATAAAAAACTCATTCCATGTTTAAATTGCTCAAGTAGTCAAGACATGAATTTATTATCACTTATACTAAAGATATACGTGTATACAAACTGTAGTATGTCAATTGTATGACAAATCTAGTTGAAAATAGTCAATCTCTTTTTAGATGAAAGGAGATACTTTCACGCAACTACAACATTTAATTTCGTTAAAATAGGACGTGCATAAATTAAGATGTAAACAATCATATTGGATTCGAAAATCTTGTACAGGTAGATGGAAAAATAATGAAGTAAACTGGCAATGGACATACCAATACTACTACCAACAGCTGCAACATCTTCATTAAACACGACACTCGTAGAGGTAGAGGCACGGCAACCTGTAAACATAAAGCAAACGGAAAAAATTACAAACATGAATACAATCAGGTACAAATAAAATATAATAGAAGGATGTGTAAGTATACGAATAAATGGATCATTCGACATATCATCGATTTTCCTCTTCCCTTACCATCGATGTATGCATCCAAAGCCGCCTCCCGAAAACGGTATGATGCCCTCGCATGTAACGGATCCGGCTCGTTTATCGTTATACCAGTTGCCGAACGGTGCGGCATACCCAAACATCGTCCCTGTTAACAGGGCTCCGAAAAACATTCTGAATGCAATGCAACGAATCAACAACATCTACATAAGTATCAATCAAAGGTACATGGTTTTCGCAATTACCAGAAGGCAAAACACATCCCACACCCATATCAGCAACAGGACTAACACACTCATTCCGCACCAAAACCTGGTCTTTATAGGTTGTACGCACATCCTTGCTTTTGGTTCACATAATTAAGCAAACAACACAAAGGCAAACAAAAACAGCAAAACCACATAGAAGATGCACATATAGCAAGACTTATCACAAAAGAATAACAACTATAAAAACACATCCAAAAAAAGCAGCATAACACTGATAAAAGGCCTTTTACCTACAACAATTAAACGCAAATTACTTATCTTACCAGTTGTAGTGTTTGTCTTTTACCAGTGCAAACCTCATAGCAGATCATATGATTCCCTTTTACCTACATGCGATTAAACCCTTTTCAAATTACAACAACCAAAAAAGAGAAAAGGAATCATCCAGAGCACACGTTAGCAGTTGCAGAGCACACGTCACACACACATGACCACAATGAATTTACCCACTTACCAAGAGAAACCGCAAAAGATGTATCGGAGAAGGAACGCCGGGCAACAACAAACATCTAAGAACGAAAAAGCAATTACCTAACACGAAATCCGCAAACAACCGGCGGCGATTATCGAAGATGACGAAACAGAGGAGATAAGCAGCGATCGTTGGAAACGAAGAAAGCGAATATGGCGCCACGTATCACTGTAGTAGACACGTATAGGAAAAGATCGAGTAACAGGGCTCAAAAAAGGGCCAAAAATAAAAACACGGGCTTCCAATTGGACTCACAAAAATTAGGAAAGCCTTAAACGACAGTTTTTGTCGCCGTTTCGTATGCTCACATTACTATATATATAATATAAGATATTTATTAATATAAGATATTTCAAAACAAAGTAAGTTATCTATGGCCTCTCATGACAGATATTGCAAAACTAAGTAAGTTAGCATATAAAATGTTTATTATCAAGTTATAACCACATTTACAGTTTAAATTAGCAAAATTTTCAAACCATCTTCATTAAGAGAGAAAACAAACAACAAAAAGTAATATACCCCCAATTCCAAAAGAAAAATAATTAGCATTTAGCAATACCAATTTGATCAAAAATCATTGGTGAAATCATGAGAATACATAATCCTTCAAGAACATTAACCTGTTAGATAGTTCGACTTTTTTTCAAATGTTAGGCAAAACCAACTTATCACATGACATAACCAACTAAAATATATGATATAATTTTGTTCAGTAGAACTAGAAGATCATACATAAGCATTTCATATTTGCATCCTCATATGCCATCTATCACAATTCCTGAAATTAACCTCTAAGAAAGTAATACCTTCAGAACACATAGTGTCACTCAACTATCATCCAAAATTTGCAATTGTAGACAACAATTCCATTTTTCACCTTTTTGGCTTTTTCTGTAACTTGTTGAAAAGAAAAATTCAACAATAATGAGTAATAACCAAAATTAAACTACAAACATACAAAAAGACGGTTCGGGTAACAAACATAATTCCAAAAATCAGTCATAGAAACAATATACGAGTACTTAAATCAATAATCACGAATTTGAATATGTAATATATAAATTACCTGAATCGGGCCCTAAATTCGAGATACTAGTTTGGGATTTCACAGAAATTCAACATATGAAGTCCGAAACATATGCATAAATTCATAATAGCACAAGAATCACACAATAGTTGAATCTTAAAAGACCAATGATAAAATTAGTGTCATATGATGTTCGCATACTTATCAACAGTGGATTCCGAAGTAACTCGACAAAACGACTAATTAAAAAAACAAAATGGTTTGGTGTCCTTGTGCGTGTGTAGATCTGCAAGTGAACAAGGAAAGAGAGGCGGGATTTGGAGGGATGTGGATGTGTTAGGGTTTAATTTTGGGGAAAAGAGGAGCGGGAAACTAAAGGAAAAATGAAGCGCGAGATAAAATTTCATGAAATTTTTTTGTAAGGCTCATCTTTCGCACATTTTTTTAATTATGGAATTTATTGGGGATTTTAACTTTTAAGATGAAATTGATTGATCTGAGTCGAGTTGTTTGTGAGCTATTCGTGATCGGTTTTGTACAAGTTTGAAGATAATCGAGTTTTAATGATCTTAGGCGGCATGTTTTTGTAACTAATGGAATTGATCAAGGTTACTTTTCTTTTTAAGGATAAAATTGATCGAATTCTTTGTGAGCTAGAAATTACGGCAGCTTCATACGTCAAGATCATCTTTTAAACGTTTCTGTAATTAATGGAATTGATTGGGGTTACTTTTAATTTTAAGGATAAAATTGATCGATCTGAGTCGAGTTGTTTGTGAGCTATCGGAGATCGGTTTTTGTAGAAGTTTGAAATTAGTCGAGCCTCATTGACATCGAGCGGCTTCGTATGTCAATATCATCTTTAAGACGTTTTTGTAATTGATGGAATTGATTTGGGTTAATTTTAATTTTTAGGATATAGTTTGTGGAAAACTAGAAGGGGGTGAATAATTTTACCAATTAAAATTTTGTTTTAAAACATTTAGGTCAACTTATGTTAATCCATTTGATTGTTTATGTTGGACGTTGATAGATAGATATATAAACTTGTAATGAAAGATAAAGAGTAAGAAACACATAACCACGACGCAAGTATTTATACGGTGCTAGGCTAACCACCGGGTTCTTTCAATCCAAGGTGAACCACACCTATCACAACGTCACCTACCCTTTATTAGGTAATAGGCCAAGCACCTAGTTCCATTACTATGGAGGAACTACTACCCAACATTTCACAACACCTAAACCCAAAGGAGATCTACTCTTTATTACAATACCATCAAGGATATCACCATCCTTGAAAACACCTATCACTATATGTATAACGATGCACCTCAATGTTTTGAAACCCGGGTTTGTGATCGACCCGGCCAAGACACCGGGTCACCGGGTCAACCGGTTCAACCGCCGGGTCAACCCGGTTTAGACCCGGTTTTATGCATATGTCCAAACATCTATTTCTAATTGTCCAAACATAATGTCCAAACACTAGTTTTGCAGTGAAAAAAAAAGCAAAGAACCATTTTTCATGCTCTAAACAACAAATCAAAGGTTGACAAGGATATAAACCTGCATAATTTTCTAAACAACCATAAATGTGACAACAAATCAACCTTTTAGGAAAAGGGTTAACATGCCAAAGCTCACGAATGTGATAAAAGTGATACCCGAAAAGTGATTTCCCCGGGTCGTGTCCCAACGAGGTGTGAAATTGACGGTGTCGTTGAGTTTCGTGATTATGGACTTGAATTGGTTAAACAAATTTTGGTTTTGATTTCGTTATTCTACAAAATAAAAAACGAGGGTGAAAATGAAGAAAGTAAAACAAAGTAAACTCTAAATAAACTACTACTAAGCCTAATAAATAATTAAATAACGCTAAACTACACTCTAGGGTGCTAAAATACAAAAACGTAAGAAACCGGGAACACACTAAGCCCCGAAAGTGAATAATTATGCAATTTAAGTCCTACGAGTGCGAAACCAATTTTCCTACATTCTACATGACAAAAAATAATTTTAGGAAAAAGCCGGGAATTTTTTCGACTTTTAAATTATTTATTACGATTTAAAAACTAAATTTTAGAAAACCAATTATTAAAAATAGTAAATGAAAATGGAAAAATACCAAAAATTCATGAAAAGTACATTTTGAATTACTGAATAAGTGAAAATTAAAAAAAAAACAATAAGCTAGCTAAACCTAATGAGCAATTAATATTAGAAAAGGGCTTTAATCTATTGTTGGGTTTTTAAACTTGGAACTCGAAACCATTTAATACATTAATTATGCGTTTTAATAACCAAAATGACTCAAAGCTCAGATGGGTTGTGCTGTTGTGTCTGGTGCGTGACAGTAAGGCTGCAGGTCCTGGGTTCGAATCCACCTTTTCTTTTTACTTTTTTTTTTTTGGCAACTGGAAATAAGGACAACTTAATCTGTTTAACACAAATTTCAGACCTTGGACAAGCTAAACCAAGCTGCAATGTTTATTAACAGCAGAAGAAAAAAGAAAATCAATGAAAGGAAAAAAAAAAGCAACAAAAAAAGCTTTCAAAAAACTAGTAAAGAAGCTAAAGTTAGTTAAAATTAATCTACGACATTAAAATGAGCATCAAGAGGAGCCTAATTAGCAACAATGGGACATCAAAAAGCAAAAAAAAGACAGCAAGCTGCTGTTGTGGGCTGTTAGGGGGCGTTTGGGACAGTGGGCTGACAAAGGGGCTGTTTGGATTAAGGCTAACTAAAGGGATAAAATGCTACAAAAAGCTACAAATAAAACTAATCAAAAGCTAAATCCTAAAAAGGACTAAAGGGGACATAGAATAAGCATTAACTAAGTAGAAAATAAGCTAAAAAAAAAAGATTCAAAGGCCAAATAAACTGCAGCTATGGTGGCCTGCTGATCAGGCTAAAACAGTCCCACAAGGGACTTTTGGCTTAACGAGTAATCCACCAAAACACCTCTAAACTAAAAAAATAAGCCAAGGACATTAAATTAGCAGTACAAGGTTCCTAAAAATACTAAATGGGAGTAATGTGGACCCCTCTAACAGCTTATTAATAAGCTGTAAAGAAGGGTAAGTGAACCTATGGGCTGCTGATGTGATTACTTAACAGGGCAAAAAAAAGCAATTTAAAAGGGCCTAAATAAGCTACTAAAAGGGTTGTTTTTGAGCTTTTTTTTTAAATGGGTTGGTTTTTAAAAAGTAAGTTTATATTAAAAGGGTTTTAAGGTTTTTTCAAAAAAAACGTTTTGTGTTTTTTTTTTAAATTGTTTTTAATAGAAAAAGTTGGTTTAAAAATAAAAATAAAAATTGGTTTTAGATAAAAATAATTTTAAAGGTAAAACGGTAAGTTGGGTTCGGGTAAAGGGTAAAAATGGAATTTTGGGTTGAGGGCTTGGTTTCGGGTTTGTTTTCCCAATCTCACTCCAAAAACACGGCCCGAGCTCTGAAAATGTGGAAAATCCAGTCCCGGCTCTGTCTGCAAAGCACTTTTGTCTGATTTCGGCTTGTTTTTGCTCGTTTTCGTTCTGTTTTCAATCCTTTTGTGCCTGAAAGACATAAAACACACTCCGAGGATATTTTTAACATATTTGGGTGTTTTTAGTCGTTTTTGTGGTCATAGATGGGTAAAAACGATGAGTGAATAAGCACTCATCAGTGTTCTATTATGGCGTAGGATAAAAAAACCACAACAAATAAGCGTACTATAAAGGTTAATGTTAAAAGACACAGTTGTCAAGGGTCCTGTTAATTTTTGTTCAAATAAAACTTTTGCAATTAAGCGTTCTATAAAACTGAATAAGCGTTATAAAAAGCGGATGTTTTACGACTCTAAAAAGATGTGCCATATTGTGGTGTATCATAAACAAACCATTATGAATAAGCGTTATATAAAGGTTAACGTTATAAGACGCTATTGTCAAGGGTCCTATTCACTTTTCTTGTAAAAAAACGTTTGCGAATAAGTGTTCCATAAAACCGATGTTTTATGACTCAAATATCAAGTGTCTTATGATGGTGTATCAATCTATGGGACCCAAGTGTCAACTGTCATATTAAGTTATGTTTTAATAATACGTTTGCGAATAAGCGTTTTAAATAATTAATGTTTTATGACTTATATATCAAGTGTCCTATTATGGTGTATTGTAATAAAACCATAATTAATATGCATCCTTTAAGGGTCCTATTAAGTTTTGTTATAATAAAACTTTTGCAAATAATCGTTTTAAAAAAATGATGTTATAAAACCATTGTACATAAGCGTCCTATAAAGGTTAACGTTATAATACCCACGTGTCAAAGGTCCTATTAAATTTTGCTATAATAAAACTTTTTGTGAATAAGCGTTTTAACTAACTGATGTCTTATGACTCAAAACTCAAGTGTCATATTATGGTTTATTATAATACAACCATAATGAATAAACGTCTTATAAAGGTAATTTATTAGGACCCATATTTTAAATGTCATATTAAGTTATATGATAATAGGACCCCAAATCATCGACCATCCTATTATATACCTTTTTAGGACATCGCCTAAGTAGCAAATATTTAAAAAGGACCCTAAACACTCATATGTCCTATTAAACAGTTTTTTAGGACTCCATTATCATACCGTCCCACACAAAGGGTCCTAAAAAGCCACTTTTGTTGTAGTGTTTGTGTTTGGTTTGATGTATATGTGAAATTCAATATGTTACAGAATTTGAAACAATTAAGGGCTTTTTTGGGCTTAACTAAATGCTATAGAAGGTTTATAAAAGGCTATGCTTCTGTAAGTCAACCTCTTACTGCTCTCCTAAAAAAGAATGTTTTTTTGTTGAGTAATGTTGTTTTTTTTGTGAAAAGGGTGAAATATTATTAATCACAAAATAGAAACATAAGGATCCAAAACAAGCATGGACATACCCCAAGCTTGAATACCAGACTCTTATGTTGTTTTTTTAAGTAATGTTGTTGCAATAGCTTTTGATCAGCTTAAGAACGCCATGATGTGAACTCAAGTACCTAAGATGCCTGATTTTAAAGAGCCTTTTATTGTAGAGACACATGCTTCTTGTTGTGGAATTGGAGCTATTCTACAACATGGTGATCATACCATTGACTTCCTCAGTAAGACTTTAACTCCAAAACATAATACTTTGTCTACTTATGAGAAAGAATTCTTGGTTGTGATACAAGCACTTGGGAAGTGGAGAGGATAGTGTTAGATATGAATTTATCATCATAATAGACCATTTCAATCTTAAGTATCCGTCGGATCAAAGATAACTAACCCTGGATAAATGAAGTGGCTATGATTATGAAATTATGTACAACAAGGGGGTTGAAAATATGACTGTTGATGCCTTATCCAGAATGCCAAACACTAATAAAATTTTGCAAATGGTTGTTACTACTCTATTTAATGATTTTTATTAGAGGACAGTCGATAGTTGGACCCAATATGAGACTTTACAAGCATTGATTCAGAAGTTGTAGCAAGACGGTGCTTCTCCCAAACACTACTCTTTGTCTGCATTGTCTACCAGAAGTGATTATTTGCGAAAGGGATGCAGTGTTTGTTTGGAAATTCTGAAAAAATTTGTATGGTTTGTGATGCCATCAAATAAGTACTAATTATACGCATCATTTATCCCATTTATATGACTTATTTTATACTATTTATATGAGAATTGGTACTTAATCACTCACTTTTGTTAAATCTCGGTAATATTGAAGCAATTGATGGAAATTAAGGAAATTGACATGATTTAGAGCTAAACAATGAAATCAAGTAAAGTCCACTGTTCTGAAGCCAATATGTTGTATTCACCCATAGCAATACATCGTATCCACTCTTAACTTCACAAAAACATCCACGACGGGAAGGATACCAATACGTCGTATCTAAAGACTTCAATACGCCATATTCAATGATGGTTCGTACACTTATCAGAATATTTTAATCGTATGGCCCACACTAAAAGACCCCTATACGCAGTATCCAAGTCATCTGATACGCCGTATTGGGCATATTAGAGGCACTATAGATACAAAACCTAAATTATGATTTTGAAATAACTTTTTACCACCAAGATCGACTTCCAGATAAATTTAGAAGCCAAGAAGGTCCTGCAAACATAAGGATTACATAGGAGAGCTCTTTGTAACCTTAATTTTTAGATTAATCATTCGGTTAGCATATTGTATTCACTATGATTCATACTTTTATCGCTTTGATTATTTTTATGTACTTTGTTACTGAGATTATGGGCTAACACCCTTAGGTGTTAGCCAAGTTTATGAAGATCATTTGTTTTTTATATGTTTTTCATTGATTACTTGCTTTTCTTGCTCCATATTATTTATATTTATCGCTAAGTACTCGTTTACTTGCTTGATTGTGTTCTTATTTATTTTCTAGGTCTTTTGGAATATGAATTGAATTATGTAATTTAACTATCTGTAATTGTGGTTACTTGAAGTAATGAGTAAACCTAAGATCCGTATCGTAATAGTGAATGTAGGAAAAACCATATGAAATGGCCCCTAGCTAAGAAAAACCATCTGTAACGGTCCCCAAAGCAAATTCCATTATTAGGACTAGTGCGCCTAATGCCTCTAGGATAGATAATTGCATGGTTAAGGCAAATAAGTTAGTCAATACTAGATAGATTATAATTAATAGTTGAAGGACTTTATGCGGGCTTGTTAACTGTAACATTGTTAACCTTTTGTTAACCTAGGATTTAGGGAGAAGACCCACCTAGTTTACATTCGTAAATCACTAACAAAAACAAGAACCTTTGTCTACGATCAAATCATCACTAGATTCAGCATGCTATAAACACTCATCAATGACAATGGAACCAAATTCGTCGACGAGCCATTCAAGTCATAGTGTAAAAATCAGGGTATCTTCAGAGCTACAACTTCTCCCTCCCGTTCACAAGCCAATGGTCAGGCAGAAGTGGCTAATAGAGAAATTGTGAAAGTCATCGAGAAAAGGATGAAGGAATACAAGCCTGGTTGGGTGGATGAACTCTCAAGCATACTATGGGCACATAGAAGAATGCCAAAGAAAAGCAAGGGTGAAACACCCTTTAGTTTGGTCTACGAAACTGAATCGTGATACCTGTTGAAATGCTCATCCAAACAGAAGAGTTGATATGGTTAACGAGGGTGAAAACAAAGATTCTATCATGCTAGACCTAGCACTATCCGAGGAAAAGCGCGATCTAACCGCCATCCTCCTAGCACACTCTAAAAATAAAATGGCAAAGTATTACAACAAATACGTCCGCCTAGTGTCTTTCAAACTTGGCAACCATGTAATGCATAGAAACAAGGTCAATAAGGCCGCATGTCATGGCAAGCTTGCTCCCAATTGGGAAGGGCCATACGTCATTCGCCAGGAAAATGACAATAGTTCCTACACGTTAACAATGCCTGAAGGGGATGACATTCCCTTAACATGGCACGCATCCAACCTCAAACGATGTTACATCTGAGGTGAATCACTGAAACAAAGCAACTTTGTTGCTGTTTTCTTTAACATTTTAAAGAAGGCTTCTAACATTCAGGATAGCTCATATGTACTATTTCTTCAAATATGTAATGCCAAATCCAACACTTTTCATACAAAGTTTCATATAAGACTATTCATACAAGCAATATTTACCCGAACGTAAATTAGCCTTCATGAACATGCTTATGAAAAAGGTGCCTACGGGTCAAAAAGCAGGGAATACACTTGAGGACGCTTTGGATGAGGTTTCATAGCGCAAGCCTCATTTTGAAGTATACAAACACACAACTTGCCATGATTGAGTTGCTGAAAGATAGCTAGCTGATAGTTAGTGGTTATAATGTGCACCCTAAAACATAAGTACTTATTATCACAAAATCAGGGTCAAATTAGATCCTCGATTACAAACAGTATTTAAGATGAAAAGACTTAAATTAGTTAAACAACTCAGGATACACATTTTCATGTTTAACTAATCACTAAACATAAGAATACAATGTTAATACAAATAAGCCATAAAAGCGTTTATTTATATTTTACAATCTTCAAATGTTTTGTTGATAACAAACGTAAAATCATTTTAACGAAACAAATAAAATACGTAAAAGGTTTGAGCCAATAGTTTACTAACACACTTACATTTTCATATAAAATACTAAACAAGTAATATTGTTTACATCCTATGGAAATGCATATGTATAACAACTAGTGATTACATAATATGGAAATGTACATATATATACTTTGTATATATTGTAATGGGTAAAAACCAAAGTTAATGACCCATGATCCATTGACTAGGTACAATGAATATTGTTGGGTAAAACCTAAAGTCCATGACCCATACCCATGGAGCCTGATCCATAACCCATAACCCATTACATGACATCATGCATGAAGTCATGTTGGGTATTATCCATGATCCATGACCCAATGTCTAGATACATTGCATCTTTTTTAGTATCCATAATTCATTACCCATAACCCATGGTTCATAACCCATGGTTCATAACCCATAATCCATAACCCGGTTTGCAACTCGAAATCCGGACTTAAGCTGACCCAGCAGCCAGATCCCTAGGATTGCACTAGCCGGATCCCTCTAAGGAGGGATCCGTGGGAACCGTGGGATAGTAGACATTTTTGTCTATAAATAGTGATCCATTTCTCTCTTTCTCAACACCACTTTTACACATACTCTCTCTTAGTATTGTATCATCTCTAACCTCAGATCCAAAGGATCATTCTATGTAGTTTTATATTTGTTTGATTCTCTAGGTTCCTCTTAAAGGCGAGATCACCACCCCTTGAAGACGTGCAAGCTCAAGGTCATGAGTTTCTAAGCTTCGTCATCATCAAGACCACTAAAGTGTATCTTGTTGATAGTTCTTTTCTCCCTTCATAGAAGTATTGTGTCGAAGGCATTAGTGAAAGGTGCTGAAGGGTCGTGTCAAAGGCATTAGTGAAAGGTGCTGAAGGGTCATGTCAAAGGCGTTAGTGAAAGGTGCCGAAGGGTCGTGTCGAAGGCATTAGTGAAAGGTACCAAGGGTGTACATTCGATATGGTGCATCGATGTACAAGATAGTTAGGTTGGGTTAAAAGGATATTGATATCCTTACAATGTTGTAATAAGGAGTGTGTCTCCTTTAGGGTAGTCATGTAGTGGTGTAGTGTTGGTTAGTAGTTCCTACTTTTTAATGGAACTCGGTATCTAGCCTTGTACCGGATAAAGTGTAGGCAACGTTGTGATAGGTGTGGTTCTGCCTCGTGGAACAACTCGGTGTCTAGCCTAGTACCGGATAAAGAGTAGGCGACGTTGTGAAGGCTTCTCCACCACATTAAGGAGCTTGTGTTATGTACTGCTTACGAACTCTCGAGTGGGGAACTCGGGGAGTGGAGTAGGGCAAGGAAGGTGTCCTTGTAGCCGAACCATTATAAATACTCGTGTCGTGGTTTTGTTTTCCTTTACTCTTTATCTTTGTATTACTTATTTATATACTTATCTATCATCATCCATCATACACACTAACTAGATTGACATAAGTCGATATAAATAGTTTAAAACGAAGTTTTAATCGGTAAAACTATTCAAACCCCCCTTCTAGTTTTCCACAATTGGTACCAGGGCTTCGTTACCAAGTTTCTTAGAGTATATTGTACTTTAAAAACTTGATACGATCCGTGTATGTTTGAAAACTACAAAGAAGGAAATTTCTTAAAACAAAAAGTCATGTTTTTAGAAACCATTATACTTTAAATGTTGGATAGTGATAGATCATTCTAACATTTTCTTTTGAGAATTCTTCATGCTAGGATTTGGGTATTTTAAAAGCTCATGAAGAATTTCACGTCTATGATTTTCAAAAATCATAAAAAGAATATATAGCAAAGGTATGTTCTTCTATACTAATTATTTATAGAAAAATTATTAATATGTGCTTCTTAATTATATTAGTATTATAATGTTATTACATATAGCATGTAATGACTCGTAGACTTAATGCTTATACTCAACTCTCCAAAAGGTTGTTATCTATATTAAACACATCATCAAAAATAGCATTCTTGGTTGATTTCTATAGACAAAACTATAAACTAGTCATTATACGCCTTTACCTCATAAGGATAACTTGACTAATTGTTAGGAATTTGAAAATTCCATAGTGAAGTGTCGGTCACCCCAAGTATTATCTAGCATAATTTAGCTCGTAGACATATCATTAGTTACGTTATTTGTTAGTTTATTAGTTAATTTGTAGCGTAGAATAGTGTAGTGCAACACCTTGGAGGAAGGACGGGTCTTTACCCACTGTATGCCTGATCCACAGTCCGATAGGAGGACGGTATATTCTGTAACTATAAATACCCCTTCCATCCATGGAAGGGGTGGTGCTTCTCATTCAATCTAATATTCCCTTTGTGTAAACCTCTAGCAAGAACACCATCTCTCTCTTCTAACTCTCTAACTATGGTAAACATGTATTTTGATCATCCAAGACCACCCGAATCATCAACACAATAAATATTCGATCCTATAATTGGTACCAGAGCCAAAGTTTTTGTGTTGTGTTGATTCTTTGTGGTTTTGATTCTTGTAAAAAAACTGTTTTTGTACTTTATGATTGTCAGAATATTTTTTCGAGTTTACTTTGGTTAACAGTTTTGTACATGCTTTAGTATCCTGGTTTGGTTCAAAATTGTTATGTGATGTTTACTTTTCTAAAAATCTGTCTTGTGTCATTATTTTTTGGTCCAAGTCAATATTTTTTTATCACTTTTACATGACGTTTTGTACAATACTATATCCGTGAATGTTTTGGTGGTTATTTGGTCAGATTCTTGTAGTCTTTTTAATGGTCAAACTAGGTCAAATCTGTCATATGCTGCAGTTTTTGTCACGTTTTTCTGGGTGTCTTTGAATATGGTCGGAAAACTCGCCGGAATATCATATTAGCGACTTGGCCTTATATTTTTCCAGATTCACTGTTTCTCTGTAGCGACTTAGATATCGTTGACTTTTTTGAAAGTCAACAGCGAGTTATGTCAAAAGCTAAGTAGCGACTTGGTTAAAAGATATGCTAGCGACTTGTTGTTTAACAGGTTAGCGACTTGGTTAAAAGATTTGCTAGCGACTTGTGTTTGAAATGTTAAATAAAAACCTAGCGACTTGACCTAGCGAGTTGTTTTGAAAATATTTGGTTAGCGACTTGCTTTAAACAGGTTAGCGACTTAACACTACTCTGCTAGCGACTTGACTCCATGACTTATATCTAGCGACTTGTGACAGAAAGGAAGAAGATGAAATGACTACACTACCTCATATCAAATACCATCAAAACACCACGATCTCAGTATTCAATCAACATCATTGTTCCATGGTTTTCAATACAAAATAACGTGTTGCAACAATATCATCTCAACAGTTTCGAAACTTTTATAAACTCTAAGACTACACAAGACTCGTTACAAACAAAAGTTTATAGATCTCAGTTTCCTTGTTGTGTCGTGATACTCTAAGATATCATCAAGACCACGAGGGTCTGAACAAGCAAAAGTACTCACATCACATATCTCACTTTTTACAATCTTTGTTTGTTGTTCGAAAATTAAAGCAAGATTAAAACAATATTGTTTTAGCTTGTCTTTCATTCGGTGTAAACAAAAACAATAATCAAAGTAAAACCTAACCGTGTACGTCCGTCTTTAGCCATCCCTGTGGCCTCGTCATGTGCCTCGAACCATCAATGTGGTCTTGTCGTTGTCTCATAGCCATCCCTGTGGCGTGACGAGTATAGGCATCAAAGGAGAGCGTTTTGTTTGAAAGATATTGGAGGCGTTCAATGAGTAGGGTTTGCTTCAGTGTGAGGATTTTTAGGATGAGAAGCTGCTAAGAAAAAAAATAGGCGGATTATTCTGGAGATATATTAGGGTTAGATGATGTTTTGGTTTGTCTGCACAAGTGAGTGTTATTAGGGCAAATGTTGTGATATGAGGCGTTTTATACCCATATGTTTAGGGTATCACTTGGTTAAAACCGGTTGGGATTATATGGGCCTGAACATACACGTGATCCTTGGGTTTGTGGATTCTAATGATTTTCTTTCACATGGGCCGAGCAGTAATTCACTGAAATGGGCCTTAGCTTGGATTAATTTCGTGGGAGCAGACTTGTTGAATGATGTTATGTATCACATGCTAACTTTTGGATAATTGTGCTTGGTTCGATTATTTTTTTGCCACGAAATCTTGAGTTGGGTTGCCATGGTTTGTAATGTTTAGATTGGGCAATGTGAATGTAGGCTTGGCGAGTTTTGGTTAGATCCGGGTTTCTATGGTCGTGTATGGGCTTGGTAGTTGTTATCTTGGTCGTTGATAAATATGTAGTTTATGAGATTTGTTGAAGTATCTTGACAATGAGTTTTTGATGACGAGATTTGTGAAACTGTGATTTGATTGTGAGTTGTGCGGATAAGATTTGATGTGTTATGCGTTTTGATACCTTGGTTTATACACTATCGCAATGAATACTTTGTCACGGCTTGATTTGGTATTTGAACTAGGTTGACTACGGGGTTGTTGGACGGTATTTCTTATTTGAATTTGCAGTGAAAATTTCCGGGCGTGTTTGCTTATTTAGTCTTCTTTCTTTCTACCATTCCGCGAAGATGACTTGTTTGGGCTTTTATAGAGTGTGATAAAGACTTGGCTATTTAATTACGTTTGTGATTCTTTCTCGTTTAACCCACAACGTAACTATCACTTCGGTGTCTCACGCAGTTGAGGATATGTCAAGAGGTTTTGTACATTGGGTACACCGTTTCTTCTTCACAAGGATTAGTACAAGTTTAAGTAATAAATCTGGGGAAGTTCACTTCATGATCAAGTTTGACATATCGGGTTTACTTCACCAAGTAGTCACAGCAACTGCCGACAGAATCCGTGAATGATGTGTTTACCGAAGTGTTTATTGGATGGTTGATGATATTGTTGATGTTGGATAATGAACCGTTGATGAACCACTGCATGTTCCCCGAAAACTGATATTCACCGAAACCAATATTGTCACAACACATTCAGGCTGACATTGTTTATGGTTTTGTCTTGATTTTGTAAAATCCCGTGAAAGAAACTATTTCTCGGTTTAAATTATAGACTTGTAAAATCCCGTGACAATGGAAACATCCTGGTAATAGTAAAGTGCATTTCCGGATCTATCTTACGGTTTATTCTTGGTTTTGTAAAATCCCGTGAAAGAACCTATTTCTCGGTTTAAACCATAGAATTGTAAAATCCCGTATTGATGGAACCATCTTGGAGAAAGGAAAGTGTATTTCGGGATCTTATTGGATGCTGGTGCTACGTTTTCTTTTTCGAAGAAGGGATAAAAGGGTGTACTTCATGAATTGGGTGTGTGTTTGGGTTGTCTTCATGACAGGTTGGTTATTTCAAAGTTTTACGGGGTTATGCTCATTAAACCATGGTCGGGATGAAACCATTATCATAGTTCACTTAAAAGGTCAAAGGAGGCTAGATTTGAGCAGTTCAGAAGATGTGACAACGGCGTTAATTCAGTATAATTTATTTGAGGTTGAAGTGAAATATCACGGGTGAGTGTACTTAGTATCTGAAGGTATCGGGGATGGTTGGATGAAGATTCTTCATGATCCTTGTTCGAGCTTATTATCAAAAACAAAGACTTAGAAATCTAGTTATTTTTTAGAGTCTATTCTTTTTCTTTTCTGGGGGAATTGGGCTCTTTTTTACCACAAAAATAACTATCACTTTAAGGAGTTACGTTGTAGTGCTCAGTGTCACATTTAATTGTGGATTTTCAAGAGGTGATGTACGTCTTATACTTGATGGTTGGTTGGATGAAGAGTATAGAGTACTTAGAGATTCAATGGACGATGAAGTCTCAGCACCGCTCTTTGTTACATATGTGCAAGTATAAGTCACGAGTTCGGGTTAGTTTACTTCAGGGTCAAATTCATCATATTGGGTTATCTCCATCAACTGTCACTACAAAGAGCCTACTGAATGATAATGGTGATATTTACATGTTTTGCTAAGAGAGCAGAAAAGAGAGAGATTATGACGTATGAACACAACAGTTCATGCCTCGATCGCTAAAGAAAAGAAAGGTGTAAGTGTCAGTGCGCTTTATCTTCTAAAGAAGAGAAATCTTCTTATTATGACCATCCTCATCAACATGCTTCATACTTTTTCCACGCGCTTTCATTTATCAAGTGAACCGGACTACCGATGATTGTTTTCTTATTCCACTTGCTCAACTATAATGACGATGGCGACATCCTGTGCTAATTTTGCTGGGGAGAAGTGTGAATTAACTACATTTTGATGATTTTTACTTGTTTAATCAAGAATGGCATCTCCGTACGCAATTCTTGAGGGGGAGAAGAAGTGTGATAATTCTGCATGGTTGATTGACATATGAGAATTTATGGTCTTACGGCTCCTAACTCATGTAAGAACCGAGCTTCTTCTTATCGGATCATCTTTACATGGAGTTTCTTCTAAGAGCCGTTGGTTGACATCTTCACTCAGATTGATGAGTTTATCGACAAAGTGCTTCCGGTTAATGCTTCACGAACACATCAACATGATGATTCCGAACAATCTCTCTGTTCTTGTTTGATGTGATTGGTAGTTTGGTGTTACCATTTCGTGTGTTCGTTGCGGCCTGATTGCTGATTTCCTTGATGAACATCTTTTTGTTCTTGTTTGATTGGGAGGGATTTTAGTTAAGGGGATTTGCAAGATGTAAGTTAATTGGGATGCTTTTTGGTGAGATGCTTTTTTGGTGTGAGTTGAAGATGTTAACAATCTATTCCCCAACTGGACAATCTTGAAGAAGGTCGAGTCTACAGTCGGTTCTACATTTTCTGCTACATGTTAGAAGACTAAAGACGAGTTACATTTAATGATCTAAAGACTTCTTCTTAATCTGGGTTGTTATCAAACAGATTGTCGGTTTAGGGGAGAGCACTAATTGGGGGAGAGTGAAATGTCAGATTTAATCCCCAATTAGACTTGCTCACATAATTCAGCATGTTGATTCTCACAGATATATTTGTGCTAATGGTATTCTTCTCAAAAGATCTCGAGTATTTGGGCTGATAAAGTGTTGCTGATTCTGAAGTGTCAAAACCAGCAAGGGGGAAGGAGACACATATCTAAACGCGAGTAAACTTGATGAACTTAATACTTCTAAGTAATTGAAGATATCCCGGAAAGACAAATGTTATTACCGCAGAGAAGCTCAAGGTTTGACTCATGGCGAGTAAACTTGATGAGCTTAATACTTCTAAGTGATTGAAGATATCCCGGGAAAACAAATGTCATGACCGCAGAGAAACTCAAGGTTTTACTCATCAAGGCGTTTAGTGTTAGTATTTCATCTACGTGGGGGAAGTGATGTTAGATAAAGTTTCTGAAGATAAAAGAGGTGCACTAGTGTGTGGTGATTTCGATGGTATCGCAATGATCAAGGGAGAGAGGTTGTGTACATTGGGGATGCTCAGCTGTTTCACTTGAGTGCTTAATCAGTGATTCAGAGATATAGTCACTTATTCCGGAGTTGACATCCGCAGAGATTGTCATCTGCAGAGATAATCAGTGACTTGGCCAGCTTCTTCAATGTTTTCAGTTATTCATTCCTTGTGTATTGGTATACTTCGGATACTTGAGCTTCATACACGATCATCAGGGAAGAAAAATGTGAACATGGGAAGGTGTTTTCATTCCCCTCATGATGTGTATTCGGGAGAGCTCTTGGATATTGGTGTACTTCGGGTTCTTGAGCTTCATACACGATCATCAAGGAAGAAAAATGCGAACATGGGGAGGTGTTTTCATTCCCCTCATGATGTGTATTTGGGAGAGTTCTTGAGCATTATACAAAGAGGCTGACTGCATCAATTCAACTACTTGGGGGAATTATTCTCTAGACACCTTTTGGAATGGATCGCTTCAGAATTCAGTGAAAAAGAAATTTGAGAAGATTATTTATTCGTGAGATGATACGTTGCTGTTGTTCGTCTTGATGATATAACCCCGAACGGAGGATGTCGATTATCGTTCTTAAAAGGAGCAGCGGGATTTATGATAATGGTGTGCTTTTCTGTGCACCTGACTAAGGCAAGCTTGAAAGAAAGCTTTGAATCTGCTCATCCAAAGGATTTTCGGTTTGGGGGGAAGCTGCCAAAGTCTCACTTTCTGATGGTTCAATTTCTTTCTTCAATGCAAGAGCCTCGGAAGCTTTGGTGGTGAAAGTTTTAGGGATGATGACTTCTATCTTCTACAACGGGGCTGCTCGATATCCTTATCTCGGTACTCGTATCATCATCTTCTTATACTATATCATCTACTCTATCATTGTACATATTTATTCAAAAAGCAAAATATAAAATCAACAAAAAGAAAATAGAAAAATATAAAACCTTCAAAATCCCATAAAAATCAGAAAATTTCAAAAATACCAAAAATATGTTTTCCAAGACATGTCTTCTGGTATCGATAACATCTACGGTCTTAGAAATGTCATTCAATAATGGCACGGGACCATAGATGAAGTTCGAGCAGAAGGTGTAAATATTTCTTTTCCAAACATGTCTCACAAACTATGGCTTGCAGTTACTTCAGACTGTGACCCGTGCTTAAACTATGGCTTGCTATTATTTCAGATAGCAACCCGTTCTTTTAAAGGAAGGAAAGTGCTGCGCTAAACCTATTTTCAAAATATTTCGTGCACTTATCCTAAAAACAAAACAAGGAAAGTATGTCGAAGGACTGCTGTTCCTACACAAATGTTTTTCCGTCTAAAGTTCTTCAGAAAAATATTTGGTGTTTTCTAAAATGGTGGTAAATGAGTTGCTTTTAAAACAATCAGATTCAGAGTTTTTGTAAAATTGAAAACTCAATCAATGACTTCAGCGCTTTTAAACGTTTCATAAAATGAGTCATGGATTGAGGGGGATAATGTTTTTTTTTCAAATCTACATCATCTAACGGGCTTTCTTAATTATCCTAATATGCTTAATTAAAAATGATGTTAACCTATGTTGAAGGACTAGGTGCCTAGGATATGATTGCTAGGATTAGATGATTAGAGTTTGATGAACACATTATTCCTATACATTTATATGATCTGATTGTTATGTTGAATTGACTTTAATTAGTCGATTGCTGTTATGGGTGATGTCGACCACCATATATCTGTATGTGTGTTCACTAACGTATGCAGGTATATTGGTTATAAGAATGTTCCCGATCCGGATCCCACAATTGAAGATGATTGGATGCCGAAAGGAAAGGGTAACTATATCTTGGGTTGACAAATGAAGAAACGGAGCTTAATTGGACTTCAATGGAGAGTTGGCATAAATGCAACGTAAGAGGTGTCACTGCTTCAGCAGATGGTTTTCTTCTAAGAGATTGAAGAAACGGAGCTTAATTTTGACCTCAGTTGGCATTAAAATGCAACGTAAGAAGTCTCACTGCATTTGCAGACGGTCTTTCTTCCAACCCTCAGCAACAACAACAAAAGCTTCTCAACCACTAATGTATCTTTGTGCAGGATACCATTTTTAAACAATTTTTGATAAATTTGAATAAAATTGTTTTGAAAATGGAAAATATTGTTTTTGAAAATTAATTGGACTAAATTTTGAAAATCACCGGACTTCTTTTTTATCAAAACCTAAGTCACTCAATTATCGACTTCGGTCATTGATTGAGGGGGAGAGTGATTTAATATAAATTATTTTCAAACAATATTTCTTCATAAAAGTCCGGATTGTACAATAATAAGTGGTGATCTAAAGATTTAATGTTATGTCATGGTATGATTTTTTTTAAAACTCAAAGATCTGTCAAAATGAAATTTTTTCTGTTCTTGTTTGATTGTGAAATTATTTTATTTTACTTAAAGATCTCTTAAAACAATCATACCTGACACTAACAATCTTTAACATCTTAAATTGATTCTCATCAGTCTATTTCAAAAATTAAATCTTGCCACGTCTTTCCCCAAAACTTTTCTAAATGATTTAAATCAGATGGGATCACAAATCTCAAATGGTTTGATATTTTTTATCGGGGGAGAGATCGTGATTTAAATCTCAAAACGGTTTTAAAAGGGTGATTGTTTCTAAAGCACTCCTTCCTTCATGTGCCAAACGATTTCATATACATGCTGCACATGATTGTGGAGGAGCATTTAACCAAAAACCAGAAGAGTATTTTAAATCAGGCACATATTCTCCCATGTTTTCTAAACCTTATTAAATCACTTGGGATCCAAAATCTCAAAGGGTTTGATATTTTTGATCGGGGGAGAATTTGTGATTTAATAATGAAATTTGATAAAAGGTGATTGTTTGATTCAATTGTGCAGGCTGCTCTCTCGTATGTGCTAAACGCTTTCGAATCTCGAAGCACATATTGAGGGGGAGCATTTCAAATGATAATAAACTATCAAGGTGCAAATGCTTTTATGTTTTAATATAAAGTACCTTGATTGAGTTTTAAATGGTTTCTAAATGGCAGTGTGATCGTGAAAGTACTTCAAAGAACTCTTGCCTCTATGTGATAAAATGATTTCAAATATCTTACGCACATATTGAGGGGGAGAATTTTACCAAGAAAATCAAATGGCTTTTTCGTATGAAAATTGTGATCAAATAAAATATTTCAAAGTCCTCTTGCCTCCTTGTGCTAAAACAATTTCTAAATCATATGCACATGTTGAGGGGGAGGTTTTCTAAATGATCAAAACTATTAAGGTACATAATGCTTTGATCTCGTATCACAAGTACCTTGATTGATTTTCCAAATAATTTTTCAATTGGTTTCAATGAAGAATGAACTGTACCAAAAGACCGACCATTTTACTTTATGTATGGAGTTATAAGGATGGTTAGGTTAGGTATTCGTTCCCACGATCCGCCAGAACCGGAGGGATCTACCCAGGGACAATCCACTAGATAGTGTAGAGTCCTTAGGTATATTGAAAAAAGGAGAAAAATGAGAAATGGGAAGAGTGCGGACTGAGACAGATCTAGTATTGGAATAAACCCAACAAGGTTCTAGTTATGAAGTCTCGGTAAGAACTGAAGGGGTTGAAGAATGAAAAAGAATTGAATGTAAAAAAGGGTGAAAAGAAATACCCCTCCATTTATTCAACCTTAGGGCAGAAACCGGGTTCAATACATATGCTACTGGTGTTTACTAAGGTAACATTGGTATTAAAGACAAGACATCATGGACCCAGTGACGCACTGCACTAAACTTCCCAAACTACTCAAGTTCCTCTTAAAAGGGCTTGTTTCATTCTCACGGGGAACCGACATAATCTATCGACTTTCTCTTAGAGATTGTTGATATTGAAGAAGGAGACCCTCTCCCTAGTCTCCGGCACAGGAACCAAATATGCACTATTGAGTCTAGAACCAAGAGATCATCCACAATATCTCATTAGGACACAAAATTAATGAAAACTCACTGTTTCACACAATGTGGAAAGTGAGAATATATCTTAAGAGTCCTACGCATTATCCTTGTGGTATTGCCAGAACATCCGAGTGATATGTAAAAATATTCACGATGAAGATGGAAATCCTTCTAGAGCCAACATCAAACAAGCTCTTGGTAGGTGACATGTAAGATCTTTTCTAAAGATTAAACTTGTGACAACTGGATAGAAACGATGGGGCGATTCACTCGTGAATCAACCTTGGTCCAGGATTGGAATTGACGAATACTTTTGGAAAAACCGTTCGATGTGCAAACCTTCTTTTCTCTAGCACGTCGAATGTGTATTCATGTTTTCAAACACAAAAAGTATCTCTGATTGAAAAAAAAATACTTTTAGAAAAACCGTTCGATGTGAGAATCTCTTCTTTTCGCTAGCACGTCGATTGTGTACTATTTTCAAATACAAAAAGTGTTTTGATTGAAAAATTGATCTTTCTCATAAAACCTTCGTCGTATTGCAAAACTCTTTATTCTAAGCAATACGCGATTGTTTTCAAATTAATTTTTCATCAATCAGTGAATCTCAATTCGCTGGTTCACTCACTCCGTGTTGTCTTCTTTGAGACGTTCCGGTTTGAGAACAGCTAGAACAACTGCGAAACCCTGTCAAGGAGATTCTTAGGAATCCTACCTGATCACAGGCAGTACTTGTACTGATCAACAGGGAACCGTGGGCCGTGTACCTCAATTCAACGAAAGTGATCAAAGACACTTTCGTGCGCTTTATTTCTAACTGTTGTTTGCATGTACATTTGGACGGTTGCAGCTGATCAGAATTGATGAGTCAATCCAAAGCCGCATGCTCACAGCATCCACACTTAATTTGAAGAAATCATGACTGGTGCATATCTACATAACCTGGCTCTGATATTTCATACTATGCTTCTGCTTCGCTGCTGCAAATATCATGAACCAGTAAGGCTTCCGCTACTCTGATGGAAAGATGTCATGATTCAAAAGTGTGAGCATGTCGGTCCGAAAGTCACAACTTCACATGATGGCAACACAATAAAGGGTGATCCAGAGATTTACTGTGGCTGATGATCTCAATGAAAGCTCGAAGATCATCAAAGATGTGGATCAGACCAAAGACCTCCACTAAAAGTACAAATCTATGCGGACTTTGAAGAATCGCTGCTAAAGCACAAAGATTGCGGAAATGAAGAATTCAAGTCTACGAGCTCAAGACTGAAGTTAAAATAGAATGCTAGGATTCGAAATGTAAAACATGGGGTGACCTCCCTTAGGGGGAGATTGTTAGGAATTAGAAAATTCCATAGTGAAGTGTCGGTCACCCCAAGTATTATCTAGCATAATTTAGCTCGTAGACATATCATTAGTTACGTTATTTGTTAGTTTATTAGTTAATTTGTAGCGTAGAATAGTGTAGTGCAACACCGTAGAGGAAGGACGGGTCTTTACCCACTGTATGCCTGATCCACAGTCCGATAGGAGGACGGTATATTCTGTAACTATAAATACCCCTTCCATCCATGGAAGGGGTGGTGCTTCTCATTCAATCTAATATTCCCTTTGTGTAAACCTCTAGCAAGAACACCCTCTCTCTCTTCTAACTCTCTAACTATGGTAAACATGTATTTTGATCATCCAAGACCACCCGAATCATCAACACAATAAATATTCGATCCTACACTAATCAAAAGTTTTTTTTCATCATTTCTCACATGAGGATATTGGCATTACATTAGTAATCTATATCAATAGTGTCCATGTGAAACTTTCCATATCATGATAAAATAGTATTTTGTCATGATTCTTAACTTACCAACTTATGACTTATTCGTAAAAAGGGAACCTCGTCAAAAAAAAAGAACTTGTAAACACGAAAACTCGTCAAAACCTCGAACCAAAAACAAACCCTAAGTTATAGAGCAAGAACATTGACAAAAACCAAAAATCAAAACTCACGTGTCAAAATAATCAAACTCACTTAAACTGTTTTTACTGCTGAACTGCCGGATCCCCGCGATTGAACTAGTCGGATCCCTTTTTTAAGGGATCCGTAGGAACCGGCACATCATAAGACAGAATAAGTACTTGATGATCACTGTAGATTTCTACTTCCTACATTACTCTTCCACATATGAACATAAACCCTAAATTACTGTTCATAGGAGATCCTTCTTCAACATTCCAAGGAAAGCAATCACTTGTGTAAGTATTATCTTCACTACATTGTAATTTCCATTCTCTAGTTCCTAGTAGAACAATTTTCCATCTTGAGAACTTTGGTTCAAGTGGGTTTATAACAATTTGCTATCACATTATTTTCTAAGATTAACTAATCAAAGAATAAACATTGTTAATACAAATTAGAACTCATTTTGAATTCAATAGTATGTGTTGAGCAAAAATTATGATGAACCTTATTAAGGAACTATTCACATAATTTACACTACATTGTGGTTTTGGTGTTTAGGATCAATCATGTCAAGCTCTAGGCAACAAGACTATCAAGATACGACACACTACATACCAATGTACCATAGAAAGAAAGGTCTTAGCCCTGAAGACCGAAAGTCTTTCAAAATGTTACAAAAGAGGTTGTTTCACGAGGGCCGTGTAGTCGAACCATCATTTCTCAACAATACCGACATTCCCGAGGTCCTCGCGGGAATCAACTTCCAATGTCTTCTAACCATCAACGAACAAATATGCCTCGTATTTGTTCTTGAGTTCTACAAGAGTATTAGGATCATAAGGAATGAGGGCGGAACCATCTCAATTGCTTTCATCATCAATGAACACAACTATACCTTGACCCTTGTTGAGTTTGCTCGGATACTTCGTATCCCTCACCAAGGAGTACGCTTATACTCCAATGAATGGTCACCCTAGACAACCTTCATGATATGGTCGATGAGCATGAGATCTACTTTACACCCCTCCCAGAACTGGCTACGGTGAGAGACACCATTTTTATTCAAAGATCCACCCCATCTCGGGTCACTAGGAAATCAAAGGTCATCTATAAGGATCCCTTCCAAATGGAACTTTCGGAGGTGTTCCCTTTATACAAGAAATGGGAACTAGTTCTTAGGGAGAATGTCCTTTGCTTGGTGGGAAACAAGGATCATCCCAACGCATGTCTAGTCTACATGATCTATTGCCTTGTCAACTCGACTCCTTTCAACCTCGCCTACTACATGATCAAGCGGATGGAAAGTGTGTCAAATATGGACAAGATGGTGCTACCTTATGCCATGCTCCTCACATGCTTGGCTAACTTTGTCTTTGCCCTAGAACCATCTCCCTATACCGATGACCACTTCTTCTGCAACAAAGTCATGGTACCCTTATCCGATGAGAAGACAAAAATGTTCATGGTTGAAGGTAAGAGACCTCATCCACCGACGGACTCATCCGAAGAAAGGGAGGGTGAAGGAAGCAACCTTATAGGCAACTACCAACTTGACCCCGTGGCTTACATTGAGCAATTACCGGACATCCGAAGCCCATCTCAAGAGTTTCAACAAATGAAGGGGATGTTTAAATGTCTTGCCAACTTTCTTATGAAGAAGAAGAAGAAGTAAGCTTGAAGGGTTGGAAGATGAAGCTTGGAGGTTTTGGAGGAGAAGTTTGAGAGAAATGGGAGGTAAGGTCAAAGACCTTAATTCGAACAATGTGTTGTAAACATCTTAAACAATATTTCTTTATCTTAGAACTTAGTAGTAGTAGATGGTATGAAGAAAAACAAAGACACCCTAACCTAGGAGACCCTAATAGGAATTTTACGACTATTTGACATAATATCAAAAAGTCGGTCTTCCTCAAAATTGCATGTCTATATATTACTTTTACATGCCATGCATGATATGCTTTGCTTACATACATGATTGCTTGATGTAGAAACGAATAGGTTTGAAATTTGTTAAGAGGTGCGAAATTCTGCACATTCTGTGAAGACACTGGTGAACAGTTGCCGGATCCTTGAGCAGGATCCCTCAAATGAAGGATCCGTGGGATCCGGGTGAACAAATATGGAAATTCTACACTTTCACATCAATCCAATCTTCCAGACCTTATTAGACTAGTTAAACATGTTACTTTAGGATCACTTAAGTCTTCCTCAAGCTCAGTTGGTCTCACATTCACTCATAGCTAACTTAGGATCACATTCAAGGTGTTTTTGATTTTTCACTTCTTCAAAACTCACCATATTTCCGCTCCAATGTTCACACACTGTTTCTCACATCTTAAAACACCTAGCTTGATATTTCTCTCAATTTTAGCAAATTGATTTTAGTCATCATTATCTCAAAATATGCTAAAAACTAGGTTTTCATTTCTTATAATTTTTAAGGAATTTTACAAATTTCCTTAAAGTTACCATCTGATCTCTAGGATCATTTCACATCATTTGACTCCCTAAAAATCTTAGTATCTTGCTTAAGCACTTATTTGCATACATAAGAACTCCATTTTCTTGCCAAAAACCATCATTAGATATTCTCACTCATTATGGTTGTACATTTAAGTCCTATACCATTTAAGACACCTTAGGGAACCTAAACACTCAAGATTGATAGGTACTAGACCATGATAGAACATCATCACTCCATTTCATCACTGTCTGAAGACGGATCCCTAGTTTTTAACTAGACGGATCCCCAAAGTTAGGGATCTGTGGGGATCGGGTCTACAGAACAGCTTAAGTTCACTCTACTCATCAATTTCAAAATCTCTTTGATAATCTAAAACACTTTACCTTGCCTTAAATGACTCTCGAGGATAGAACAACACCATAGTTGACCTTGATGCATGCCAAAATTCTTAGTGGTCCAAAATTTAATTCACTAACCTAATTTCATCCTTTATAAACCAAGTGTGCTTATGCTCCCAGACCATCATTCAAACTCAGTAGCTAAGACACCCATTACATCTTCTTTTTCACTATGACTAAAACATCTAGCACAACCTCTTCAACCAAAGGTTCCTCCAAGAAAAATGCTCATATGGTCCATGAGATTTCCTCAACCGAGTCATCACCCGTTAAGGGCTCAAATACTAGAATTCCTCCTCAACCAACCAAAGCTAGAAAAACCGCTCGAATTAGTATTCGACCTTTTGGATTAGAAAACCTACCATACCCTCTAAACCAAACACACCTAAAACATCTAAGCCATCATTCCTAGAACCTAGACTACACTCCTTTACCACACCTCTTTCACATCCAAACCTTTACTCCTTAGAAGACTCACCACCGAGGACTTCTCATTCACCATCCTTTTAATTAAATAGGGAACCACCTTCACACCAAAACATTGATGATGAAACATCACCAACACCCGCATTCCAATTACCTTCACCATCAAATAGTCCATCTTTAGGAACAAGGAATCACCAAAGACCTAACCATATAGATGACTTCCCATCTCCACCACCAACTCATACATCATCACCTTCATTCTTAGTTGAACCACAACCTACGTCACTCAACTGATACACTTACACAGCGCGTTCGGGGTCAAAGGAACTTCCTTTTCGTCGAGCAAGTTTTTCAACACCCTAAGCAGTGAACCTAATCATTGTAGTGTAGTATTAGGGTAAGCCACGGGAATTGATATCGTTCTCTAGGGGAATAGGAATGCTAGTGAGAAGTTACTACGCTAAGGTTGGGGTTGAGGAAGATTATTTTTTATCTTTTTTATATTTTTTAGAAAATTGAAAGGTACGAATCTTGGGGTATTGGATTTGGGGGTTGGTATTTCTACCGATTACTTCTATTATCTAATTATCGAATTAACTAAGGTGAGTCTATGTCTATTGTTGTGTGCTCGTATGATGATTAAAAATGTATTTGCTTAGGCTTTATTACTCCCTAGTTATCTCCTATTGATGGTTGAATTGTCACGTCCTTATTCTTAATCGCGTTGTGTCTCTAAGGTCGTAGGATATGCATTTATCCCTAACTCTTTGAAGCTACCAAAGGTTAATGACTCCAAAATCTCTAGGATTTATAAACTTTAACTCTAAGGTATTCTTTGGATGTATAGCCTACAATTACTCTAGGTGATTATAAACTAAGGTTCAACAAAGATTAATCAAGCATTAACAACACAACGAATGACCTATCGCAATACTAGGTCAATCACAACTAAGATAAGAGACAACCAATCAATATTCAATAACTAAGTTTAATATTACCTAAGCAAACACACAAGTAAATTAGCCGGACATGGGGAACATGCAAGCATACACACAATCAATTGAAGACATAATTAAATTAATGAAGTAAAACACTTATCTTGATGTAAGATAGGGTATGGAACCCTAAAATACTGTACAAGACAGCCTTAGTTCGGTTTAGGTTTTTACTCCACAAAACTACACACTGAAAACTAAAAAATTCGGTTTCTATACATAAGGTTACAACTGCGACGGCGTCACCCTTTAGTTTGTGACGCCATCGGGTCGCCGTCATTAGGGTTTCGTCTTGGCCACGTTAGCATTGCGACGGTGTCACCTTATGCCTGTGACGCCGTCTCCTTCAGTCTCTGACGTCATCTGGATCAAATCTAGGTCGTCTGAGCTGCGACGCCCTACTCTTTTAAAATCTGATGCCGTCACCTGAAAATAAGCAATTTGGCTACTGAGTCGTCACAAAACTTGTTCCGACGGCGTCACAAGTATAACCTGATGCCGGCCCCTTTCAATTCAGCAGCTTGAGTGTCTCGATTCTTGACTTTGGCTATTTTCTTTGTATATTCGCGCCTTTTCGTCCGAATAAGTGTCATTCCATCAATTTGCCTTCAAGAGACCCAAAAAAGTGAAAAGGAACGATATTAAGTAATAACGGATACAAAAGTGATCAAATAAGGGCTTAAATGACCCCTCAAAAAGGTACATTTTAAAACCTTATGACCCAATGCATAAAGTCATGTTGGGTATTATCGATGATCCATGACCCAATGTCTAGATACATTGCATCTTTTTGGGTATCCATAATTCATTACCCATAACCCATGGTTCATAACCCATAACCCGGTTTACAACCCGAAATCTGGACTTAAGCTGACCCAGCAGCCATATCCCTAGGATTGTACTAGCCGGATCCCTCTAGGGAGGGATCCGTGGGAACCGTTGGACAGTAGACATTTTTGTCTATAAATAGTGAGCCATTTCTCTCTTGCTCAACACCACTTTTACACATACTCTCTCTTAGTATTGTAACATCTCTAACCTCATATCCAAAGGATCATTCTATGTAGTTTTATGTTTGTGTGATTCTCTAGGTTCCTCTTAAAGGCGAGATCACCACCTCTTGAAGACGTGGAAGCTCAAGGTCATGAGTTGCTAAGCTTCGTCATCATCAAGACCACTGAAGTGTATCTTGTTGATAGTTCTTTTCTCCCTCCATAGAAGTATGGTGTCGAAGGCATTAGTAAAAGGTGCCAAAGGGTCGTGACAAAGGCATTAGTGAAAGGTGCTGAAGGGTCGTGTCAAAGGCATTAGTGAAAGGTTCCGAAGGGTCGTGTCGAAGTCATTAGTGAAAGGTGCCAAGGGTGTACATTCGATATGGTGCATCGATGTACAAGATAGTTAGGTTGGGTTAAAAGTATATTGATATCCTTATGATGTTGTAATAAGGAGTGTGTCTACTTTAGGGTAGTCATGTAGTGGTGTAGTATTGGGTAGTAGTTCCTCCTTTGTAATGGAACTCGGTATCTAGCCTTGTACCAGATAAAGTGTAGGCGACGTTGTGATAGGTATGGTTCTGCCTCGTGGAAGAACTCGGTGTCTAGCCTAGTATCGGATAAAGAGTAGGCGACGGTGTAAAGGCTTCTCCGCCACATTAAGGAGCTTGTGTTGTGTAGTGCTTATGAACTCTCGAGTGGGGAACTCGGGGAGTGGAGTAGGGCAAGGAAGGTGTCCTTGTAGCCGAACCACTATAAATACTCGTGTCGTGGTTTTGTGTTCCTTTACTCTTTATCTTTGCATTACTTATTTATATACTTATCTATCATCATCCAACATACACATTAAATAAATTGACATAAGTCGATCTAAATAGTTTAAAACGAAGTTTTAATCGGTAACTATTCAAACCCCTCCCCCCCCCCTTATAGTTTTCTACACACAACACATACAATAAATTAGCTGAACGGCTAATTTCATAAGAGTTCAGGGTTACGACATCCTAATTAAAAACCCAAGCCTAGACAAACCTGGTAAAGACAAATAATAAATTGACGAACAATAAATTTCATCAGGGTAAACGACCCTATTACAAAACCCAGGACACTCAATACATGTCTGGTATTTTCTACAAAAACAATCTTGATACATCACGTATTACGAGCATTCATCTACAAGTTTTACAGTAGCTAATATCGACCTGAAAACTTTAGGCTTCAACTTACTTAAAAAGTCAAACAATAAGCTTGGACCTCAATGCCTCATCAAAAGAATGACCTTCCCCATCCTTCGGTTTCAGCCAGCAAGCCAACTAGTTGAGAGCAAACCTTCAGAGAAGGATAGCCTTGGCGTGGCTACAACCGGAAGGAAATGGATATGCCCCAACCTGGCTCAGGGTCGCTTGTAGCACATGACTTACTTCAGGGTCAAACTCCGCAGGATACCCCCTCAAAGAAAGCCATTGCAAGTAGAGACAAAACCTACCATGGTTTGCGCTAAGAATTCAGTGATGCCAAGGTCATATGGTTCAACCAAATCATGCGCTCCCTATCATAACAAAGTGGAGAAGTCATGAAACAGCCCCAAACGGAAAATACAAACACAGAAATAAGGAAAACAAGCTTATCGTAGTAGAATAATGGATGTCCAGCCAGACGTCCTTTTCGGAAGCGACCCTCAACCTCTCCATCATTTCTATGTGAGCATTGTAAGCCACCTCGAGTCGAGCATTAGCCACCCAGGGCCACGCGGACACATAGGTGTAACAAATGCTCACTGATGGAGAGTCCACCCATGGTGGTCGAAACACCCCGCTTTGTGCGTATGGTGAAACATTTAATTTTCACCCCAAGGTGGCCAAGAGCACCTTGAGTATTTGGTGTAACATTTAACTTTCTCATCAGGATGACCTGTAAGTGATTGGTTATCATAAACACATTAAGCACAAGTATAATGGATCGAATAGAAGAAGTTAGAGAGAGAAAGTGAGTTGGGAACTTTGTAGAGAGAGAAATTGCAATAGCATAAATGAAAGCTCCAACCCTCTACCTTGGAGGGTAGAGGGTATTTATAGTATCTTATAAAACGCCCTTTGTTAGGCTGTGGATCAGGTATACAGTGGGTAAAGACCCGTTTGTTCTTCATGGTGTTAATTAACTAACTACTAAACATTTAAGACTACAAACTTTCTAATGCTAAAAAATACCCGGGGTGACCGACTCTTTACTTCTTGATTTTCTAAATCCTTACAATCTCCTCCTAAGGCAGGTCACCCCATAAAATACATTTTGAGTTCTAGCATTCTATTATATGTCTTTGTCCTTCAAGCTCGTAGTCTTTGATTCTTCAAAGTCCGCATTCTTTATACTTCCAGTGGTAATCTTTGAATATTATTTGGCTTGGTGATCTTTGAGCTTTCTTTGAGATCATCAGCCAAAGTAAATCTCTGAGTCATCCTTCGTTGTATTCCCTTCATGTGATATTGTGACTTTTGGACCGACATGCTCACTCTTTGGTGGATCATGATATTGTGCATTAGAGTTGCGGAAGCATTGTTGTAGGTGTTTAGATTATCATGATTTATTTAATCGTGAGTGTGTGGTGTGAGCATGTGGTTATGAATTAAGGTCTCAATTTCCATCAGTTGCAACCGTCAGGTGTTCCTGCAAACAACACTTACCAATAAAACACACGAAAGTATTTTTGTTCACTTTCGTTGAATAGGGTTGGAAGAACCACGGTTCCCCGTTGATCAGTATAAATATTGCCTATGATCAGGTAGAGTTCCGAAGAATCTCCTTGATAGGGTTTCGCAGCTTGTACTAGCCGTTCTCAACCGGAGCGTCTCAAAGTAGACAACACGGAGTAAGTGAACCAGTGAATTGAGATTCAGTGATTGATGATAAATTGATTTGAAAAACAATCACGTATTGCGGAAGAGAGTTTTTGCAAAGCGAAGAAAGTTTTATGAGAAAATTCAAGTTTCAATCACCAATACTTTTGTTTGAAAAAATTATTGCGTAGTCGATGTACTAAAAACAATTTTAGAGCACATCGAAAGGT
Organism: Chrysanthemum seticuspe; assembly: GCA_019973895.1. Lineage (NCBI taxonomy): Eukaryota > Viridiplantae > Streptophyta > Magnoliopsida > Asterales > Asteraceae > Chrysanthemum > Chrysanthemum seticuspe. The sequence continues at coordinate 258,073,485 of BPTQ01000008.1, read as the reverse complement.
TTTCAAAAGTATACATCAATTCATTTCCTGGAACAAGGTTGATTCAAAATTGAATCACCCCATCGTTTATTTCCAGTTGTCACAAGCTTGATCCATCATGGATCTCACATATCACCCACTAAGAGCTTGTTTGATATACCTCAATTGTTTTTGATCTTTTATAAATGCTCCCCCTCAACATGCGCATCGGTAGCTGAAATCGTTTAGCACATGGAGAAAGAAAAGCTTGTTTGAGTCTTAAACACTCACCATTTTATCATATTTCATATTTAAATTACATTCTCTCCCCCGATCAAAAATTTCAAACATTTTGAGATTTGTGATCCCAATTGATTTAAATCATTTAGAAAAAAATTTGGGGAAAGATGTGGGTTGCTTTTAATATTTACCAATAAGGAACATTATACCATTCCCCCTCAATTTATGAGGGAGAGTGTTAGTGTCAGGTATGATAATTTTGAGAGATCTTTGAGTAAAAGAAAATTTTCATTTTGAAAGATCTTTGAGTATAACGAAATATCATACACTGACACATAACACCAAAGCTTTATTCACCACTTTATAATGTACAAATGGACTACGAAGTTAATCGAGTATCACTTATTTGAAAATATGAAGTTTGAAATCACTCTCCCCCTCAATCGATGACCCAAGTCAGTGATTGAGTAACAAATGTTTTGACAAAATGAGGTTCAGTTGATTTTCAAAATTTGAGTCCAATTTATTTTCAAACAATATGTTACCACCATGAGAAAACAAATATTTTTCTGAAGAATCATAGAATGAAAAAAATTTGAATAGGAACATCCGTCTTTTTGGCGACGTACTTTCCTCATTTTGTTTTAGGATAAGTGCTCGATATTAGAAAATTGATTTTACGTAGCACTTTCCTTTCTTGAAAAAAGCGGGTTATGGTCTGAAATAACTGCAAGCCATTGTTTAGGCATGTTTTGAAAAAAATTTGAATTTCTGCTCGAGCTTCATCTAAAATCTCGTGTCATTATTGAATGACATTTCTAGGACTGTAGATGTTGTCGATATCAGAATACATGCCTTGAGAAAAACAATATTTTTGGAATTTTCTGATTTTTCAAATTTTTATGGGTTTTTGTTGGTTTTATATTTTTGTATTTTGCTTTTTGATAATTATATACAAAGAATTGGTGAAGCAACTCCATTACTCCTCATTCTCTTTCTGGAGGCGTTTGAGTGTTTCCAGCTGCAGACTTTTCATGCCGAGTCGCGGGAGGATAAACTGAAACCGATCTCTTGGAAGAGCTTTTGTGAAGATGTCTGCCAACTGATACTCAGTCCTTACAAATTAGAGTTCAACCACACCATTCTCAACTTGTTCCCTGATGACGTAATTTCGGATGTCAATGTGCTTTGATCGTGACTGTTGGACATTGTTGTAGCAGAGAGCGATGGCATTTTTTTTGTAACAGTATAGAGGAATTTTGTTGAATACAAAGCCATAGTCAGATAGTTGGGATCTCATTCATAAGATTTGGGCACAAATGCTGACATGGCAATGTACTCAGCCTCTATAGAAGATATAGAAGTACTCATTTGCTTATTTGATGACCAACTCACTAATTTGTCACCCAAAAATTGAGCACCTCCTGACGTACTTCGACTTGTATCTTGACACCCTGCATGGTCAGCATCTGCATAGGTTGTTAGTGCCATGGTGGTGTCCTTCGGATACCAAAGACCCATGTTAATGGTTCCTTGGAGATACCGAAAGACCCTTTTAACCGCTTCAAGGTGCTTCTTGGTAGGCTTATCCTGGTAGCGAGTACGCATGCATAGAGCGAACAGAATATCTGGTCTACTGGCAGTGAGATACATCGAGGATCCAATCATACTACGATACTTTGATCAATCGGGATCCCAGAGAGGTCCTCATCCAGTTTTGTCCTCTCCACCATGGGAGTGTCAACAGGGTCACAAGAATTAAATCCAAATTTCTTTAATATTTCATTAGCATATTTAGATTGATTTATAAAAATGCCTCCGGGACTTTGAGAAATTTGTAAACCTAAGAAAAATGACATTTGTCCCATCATTGACATTTGAAATTTAGAACTCATCTGTTTAGAAAAACAGTCACATTCATGTAGGTCAGTCGAGACAAAGATAATATCATCAACATATATTTGAACATAAATTAAATGTTTTCCTGATTTCTGAGTGAACAGTGTAGGATCAATAGCACCTTTGTAGAATCCGTTTGCCAAAAGAAACTTTGACAAAGTATCGTACCAAGCCCTTGGAGCCTGCTTCAAGCTGTAGAGGGCCTTTTTTAGACGATAGACATAGGTCGGATGCTCGGGATTTACAAATTCTTCTGTTTGACTGACATAGACCACTTCTTTGAGATCACCATTAAGAAAAGCAGTCTTTAAATCCATTTGGTAGACTATCATATTCTTGCTGGCAACCATAGCAAGAAAGATTCTGATAGCCTCTATTCGTGCAACCATAGCGAATGATTCCTCAAATTTAATACCCTCCTCTTGTCGATATCCCTTAGCAATAAGTCTTGCCTTACTCTTCAGAATGCCACCATGCTCATCAAGTTTCACCTTGAAGATCCACTTGAGAGCGATAATCATTGCACAATCTGGAGGTGGTACTAATTCCCATACATCAAGTCGATCGAATTCGTGAATTTCATCTTGCATAGCATTAAACCAGTTGTCCTTAAACATTGCAGTCTTGACATCATTCGGTTCGACCTTGGATAGTACAGAATTGAAGAAGCACCATAAGGCATCAGTGGCAAGTTGCTTTCTAGTAGATACTAGACGAGAAGGATTCCCAATGATGTTATCCAGCAGATGATCATGTGTCCATTTTCTGAGATGTTCATGTGGTTGAGGATAAGGAACTGATGTGACAGAGTTAGGATCCCCTGATGACGATGCCTCTGGAGTGGGTTCAGGGGCAAAAATGTTCTCGAATGGAGCATCTTCAGGAGTAGCAAAGGGATTAACTTCAAAAGAATTATCTATTGTAGTGCCTTGATGTACTGAAGAAGATTGAGGATTCGATGATGATGGTGAATGGTCGGCAGATGGAGCTTCTTAACATATGGAAATAGAGACCGATGGACCATTTGTGTTTATTGGAGCAGGAGCAGCGGCAGCTGGTGGTGCAGGAGTATCATTAGTTGACGGCTTAAAGTATTCATCATACATCGGATAAAAGTATTTTCAAATCTTCTTCTGAAGGAGGTACATAAGGAGCTGCAGGCATGGGATTTTGTACAAGACCGAACTAATTGGTCCAGGTGTCAAAATTTGAGGTGTGGGTCCAGAACTCGGGTGTCCATGAGCCATTTGCTCAGTCAACTCATCAAACGTAACGTGAATAGTTTCTATGATATCTCGCGTTCTTTTGTTGTGGATTCGGTAACCCTTCCGATCTGGTGCATAGCTAACGAAAAATCCAATATCAGCTTTAGCTTTCAATTTTCCCAGATCTTGAGCGTCATTGGTTGGATAGAATAAATCCCCAAATACATGTAAAAACGAGAGATCCGGTTTTCGATTATGCACTAATTCGTATGGAGTTTTTCCATGAAGAGTATGTATTAGGGATCGGTTTTGAGTGTAACAAGCAGTGGCAATGGCTTCCGCCCAGAGAAACATTGGAGCCTTTGAGAAAATTAGCATGGTCCGAGGAGCTTCCACAAGAGTATGATTACGCCTTTCAATAACACCATTATGCTGAGGACTGCGTGGAACACTTCTCTGGTGACTAATCCCAATGCCTTTATAAAACTGAATGAGCTGTTTGTTCACAAATTCAATTCCATTGTCTGTCTGGATGATTCTGACGGTTTTGTTAAGCCTAACCTACAGTTGTTTGATAAGCTTAATGATAACTTCAGGAGTTTCATCCTTGGTTCTCAAAAACTTTACCCAAAGGGTATGAAGAACTTCCATGATGGTGTTGGCAGGTTTGGGTTTATGGGCATACTTTTTTGCTTTTGCCCAGTTGGCAAGCAGAACAAAGATGATCTTTTTCATATTTAAACCGGGGTAAGCCTCTCACAAGGTCCTTTCTAGTAAGATCGTTTATGGTACCGAAGTTCAAGTGATTGAGTCGATGGTGCCATAACCATGATTTGTTCTTTGAAGCCTTCGATAACAAGCAAATTGAAGAAGACCTCATCATGTCTTCAATAGAGATAGTGTACAAATTGGTGCCACGAGATCCCTTAATAAGATCAACACCATCTAATTCTCTAACGAAACATGTGTGTTTTCTGAAGGCTACTTCAAGAGCAGAATCACAAAATTGACCAACAGAGAACAGATTGTGGCCAAGTCCTTCCACATTGTATACCCGGGAGATAACATTGTCACCAAAGACATAATATCCATAATCAGTTATTGCCTCAATATGATCATTACCAAATTTAACAGTCCCAATGAACTTATTCACGAAGTTCTTGAGCCGTGAGCGATCCCCAGTCATATGTTCTGAGCAACCTGAATCCAAATACCAAAGGACGATTTATACAAGCTGTCTTAATACAAATAAGCCGTAAAAATGTTTATTTATATTTTATGATCTTCTATTGTTTTGTCGATAACAAACGTAAAATCATTTTAACGAAACAAATAAAAAACGTAAATGGTTTGAGCCAATAGTTTACTAACACACTTACATTTTCATATAAAATACTAAACAAGTAATGGTGTTTACATTTTATAGAAATACATATGTATAACAACTAGTGTTTACATAATATGGAAATGTGCATACTTATATTGTAATGGGTAATGTAATGGGTAAAAATCTAAGTACTTGACCCATTGACTAGATACATTGAATGTAGTTGGGTAAAACCCAAAATCCATGACCCATACCCATGGAGCTTGATCCATAACCCATGACCCATTGCATGACATCATGCATGAAGTCATGTTGTGTATTATCCATGGTCCATGACCCATGACCCATGATCCAATGTCTAGATACATTGCGTCTTGTATAACCCATGGTTCATAACCCATAACCCATAACCCTGTTTGCAACCTAAAATCCGGACTTAAGCTGACCCAGCTGACGGATCCCTTGGATTACACTAGCCAGATCCCTCTGGGGAGGGATCCGTGGGAACCGGGGAACAGTAGAGAAATTTGCCTATAAATAGTGAGCCATTTCTCTCTTGAAACTCATCCCTTTTACACATACTCTCTCTTAGTATTGTAAACTCTCAAACCTCATATCCAAAGGATCTTTCTATGTAGTTTTGTGTTTGTGTGATTCTCTAGGTTCCTCTTAAAGGCGAGATCACCACCTTTTGAAGTCGAGCAAGCTCAAGTCCATGAGTTGCCAAGCTTCGTCATCATCAAGACTACTGAAGTGATCTTGTTGATAGTTCTTTCCTCCCTCCTAGAAGTGTTGTGATGAAGGCATTAGTGAAAGGTACAAAAAGTCTATGTCAAAGGAATTAGTGAAAGGTTTCAAAAGTCCGTGTCGAAGGGATTAGTGAAAGGTGCCAAAGGTCCGTGTCGAAGGCATTAGTGAAAGGTGCCAAAGGATCGTGTCAAGAGCATTAGTAAAAGGTGCCAAGGGAGTACATTCGATATGGTGCATCGATGTACAAGATAGATAGGCTGGGTTAAAGGATATTGATATCCTTTATGTTGTTTTAATAAGGAGTGTGTCTCGTTTGGGGATGTTGTGAATTGGTGTAGTGTTGGGTAGTAGTTCCTCCTTTGTTATGGAACTCGGTATCTAGCCTTGTACCGGATAAAGTGTAGGCGACGTTGTGATAGGTTTGGTTCTACCTCGTGGAAGAACCCGGTGTCTAGCCTTGTACCGGATAAACGGTAGGCGATGTTGTGAAGGTTTCTCCGCCACATAAGGAGCTTGTGTTGTGTAGTGCTTACAAACTCTCGAGTAGGGAACTTGGGGAGTGGAGTAGGGCAAGGAAGGTGTCCTTGTAGCCGAACCACTATAAATACTCGTGTCGTGGTTTTGTGTTCCTTACTCTTTATCCTTTGCATTACTTATTTATTTGCTCATCTATCAACATCCAACACACACATTAAATAGATTGACATAAGTCGATCTAAATAGTTTAAAATGAAGTTTTAATCGGTAAAACTATTCAACCCCTCTTCTAGTTTTCTACAATTGGTACCAGAGCTTCGTTACCAAGTTTCTTATAGTATATTGTACTTTAAAAAAACTTGATACGATCCGTGTATGATTGAAAACTACAAAGAAGACTTTCTAAAAACAAATACCATGTTCTAAGAACACTTTTGTTGGATGTTGTTTGGATAACAACATAATTTTTTTTATCTTATTTTTTCTTACAAAATGCACTAACTTTTCTTGTCATTTTGTTTAGTTAAACTCATATTAAGCAAGCCATCAAAATTCCTTGGTAATAAGATAACCTTTTCAAAAAAAATGTATCTTAACATACTACCAACTTGATCTCGAAGGAACCGGAGTTGTCCGTTGATACTTTTTTTCAAAAGTAAGGGACACTCAAAATTGCATTAGAGTTATGATTTTCTTAAAACTTATCTCTAAATAACATTAGCTAAGAATAAGTATGCTTGCATAGGAACTCATACAGTTATATTAATTTTTTTTCTTCTTATTTATAATATATGCTTTTGTGATATACGTGGCTTCATTAGAAACCTTTGTGCATACGTGTTTTTCTTCCGTTTAAGTCTAGGTATATAAATATGTATTATCTTAACCTAAAAATCAAATCTTTCTAATTAATAATAAAACAAAATACAAATCTCAAAAATTCCTCCTTTCCCATAAAATCTAGTTCCGATCGTTCCAACACCACCAAACCTCATTTTTTAAATCTTCCACTTTCAAAATACCTCTCACTCAAACTTCATCTTCTTCCTCATCTCACTTCAAAATCAAAACCAACGAAGATTTCCATCATCATGGTTTACATCGCCTTCGTGATCATCATCATAACACTCATCGCTCTCGTGTATCCCATGATCAAGTTTTCTCATGGAGACATGTACTTTGTCTTGTTGATCTACATTTGTATCATATATCCAATCTTTGTATTGCTCTTAGCGTTGAAATGAAATATTATTAATGTCATAGCTTATCTCGTTTATTTCTCATAATGTGCTTGTCATATTTTTTTTCGCACCTATAAACCTTGACATGTTTTAGAAATCTACAATGCATGCATAAGTAGTAAACATTGGCTAAAACACATTTCTTCTTATAAACATAAAAGTTGCAAAAAACAATTTTACGTCAAAATCATCTTTCTGTCACACTGCAGTTCCACGGATCCCTAACTTTTAACTAGGCGGGTCCCTTTTAAAAGGGAGCCGGGAGAACCGTAGACCTGGTGATAGAAACTCATGCAACAAAAAAACCACTTCATAAAACTTACCAAAAAAGGGAAAAAACCTACTAGATGTATTAGAACAAAGTAAGGTAATTGTCATTGTTAATAAAAATAGAATAGCCAATAAAAACCACCATATCATTTCAAAGGATTGAACTAAGTTATCATCAATCAAAAATATTCTCATTATTTCATCTTAACTTACTTTTGTAAATTATTCACTTCATGTCTATAGGTCTCATCATGACTCATGAGTATGAGTTCGATCATCAACTCACTTGTGTCTACATTCCTAATATCTCTCTTGAGCCTAACACACCTGGCAATCATGTTCGTGGGTTCAATAATCTCGAAACTCGTTTCTTCCATGAAAGACGTGTTGTTGACTCACCTCTACTATACCAAGAAGGTATCAATACCCCATTCCACACCATAGGACTAGAAGGTCTTCTCAGAATTAACGAGAAAATTTGTCCGCGGTTTGTGTTGGAATTCTTCCGTCAAGTTGAACTCATTCGTAACGAGGATCGCTCTCTATCACTATGGTTTTGGATCAAAAATCAAAAGTTTGTCTTAACCCGTGGGCAATTTTCTCACATTCTCTGAATTCCAAATCATGGACAATGTGCCTTCACTGAAGATTGGACTCTTGATTCTCTCTTTAACTACCGTGAAGAAAACAGTCCATATTGTTCACACATACCTTCTCCTCAAGAATTAACTCGCATTTTATGCACTCCTCAATCCAATTACACAAATCCAAACATAATTCTTACACGTGATATCCGAGATGATCTCAAACCTTTCGCAGTCATTCTACGTGAAAATGTTTGGAGTCTTAGAGGAAACTATGAGATACTTCCTGCTTGTTGTGCTCACATGATGTATTGTCTCCTAACTCAACAATCATACAATCTTGCCTACTTCTTCGCAAGACGAATTGTAAATATCCAAGTTAGCAAGAACAAACTTATTCCATACGGAATGTTCTTAACATGCCTTTATCATCATATCATGTACTATCATCCTCAATTTCAAAGCCCTTTATACATACTTGTGAACAAAATGATGGAACCTTTGAACACTTCTCACATCACATCATTCTTCATTCCTGATTCCTCAAATACTCACCATCCATTCGACGATCTATCAAACGAAAATGCAAGAGAAACCTAGTCTTCTCTTCAAATAGAATCAATCCTTAGGATTCATCTTTTACCTTTGTAACATGATCATTCCTATGAAATAAAACAGTCATTGATCATTTGCTATCCTGCTTTTATTTGTGTTTAGTTACTTTGGAAATCATAAGCTTTTATAATCAGACACTTAGAACAAAATAGTGCTCATTCACTGTTAAGTATTCTGTCTTAGTTGACCGGATCCCTGACTTTCCACTAGCCGGATCCCTAAAGTAAGGGAACCGTGGGATCCGGGCAACAGAAGTAGATTTTAAAACATCCTCACATCAATCCATTCTTCCAAACCTTATCATATTAGCTAAACATGATACTTTAGGATCAGTTAAGTCTTCCTCAAGCTCAGTAGGTCTCACACTCACTCATAGATAACTTAGGATCACATTTAAGGTGTTTTTTATTTATCATTTTACCAAAACTCACCATATTCCCGCTCCAATGCTCATACATTGTTCCTCACATCTCAAAACACCTAGTTTGATATTTCTCTCAATTTTAGCAAATTGATTTTAGTCATCCCTACCTCAAAATAGGCCAAAAACTAGTTTTTCATTTGTTATGATTTTTGAGGAATTTTCCAAATTTCTTTTAAGTTACCATCTGATCTCTAGGATCATTTGACTCCACTTGACACTCTCAAATCTCTTAGTGTCATCCTTGATCATTCATTGGTGCTCATAAAGCCCCATTTCTTTCCATAAAAGACAATCATTAGCTATCCCCACTCATTTCACTTGATCATTTGAGTCTCGTATCATTTAAGACACCTGAGAAGACAGAAACACTCAACATATGTAGGTATTAGACTTTACTAGACATCATCTTCTTTTTCTGTGACTGCTGATAGCCGGATCCCTAGGTTTAGCCTAGACGGATCCCTCAATTGAGGGAACCGGTTGCACAGACTATGCTAAAACAACCATTTCAAGCTCTCCTTGCTAACTTGAACACTCCACCTTGTCTTAATTGACTTCCTAGATCAGTGCAACTCTGTAGTTGACTCTTGTGCATGCAAATTATTGCAATTTGAAGGATTTTAGTGGCTTAAGCCTTAAATTCACTTACTAACTCCTTTCCTTTATAAATCTCTTTGTTAGTACTTCCAAATCACCATTTAAAACCTCATTCTCAGCAACTAAAAGCCCTTATTTCTCTATCCATTTGTCATCTCATCATGAGGAAAGCTCCAAGTGCTAACTCATCCACCAAACGACCTCCCAAGAAACTTGCTCGGGTGGTTCATGAAATCTCTTCAACTGAATCATCACCCCTTAAAACCACAAACGCTAGAATTCCCTCTCAACCAACTCAACCGATCAAACCAATCCCCAAAAGGATTGTTCCCACAAAACTACCCTTGCCAAACACTACTATACCTCCAAACCAAACACCCCTATTTCCACTAAATCATCACCCTTAGTGCCTAGAGCCATATCCTTCACCACTCCACTCTTATCTCCACACCTCTACAATTTAGAGAACTTGCCTTCTAGGCCATCTCATCCTCCACCATTGCCAACATTCTCCTCAATTGAGAGAATAGCGCAACAACAAAACCATGGTGTTGAAACAACACTAGCACCGATATCTTTTTCTCCATCAAATAGTCCATTTTGTATTATGAGGAATCAACAACCGGATCACATGGAAGTAGACACCTCTCTACCACCACAAGCATCCTTAGTTGAACCACCTCCAACTTCATCAAACATACCTCCACAAAACCATTCTTCTTTTATGGAACCTCAACCCAACCTTCCATCTCAAACCACTCACTTCCTACCACCACCATTCCCTAGCCATGACAAAGATTGTTATCGTTGTCAACATGTTGAAGGTTTAGTACATGAAGTACGTGATGAGCTACGTTTCATGTTTTATCACCTCCTTGAACGTTTCGATGAGGTCAACAAACCTAAACTTCCTTGAGCTTAGGAATTCAAGTGGTGTTCTAGTCTTGTCACACCCCCAAATTACCTGTTTTGCAGCGGAATGGAATTCCTGGGGATTGACTGTCATAGCATCACAATCACAGTTATATTGAACGACCTAAAGTGTCGTTTGGAAAATACATCGTTTGATTTAATAAAATAATCAGAGTTACAACATAGGTCCCAAAAGTTTACAAAGTTTGCGGAAATATAAATATATTACAAGTCCAAACGATGGTTTTAAAAGAAAGTGCCATAATGTACAATGATGTAAGTCGACGCCGCGACTCAAAAGGTGGTTCCTTAACCATGCCATGATGATAATGCCTTAGATACCTGAGAATAAACATGCTAAAAAGGTCAACACAAAGGTTGAGTGAAATCCATAGATTTAAGTAATTTGTTTGAACACAATAATCGTAGTGTGAGTTAAATGGTTTCACACTCATCGTTAAAAACAAAATCGTATTTATTTCACTAAGTTCATGACACCAAAGCGTAAACATCGCACCAATAAAAATTGGTAATCATCGTTTCATCGCCGCCCTAATAGGTAATTTGCCAATTTACCTTAATGATTCAAATATAGTGCGCTCGATTTCCCCTAAATGGGTCAATAGGAGCGGGAGTGTTAATTCCAATAGGCCTATTCACAATATTCGCGCTCACTCGCAAGTGACTAATGGTTCATGATGTAGGGACTTCGAACATGGCAAATACTTAGTGATAATAAAACATTCGGATATAGCATGTAGTTCAAAGCATTTGTGTTCGATTAAAAATGTAGCATGTATCTCCCCCAAGAGTTTGTAAAACAGTTAAAAGAGTAAAAGTGGGGCTATGAACTCACTTGGTAGACTGGTGTGATGACAAGAGTGAGTACACTGAGGTATAGCGTGATGTTTCAATCTGGACCTATTACGAATGATATGATATGTAATGAGTTGCAATGTAATGTTATGCATGCATTTCGTATGTTATTTATACCATTTGCGAGTTAAAAAAAAATATTACTTATCGTCGAAAATACTCTTTTGTCGTCTTGACCATTCAAAAATCACTTTACAAGTATTTACGTCAAAATGTCATCCTACAATGGTTTTATAATGATTTATGGTGAAATTTTCACTTTTCGTCGTAAAACAATGTCGTCGGAATTTTCTTAAAAGTGACAAAAATGGCTTTGGAAAACTAGTCGTAAAATGGTGTACGTCGATCGTTAGAAAACGAACTCGACGGTTTTGGAAAGTTTGTATCGAAATCTAGAAGTTTCAGTTCAGGAGTTTTCGTCAAAAAGGTCTCGAACATAAAGATAATAAGGGTTAAAGATGGTGATTTTGGCTAATTGTTATGTAAAAAGTGAGTTTCGGCCAAGTTTAAACATCCGTAATTAACTTATTACAACTCCGCTATACAAACGGCTTGTCGTTTTGAAAAATATGCCCGGTGATCTTAATTTTACTAAAATACATTTTGTTCCAAAAAGTTCCACATCATGGTTAAAAACAGCCTCAAACATGGTCGATTCAGCTACCGTAACACTTGTATCGTAAAAATAATATAGTTTTTCAGAAAATAATAGTTACGGCAATTTTATGAAAACGTGCATATCTTTGTCGTTTCAAATCCGTTTTCTACGTATAATACGTCCTTAGCTTCGTATCAAAGTATACTAATATATTTTTGATAAGTCGAAATAATTTGTGAAGCTTAAGGCTCGTTTTTGACTCGAATAAAACAATAATAGGTTGCTGAATTTTCTGAAAACAATATATTTCGTCGTCAAACTTTAAAAATTCATAACTTCTTCGTTATAACTCCGTTTTTATCCGTTCAAGCGGCCACGGATTCGTTTTAAAGTATATTTTCTAAATATCAAAGCCAAAATGTCGTGCCTACTGTCGGTTTTTCCAGAAAATCAAAACAAGGACAGATTACTTTTTATAGTTATCGAAAATAGTTTTTCTCGGACAAAACCTATTCTAATCCCTTCAAATCAACTCCAAAGCTAATCTAATCCTACCATACACCTTCTTAGGGTGTCATGGGTTCCTAGACATCATCAAGACCAAAGTACACCAAGGGGATAATTATAGGATGACTTTATATATATATATATATATATATATATATATATATATCTCTAAAATCATGAAAAAAAATGGTATAAATCACATATGTCTTGCATGTTTGTACCAAAAATGAAAAGATAAATATGAGATGATAAGGAAACATGAAAAATGAAAGAAACATGCTTACTAGTGAATATGATGAGGTGCAAGTAACAAGGTTAAACCTAAATACTCTTGGTTTTTATTTCAAAACCTAATAAAGAGTATTAACTAGATTGTGTTAATAACTTGAAGTTGCAAAATTTTGATCCCTTGAAAACCCTCTATGTGGCCGGTTCTTGATGAAGGAGAAACAAGAGAGAAAATGTTTTACTACTAGGTGAATTATTTGAGAATGAATGAGATAATAATTCAAGTAAGACTTATGTAAGTGTAAGACTTTATGTTTGAGTGTAAAAGTTAACAATCAAGTAAACCATACCCATTTTAATGCCAACCCTCCCCTTGGTCGGCCAAGGGGGAGGGATTTGGTAAGATATTTGTTTTTTTTTTTTTTTTTTTTTTTTTTCTTACTTTACTTGTATAAAATTTGTCAAAAGTGAATGTGTAAGTAAATGTAGGAAATATGTAACTATTAAAGGTAAATGAGATTTTTAATATACCAAAGTAGAATGTTATGAGATCATAAAAATTGTAAAAATACATTCCTTGTGAAATTTGAGTGATAAAATAATTATCGAGTAGTTTTTAAGAACAACGTCGTAATATTATAAATTCAACGATTTATATATGAAATAAATTCAAAACACTAGTTAAACTAAAAATATAGTTTTTATAACTAAATGTAAGTATAAAAATATGTCGGGATCATTTTTGAAAGTAACGGATTAAATATTAAAAATAATAACTCACGCGATAACGTTTATTTAATATAAAAATTACGCGTTGAATGTGAAATGAAATGTCATGAATGAACTAACGTGATGCAAATGATGTAAATGAAATGTAGACTAAACTTAGTCCATATGAAATGTACGTGATGTTATGATCATGAATTCGCCGTTAAACCTTTAAGGTTACGCGAATTTGAAACAAGTAAACCAAGTTTACGATAAACGTTGAAATAGTGAGGCATAAATTGTTTCGAGAAATGACCTGAAATTGCGAGTTGTCACAAGTCTTAAGCTTAATTTAGATTGATTAGGAATCATACTTCATGTTTGGATCATTTTCTTAGTTTTAGAGTTATGTACATCATTTCTCTCGTTTTATTGAATGATATTACATGTTGTATGCTGTTTGGTTATGAAACTATGTTTAGTGCCTTAATACATAACTCTTGTTGATGTTGATATCACATTTTACATCTACGTTTCTGTCATGAGAATGAAGGTTACGGATCCCTCATTTTGGCCTAGACGGATCCCTCCCATGGAGGAACCGTGGTATCCGTGCAACAGAAGCACTTTTTATTACTAATTTGAGTCTCATTTGTAGGAAATTATGCATCATATACTTGTTTTCTAACCTTTGTTTTGTAGATTTTCAAAATACACATGAAGACTTTGACACCCTCAACAAAGGGGAGCTTTTAGTCAAAGCAAAACAATTGCAAAAACACTTGCAATACTTTCACTTAGGATTTCATTATTACTTGACGCCCTCACAAAGATCACTCGTCAAGGGGAAGCATGTTCGTCAAAAGACGAAACCATTTGCAAACATAATTGCAAAACACTCGCTTAGTCTTCCTAATTGCTTGACGCCCTCAACAAAGGGAAGCAGCCTTCAAGGGGGAGCTAAGACGAGAATTCTTCTCTTCTCTTACTCTCTATTTTTCATATTATTACTTTTCACACATTTTTCTCAAAACAATGTGTTAGTTTCTTTTTAACGCTCTTTTTGTTTCGACAAAAAGGGGGAGAAGAGAGTAAAAACTACAATTCAAACTTTTACGAATTTTAGTTTTTCCTTAAAATAATCTTATGTTTTGTCATCAACAAAAAGGGGGAGATTGTTAATACAAATAAGCCGTAAAATCGTTTATTTATATTTTACGATCTTCTATTGTTTTGTCGATAACAAACATAAAATCATTTTAACGAAACAAATAAAATACGTAAATGGTTTGAGCCAATAGTTTACTAACACACTTACATTTTTCATATAAAACACTAAACAAGTAACGGTGTTTACATTTTATAGAAATACATATGTATAACAACTAATGTTTACATAATATGGAAATGTGCATACTTATATTGTAATGGGTAATGTAATGGGTAAAAATCTAAGTACTTGACCCATTGACTAGATACATTGAATATAGTTGGGTAAAACCCAAAATCCATGACCCATACCCATGGAGCTTGATCCATAACCCATGAACCATTGCATGACATCATGCATGAAGTCATGTTGGGTATTATCCATGGTCCATGACCCATGACCCATGATCCAATGTTTAGATACATTGCATCTTGTATAACTCATGGTTCATAACCCATAACCCATAACTCGGTTTGCAACCCAAAATCTGGACTTAAGCTGACCCAGCTGGCGGATCCCTTGGATTGTACTAGCCGGATCCCTCTGGGGAGAGATCCGTGGGAACCGGGGAACAGTAGAGAAATTTTCCTATAAATAGTGAGCCATTTATCTTTTGCAACTCACCCCTTTTACACATACTCTCTCTTAGTATTGTAAACTCTCCAACCTCAGATCCTCTAGGTTCCTCTTAAAGGCGAGATCACCACCTCTTGAAGTCGAGCAAGCTCAAGTCCTTGAGTTTCCAAGCTTCGTCATCATCAAGAATACTGAAGTGATATTGTTGATAGTTCTTTCCTTCCTCCTAGAAGTGTTGTGATGAAGGCATTAGTGAAAGGTGCCAAAAGTCTGTGTCAAAGGCATTAGTGAAAGGTGCCAAAAGTCCGTGTCGAAGGCATTAGTGAAAGGTGTCAAAGGTCCGTGTCGAAGGCATTAGTGAAAGAGCCGAAGGATCATGTCAAGAGCATTAGTGAAAGGTGCCAAGGTAGTACATTCGATATGGTGCGTCGATGTACAAGATAGATAGGTTGGGTTAAAGGATATTGATATCCTTTATGTTGTTGTAATAAGGAGTGTGTCTCCTTTGGGGTTGTTGTGAATTGGTGTAGTGTTGGGTAATAGTTCCTCATGTGTAATGGAACTCGGTATCTAGCCTTGTACCAGATAAAGTGTAGGCGACGTTGTGAAGGCTTCTCCGCCACATTAAGGATCTTTTGTTGTGTAGTGCTTACGAACTCTCGAGTGGGGAACTCGGGGAGTGGAGTAGGGGCAAGGAAGGTGTCCTTATAGCCGAACCACTATAAATACTCGTGTCGTGGTTTTGTGTTCCTTACTCTTTATCCTTTGTATTACTTATTTATATGCTTATCTATCAACATCCAACACACACATTAAATAGATTGACATAAGTCGATCTAAATAGTTTAAAATGAAGTTTTAATTGGTAAAATTATTCAACCCCCTTCTAGTTTTCCACAACCTGCATTTGAAAACAAACGAGAATGGATAACTGAAAGTAGTGGATCCCTACGTGAATATGGGGTCCGATTGGTTAGCATAAACAATCTTTAGACCTACAGCATCCCTAGATGCCATGACATTATTAGTGGGGGCAGCACTAGTAGAGGCACTAGACTCAGTCATAGTGCACTGTGTTCCTAAAGGAATAGTTCTACCAGTTGGTCTCCATATCTTAGCAGGCATTGTTCTAGGCAAGGCAGTTCTTATTGAAGGACAGTGTTCACCACTTTTGATTTTACGACCTGTAGGTTTCCATTGATAACCCACATTATTGAAGTTTTTCCCTGTAGGTTTCCAAGATTGCTTAACCTGTTTTGCTTTCCAAACTTTAACAACTGGGGTTTTAACAGAAGGCCTTAAATATGACACAACACATTCATGATTACTACCATAAATTAAACAGTCATTACATGTTTTGTAAATAACAGTAGAATTCGAATTAATTACAGTACGCTTATAGCTAATACAAGAATCAACACGATTCAAATTGTTCGTCTTAAACTTATTATTCCTACGGTGGTCTTCTACTTCTTTCACTTTATCACTCTTAGCTTGCAAGGTCCTATCTTCCTTTGTATTGCCTCTAGGCTTTGACCCGCTAGCATGAGTGTCACTGCTTACTCCTGTAGAAGTAACGACAGTAATTAGTTTGTTTCACTGCTTTTTGCATTTCTGGCCTAGAAGTGTTGGGTTCTGAGGTATTCAGGGGTACATCAAAGGTAACATGCTTGATCTTAGGCATTGAAGGGGGTGCAACAACTCTATCTAGCTTTGTACTAGTTTTAGGACATGTGGCAATGACATATTCTAAGAGCTCCTGAGATTGTTTAATATACATACACGCATAGGCAACTTCACAATCAAGTGGTTTCACTATTCTTTCTTCTTCAACGATCTCATATAACTCTTTATATTGCGATTTAACCTTTGAATTTTCAACATGAAAGTGTTCGTTTTCTTGATCCAACTTATTGATGATGTTTTGATATTGAAAATTCTGAGAATCTAAAGACGGTGGTATCTGGGAGCCTACCACTTCACTCCTATTTCCCTTCAATCTGGAAATCTGAGCTTTCAATTATCAGATCGTGTTACAGTGAGCTTGAATTCGTTCCTCTCGAGAGCTTATTTCAAAATATGCATCAAATTCAGGAGCATCCAAAGATGTCTTGGCATTTGAGGTTTTGATTCTTTCTTCTAGATGTTGATACTTTAATTGCAAATTAAGATAATTGGCTTCTAATTTAGAAAAATGCCTGACCATGTTATCATGATAATCTTTTTGGATTTTTTCTTGTAATTGTAAATTCTCAGCTTCAAGCTCATTAACACGATCCTGGGCAACTTTAAATGCAAGAGACAGATCATGGAATTAAGAAGCAGTTAAAGCAGAATAAGTGGCAATATAATCACATCCTTGGCAATACATCTGGCAATCAAATTCTCATTGAGGATGTGAATATTCTTTCTCTCAATCTCATAGCGTTTAAGCTCATTTGCATTATCTCTTGTCTCGTTTTCCATTTCATTAAACATCTTTTTCATTTCTTTAACTTCAGTATCTAAGGCCTTTTGAATACCCTCGAAGTGTTCTTTTACTTGTTTAAAGAATGGAATAACCTCAGTAATATAACATTCTTTTGTTTGCTCAAAACCCCTTTCCCCTTCAGTAATACTTGTTGGTGTGATTCTCTTCGTACATGTTTTATCGAAATTAGCAAATAGTTGGTAGATTACGTATATGCTAATTAAAGTTTTACACTGTGTAGGAAGAGTCTAGGCACTAAATGCATCGGTGTATTGGGAGGATACACCGTAGCCGCATGTAATTTCCTAAGGGGGTGATTATTTTCAACAAGTTATTTGGCCTTCTTCATATCTATGTCTAACTTCCAAAACATTTGTTCAGGGGTTAATTGAGTTTGAGGTTTGAAAGTGGCTAAGAATTTTTCCTTGGGATAGTTGGGAGTTTTGAAATTTAATCATCTCATAACAATTTCAGGGTTATTCATGTAGGATCATTCATTTTATGTTGTTTGATGATTCGGGTGGTCTAGGATGGTGATAGTATATGAATGCCATGTTTAGAGAGATGAAGAGAGTAGGGAGGGTGATTCTATAGAGATAAACAAAAAGAGAAAAGGTTAGATTGAATGAGAAGCACCACCCCTTCCAAGGATGGAAGGGGTATTTATAGTTACAGACTACACGCCCTCCTGTCGGGCTGTGGATCAGGCATACAGTGGGTAAAGACTTGTCCTTCCTCCACGGTGTTACTCTAAACTACAGTAATAACTAAGCTAATAACTAACTAATAAACTAATAAATAATGATATGTCTGCGAGCTAACTTATGCTAGATTATATTTGGGGTGACCGACTCTTCACTATGGAATTTCTAATTCCTAACAATCTCCCCCTAAGGGAGGTCACCCCATGTTTTACATTATGAATCCTAGCATTCTATTTTATCTTCAGTCTTGAGCTCGTAGACTTTAATTCTTCACATCCGCAATCTTTGTGCTTTAGCAGTGATTCTTCAAAGTCCGACTGCTTTGTACTTTAAGTGGAGATCTTTGAACTGATCCACATCTTGTTAATCTTCGAGCTTTCATTGAGATCATCAGCCACAACAAATCTCTGGATCACCCATTGTTGTGTTGCCTTCACGTGATGTTGTGACTTCTGGACTGACATGCTCACACTTTCTGGATCATGACATCTTTTCATCAGAGTAGCGGAAGCTTTACTGGTTCATGATATTTGCAGCTATCAGAGCCAGGTTATGTAGATATGCACTTGTCATGATGTTCTTCATTTAAGCGTGTATGTTGTGAGCATGCAGTTGTGAATTGACTTCTCAATATCGATCAGCTGCAAACGTCCAATGTTCCTACAAACAACAGTTAGCACTAAAACTCTCGAAAGTGTCCTTGTTTACTTTCGTTGAATATAGTTGCAAGAACCACGGTTCCCCGTTGATCAGTATAAATACTGCCTGTGATCAGGTAGAATTCTGAAGAATCTCCTTGATAGGGTTTCGCAGCTTGATCTAGCCGTTCTCAAACCGGAGCGTCCCAAAGTAGACAACACGGAGTGAGTGAACCAACGAATTGAGATTCACTGATTGATGAAAAATTGATTTGAAAAACAATCACGTATTGCTTGAAGAAAGAGTTTTGCAATACGATCAAGGTTTTATGAGAAAGATCAATTTTCAATCAGAAATACTTTTTGTATATGAAAAAGAATACACATTCGATGTGCTAGAGAAAAGAAGAGATTTGCACATCGAACGGTTTTTCCAAAAGTATTTTTTCAATCAGAGATACTTTTTGTGTTTGAAATATGAATACACATTCGATGTGCTAGAGAAAAGAAGAGATTTGCACATCAAACGATTTTCCAAAAGTATTCGTCAATTCATTTCCTGGACCAAGGTTGATTCAAGAATGAATCGCCCCATCGTTTCTATCCAGTTGTCACAAGCTTAATCTTTTGAAAAGATCTCACATGTCACCTACCAAGAGCTTGTTTGATGTTGGCTCTAGAAGGATTTCCATCTTCATCGTGAATACTTTACATATCACTCGGATGTTCTGGCAATACCACAAGGATAATGCGTAGGACTCTTAATATATACTTACTTTCCACATTGTGTGAAACAGCAAGTCTTCATTAATTTTGTGTCCTAATGAGATTTTGTGGATGATCTCTTGGCTCTAGACTCAACTGTGCATTTTGGTTTCCTATTTCGGAGACTAGGGAGAGGGTCTCCTTCTTCAATATCATCAATCTCTAAGAGAAAGTCGATAGATTATGTAGGTTCCCCGTGAGAATGAAACAAGTCCTTTTAAGAGGAACTTGAGTAGCTTGGGAAGTTAGGTGCAGTGCGTCACTGGGTCCATGACGTCTTGTCTTCAATACCGGTGTTACCTTGGTAACAGCCAGTAGCATATGAATTGAACCCGGTTTCTGCCCTAAGGTTGAATTATTGGAGGGCTATTTCTTTTCACCCTTTTCTCATTTCATTTCTTTTTCATTCTTCAACCCCTTTAGTGCTTACCGAGACTTCATTACTAGAACCTTGTTGGGTTTGTTTCAGTACTAGCTCTGTCTCAGTCGACACTCTTCCTATATTCTCATTTTTCTCCTTTTTTCAATATACCTAAGGACTCTACACTATCTAGTGGATTGTCCCTGGGTAGATCCCTCCGGTTCTGGCTGGATCGTGGGAACTAATACATAACCTTACCATCCTTATAACACCATGCATAAAGTAAAATGGTCGGTATTTGGTACAGTTCTTTCCTTCTTGAAACCACTTGACAAATCATTTGGAAAATCAATCAAGGTACTTGTGATATAATATCAAAGCATTTTGTACCTTAATTGTTTTGATCATTTAGAAATGCTCCCCCTCAACATGTGTATATGATTTGAAATTGTTTAGCACATGGAGGCAAGAGTTCTTTGAAACAATTTCTTGATCACAATTTCCTTAGAAAAAGCCTTTTGATTTTCATGGTAAATTCTACCCCTCAAAATGTGCGTTGGTTGTTTGAAATCATTTAACACATAGAGGAAGGAGTTCTTTGAAGTACTTTCACGATCACACAAGCCATTAAGAAACCATTTAGAAAATCAATCAAGGTACTTTATGTTGAAACATAGAAATCATTGTACCTTGAAAGTTTATTTTCTTTTTGAAATGCTCCCCCTCAGTATATGCTTCGAGATTCGAAAGCGTTTAGCACATATGAGAGAGCAGCATGCACATTTGAATCAAAATGATCACCTTTTATCTGTTAGGAATTAGAAAATTCCATGTTAAAGTGTCGGTCACCCCAATTATGATCTAGCATAAGTTAGCTCGTAGACGTGTCGTTATTTTCGTTGTTTAGTAGTTTATTAGTTATTTAGTAGCGTAGTTTAGTGTAGTGTAACACCGTGGAGGAAGGACGGGTCTTTACCCACTGTATCCCTGATCCACAGGCCGATAGGAGGTCGTATTTCATGTAACTATAAATACCCCTTCCATCCATGGAAGGGGTGGTGCTTTCAATCTAATATTCTACAATTTGTGAAGTAACTCTCTACCAAGAAAACACCCAACTCTCTAACTTTCTCTCTCTAATGGCTAACATGTATTTTGATCTCCCAAGACCACCCGAATCATCAAACACAATAAAATAACGATCCTACAATTGGTACCAGAGCCAAGGTTATTATGTCTTGATGATTTGTGTGGTTTCGTATATGGTTTGAAGCAGTTTCTGAAATATTTCTTATCACTAAATATTCTGTCTTCATACATATTTCTTGTCCATTGTCCATTGTGTCAACTGTTTTCATACATGTATGATCCTTTTTGGTCAAAAAAGTCTTGCTTTATCACGTTTATATCATTCTGTCTTGTGTCCTTTTCAGGTCCAAACAGTTTGTATCTATTTGTATGATTTTTCTTGTACCATATCTGTGAATGTTATGGTTGTCAAAACTGGTCATCTTCACTTGTGGTCAAAAAATGGTCTTTAATCTGGTTTTAATAAGCCTGTGAATGGTCATGACTGTTTTCACAGCGAGTTATGGTCAAAACAGAAGTTTTTCTGGGTTATTTCTTCACAGCGAGTTGGTCACTTGTCATCACTAATGTCCAGATTCACTGTATTGCAATAGCGACTTGCTTTTGAGCATAGCGACTTAAAAACGACCTTAAAGACCTAGCGACTTGTTATTTAACAAGTCGTAGCGAGTTAGCTTAGCGACTTGGCTTAGCGACTTGGCTAGCGAGTTGGCTAGCGAGTTGGCTTAGCGAGTTGGCTAGCGAGTTGGCTTAGCGACTTGTTGTAGCGACTTATGCTAGCGACTTGGGGACTTGTGCTAGCGACTTGGGGACTTGTGCTAGCGACTTGGGGACTTGGGCTAGCGACTTGTGGCAATGACCTTTTGACTGATGCAATATGACAGAAAGGATGAAGAAGAAGATCTTTATTGACCTCGACAATTAATATCAAATACCAAACATCATCGACCTCAGGTCATCAAACCATCACTGGTCCTAGAACAATAATTCAAAACTTCAAGTTTAATCCAAACCAACAACTCCAATCAAATATCTATCCTATGCATTAGAAACTAATTCCCATCATCTAACAAAGACTCCAACAACATGAAATCTACATCAAGATCTCAGCTTCTTTTCATTTTCGTGCTATACAATAACCTCAAATATTCAAAGATCAAAACACGAAATGAAAACCATCACAGATCTCTTTCAAAAGCATTGTTTTTTATTCGAATTTATATAAGTAGAGACTAAAACATTCTTGTTTCATCTCTTCTTTCATTCGGTGACAAGAAAAACAGAAAATTAAAAAGTGAATCTCTGATTTGATTTCGTGCATATTCTCAAGGAGACATCGGTTGCATCTCTTCCCACGATATATCATTATCCTCATCGACTCCTATTTGAAGTTTTGCTTCTTTATTAATGTTCGAACTATAAAGAATGACAAAACCATTAGGCTTCATCATGTCTTTGTTTCGATTGACATCTAAGAAAGAAATGAAATATCAAAACCTACCTGGGTCTCTTTATAATGATCTCGAACCCAACTCAACAACTCGAGCCATCCCTGTGGCATATTCGATTGAGGTATCACTCAAGCCATCCCTGTGGCTAGGTCGAAATGAGTAGTTATCTAAGATGGTTTTCACTGGAGTATCTTGATGAAGGTATATGACAAACTTTTGTGTCTACGGTTTGCTCAAGATGATACGATTTAGATGAAAGAGGCGGACACATAATTGAGAGAGATTTTTAGGTTGAGGTGTGTGAAATTATGTGAGAGGCGGATGTATCTGGATATGATATTAGGGTTACACATTTTTTAGGGTTAAGAAGTGTTTAAGTGACTTATATACACCCCGTAAATTAGGGCAACTCTTATTTTGATCGGGTGTGAGAAATGGGCTGAGAGGTGGGCCTACCGTGTTTTACTTTGTCTTGGGCTTAGAAAGTTTGTGTTGGGTTGCATTTCTTTTAATTGGATTGTGAGGTATTTCGTGGGTGATGTATTTTAATTGGAAAGTTAAAGAGCTATCATGTCATGTGAACGAAAAATGAAAAGATGGTGCTACAGAAAATATTTGATGTTATCTGAGTATAATGTTGTGATAATATTTGGCACAATGTCTGGATGTGAGATCGGTTGGATAAGACTTGGACTTGGATATTGGATAATGTGTTCTCACTGATTGGATCAGATATTAAGTCATGTGCAGAACTTTGTACTTGCATTGGTTATAAGCGTTATATTAAACCCCCATTGAATTAAGATTAGATCATAAACTTAAGATTTGATGATATGAGGTTTATGAGATTTGTTATAATGTCTTGATGATGAGTTTTAATGACAAGATTGATGATAAGATTTGGTATGATGTTGAGATTTGATGGGATGTGAGGTTTGGTACTTTGGTGAATGCATTTTCACGGAAAATATTATGTCTCGGCTTGAGTTAATGGTTGAACAAAGTGGACTTCGGGGTTGTTTGGACTGTATCTCTTATTTGGATTTGAAGTGAGGTTTTTCCGGGCCTGTTTACTTATTTCGTCTTCTTTCTTTCTACCCTTCCGCGAAGATGACTTGATTGGGCATTTATAGAGGGTGATAAAGACTTGGCTATTTAGTTATGTTTGTGATTCTTTCTCGCTAACCCACAACGTAACCATCACTTCAGTGTCTCACTCAGTTGAGAATGTCAAGAGGTTTTGTACATCGGGTACACCGTTTCTTCTTCACAAGGATTAGTACAGGTTTAAGTAACAAATCAGGGGATTTTCACTTCATGATCAAGTTTGGCATATCG
Source organism: Chrysanthemum seticuspe (assembly GCA_019973895.1). NCBI lineage: Eukaryota > Viridiplantae > Streptophyta > Magnoliopsida > Asterales > Asteraceae > Chrysanthemum > Chrysanthemum seticuspe. Next base: position 258,049,467 of record BPTQ01000008.1, on the reverse strand, counting down.
GGTTTACTTCTCAATGTGGTCACTACAATAGCCGACATAATGCGTGAATGATGTGTGTACCAAGGTGTTGATTGGATGGTTGATGATGTTGGATTTTGAACCGTTGATGAACCCGTGCATGTTCCCCTAAAACAAGATATTCACCGAAACCAAAATTGTCATTACACATTCAAGCTGACATTGTTTACGGTTTTGTCTTGATTTTGTAAAATCCCGCGAAAGAACCTATTTCTCGGTTTAAATCATAGACTTGTAAAATCCCGTGACAATGGAAACATCCTGGTATTAGTAAAGTGCATTTCCGGATCTATCTTATGGTTTATTCTTGGTTTTGTAAAATCCCGCGAAAGAAATTATTTCTCGGTTTAAACCATAGAGTTGTAAAATTCCGTAATGATGGAACCATCTTGGAGAAGAGAAAGTGTAATTCTGGATCTTACTTGATGCTGGTGCTACGGTTTCTGCTTCAAAGAAGGGATAAAAGGATGTACCTCATGAATTGGGTGTTTGTTTGGGTTGTCTTCATGGCAGTTTGGTTATTACATGGTTTTACGGGGTTATGTGCTTTTAACCATGGTCGGGATGAATCCATTATCATAGTTCACTTAAAACGTCAAAGGAGGCTAGATTTGAACTTTTATTCAGAAGATGTGACAACGGCGTTAATTCAATATTATTTATTTGAGGTTGAAGTGAATTATCACGGGCGAGTGTACTTAGTATCTGAAGGTATCGGGGATGGTTGGATGAAGATTCTTCGAGATCCTTGTTCGAGCTTATTATCAAAAACGAAGACTTGGAAATCTAGTTATTGTTGGGTGACTTTTACCTCTTCTTTTACCACTTGGGGGAATTGGGCTCTTATCACCTCAAAATAACTATCACTTAAAGGAGTTACGTTGTAGTGCTCAGTGTCACATTCAATTGTGGATTTTCAAGAGGTAATGTACGTCTATTACTTGATGGTTGGTTGGGTGAAGAGTATAGAGTACTTAGATATTCAAATGGGCATGAATTCTCGACACCGCTCTTTGTTACATATGTGCAAGTTTAAGTCATGAGTTCGGGGTAGTTTACTTCAGGGTCAAATTCATTATATCGGGTTTTCTCCATCAGTTGTCACGACAAAGAGCCTACAGAATGATAATGGGGATGATTACATGTTTTGCTAAGAAGAGAAGAAAAGAGAGAGACAATGACGTCTGTTCACATTAGTTCAGGCCACGTACTCCAAAGAAAAGAAAAGTGTACGTGTCAGTGCGCTTTATCTTCTGAAGAAGAGAAATCTTCTTATTATGACCATTCTCATCAACATGCTTCATACTTTTTCCATGCGCTTCAGTCATCAAGTGAACCGGGCTACCACTGATTGTTTTTCTTATTCCACTTGCTTAACTATTATGACGATGGCGACATCATGTGCTAATTTTGCGGGGGAGAAGTGTGAATAGAATACTTTTGGATGATTTCACTTATTTAGTCAAGAATGGCATCTCCGTATGCAATTCTTGAGGGGGAGAAGAAGTGTGAATTTTTTGCATAGTTGATTGATAGTTGAGAATATAAATGGTCATACGGCTCTAAACTCATGTAAGATCCGAGCTTCTTCTTATCGGGTAATCTTCACATGGAGTTTCTTCAAAGAGCCGTTAGTTGACATCTTCACTCGGACTGATGAGTTTATCGACAAAGTGCTTCCGGTTAATGCTTCACGTATACATCAACATGATGATTCCGAACAATCTATCTGTTCTTGTTTGATGTGATTGGTAGTTTGGTGTTACCATTTCGTGTGTTCGCTGCGGCCTGATTGCTGATTTCCTTGATGAACATCTTTCTGTTCTTGTTTGATTGGGAGGGATGTTAGTTAAAGGGATTTGCAAGATGTAAGTTAATTGGGATGCTTTTTGGTGGGATTCTTTTTGGTGTGAGTTGAAGATGTTAACTATCTATTCCCCAACTGCACAATCTTGAAGAAGGTCGAGTCTACAGTCTGTTCTACATTCTCTGCTACATGTTAGAAGACTAAAGACGAGTTGCATTTAACGATCTAAAGACTTCTTCTTAATCTGGGCATTTATCAAACAGATTGTCGGTTTAGGGGAGAGCACTAATTGGGAGAGAGTGATATGTCAAATTTAATCCCCAATTAGACTTGCTCACATTATTCAACATGTTAATTCTCACAAAGACTTCAAGCGATCTTCTCAACAAATTTCAAGTATTTGGGCATTCAAAGAGTTGCTGATTCTGAAGTATAAAAAACCAGAAAGGGGGAAGGAGACAAGCATCTAAACGCGAGTAAACTTGATGTACTTAATACTTCTAAGAAATTGAAGATATCCCGGGAAGACAAATGTTATTACCGCAGAGAAACTCAAGTTTTGACTCATGGCGAGTAAACTTGATGAACTTAATTCTTCTAAGTGATTGAAGATATCCCGGGAAAACAAATGTCATGACCGCAGAGAAACTCAAGGTTTTACTCATCAAGGCGTTTAGTATTCTTATTCCAACTATGTGGGGGAAGCGATGGAAGAGTTAGTTTCTGAAGATAAAAGAGGTACACAAGTGCGTGATGATCTCGATGTTATCACAATCATCAGAGGAAAGAGAATTGTGTACATTGGAGGCGCTCAGCTGTTTCACTTGAGGGCTTAATCAGTGATTCAGAGATATAATCACTTATTTTGGAGTTGACATCTGCAGAGATTGTCATCCGCAGAGATAATCAGTGACTTGGCTTGCTTCTTCAATGTTATCAGTTATTCATTCCTTGTGTATTGGTATACTTCGGATACTTGAGCTTCATACACGATCATCAGGGAAGAAAAATGTGAACATGGGAAGGTGTTTTCATTTCCCTCATGATGTGTATTCGGGAGAGCTCTTGGATATTGGTGTACTTCGGGTTCTTGAGCTTCATACACGATCATCAGGGAAGAAAAATGTGAACATGGGGAGGTGTTTTCATTCCCCTCATGATGTGTATTTGGGAGAATTCTTGAGCATTATACAAAGAGGCTGACTGCATCAACTCAACTACTTGATGGAATTGTTCTCTTGACACCTTTTTGGAATGGATTGCTTCAGACTTCAGTGGAAAAGAAATTTGAGAAGAAATTTAAAGAGTGGGATGATACGTTGCTGTTCTTGTTGATGATATAACCCCGAACAAAGAATCTAGATTATCGTTCTTAAAAGGAGCAGCGGGATTTATGATAATGGTGTGCTTCTTTGTGCACCTGGCTAAAGCAAGCTTGAAATAGAGCTTCGAATCTGCTCATCTAATGGATTTTCGGTTTGGGGGGAAGCTGCCAAAGTCTCTCTTTCTCAAAGGCTCATGTTCTGTCTTCTATTCTGGAGCCTCGATTTGCTTTGGTGGTGAATGTTTAAGAGATGATGACTTCTATCTTCTACAACGGGGCTGCTTGATATCCTTATCTCGGTACTCGTATCATCATCTTCTTTTACTATATCATCTTCTCTATCTTTGTATATATTTTTCAGAAAAGCAAAATACAAAAATATAAAACCAGCAAAACCAAATACAAAAATAGAAAACCTCAAAAAGAAAATAGAAAAATATAAAACCTTCAAAAATCCATAAAAATCAGAAAATTTCAAAATACCAAAAATTTGTTTTCTAAAGACATGTCTTCTGGTATCGATAACATCTACGGTCTTAGAAATGTCATTCAATAATGGCACGGGACCATAGATGAAGTTCGAGCAGGAGGTGTAAATATTTCTTTCAAAACATGTCACAAAAAATGGCTTACAGTTACTTCAGACTGTAACCCGCGCTTAAATTAATGGCTTACAGTTATTTCAGACTGTAACCCGGGCTTCAAACTATGGCTTGCTATTATTTCTGATAGCAACCCACTCTTCAAAGAGGAAAGTGCTATGCTTAAACTATTTTCAAAATATTTCGTGCACTTATCCTAAAGACAAAATGAGGAAAGTATGTCGAAGGACTGCTGTTCCTACTCAAATATTTTTTCGTCTAAAATTCTTCAGAAAAATATTTGTTTTAACTTAATGGTGGTAAATGAGTTGCTATTAAATCAATCAGAATCAGTGTTTTCGTATTAATTTGCAAACTCAATCAATGACTTATGCGCTTTTAAAATTTTTTCAAAAAAATGAGTCATTGATTGAGGGGGAGAATGTTTTCAAATCTATATCATCTAACAAGCTTTCTTAATTATCCTACGTGCTTAATTAAAAATGATATTTGCCTATGTCGAAGGACTAGGAATTTAGGATATGATTGTTAGGTTTAGATGATTAGAGTTTGATTAACACATAAACCCCATGCCTTATATGATCTGATTGTTATGATGAATTGACTTTAATTAGTCGATTGCTGTTATGGGTGATGTCGACCACCATATATTTGTATGTGTGTTCACTAACGTATGCAGGTATATTGGTATAAAAGAATGTTCCCGATCCGGATCCCACAATTGAAGATGATTGGATGCCGAAAGGAAAAGGTAACTATATCTTGGGTTGACAAATGAAAAAACGGAGCTTAATTGGACTTCTATGGAGAGTTGGCATATATGCAACGTAAGAGGTCTCACTGCATCGGTAGATGGTTTTCTTCTAAGTGATTGAGAAACGGAGCTTAATTTGACCTCAGTTGGCATTCAAAATGCAACGTAAAAAGAAGTCTCACTGCATCAGCAGATGGTTTTTCTTCCAAACCCTACAGCAACAAAAACGGAAGCTTCTCATCCACCTAACGTATCTTTGTGCAGGGATAATAGTGATGATACCATTTTTCTAAAACTTTGAATAAAATTGTTTTTGAAAATGGAAAAATATTGTTTTGAAAATAAATTGGACTAAAATTTGAAAATCACCGGACTTCTTTTTAACAAAACCTAAGTCACTCAATTATTGACTTCTGTCATGGATTGAGGGGGAGAGTGATTTAAAATAAATTATTTTCAATCAATATTGCTTCATAAAAGTCCGGATTGTACAATATAAGTGGTGATCAAAAGATTTAATGTTATGTCATGGTATGATTTTTTCTTTAGAATCAAGGTCTTTCAAAATGAAATTTTTTCTGTTCTTGTTTGATTGTGAAATTGTTTTGTTTTACTTAAAAGATCTCTTAAAAACTATCATACCTGACACTAACAATCTTTAATGTCTTAAAATGGTCCTTATCTGTCATTTTTCAAAATCACATCTTGCCACGTCTTTCCCCAAAATTTTCTAAATAATTTAAATCTTTTGGGATTACAATTCTCAAATGGTTTGAAATTTTTGATCGCGGGAGAGATCGTGATTTAAATCTCAAATCTGTTTTAATGGAATTGGTTTTAGTCCTTCAAAGGCACTCCTGCCTCCATGTGCCAAACGATTTCAAATACACAATGCACATGTTGAGGAGGAGGATTTATCCAAAAACCAGATGAGTATTTAAACAAGGCCACATTTTCTCCCATGTTTTCTAAACCTAATTAAATCACTTGGGATCCAAAATCTCAAAGGATTTGATATTTTTGATCGGGGGAGAATTTGTGATTTAATAATGAAATTTGATAAAAGTTGATCGTTTTGATTCAGTTGTGCAGGCTGCTCTCTCATATGTGCTAAACGCTTTCGAATCTCGAAACACATATTGAGGGGGAGCAAAACCATCGAGGTACAAAAGTTTTTTTAAAAGAGATTATAAAGTACCTTGATTGTGTTTTCAAATGGTTTTCTTAATGGATTTTGTGATTGTGGATGTGCTTCAAAAGAACTCTTGCCTCTATGTGATAAAATGTTTTAAAATATCCTATGCACATATTGAGGGGGAGAATTTTACCAAGAAAATCAAATGGCTTTTTCGTATGAAAATTGTGATCAAAGAAAATATTTCAAAGTCCTCTTGCCTCCATGTGGCAAACAATTTCTAAATCACACGCACATGTTGAGGGGGAGGTTTTCTAAATGATCAAAACTATTAGGGTACAAAATGCTTTGATCTCGTATCACAAGTACCTTGATTGTTTTTCCAAATGATTTTTCAATTGGTTTCAAGGAAGAATGAACTGTACCAAAAGACCGACCATTTTACTTTATGTATGGAGTTATAAGGATGGTGAGGTTAGGTATTTGTTCCCACAATCCGCCAGAACCGGAGGGATCTACCTAGGGATAATCCACTAGATAGTGTAGAGTCCTTAGGTATGATGAAAAAAGGAGAAAAGTGAGATATGGGAAGAGTGCGGACTGAGACAGAGCTAGTACTGGAATAAACCCAACAAGGTTCTAGTAATGAAGTCTCGGTAAGCACTGAAGGGGGTTGAAGAATGAAAAAGAACTGAATGTGAAAAAGGGTGAAAAGAAATAGCCCTCCATCAATTCAACCTTAGCACAGAAATCGGGTTCAATACATATGCTACTGGTTGTTACTAAGGTAACACTGGTATTGAAGACAAGACGTCATGAACCCAGTGACGCACTGCACTACAACTTCCCAAGCCACTCAAGTTCCTCTCAAAAGGGCTTGTTTCATTCTCACGGGGAACTGACATAATCTATCGACTTTCTCTTAGAGATTGTTGATATTGAAGAAGGAGACCCTCTCCCTAGTCTCCGGCACAGGAACCAAATATGCACTATTGAGTCTAGAGCCAAGAGATCATCCACAATATCTCATTAGGACACTAAATTATTGAAGACTTGCTGTTTCACACAATGTGGAAAGTAAGTATATATTAAGAGTCCTACGCATTATCCTTGTGGTATTGCCAGAACATCCGAGTGATATGTAAAGCATTCACAATGAAGATGGAAATCCTTCTAGAGCCAACATCAAACAAGCTCTTGGTGGGTGACATGTGAGATCTTCTCGTAAGATCAAGCTTGTGACAACTGGATAGAAACAATGGGGAGATTCACTCGTGAATCAACCTTGGTCCAGGATTGGAATTGACGAATGCTTTTGGAAAAACCGTTCGATGTGCAAACCTTCTTTTCTCTAGCACGTCGAATGTGTATTTATTTCAAATTCAAAAAAAAAGTATCTCTGATTGAAAAATACTTTTAGAAAAACCGTTCGATGTGCGAATCTCTTCTTTTCGCTAGCACGTCGATTGTGTACTATTTTCAAATACAAAAAGTGTTTTGATTGAAAAATTGATCTTTCTTATAAAACCTTTGTCGTATTGCAAAACTCTTTATTCTAAGCAATACGCGATTGTTTTTCAAATCATTTTTCATCAATCAGTGAATCTCAATTCGCTGGTTCACTCACTCCGTGTTGTCTTCTATGAGACGTTCCGGTTTGAGAACAGCTAGAACAGCTGCGAAACCCTGTCAAGGAGATTCTTAGGAATCCTACATGATCACAGGCAGTACTTGTACTGATCAACGGGGAACCGTGGGCCGTGTACCTCAATTCAACGAAAGTGATCAAAGACAATTTCGTGCGCTTTATTGCTAACTGTTGTTTGCAGGTACATTTGGACGGTTGCAGCTGATCAGAATTGAGGAGTCAATCCAAAGCCGCATGCTCACAGCATCCACACTTAATTTGAAGTAATCATGACTGGTGCATATCTACATAACCTGGCTCTGATATTTCATACTATGCATCTGCTTCGCTGCTGCAAATATCATGAACCAGTAAGGCTTCCGCTACTCTGATGGAAAGATGTCATGATTCAAAAGTGTGAGCATGTCGGTCCGAAAGTCACAACTTCACATGATGGCAACACAATAAAGGGTGATCCAGAGATTTACTGTGGCTGATGATCTCAATGAAAGCTCGAAGATCATCAAAGATGTGGATCAGTTCAAAGGCCTCCACTTAAAGTACTAATCTATGCGGACTTGGAAGAATCACTGCTTAAGCACAAAGATTGCAGAATTGAAGAATTGAAGTCTACGAGCTCAAGAACGAAGTCAAAGATAGAATGCTAGGAAGCAAAATGTATTTCATGGGGTGACCTCCCTTAGGGGGAGATTGTTAAGAATTAGAAAATTCCATGTTAAAGTGTCGGTCACCCCAATTATGATCTAGCATAAGTTAGCTCGTAGACGTGTCGTTATTTTCGTTGTTTAGTAGTTTATTAGTTATTTAGTAGCGTAGTTTAGTGTAGTGTAACACCGTGGAGGAAGGACGGGTCTTTACCCACTGTATCCCTGATCCACAGGCCGATAGGAGGTCGTATTTCATGTAACTATAAATACCCCTTCCATCCATGGAAGGGGTGGTGCTTTCAATCTAATATTCTACAATTTGTGAAGTAACTCTCTACCAAGAAAACACCCAACTCTCTAACTTTCTCTCTCTAATGGCTAACATGTATTTTGATCTCCCAAGACCACTCGAATCATCAAACACAATAAAATAACGATCCTACATTATCAAATTTCATAATTAAATCACAAATTCTCCCCTGATCAAAAATATCAAACCCTTTGAGATTTTGAATCCCAAGTGATTTAATAAGGTTTGGAAAACATGGGAGAAAAAGTGGCCAGGTTTAAATTCTCATCTTGTTTTTGGATAAATGCTCCTCCTCAATCATGTTCATCATGTATTTGAAATCGTTTGGCATATGGAGGCAGAAGTGCCTTTAAAGGACTAAAACAAATCTGAGATTTAAATCACGATCTCTCCCCCGATCAAAAATTTCAAACCAATTGAGATTTGTGATCCCAATTGATTTAAATTATTTAGAAACATTTGGGGAAAGACGTGGCAAGATTTAAATTTTGAAATTGACTGATGAGGACCAATTATAGACATAAAAGATTGTTAGTGTCAGGTATGATAGTTTTTAAGAGATCTTTTAGTAAAATAAAACAATTTCACAATCAAACAAGAACATAAAAAATTTCATTTTGAAAGATCTTTGAGTTTTAAAGAAAATCATACCATGACATAACATTAAATCTTTAGATCACCACTTATTTGTACAAACGGACTTGATAGATGAAATATCGCTTGAAAATATTTAATATTGAAATCACTCTCCCCCTCAATCAATGACTGTAGTCGTTGATTGAGTGACTTAAGTTTTGAAAAAGTGAAGTCCAGTTGATTTCCAAAATTTAGTTCAATTTATTTTCAAACAAATATTTTCCATTTTCAAAAACAATAATTTTGAAATATTGTTTAAAATGGTATCATCCACTACTTTTCCTGCACAAAGATACGTTAGGTGGATAAGCTGCTTCTGTTGTTGCTGTAAGGCTGGAAGAAAACCGTCTGCAGAAGCAGTGAGACCTCTGAAGTTGCATCTATCGTGCCAACTATCCATGGAGAGGTCTGATTAAGCTTCGTTTCTTTATTTGTCGACCTAAGAAATAGTTATCCTTTCCTTTCGGCATCCAATCATCATCTTATGTGGGATCCGGATCGCGAACATTCTTTTAAACCATGTTATCTGCATACGTTAGTAAACACAGATAGACATATATGGTGGTCGACAACACCCAAACAGCAATCGACTAATACAAGTCAATCCAACATATCAATCAAATCATACAAAGGCATGAGGATTATGTGTTCATCAATCTCTAATCATCTAAACCTAACAATCATATCCTAGATTCCTAGTCCTTCAACATAGGCAAACATCTTTTACAGTTAAGCATATAGGATGATTTATATAAGCCCGTTAGATGATATAGATTTGAAAACATTCTTCCCCTCAATCAATAACTCATTTTATAAAAGTTTTAACCATGCTGAAGTCATTGATTGGGTTTTGCAAATTTATGAAAAATTGATTCTGATTGATTTTCAAGCAACTCGTTTACCATTATTTTGTTAAAACAAATATTTTTCTGAAGAATTTTGAGAAAGAAAAACATTTGTGTAGGAACGGCAGTCTTTTTGACGACATGCTTTCCTTGATTTGTCTTTGGATAAGTGCACGAATTTATGAAAATCGTTTAAGCGCAACACTTTCCCTCTTTGAAGAACGGGTTGCTATCTGAAATAATAGCAAACCATGGTTAAGCGCAGGTTACAGTCTGAAATAACTGCAAGCCATAGTCTGAGACATGTTTTGGAAAAAATATTTACACCTTCTGCTTGAACTTCATCTATGGTCCCGTGCCATTGTTGAATGACATTTCTAAGACCGTAGATGTTATCGATACCAGAAGACATGTCTTGAGAAAACATATTTTTGGTATTTTTCAATTTTTTGATTTTTATGGGTTTTTGTTGGTTTTATATTTTTCTATTTGGTTTTAGTTGGTTTTATATTTTTGTATTTGGTTTTTAATAATTATTTACAGATAGAGTAGATGATATAGTTTAGGACGATGATGATATGAGTACCGAGATAAGGATATCGAGAAGCCCCGTTGTAAAAGATAGAAGTCATCATCTCTTAAACATTCACCACCAAAGCATTCGAGGCTCCTGAATTGAGAGAAATTGAACCCTCTGAAAGTGAGACTTTGGCAGCTTCCCCCCAAATCGTAAATCCTTTTGTTGAGCAGATTCGAAGCTCTATTTCAAGCTTGCCTTAGCCAGGTGCACACAGAAGCACACCATTATCATCGATCTTGCTGCTCATTTTAAGAATAATCATCGTGATTCATCGTTCGAGGTTATATCATCCAACAGAACAGCAACGTATCATCCCACACATAAAACAATCTTCTCATATTTCTTTTCTATTGACGTCTGAAGCGATCCATACCAAAAGGTGTCAAGAGACAAATTCCTCCAAGTAGTTGAATTGATGCCGCCAGTCTCTTGGAATAAAGCTCAAGAACCCGAATACACATATACCCAAGGACAGAGAAACTTATAACATCGAAGTAGCAGATTAAGTCCGATATCCAAAGAATAACCCCGAAGTATACTTTTCTCTCCTCTGAAGAAAGTGTATGAAGCTCAAGAACCCGAAGTACCCGAATGCCCAAAGAGAGAATAACCGATAACATTGAAGTAGCAGGCCGAATCACTGATTATCTTTGCAGATGTCAACTCCGGAATAAGTGATTATATCTCTGAATCACTGATTAAGCTCTCAAGTGAAACAGCTGAGCATCCCCAATGTACACAATCTCTCTCCCCTGATGATTGCGATAACATCGAAATCATCACACACTTCTGTACCTCTTTTATCTTCAGAAACTAACTCTTCCATCTCTTCCCCCACATAGTTGGAATAAGGACACTAAACACCATGAGTCAAACCTTGAGTTTCTCTGCGCTAATGACATTCGTCTTCCCGGGATATCTTCAATCACTTAAAAGTATTAAGTTCATCAAGTTTACTCACGTTTAGATGCGTGTCTCCTTCCCCCTTGCTGGTTTTGATACTTCAGAATCAGCAAAACATTATAAGCCCAATTACTTGAAATCTGTTGAGAAGATCGCTTGAAGTATTTGTGAGAATCAGCTTGCTAAAGAACAGTGTGAGAAAATCTAATTAGGGATTAAATTTGACATTTCACTCTCCCCCAATTAGTGCTCTCCCCTAAACTGACAATATTTTTGATAAATGCCCAGATTAAGAAGAAGTCTTTAGATAATTAAATGCAACTCGTCTTTAGTCTTCTAACATGCAACAGAAAATGTAGAACAGACTGTAGACTCGACCTTCTTCTAGATTGTCCGTTTGGGGAATAGAATGTTAACATCTTCTTCTCACCAAATGCATTCCCGTTAACTTAGATGTAGCAAATCCCCTTAACTCAAATCCCTCCCAATCAAACAAGAACATAAAGATGTTCATTAAGGAAATCAGCCCCGCAATTGGAAGCACTTTGTCATTAATCTCATTAGTCCGTGAGAAGATGTCAACCAACGGCTCTTAGAAGAACACTCTTGCTTCGTTAATATGTTAGTCATAATCTGTTCTCTGTTGGTCAATTCAGTGACTCTGATCTTGAAGTGGCCTTCAGAAAACACTCTTGCTTTGATAGAGAACTAGATGGTGTTGAACTTTTAAAGGGAACACATGGAACTCATTTGTACACCATCTCTATCGAAGACATGATGAAGATGGCCCAACAAGAAGAAGCTCGGTTCTTACATTAGTATGGAGCCGTATGACCATATATTCTCAGATATAACTCAACATGCAGTAGTCTCACACTTCTTCTCCCCCTCAAGAATTGCATACGGAGTTGCCATTCTTGATTAAACAAGTGAGTTTCTTTAAAATGTAGTCTCTTCACACTTCTCCCCCTTAAAGGTAGCATATGATGTCGCCATCGTCATTATAATTGAGCAAGTGGAATAAGAAAACAATCAACGGTAGTCCGGTTCACTTGATAATTGAAAGCGCATGGAAAAAGCATGAAGCATGTTGATGAGAATGGTCATAAATGAGAAGATTTCTCTTCTTCCGAAGATAATGTGCACTGAAGCGTACATATTTCTTTTCTTTGAGGAACGAGGCTTGAACTGTTGTGTTCAAACGTCATAATCTCTCTCTTTTCAGCATCTCTTGCCAAAACTTGTAATCAACCCCATTATCATTCAGTAGGCTCTTTGTCGTGACAGCTAATGGAGAAAACCCAATTTGATGAATTTGACCTTGAAGTAAACTAACCCGAACTCGTGACTTAAACTTGCACATATGTAACAAAGAGCGGTGCCGAGAATTCATGCCTATTTGAATATCTAAGTACTCTATACTCTTCAACCAACCAACCATCAAGTATTAGACGTACATCACCTCTTGAAAATCCACAATTCAATGTGATACTGAGCACTACAACGTAACTCCTTAAAGTGATAGTTATTTTGTGATGGTAAGAGCCCAATTCCCCCAAGTGGTAAAAGAAAAGGAAAAGACACCCAAAAATAACTAGATTTCCAAGTCTTCGTATTTGAAAATATTAAAAGCTCGAACAAGGATCTTGAAGAATCTTCATCCAAACATCCCCGATACCTTCAGATACTAAGTACACTTGCCCGTGTCATTTCACTTCAACCTCAAATAGATAATACTGAATTAACGCCATTGTCACATCTTGTGGTTTAAAGCTCAAATCTAGCCTCCTTTGATGTTTTAAGTGAACTATGATAATGGTTTCATCCCGGCCTTGGTTAAATGCACATGACCCCGTAAAACCTTGTAATAACCAAACTGCCATGAAGAATATCCAAACAATCACCCAATTCATGAAGTACACCCTTTTATCCCTTCTTCGAAGTAGAAACCGTAGCACCATCATCAGATAAGATCCCGAAATACACTTTACTTTCTCCAGGATGGTTCCATCATCACGGGATTTTACAATTCTATGGTTTAAACCGAGAAATAGTTTCTTTCGCGGGATTTTACAAAACCAAGAATAAACCGTAAGATAGATCCGGAAATGCACTTTACTATTACCAGGATGTTTCCATTGTCACGGGATTTTACAAGTCTATGATTTAAACCGAGAAATAGATTCTTTCGCGGGATTTTACAAAATCAAGACTAAACCGTAAACAATGTCAGCTTGAATGTGTTATGACAACTTTGGTTTCGGTGAATATCTGTTTTAGGGGATCATGCAACGGTTCATCAGCGATTCTTCTCCATCATCAACGATTCTTTACCCATATGTAGACTGATGATGTACCCTCCAAGTAGCTCGAAGGACACTCCTCCAAGACGTGTAGAAGCCCTTCCATACGAAGGCCCAAGTTAAGATTCTGAAATATCCATAGGCGTCAAACCATTCGTTGGCACGAAGGTTACCTTAGGGGAATTCGCCATTCGCAGCCCTAAGCCCTTCGGGGTACGGTTGACGAAGGAACAATGGATAAGGAACCTCCTGACTTAGTCAAACCCATGATCTCCCTCTCTCTCTTGGCTTCCCCGTCAAGTCTGAGAACGTGGGTCACTAACCCCTAGCGGTTACCCACAATCATGGGACGCCCCCATGATCTCCGACATTCATGCAAGAGTGTCTCTAACTGTATTTCTTCCACTATAAATAGGTTAGACGGACAATGGTTTATGGTATGCTCATTTCACACTCATCTCTTTACTTTCACACACTTATACAACCATAACTCATACTTACTCTCACGCCGGAGGTGGTTCGCAGGGTCCTACCCCTGCGCAATCACTTAACGTAGTGCCTTAGTATTTCTTATTCTCAGGTTACAGGCGATTCTTGGCTGGAACACACACCCCTCATTACTTTGATCCTCATCGAAGCCTGGTAGTGCAATCTTTTGTACAATCAGTGGCGCCATCCGTGGGACCACAACTATTAGTCCCGTAATCACCCAGTCCTAATACCTTAACCAACTACGCTACTTTTCCGGCATGGAACCAGTAAGAGAAGATTCACCTCCACCAGGTTTCTCTACTCTGGTCCCACTCACCACAACTAACACCGATAACCTCGCCCCCATAACAACCTCAACCTTCACCACACGATCTCGTTTGGAAACTACTCCCGTGCATCACGCCTCAACATCCGCTAACCCTACTCCGAACATCAGTCCCGCCTTCGTGGAGGCAAACTTTGAGGCCTTAAATTCTCTGCTAAGGGCTCACAAGAGACAAGTTCGTAACACAGAAATGCGGAGGGAGTTGGAGTACTCCAGCGAAGAGTATGACGAGGAGATTGAAGTAGAGGACAGGCCTCAACCTATGGGCAGGGGGCGCTCGGCCCTACGAAATGGTTCCCCTTCCGTTAGAAGGTCAAATGGAAGGACCGTGGGTTTTGAAGAAGGACTCGGAGGAAATCCGGGTAGAAGGGACAGAATGCATGGTGAAAGAAGGAGCGAGAACTCCAACGGAGGAAGCAACCCAGTAGGAAATGGAGGGGTAAACCTGCCTCCTCTTCTAGCAGCACATTTGGGAAGAGAAGGGGCGGGGGCTCCAGTACCACCCTCTTATGTTTCGAGTATCGGAGATCCATCTCCCTACTCCAACATGAACCAATTACCCCCTCCGGGAATGAATCCCTACTTACCTACTCAAACCTACAACACTTACCCTCCTAATGGTTCAATCCCAAACCAGAATTACCAGCAGATGCCCTACGGACAGATTCCTACACAATCGATGGGAATATACCCTTCGTACCAAACTTCCACTGCATATCCTACCTATTCACAGCCATTTCCTAACCCGTATAACCCTACACCGGTTTATCCACCTCCGTACAACCCTTACGGTGCCGAAGCCTCTGGAGCTTGCACACCCTTCGTAAAATGGATCGAGGACTACCCTTTACCTGACGGCGTGAAGATGCCTACTCATATAGGCACCTACGACGGAAAAGGTGATCCCGACAACTTTCTCCATTTATTTGAAGGCGCTATCAAAATGAAAAAGTGGGTCATGCCGGTAGCATGCCATATGTTCACGTACACGCTCAGAGACTCCGCAAGAATATGGTGGAACGGACAGAAGCTGGGAAGCATTGTGAGTCTAGATGATCTTAAGGCTAAGTTCCGGTTACACTTCAGCCAGCAGAAGAAGCACACCAAAACTCACTTAACCGTGCACACCATCAAACAAAGGGACAACGAAATCACGAGAGCCTTCGTTACCAGATACACTGATGAAACTTTGCAGATTATGGGTCTACATGAAGATCAGAGGATCTCCGGTTTTGTACATGGTCTCCGAACTCGAAGCTTGGTGGAATTCCTGTCCACCGATCTTCCCAATACCTACAAGGCCTTGATTGAGAAGGCTTACACCTGGAGTGAGTCTAAGGAGGTAGCAGCAAACGGGGCTCCGATAGAGCCAAAGGAAGCATCTGACAAATTCTCTAGAGGGTCCTCCTGGGAAGGATCCAAAAACAAGAAGAAGAACAGAGATCGCTTCACCCCCTACAACAAAGGCTCGAACCATGGATTTCTGGCAAACTTGGTTAAATCTCCCCGAGAAATCCTGGCGACAGAGAAGGCCGCAAAATCCTTCGATCCTCCGCCTCGGATGATAACACGAGGCAAGGCCAGAGACATGTCCAAGTACTGCCATTTCCATGAAGATCATGGACATGACACGAACAACTGCAGGGAATTAAAGAAGCAGATCGAAGAGGCAGTACGATCCGGACAGTTAGCACACCTGGTCAAAGGCATAAAGAAGGGAAAGGAAAAATTCTCTGATACTCAACTAGGAGAATGGAAGGGTAACAAAAAGGAAACTACGCCCGCAGAAGCTCTGATACTGATGGTACACAAACGCGATACCACTTTGAAGAGGAAGGAAGCAGAAGAAGAGCTAGGAAGTGTAAGGGAAATAACCTTTCCCCACATATCAGGGCAGACACCTTCGACCGATCCCGTGATCATCAAGGTACACATATCCAACAGGGAGGTGAACCGAGCGTATATGGATTGCGGAAGCTCCTGCGAAATCATCTACGAGCATTGTTTCCTAAAGCTCAGTTCATCTATACGCTCACAGAGAGTCGACTCGAAAGCACCGCTAGTAGGGTTCTCTGGTGAACACTCATGGCCTCTGGGAGAAGTACCGTTGGAAGTCACCATAGGCAAAGGTCCCTTATCCCGCATGGAGACACTCATTTTCGTCATAGTAAGGTCAGATTCTCCTTATAATTTATTAATAGGGAGGACAGCTATGCAAAAAATGGGAATTGTTGTTTCTACTATACATGCTGCCATTAAGTTCCAAACCCCCTTCGGAGTAGGAACTGTTCATTCTAGTTATGGAGCGGATAAGGGTGTATATGGTGTCAAAAAGATCAGAGAGGAATCAGAGGAGCCTCCGATGGCAATTCTTAGTTGTACAGATGCAGAGGAGCGAGTTGTCGTAAACCCTAGCTATCCTGAACAGACAGTGGTAGTAGGGAAGCAACTCCCGGCGAATTTCAAGGCGAAGCTCACAGAACTGTTACGTACTAACCTTGATGTCTTTGCTTGGAAATATTCTGACATGACAGGTGTTCCAAGAACATTGCTGATAGATGGACAGCCCTTCGGAACGGAGCATAAACTCAATGAGTACAAGCACATTGAGCCCATAAAGCAGAAAAAGAGAAGCCTTGCCCCCGAAAGAAACGCCGCAGCTTGCAAAGAAGTTGATGAACTTACACAAGCAGGCATCCTGAGGGAGGTTAAATACCAAACTTGGGTGGCCAACCCGGTGCTGGTAAAAAAGAGCGACGGAGGATGGCGCATGTGCGTGGATTTCACTGACATCAACAAAGCATGCCCTAAGGATTGCTACCCCCTACCCGAAATCGACTGGAAGGTAGAATCCTTGGAAGGCTTCCGGTTAAAATGCTTCTTAGATGCCTACAAGGGGTACCATCAGATCCAGATGGCCAAGGAGGACGAGGAAAAGACAGCCTTCTACACAAGTAAAGGTGTCTACTGTTACAGAAAGATGCCCTTCGGTTTGAAGAACGCAGGGGCTACTTACCAACGTCTCGTAGATAAAGCCTTCAACAAACAGATAGGCAGAAATCTCGAAGCCTACGTTGATGACATGGTTATCAAGAGCAAGACAGAGGAGGACCTACTCCTTGATGTACAGGAAACATTTGATCAGCTCCGGGCAATCAACATGAAGCTGAACCCTAAGAAATGCTCCTTCGGTGTCGAGGAAGGACAATTCTTAGGACATTTGATCACTAAGCAGGGGATACGAGCTAACCCCTCTAAGGTCAAAGCCATCTCCGATCTCCAAGCCCCTAAGTGTCTAAAAGACGTGCAGAGCCTGAATGGGAAGTTGGCAGCCCTAAGTCGATTTTTGTCAAAAGGAGCTGACAGGTCCCTACCCTTCTTCAAGACACTCAAAGGGTGCACGGACAAGAAAACTTTCCAATGGAGTCAGGACGCTGAAGTAGCCTTTCAGAAGATGAAGGAGTTCATTGAAATACTTCCAACACTCACAGCCCCAATCAAAGGCGAAGTGTTGTTTATGTATTTGGCATCCTCAGCAGAAAGTATTAGCGCAGTCCTTATGGCAGAGAGAGAAAAGCGACAGATCCCAATCTACTTTGTCAGCAGGGTCCTACAAGGAGCGGAGGTCAACTACCCAACCTTGGAGAAGTTAGTGCTCGCCTTAATTTACGCAGCAAGGAGACTCCGACGCTATTTCCAGGCCCACCCAATTACAGTCTTAACTGATAAGCCAATGAAGCAGATCTTGTCTAAACCTGAAAAGTCTGGAAGGGTGGCTAAATGGGCTATTGAACTCGGAGAACATGAAATCGAGTTTAAAGGACGTAGTTCTATCAAAGGGCAAATCCTCGCAGACTTCTTGGCAGAAACACCTTCCGGACCCGATGAAGAAAAGGAAAAGCCCAAAGCTAATCTTTCTCAAACGCAGGTTGAATGGAAGCTTTACACAGATGGAGCATCCAGTTCCGATGGCTCCGGAGCAGGTCTAATGTTAGTCAGTCCTGAAGGGAAGGAGCATACATATGCTCTTCGGTTTGAGTTCGAAGCCACAAACAACGAAGCAGAATACGAAGCGCTATTAGCAGGACTCCGACTAGCCAAAGATATGGAGGTCAAAGCCCTCGCGGTCTTCGTAGATTCTCAATTGGTGGCAAACCAAGTGACAGGTTCCTACGAAGCGAGGCAACCCGTCATCAAACAGTACTTGGAAAAGACAAAAGAGATGCTTGAAAACTTCAACTCTTACACCATCCAACATGTTCGTCGGAACCAGAACAAGAAGGCAGACGCATTAAGCAAGCTAGCTTCCATGGCTTTCGCTCATCTCACTAAGGAGGTTCTCGTGGAAATCCTTCCTGAAAGATCCATCGTTCTCAAAGAGGTCGCTGATGTGATTCACGAAGAAGGAGAGACATGGATGACTCCCATAAGGGAATATTTGATAAGTGGTCTTCTCCCTGAAGATCCCAAGCTTGCAAGAAAGATTCGGGTTAAGTCCCCGCAGTACCGGCTAATAGGGAAAACCCTATATCGGAGGTCGTTTTTATCACCTTGGTTACGATGCGTAGGCCCTAAGCAAGCTTCGAGCATTATAGCCGAAGTACACGAAGGATCTTGTGGTCTCCATGCAGGACCTCGCTCAGTTATCTCGAAGATAATGAAGTTGGGCTACTATTGGCCCTCGATGCACAGGGACGCAACCGAAATCATCCTCAAGTGTGAAGCTTGTCAGATACACTCAAACGTTCCAAAAATGCCAAAGCAAGATATGACAAGTGTGACATCCGCATGGCCCTTCTCCTAGTGGGGCATCGATATTGTAGGGCCTATGCCTATAGCTCCCGGAGGAGTCAAGTTCTTGCTAGTAGCGATCGACTACTTCACCAAGTGGGTGGAAGCAAAACCCCTAGCCTCGGTGACAGGAAGACAGATCGAGAAGTTTGTATGGGAACACATTGTGTGCAGATTCGGAGTACCCCACATCATCATATCTGACAACGGGAAACAGTTTGTCGAAGGAGTCTTTTATGACTTCTGTCAAGGGCTCAACATAAAACAATCCTGGACATCCGTCTATCACCCACAAGGTAATGGACAAGCGGAGGTTACAAACAGAGAAATCGTCAAAGGGATCGAGAAAAGGCTAGGTCGAACTCATCACGGATGGGTGGACGAGCTCCCTCAAGTCTTATGGGCTCACCGTACACATCCTAAGTCAAGCAACGGAGAAACCCCTTTCAGCCTAACATACGGAACAGAAGCGGTCATCCCTTCGGAACTAATTGTACACACGGAGCGTGTGGCAACGTATGATGCCTCCCAAAATGACGATAGAATCAGGGAAAACCTTGATCTCCTAGAAGAAAGGAGAGAAATAGCCTCCATCCGAGAAGCAATACACAAACATAAGATCGAAGGCTACTATAACAAAAGGGTCAGACCTTCCACTTTCAAGCCCGGAGAATATGTACTGCGCCTCAACAGTGCAAGCAAAGCAGAGTATCAGGGAAAACTGGGACCAACTTGGGAAGGACCCTACATGGTAGCTGAGGCCTACGGCAATGGAGCATACAAATTGGCCACTCTTCTCGGAGAACCCATCGACAGGACATGGAATGGTACGAACCTTCGAAAGTTCTATGTTTAAAAAGTACTTTAACTTTTTTCTTGTAATCAAAAGCTTCTCAAGGGAAAGCACACATTATTGGTAGTTGTCTTAGTTTTCATTTCAAGAATGATGTAATCCTCCCTACCAATTCAATGATAAATAAGACATTTCCCACAAATCTCTTGCTTCGTTTCTTAAACACAAAGATTTGTTCAACCAAGTCGTTAATGAGTTTCAATGTCGAATGGCTTGAGGTGTAACATATGCCTTATTATTCAAAGCTAACTTAAACATTCACATTAACTCTCCTAGTAGATTTTGGCGCTTGTAAAAAAAAAAATTTTAACAAAGCCATGCTATGTAAAGGATCTGAGATATAGTGGGTCGCGACCCTCTGTCAATGGTCAAGTTGGCCATTATATTCTTGGTGTTGTAATTTACACACAATGAGGTTGTTGAACCTTAGGTTGTAAAATTTAAGCGTCGCAAAAATGGCGTAAAAGAAGTTTACATAACAAACTTAAGCTAAATATGTAGAGGTATGTCCTCTACACTATTGCATTCAAAATACGGGCTACTGCCCTTATACCTGCATAAGGAGCCTAGACTCCTGTCAAATTGTTTTTGGCACATGGCCATACATCACAAGCAGTTAAATTGTTTGGGAAACACGACACACATTGTCACATAAAATAAATTGTCTTAAGGGTACATGCCACCCTTTGGAACCAAATTACTGCTAACAGAGCAGCCTTCATTCTTGTTTCTTCGGAGAGGGAGTGGAGGAGGGTTGCACTGAGACTGGTTTAGTAGACATGGTCTTCTTGGTTGGAGTGGTAGGCTTTAGTTTCCGAGGTTTCTTAGACAGGAGATCTTCAAGGGGTGCCATTGGATCTTTGGTTGCCTCAGCAAGGAAGGAGTACTCTGCAGTGGCAAATGCATTTCCTGCCTCATCATATTCAGCCTGCGAAGTGGGACGGTAGCATTCAATCTTGGAGAGGTCCACAGGCTTACCTGTTTTGGCGACCTCCTCCAGAGCCAAACACCGTCCATGAAATAGGGCTGACTTGATGACCTTCCACATCTGAGCTCCCAGCTCGTCACTATGATAGAGTTCCATGGCTATGTAAGGCACCACCTTCGAAACAACTTCTGCACGGTCTTTCTGCAGCATCTTATACCTCATTTGCAGGCCGTCGATCTCCTCCCTCAACTTTACCTCTACCTCTCCAAGCCTAACCTTCTCACTTTCCAAACCAACGCATTTAGCCTCAAGAGCAGCATTCTGACCCGTGAGAGTAATAACCTTGGCTTCTTCCAGTTTGAGATTGCCACGTTCCCCGGTCAACTGAGCTATCTTTTCTCGAAGGTCTTGGACGACGGGGTTCTTCTCAACGTTCCCCTCAATCTCGTCACACTTTGCTTCCAGCTTGGCCACGGTTCTGAGCAACCCCCTGGTCTGGGCATTCAAGTGATTATCCATCACCGCCTGCCTCGCAACCCCATTATCATGCATGTCACAGAACTTCTCAATGGACATGTTCTCTAGCATACTCTTCCACTGTGGAGGGGTCACATGGTCAACAATCCGATGGCAGGCTAAGGCATTTGGAAGCTCCTTCGTCTCTGGAAGACCTACGAGCAACGAAATATACACAGGTTAGCATAACAGTTATATTTTTACCTTCACAATGTCTCATAAGACAGAAATACTTACCATGAACCTCAACGGATTCATCGGGCAATTCGAAGGCAGACTTGATAAGCTTTCTGCCCTCGGTACTTTTATGCTTCACAACCCTACTCCCAGAGGTAGGCAGGAGATTCTTCCTTTTGTTGGATTTCGTAGCCTTGGCCGCTGTCCCTTTCCTACTCTTTAGCCTATCAGCTATTCCTGTTGAGCCAACGACGGGGACATCCTCATCCGCAGGATCGTCCGAGTCAGCAATGTTCTCCACCAGTTGAGATGTAACCGCCACAGCAAATTGTGGGGGTGCTGATGAAATAGGCTCTGGCTTCGGGATGCTTACCTCAGTGTTATTCACAGATGTTGAAGGGGAGCCAACGCCATAAGACTCCTCAGCTTTCTCCGCACGCATGAAACTTAAATCTTCATCAAATTCTTGGAACATGAAGTTTCTGAACGACATCTCTGCAAAATCAAAGCAAAAAGAATAAATATCAGTGCTACATTGGTCCTATTTAAATAAAAGTGGATAAAACATACTTTTTCCTTGGTATATGATCATGGGCTTCTTGGGAGACCCCTCCCAACTCTGAGCAATCCCAGCCATGTATAAGATGGCTTCAGGGAATACTTGCACATCCACAGGGTACTTTGCCAAACGCAGATAACAAGGATCACTCTGAACCTCGTAGGGCAGGGGTCATTATACCGTTTAGCATTATACCTATTTTCCTTGTTCAGCAGCTCTGAATATGCAGGGGGAACAATAGTGTCTTGCACGTAGAAAAAGCTACCCTTCCAACCCGATATGTTTGTGTATACTTTCTCAAACAGAGTGGGTACATCTGGCTCAGGTCTTTTTGCTAGTGTCAACCAATTGCCCCCGGGGTACAAGTTCAAGAATCCTCTTATAACTGTCAAGGTTGGTTCATATCCGTAGGCTTTGCACATCACTATGAATGTAGTCAATTTGGCAAACCCAAAAGGATTGAATCTAGAGATATGAACTTTATAGTATTGCATAAATTCCAAAATCAATGGGTGCAGCGGAATCCTAAGGTTTGAGTGACTAAATGCATGAGTATACAACCCTACAAAACCTGGAGGGGCATCAAAGATACCCTGAGTGGGTTTGGGTAACATCACTTTATGTTCTATTGGAATAGGATAATCGGCTAAATGATCATGCAAATCTTTAGCAGACAAAGTGCACTTTTTTTGTTTTATAATAAACTTAGAATCCATGTTCCTATTTTTTGAAACAATCTACAAGAGGAGAAAAGTGTTTACCTTGGTTTTCGAAGATGGTGTGTGCTCGAAAGTTTACTGCGTGTAAATGGAGACGGAGAGAGTAAAGGTATTTTAGGGTTTCATCATATTCCCCTTAAATACCCTTTTTTTTACCGTCTCCTAATTTACACGTGTCCATCTCGATCACTTTTATCCAAGACAAACCACTTTTTAAATTTTAAATAAAGACTTTTGGTCTCCGGGTAATATGGGGATAAGTGATCACTGTAGCGGGCAGCTGGATCTTTTAATTAGCATTTAATGCACTTGGTTAGTTGCATAGTTATCTTCCAACTAGTATGTTTAGCAGCAGGATGGTGTTTTTTCGAAGCATGAAGTCGAAAGCAATGCCTCCTCGCTCATATGCATCACTTTCGACTGGGGGGCTTGATGATGTACCCTCCGAGTAGCTCGAAGGACACTCCTCCGAGACGTGTCGAAGCCCTTCCATACGAAGGCCCAAGTTAGGATTCTGAAATATCCATAGGCGTCAAACCATTCGTTGGCACGAAGGTTACCTTAGGGGAATTCGCCATTCGCAGCCCTAAGCCCTTCGGGGTACAGTTGACGAAGGAACAATGGATAAGGAACCTCCTGACTTAGTCAAACCCACGATCTCCCTCTCTCTCTTGGCATCCCCATCAAGTCTGAGAACGTGGGTCACTAACCCCTAGCGGTTACCCACAATCATGGGACGCCCCCATGATCTCCGACATTCATGCAAGAGTGTCTCTAACCGTATTTCTTCCACTATAAATAGGTTAGACGGACAATGGTTTATGGTATGCTCATTTCACACTCATCTCTTTACTTTCACACACTTATACAACCATAACTCATACTTACTCTCACGCCGGAGGTGGTTCGCAGGGTCCTACCCCTGCGCAATCACTTAACGTAGTGTCTTAGTATTCTTATTCTCAGGTTACAAGCGAGTCTTGGCTGGAACACACACCCCTCATTACTTTGATCCTCATCGAAGCCTGGTAGTGCAATCTTTTGTACAATCATAGACAACTTCACAAACCATACTGAGTCAAGTAGTATAAACACCTTTTCCTTGGAGGTTAACCGTAAAACATCAAAGTACACGTTTCTCCCCCATGATGGTTTCGAACCTTCGGAAGCATCATTAACTTGTACAGCCATCTGCACGAATAGTTCTTGTCATAAGCAAACATCTTGACAAGTCATGACTGACGCTGAAGATTCTTGAAAGATGTTGCTTAGACTGTGAAGTATCATTGTCATTCAGTGGCATCGAATATTCTATGGGAATTGCTGATCACATCTCATCCTTTAATTACTTTGGTAAGCACATCTTCCACATAATCTGTTGGCAATTGCTGTGACCATTTGGTGAAGTAAACCCGATATCCCAAACTTGAACATGACATAAAATTCCCCAGTTTTGTTACTTAAGATTGTACTAATCCTTGTGAAAAAGAAACGGTGTACCCAATGTACAAAACCTCTCGACATATTCTCAACTGCGTGAAACACCGAAGTGATAGCTACGTTGTGGGTTAAGCGAGAAAGAATCACAAGCGTAACTAAATAGCCAAGTCTTTATCACACTCAATAAATGCCCAAACAAGTTATCTTCGCGGAAGGGTAGAAAGAAAGAAGACAAAATAAGTAGACGCGCCCTGAAAACCTCACTTCAAATCCAAATAAGAAATACCGTCCAAACAACTTCGTAGTCAACATTTTCAATAAACACTTCAAGCCGTGACATAATAATCTTTGTGATAAAGTATACACCAAAGTATCAAATCGCATAGTACAACGAATCACATCATCAAATCACATCAAGTCACATTGAATAATCAAAATTCATCGTCAAATCTCTTCATCAAATCTCATAACTCAAAGCTCATATATACGATCCAATTTTGAGAAGCCCATTTGCCCAACATCCAAATCCAAGTCATCTACATTATATCAAGAATAACACCCGGTCCGAAAATAAATTGCACATATCTCTTCGAGCCGATATTCAGGTTTAATCTTAGACATATCACTCATGATATCAAAAATTTAATTGTTTGTGAGAATAATCTTTGGACATCTCAACTTTTCATCATGTCATTAGACCAAGAATCCAGTTTAAAACTTAATCTAATGAACAAAATAGAAAGCTTAGGCCATGAATAGTTCGAACTCGATCTGTCACTGACCCATTATTTCGAATACAACAATCTTTGTAAACTCAAAGGCCATATCACCATTTAACAGGCCCATATCACCATGATCGGCTCAAAGGCCCATGAACCTATATCGAAGTCAGATACATAAAGCCCATCACCGAATAACACATACCCTACTAGCACGGGTATTTAATTCTCACTCATCTCACACTAACCCTAATCCTCCTAATATTACTCTCCTTATTTCTCCGCCCCTTCAGTCACTCTCATCACAAACGCATAAAATTTTCAAGATCCAAGACTATTCAACGTTTTGATTTAAAAGCATATCACAATCATCACTCATAATAATCCATAATATTATAACTGTTCTCCACATAATTGATACTCACCAAATCCCAGATTTAATCTAACCCTAATCATTCTCCAAACCTCATTATGCGTAGCTTCAACAAACAAGATCATCACATAGCCACGCCAATCCGAATTAGAGACAGGACCACATCAAATAATTCCTTCAGTTAGATATGATTATGCCACAGGGATGGCCAAGGTAGGTTCATAATTTGATTCGAGTATATAATTTTAGTGATAATACGAGCAAAAGAAAACGTGTTAACATACTTGTTAATAACGTTTCTTATTTCGTACATCAATAATGAAGTGTAGTCTTCAAACAAAAAACCGGATCAGTGATGATGTTTAATCTTCCTTTTTTGATTAAAAGACCTAGAGTCTTGATATGCTTAAGAGTTAAACAAAAGGAGTTGTACAGAGATCCGAGTAGATTAAATATTTTATTTACAGTTTTATCAAGTTAGTTAATGGATATGTAATGCTTTGTCTTTTCTCGTGTGGCTTGACTTTCAAGTCTTGATGAATCATTGATGTTCATGAGAAATCAATACTGAGATCCTTAATTGATTAACTTTGAACCGAACCAAGAGGGAGATCGAAACACATGAGTTTTTTTATCTAACTTTAAAGTGTTCGGAAAATTAAAACAATGTTCAGTGATGATATCTTTGTGGAGTTGTATCGAAACTCATGAGTTATAACCATGACCCAAAGAAATCTGAGAATATCCATCTTATTTATTTCGTATCTTGGTTAATTAGAATGAAATAAGATTGATGATAGTAGGATATGGATGATTGTAAGGATAATGATGTTTGTGTTGAGTTAGCATATGGATAGATCAGGCTGTTGTGATGTTTGAGTTTGCATGCTTTTGGTGATGATGTACCGAGTTTGTTGTTGATGTTTGCAATATGTTAATTGATGACGTATAGTCCGCATTCGGTTCACGAACCCGACCAATAACCGCTACTAGCGAGCCCAGTACGACTGGGCTAACCCGATAACGGTTTGGGCTCGCGAAGGCCCAAACTCAAAGTTATTTAGGGCTAATGATATCGGATATCTCTTATCTTGGGAGATAAGTGTTTAATAACCGACTTAGGCGGGATACGCCGAAGCTTGGGGAACACGAAACCAACAAGGATTTCGTGTGTATATAAAGGGCATCCCAGCCCTCATTAAAGGTACGATCTCAAAACCCTAACTCTTCACTTAACCCTAAACTGATTACTCACTCTCACGCCGGAGGATAATCGTGGGAAACAATCCTACGATAAGCCTAACGGTGTTTTCTGTTTACTTAGTGTGCAGGTCTCAAGCATCAAGATCCAATTGATACGGGAACCGGAGTCCAAATAAGGAACGCCCAACTTTTGTATCAACAAGTGGCGCCATCCGTGGGGACCAATCACTAAGATCTAAGAACTAGAATGACTAAGCAAGGAAACCTAAACCAGCGATCGCATGGCGACCTACAAGGGAAGAAGCAGCAAAGCGGATCAGCCTCCAAGCAGGTCGCTGGGACAACCAGTGCGACCGAAAATCAAGGGTCAGATTTGGTCTTCCCGATAGTAGAACCACGCACGGGGACAACCCATGCCACTACGACAACCACCAGCACTCTTCTTACCACTCCCCTCCAAACGGTGCCAGAAACGGACCTCACAAAAATGCCAGGCGCGCCTTTCTAAAACAGAGGTCTAGAGGTGGAAACAGACACTCTCGCACTAGAAGGAGTTACGCCTAAACTAGCACCAAGTGACTTCGTATCTCAAAACTACGAAACCTTGGCTGCCCTCATGCAAGAGGAGGTAAAAAAGAGGTCGAGCCAGAGCCTGAAAGCCCGACTCAAATTTGACGCAGAGTATGAGACTTCCCCATCGCGTCATCTGTGGGTTAGGCGCGGGAAGGATAGCCACCGACCCCCAGTGTTTACCAGAATAGGGAGAAGAGTGGAGAACGATGAAGCAGCTGAACTGCAGCATCTGGAAGAGCACGAAGAAGATGGACTGCGTACCAATGTCCACGCTAGGCTTGGTAGCCGCAAGGTCCATGACAGACTGGGACGACGGCACTCCCCAAGTGGAAGCTCTTTAAACTCAAATTCTGAAGACAGTCGGCGCAAGCGCCTAAAGAAGGGAAGCTCATCCTCTGATGACTCCTCAGACGGTCAGCGCAAGCGCCGACAAAGGGGAAGCTCGTTCTCTGGTGATTCCTCAGACAACGAGGATAGCAAAACTGGACACTGGAAGTCCAGAAGAAGATATCGCGACCAGGAGGAGGAACGCGCGAGGATAGCGAAACTGGACAACGAGGATAGCGAAACTGGACACTGGTGCCACATGTTCAATTCCACATTAGTGGGAAACGCGCGAAACTGGTTCAGTAAGCTTCCACGCAGAAGCATTGATGGCTTTGAAGAGATGCGAAAGGCGTTTCGCCTGAATTTCACTCAAAGGAAGAAGTGCGCCAAAAACCCTATCGAACTTGCCAGGGTAAAACAGCGCCAGGGGGAATCTACAAGCGCTTATGTGGAGCACTTCAAAGATGAGTGCATACATGTTAAGGCATGTCCTGAAGTACTAAAAATTTCAGGGTTCATTAACGGGATCAATAACCCAAAACTCATCAAAAGGCTGAACGACAAGATTCCCCAAACCTTTGATGAACTTATGAAACACACAAGGTCCTTTATCCAAGGAGAAGCTGCCGCGGCAGACAGCAAGAAGGGCTACTCAAACTATAGATCACAATAACAACCTCGGAGACAATCCATTGACCAGAGTAGCAACCGCAACAAGAACTATCGCGGCCAGGGGAGTGAAAGAGATAATGACAGATATACCCCGCTAACCAAGACTCCGAAGGAGATATTCGCGACGGAAGGCGCGAACTTCCCGAGGCCCCCGCCAATGCGCACCCCAGAAGATCGGTGCGTAGGGAGCGGATACTGCGACTATCATGGACAGAAGGGCCACACCACCAACGAATGTATCCAATTGCGCCAACTAATTGATAAATTAGTAAAAGAAGGCAGATTGGACCATTTGGTTAAAAACATCAAGGAAGGGAAAGATAAGCAAAAGACTGGAAACAAGAAAGAAGTACCCAAAGATAAGGCTGATACCATCTACATGATACAATCATGGCAGCTAATGACTAGGCAGAAGATCAGCCAAAAGTTTTCCCGTGAAAGCGAGATCTCTTTCCCCACTTTGGCTGCGGACAACGCAGTGTTAGAACCGCTCACCATTGAAATTAACACAGGGGGTCATGATATCCACCGCATGTATGTTGATGGAGGAGCATCTGCAGATATAATGTATGAACACTGTTTCAAATGACTGCGACATGAGATACGAAGTCAGTTAAGCCCGGTCAGGACGTCGTTGACTGGTTTTACAGGAGAAAAGATATGGCCCATGGGGCAAATACGCCTACTAGTCAGTGTTGGCAATCAGGAACACTCCACGACAGCCTGGATGACTTTTATGGTGATCAAATCCCATTCGCCATACAATGGCATAATTGGAAGACCAGGGATTTCAGCCATACGCGCAGTACCGTCTACAGCACATGGGATGCTCAAATTCCTGGTAGAAGGAGGCATTGTTACTCTCTATAATACCACTGTATCCCCTGGAGAATGTAACACAATTACATGTGAGACGA
Source organism: Chrysanthemum seticuspe (assembly GCA_019973895.1). Lineage (NCBI taxonomy): Eukaryota > Viridiplantae > Streptophyta > Magnoliopsida > Asterales > Asteraceae > Chrysanthemum > Chrysanthemum seticuspe. Next base: position 258,020,371 of record BPTQ01000008.1, on the reverse strand, counting down.
CACACATCCCAGAACATCGCGCAACTAAAGTGCCAAACCTGAAGTTTGCAATTCATCCTGAATACCCAGAGCAAGAAATATCGATCGGGGGATCACTATCTGATAACGGCAGGGCAGCTGTGTGCGCACTCTTGCAAAAGAACCTGGATATCTTCGCATGGGAACTAAGACACATGATCGGTGTACCACGCTCGATTACAGAACACAAGTTGAGAATCCGACAAGGATACTCCCCAATACGACAGAAGAAGCGCGGCCAGGCTCCAGAGCGCGCACAAGCAATTCTGGCAGAAGTACACAAACTTGTGGACGCAGATATCATGCGAGATGTCTACTACCATGACTGGCTTTCCAACCCAGTGATGGTCAAGAAGAGCGATGGTAGCTGGAGGATGTGCGTAGACTTCACAGATCTCAACAAAGCATGTCCACAAGACTGCTACCCGCTACCAGAGATAGACTGGAAGGTAGAATCTTTGTGTGGATACCCACTTAAGTGCTTCCTAGACGCATACAAAGGATAGCACCAAATCCATATGGCTAAGGAAGATGAGGAAAAAACGGCCTTCCATACAAGCCAAGGCATTTATTGTTATACCAAGATGCCCTTTGGCTTAAAGAAAGCAGGTGCCACCTACCAGCGGTTGGTAGATTACGCATTTGAAGGACAAGTGGGCCGCAACCTAGAAGTTTATGTCGACGATCTTGTAATAAAAAGCCATACTGAAGATGAATTGGTGCGCGACATTGAGGAAACATTTAAGACACTAAAAAAGATCAACATGAAGCTAAATCCTAAGAAATGCACTTTTGGCGCTACAGAAGGCATGTTACTCGGATATTTGATAGAGCCCGATGGCATCAAACCATGTCCAGAAAAAATGAAGGCTGTTATCCAACTTCCTTCACCACGCACGTTGAAAGAAGTTCAATCATTGAACGAAAAACTGGCCGGTTTGAATAGATTCTTGTCCAAATTAGCAGACAAGTCACTCCCTCTCTTCAAAACACTCAAGAAGTGCACAAAAAAGGGAGACTTTCGCTGGACTATGGAAGCAGAAGAAGCTTTCATACAACTTAAACAGCATTTAGCAGCACTCCCCACGCTAGTTGCGCCTCGCCCAGGGGAAGAATTAATCATGTATTTGTCGGCGACCCATGGGGCAATCAGCGCGGTGCTACTAACAGACAGGGATTCAGTACAAACACCGGTGTACTTTGTAAGCAAAGCACTCAAGAAAACGGAGATTAACTACAGCGCAATGGAAACGTTGGTCCTAGCACTAGTATTCGCCGCCAAACGGCTACACAGGTACTTCCAGGCGCACCCAATAGCGGTGATTACAGACCAACCCATCAAGCAAATCATCTCCAAACCAGACGCATCGAGACGTCTACAGAAGTGGAGTGTACTGCTAGGTGAGCATAACATTTCCTACAGACCACGTACTGCGGTTAAGGGGCAGATACTCGCAGACTTCATCATCGAGAAACCGGACACTGATGACGCACCTTCACAAAGCAAGGTGGAACTACAAGAGCCATGGATCTTGTTCACGGACGGATCTTCATGCGTAAATGGGTCAGGCGTAGGCCTTATCCTCACAAGTCTAGAAGGAATGGAATTCACTTACGCACTGCGTTTCGAATTCACAGCCACAAACAACGAGGCAGAATATGAAGCCCTGATTGCTGGGTTACGCATTGCAGCTCGAATGGGCATACGCAACCTGGAAGCAAATGTGGACTCCCGGCTAGTGGCCAACCACGTGTTGGACGAGTATGTGGCTAAAGAGGAAAACATGATTCAATATCTCGACAAAACCAAGTCCCTAATCCAGGGCTTTGACAGGTTTACCATCAAACAAGTTCCTAGAGGGGAAAACAGAAAGGCGGATGCGCTAAGCAAGGTTGCATCTACAAGCTTTGCGCACCTGTCAAAACAAGTATTGGTGGAAAATTTGAAGAGCAAATCCATCTCGGAGATGGAGATATCCACGGTGATAGAGGAACAAGGTCCTACATGGATGACCCCAATCACCGAGTTTATAAGCAAAGGCGTATTGCCCCAAGAGCAGAAGGAAGCCCGACGAGTATGGCGCACATCACAGAGGTTTGAACTTTGGAACGGTGTACTATATTGGCGTTCATTTCCACAACCATGGCTTCGATGTGTAGGACCCCTTCAAGCAGATTACGTACTCTGGGAGATCCACGCTGGTTCATGTAGTATGCACTCAGGACCACGGTCCGTGGTGGCGCGCGCTTTACGGTCAGGATACTACTGGCCTACAATGCACTGTGATGCGCGAGATTTAATAAGAAAGTGTGGCGACTGCCAAGTTCACAGACCTGTTCCACGCCCACCACAACAGGAACTAACACCTATTACGTCGCCATGGCCATTCTATAAATGGGGTATCGACATTGCAGGACCATTCCCCGTTGCAGCAGGAGGATTGAAATTCCTCATAGTAGCTATAGACTATTTCACCAAGTGGATTGAAGCAAAGGCGGTCGTGACAATCACAGGAAATCAGGTAAAACGGTTTGTTTGGGACAATATTGTATGCCGTTTCGGATTACCTGGGGAAATCATCTCAAACAACAGAAAACAATTATGTGACAACCCTTTCAAGGAATGGTGTGAAAAGCTAAATATTACACATCACTTCGCGTCGGTTAAACACCCGCAAACCAATGGCTTAGTCGAGCGTACAAATCGAAGTCTGGGTGAAGGAATTAAGGCACGCTTGGACAAGCACAAAGGAAGGTGGGTGGAGGAATTATCGCATGTTTTGTGGGCGCACCGCACTTCAATCAAAATTAGCACGAGAGACACTCCCTTTTCTCTTGTCTATGGGACAGAAGCCGTCATACCAGCCGAAATTGGGATGCCAACTATTCACACTGCTGAAGTTAATGTTACAACCAATGACGATGAATGGCGTATTGACTTGGACCTGTTGGAAGAAAGGCGCGAGCGCGCAGCTATATGTGAAGCGAGAGCTAAGTCAAAAATAAAGGGATACTATGATGCTAAAGTGCGAAGTGTTTCATTCAGACCAGGCGACTTCGTATATCGCGCCAATGATGCAAGCCACGCAGAAGATACAGGAAAACTTGGACCGAAGTGGGAAGGACCTTATGAGGTCATTGAATCATTAGGAAAAGGCGCGTACAAGCTGCGTGACATGGATGGCCGTGAGCTACCACGCACATGGAACATCTGCAATCTCAAACGATGTTATCTCTAGGAATGGCTACGGCCCAGCACACGGACACTCCCGCACTTTAGTATAGTGCTCAATAAATATCCGTGTATTTACATTCTGTTTTATTTAGGCAAATGTCTTTCTTTTTTTTACAAAAACTTGCAAGTATTAATAAACGTCGCAGTTTCTAGCTAACTCCGCGACACATTTTAATTTGTTATTTACATATTATTCATATCTCAACACTGTTGTTATATTATTTTTTGCCTACATGGCGTGCATGCACTTAATAAACCCACGTTGGTAAAAGGATGAGTAAACCTACTAAATAACTCATTGAGTAAGAGGGTTGCAAACCCATCAACATCGGATCATGCATCCTTGTTAAACACCTTATTTTTAAGACGTTGGAATAAGTACAATGCGCATTCCACGATGGATGCGCAACAATGCATACTGTGCGCGTTTAACAAAACCAGGAATCAAGACTCTTGGCTCCTTACTATGATATCTACAGTACGCTGCATATCACACCATACACGATTATGATACAAGTACTTAGAATGTTAAAATGTGACTTTCATACATGATTATGGACTTCATTTATTATTTGCGCTTGTACAACCGTTTGATTCTTAGACAACAAGAACATTTTTTATGAAAAAACATATAACTAAGTACAAACATTACAAATCACAACAACATTCACATTAACACACATTCAACAAAAGGAAAATTTTATTTAGGACCACGAGTTCTTACAAAAAGATATTCACAAAGAAGCTACAACCTATATACTATTGCTACGCCTAAGACATGAGCTCTCCATGTGGCTTGCAGCGTCCCCAGCCTCCTTCAGCTTCTTCAACAAGTCAAAGTCCTGGTGCGATACCGTCGCCACACTCACGGGTACCCCATCGGATCTAGGCAGGTGCGCTGCACCAACACCACAAAGAATGGCCTTTCCCGTCACGCCCTCATAGCATGGGCCTCTAAGGATTCTTTCAGCGGGATTTCTTTCTCAAGCGCAAAGGGATTCAGGATATCGCGTGGGCGCGCAAAGATAGGCACTTGAAGTTGCGACTCATCTGGCTTCAAAAAGAAGTCCGGCTGTGTCTCTGCGCCGTCAGCACGGTGGCGAGCCAGGGTTAACCCCTTCATGATCACACTGATGGGGTAATCTTGGTCGCGCTCCAATTGCGCAATATGAGGAAGTTCCAACAGTTTCATCTTCTCCATCGCAACAACCAGTTCATCGTATGCATGATCACTATACCCAGGCACCTGGGCGGCAGACACTTTCAGAAGGCCACCTTCGTGGAGTTCCTCTATCGCCTCCGATTTACCATGCGCCAATGCGCACTGCACAACTGCCCCGAATCTGTCTACCACCTCCCGAGACTCTAACGTATTTACGGCAGCAAGGCGCAAACCATGGCCGATAAGCCACCTGCGCTCAAAAATCATCGAAACAAGCTGGGGATACAACTCCTCGTCATACTCAATGCTAAGCTTGCGGAGCTTCATTTCCTGCTCCTCCACTGCGCTTCCCACAGTTGCACCAAACTCCCCCAACCGAGAGAACAACTCATCTTTCCCACTCTCCAAATATTTAAGAGCCCAGGAGCAATTAGCCTTATACACCTCTAATGCGGCATGCTCCTGGCCCACTTGGATCATCAAAGACATCTTCTCTTCAGCAAGTTTTTGGGAATAACTGCCCGTTGCCTCTGCTTCAGCCTGAGCACTGGCTAAAAGCGCCTTCAGCTGCGCAATCTCCTCATCCTTTTGTGCGCTCTGGCTGCTTTCCCCGACATACCTCGACTTTAGCTGCGCAACCAACGTAGCCTGGTGCGCAGCTGCTACAGCAAGCTCCTCAACTAGTTGACCCATGGGCATATCCCTAGATGCCAACGGCTCGCTGCCTTGGTCCTTTGGATCCTGAGAGCCAGCACGCACAGGACTTGCCTTCGGTGGTGACTCCACAGAATGCTCAGCAGTATACTCAATAGCTTCGATACTGCACGAAAAATGAAGTGAATTAATAACACAACTAGAGAATGTGATACGTGATTTGGCGACAATACTTACTTGGGTGTAGTCTCATTGGAGCGAGGAGGCGAAGCATCATCTGATGACGACTCCACGTCGACAACGACAGGACGTTTCTTCCTGGATGTGCTTGCACCATCACCACCACGCGCTCTCTTGCGCTTTAGCCCTTGGGTTGGTTCCTCCATCTCCACATCGAGATCTTCCATGCTTTCCGCTACATCTGCGTGGGATGGCTCCACTAAAGGGGAAGGTACCCTAGGACTGGGCATGCTTTGTAGAGGGGTCGCCTCCAGCGCCACAGAAGTATCACCCCCCCGGTTCCTCTAGCTGCATCTCCATGGTACTCCCCGCCGTAGCTTCCAGAATAGGGACTTCCCCTTCTCTCACCGGGCGCACCCCTGCAGTTACCTGGCGCGGCTTTGCCAAGTTCACCACGCTGAATAGATCCATCTCTGCGCAGCACAAAACAAAACAACAAGCAAGTTATATAAAGAACAAAGGCGAAAAGAAAGGCTCACATTAATAAAGCTAAGGAGTACGAAGGATGAGCACCCACCCTGGCCATCCGCGTCTAAGAAGGTTGGCACCTCATCAGGTCTACCAAAATAGTTACGACTGATGCCCATGTGCACCCAAAATTCCTCAGGATAGGAACTGATGGGAATACGATTGGCGTTTATCATTTCCGCATCATCTGCGCTGTATGTTCCAGGGAGGGGGCGCTCATCCTTCGGTAGTGAACCCTGGGTATAGAAGCCGAAGTCCCAAGGGAACAATGCCTTATCAACCCATAAAAAAATTTCCCTCCAGTTCCTAAGCGCGTCCAGTTTATCAGTGTAACATTGCAGCCTCCTTGCGCGTTTAGCGAACGAAACCCACCCGTTTGACCACATTGTGTAGTAAAATGCGCGGAAGAGGTAGATAGTGGGGTTAATCGCCAATAAACGGCAATTAACCTCGAAGTTGGTTATTTTTGCCGCACCTATGCAGTGCAGCTGGGATATGTGCAGACGATAGTAGTTTAATACGTCGCACAGGAATAGGGATATGGGCACACGTTGATTTGCAAATTCGAAAAAACGCGTGTATACCCCTACCTTCCCTTCGGGGAAATCCGCTATTGACGCCTGCGCGGCCGGGATTACCGGATGAAGCGCGAGTGGAATATAATAATCCGAGGTGAACTCGCGAAGTTCATCCTCGGTCATGTCGGAGGTAAAATCAGTCAAACCACGGACCATGATACAATTTTTAAAGGCGCACGCGCGGTTACCTTTGGAATATTAAGGGTTTCTTGGTTGAAAGCTAGGAGCTTTTTTAACAATGGCGGAAATGTTCTTACTGTGATAATCACAGTAATGGGAGGCAGAAGTTTATATAAGTTTTTACATCCACGCGATGATCGACACATGGACTCCACTATCTCTAAATGTGTGGATAGGATCGGTTGACACGACACATTTTTCAGTTACTTTCCCACGTTTTCCGAGGTATACATTTGACATATTTTGACTAGATTCACTGTGTGTTCTTTAAGGGAGAAACCCTTTTAGCTTCTCCGCTACGCTTCAACGAGTTTAAGGTATACAACTATTAGTCTAGCATCCGCAGGTAGTCCCTGCGCATACTAGACTAGGGGGACATGATGACGTATAGTCCGCATTCGGTTCACGAACCCGACCAATAACCGCTACTAGCGAGCCCAGTACGACTGGGCTAACCCGATAACGGTTTGGGCTCGCGAAGGCCCAAACTCAAAGTTATTTAGGGCTTATGATATCGGATATCTCTTATCTTGGGGGATAAGTGTTTAATAACCGACTTAGGCGGGATACGCCGAAGCTTGGGGAGCACGAAACCAACAAGGATTTCGTGTGTATATAAAGGGCATCCCAGCCCTCATTAAAGGTACGATCTCAAAACCCTAACTCTTCACTTAACCCTAAACCGATTACTCACTCTCACGCCGGAGGATAATCGTGGGAAACAATCCCACGATAAGCCTAACGGTGTTTTCTGTTTACTTAGTGTGCATGTCTCAAGCATCAAGATCCAATTGATACGGGAACCGGAGTCCAAATAAGGAACGCCCAACTTTTGTATCAACATTAATTGTAGCAGTAGATGTAGGCAGATGAAGGTTGTCCTTTATACTTTTCTTCTGGATCTAATGATAGTGCTTGATGATATCTCATAATCAAAACACTCTTTGACATATTAATCAAACCTCTTTTGTACAAACAGCTTTTGAACAAACCGCATACTTTTTACATGTCAAACCATACAAATCGCTTCAGGTTTTGAAAGGACAAACCGCACTGTTCTTTGTACACACAAACCGCTTTTGACTTTTTGACCTTTAATAGACAAAACGCATCCTGAGTCAAAACTCAGTTGACAAATTGCATCTTTAACACAGTTTTGACACAAACCGCATCAATCTGAACAAGACAAATCGCATACTAAGGCGTCAAACGCATAATATCAAACCGCATAGAGACAAATCTCTTTCTGTACATCGAATCTGGACAGTTTTGACAAACCGCATCCAAGACAACGAATCTGGACAGATACATGTAACAAATCGCATAGAAGAAAATCTGTCAAACCGCATAGTAGAACATAACAGCAGCAGCTTTGCAAACATCACCAAAATACATAAAAAAACTGCTTATAATAACGGATTCATCAAGAATGAACATCACGAAAACACCAACAACATCTAATCAGCAGCAAACACATCAAACCGCATACATAACAACACAAACCGCATCAACAAGTCGCATGAAAAACCGCATGAAACCATGAATCGAGCACGAGAATCAACACAAACAACAAAACCTAGGCTCTGATACCATTTGTAGGATCATTCATTTTATGTTGTTTGATGATTCGGGTGGTCTAGGATGGTGATAGTATATGAATGCCATGTTTGGAGAGATGGAGAGAGTAGAGAGGGTGATTCTAGAGAGATAAACAAAAAAAGAAAAGGTTATATTGAATGAGAAGCACCACCCCTTCCAAGGATGGAAGGGGTATTTATAGTTATAGACTACACGCCCTCCTGTCGGGCTGTAGATCAGGCATACAGTGGGTAAAGACCCGTCCTTCCTCCACGGTGTTACTCTAAACTAATAACTAAGCTAATAACTAACTAATAAACTAATAAATAACGATATGTTTACAAGCTAACTTATGCTAGATTATATTTGGGGTGACCGACTCTTCACTATGGAATTTCTAATTCCTAACAATTCATTTTCTTATCCATTTTCTCTCTAGAGGTATTTTCTAACTCTATGTCCTCTTATGTTATTTGTACACAAGTTGGCTTTTTTTAGGCTTAATAATCTCACTACCATCATAAATCACTTCTTGAGCCCTTTTAGCTTTCTTAAGATACACAGGATTTGGGTCTTCTATAAGGTTTTCACTTTAATTATCACTTAATACTCTGTTATTTGTAATCATGTGAGTAGTCTGAATGGTGTTGCCTTGTACGTACAACTTGTTTTCAAGTTTATTCTTTAAAGTTTTAAGGTTGAAAAATCATTTAGGAGCTTAGTTTCCTTTTCTTTGAATTCATGTTTAAGCGTTTCTACATTTTCTTGTTTCTGCTTAACAGTTTGTTTAAGTTTCTCTTGTAAGGAATTTAACTCTTGTTTTAACGTTTCTTCCCTTAAATTACATTTAGTGATCAGTGTACGCATTTGGCAATCCATTTCTTGCTCACGTGTGGTTAGCTCAAATTTAGCACACTGTTCATACATGGTAAATTGATCCTTATATATATTTAGCTTAGTGGTCAGGGAGTCATCAGGCATATATTCAGTGTACTCATTAAACACATATTCATCATTAATGGCAGAAGATGCACCACTTGGTACAACAAGACTTTCATCGTGCTTCACATACTGCTCATACGGGATAACATTACTAATTCCCATATTTACAATATCTGACTCAACAACTTTTGTCAGTTGTACTTTGTTGGGAATCTTTTGCTCATCAACCATATCATATAGTTTTAGTACCTCTGATATGACTGAAGCATTTGAGGGGCCAACTTGTTGAGGTGATGAAACCATAGGGGAAATGTTTGCCATGAATATGGTCTGGCCCATTGGTTCATCATCAACATCAGAGTCGAAGGCATCACAGTCAGCAACCTGGAAGATGTTGGGATCATTATGTGCCAAGTCATACACCAGTTGATCATCCACGTCAGCATCAAACGTGTTGGCACTACCTTCAGCAAGAAACAACAATTCATCCTCATCCAACACAGCTCCACTCTCTTGTGCCTGAATCAGCAACAACTTATCCTTGAAGTAGTCAAAGTTTTATGGACGCTTTGGTTGGGTACAGTTCCTTGCAATGTGTCCCACACCACCACAGTTGTAACACTTAATCTGTTTCCCTTGACCCTGAACCATTATCCATCCTCTGTTCAGTACCCCCACATAACCAGCTGCAACATTTCCCCGTGCAACATTCCTTTGGTTCACATTTTGTCATCCTTGCACATTCTGCACCACAACCTTTCCATCTTCGACTGTAGCTTGATTATGTGGATTAGATAAAGTTCTATGTTGGTTGTTGGTTTGAGGAAGTGTGGTTCTGAATTGTTGAACCAATAGTGCAACTTGGTTCGAGAGGTTTTCAATCAACTTGTCTATTGGGGTATATCCTGAGTCTAGTTGAATGACCTGATTCTGATTCCGAGAAGATGAGGAGTACTGGTGACCTTGAATAGTTGATGATTGAGTGAGAGGCTGCACGTTTGAAACAAATGCAAGTGAATCATTTGTTGTAGTTGTTGTTGTTGTTGTTGGATTGAGTTTTTTCATGATCAGACGGTCATGTGTAACATGCTTCTCATGTTGCAGTAAGTAAGCGTACAACTGCTCATAGTTTGTATTTCTCAATCCTTTGTTCAGCTTTAATGCGGTAACAAACATGTTCCACTCAGGTGTCATGTTGTTTACGAACTTGGAATTGAGTTGAATGTTTTACATAGTCATCTTGATATTCCTCATATCATTCCTAAGTTTGTGAAACCTCACTAGTATTATGCAATACTCTCCCCTGAGTTCATCTTGAAGTTCTCAAACTCATCATACAGTTGTGACTCACGATCTTCTTTAGTCAGTTCTGAGCCAGAAAGAAGCATTTTAACATTGTCCCAAACTGCTTTGGCTTGGGTGTTGTGATTGATCAGCTTGCAGATATCCTTGGGTAAACCTTGAAGGATGATGTCGGAAGCTCTGATGTCAGCATCATATCTCTTCTTTTCAGTATATTTGAGATCATTGTAAGTCCTTGGTCTATCCATTCATAGAGTGACTTGTCCATCTTCACCAGTTGCCAGTTCATCTCTGGTGGTACCCATCTAGAACGGTCCTTCATCAATTGATTGAATAATGTTAAGACCATTCTCTTTACCCAAGCAATACAGTCGGATTCTATGTACCCAAGAGTCATAATCTGTTCTATCAAGCATAGGAGGGCGGGTATCGGACCCAACAACTTGAACATCGACGGAAAAAGTAGACATGATGTTCAAATACACGGGATTTTACAACTCTTTGATTTAAACCGAGAAATCGAATATTTCGCGGGATTTTACAAAATCAAGAGGAAACCGTAGAACTCAAACCGCAAGTATCAAGTCGCAAGTTCTCAAACCGCAACACACAAATCGCAACCCTCGATCAAATCTCAGAACATCAAACCGCAAAGTCTTCAAATCTCAAGCCTCAAATCGCAACAACTTAAAACGCAGAGTCCTCAAATAGCAATTCTTCAAACCGCAAAAGCTCAAACCGTAGACTGGACAAAACACAAGTCTCAAACCTCAAGAGTTTCAAACCGCATAAGTCTCTAATCGCAATATGACAAAATGCAATGTAGATCAAATCGCAACTTCAAATCTTGATGCTTCAAACCGCAACAACGTACAAACCGCAAAGCATCAACTCACAAAGAAGATCAAACCGCAATAATCAAACCGCACATTTACACAAAACGCAGAATCTTCAAACCTCAAGAGTCAAACCGCAACTTTGATCAAGTAGCAAAGATCTTCAAATCGCAACCATCAAATCGCAGAAAATGACAAACCGCAAGACTCAATGCAAAATGACAAACCGCAAGTCACTATCGTGCAAGTACAAGTGCCCCTTTCCTCCAGTTTTATCTTTTGGCTAAAGTTCAAAACGCAGCTTTGTCTTTATGCTCAAATCGCAACAGTTTAACCTTTAAATAATCAAACCGAAGGCCAGAAACATCAAAACGTAACTAAGAATTAATCAAACCGCAAGCTAGAATCTGTCAACTCGCAAGCAAGAACAAAACTAAAACCAACTCGAATATCACAAAATCTCCCACAAACGAGATGAAATTATTTATCCAAGCACAAACTAAGCAAAACTAACAAGCCTAAACATGAAAGTACAAACAAATAACAAGTTTCACCACAAAACAAGCTCAAAGTCGTGTATTATGAGCTTAACCATTCAAACCAAATAAAAGCAACCACAACCAATCTAAAAAATCCGAGCACACATGAACTAGATGATCAAACCATGACTCTTAATACCAATTGTAAGCGATTGGTTATCATAAACACACTAAGCACAAGTATAATGGATCGAATAGAAGAAGTTAGAGAGAGAAAGTGAGTTGGGAACTTTGTAGAGAGAGAAAGTGCAATAGCATAAATGAAAGCTCCAACCCTCTACCTTGGAGGGTAGAGGGTATTTATAGTATCTTACAAAACACCCTCTGTCGGGCTGTGGATCAGGTATACAGTGGGTAAAGACACGTCCGTCCTCCACGGTGCTACTTAACTAACTACTAAACGTTTAAGACTACAAACTTTCTAATGCTAACAAATACCCGGGGTGACCGAGTCTTTACTTCTGGATTTTCTAAATCCTAACATGACCAAATCACCCAATGGTGCTTAAAGGAAAACAATGGACAGTCAGATGCAAGACCCTCCACGACTTTCATCCTAAAAATCACTTGCGACGCTCCACCAGGATCAAAATACACAAAAGGATAGAAACATTAGACAAGGATGGAAGAGGAGTTACCCATACATGGGTAAAGGATTCGAGACAAATTGTAATGTCGTCGCCATCAACATGACTAACTTTCATCTTACACACACAACCGAGGGAGTGTTTCTTCTTAAAACAAAGAACGACAAATGGTCTTCATAAAAATATAAGGAAAAAACTACGAAAACATTTCTTCAAAAGAAGTTTTTAGGGTTTGGGAAGTGATGTGAAAAATAAGAGAGGAAAAGAAACTTTATCGCTTCAAGTTGTAACCTCCCCACCTTTCTAGCCTTATTTATAGGCAAAGAAAATGAATCAGAGAGTTACACTTGGCAAATGCCCATGGGGTCAACACACATTTAATGAGGCGCGTGACAAACACCCTGCAAAGACGCGAGTACAACTGACGTTAACACATACGTCATGTGCAGTCGAAGGGACAAGTCAAACACACCGCTCAAGAAATGTCAGGATGATGCCGCCTACAGTTGAAAAGACAAAAGACACGCAACAAATGCCAAAAAGAGTGAATAAACCCAAAAGGTATCTTCCTACACTTCCTCATACAAACATTAAATACCCATTTTTCCCAACTCAACTTACAGCCTTGATCGAGGTAAAAGGCATGCATCTAGTCATCATAAAAAAGAAACAAATATGATTACAGCCTGGAAACAGAGGACCTAAGAAGGAACCCTGGTAGCACAACACGGACTAAGGGGACTTAGTTATAAAAGTCCAGCATCATATCATCAGTGCATGATCTAATATTAGATTGAGGGACTTGATAGCGTATCAATACTAGTGGCCCAAACCCATTAAATACACGCTCGAATCAAGTCCATTACCAAAGCCCATAAACAAACACTTGATATCGGCCCAACTTAAATCCCAGGCCACGCATGGCCTGGTAAAACCAATCAGGCCAAACTGAGCACGTAATACTACTACTCCCCAACTGTCACTAATAGTTAAGATGTACCATCTAACACTGTACATTGGTGACGCATGACAGATATCACTTTATACGAGCCAAGGAGCGCATGCCACCTGTCCTCCTTGTCTCCTCTGCAGATGATCAACACATGGCTTCCTCACAACTGTTGATCATCTCTCAAGAGTTTATCTCTAAATCCTGCCTCTCTATAAATAAAAAGCAACACACACAACTTCACAAGTTTTCACACATTTGAGCAAATACTGCCTCACAGCAGTAAAGTATGGTTTTTGTTTAAGCGTTACCTGGGAGCTTCTTGATGCTTATCAATCTCATCTGGTTCTTAGCGTTCTACGCGAAAAAACAAACAACAAAATCATTCTCATCTCTAAACCGATTTACATAGCATACGTACACATTTTTATATGTTACTACGATAATATATATTACATATTTCAAACTTTATATTTGTATCGAAATAGTTTAAACTTGATCTTAGTATAATTTATTTTATTAATTCATGCTCACAAATCATTAAAACGTCTGATTAATTCTTTTTAATTACTATGTAATTTTGCATAAGTATATGTGTTAAAATTAGTACTCCATAAGTTAATGAAAGTAGCTCGTCAATCGATAGAGTAACAAAATAAAAAAGTCAAAATAAGAGCATCCGGTGTCCAAGTCGTCGTCCCCTTCGTCGTCCACCTCAGCGCCTCGCCGAGCCTCGTTTTGACACCGGCGTAGCTCGCCGTCGTTCGTTGTTGGGTTGCAAATCGTGGTGACGACGAGAGAATGGTTCTGACAAAAGTATGCAAACCAAACGGATATAATTTGATTTGTGTGTGTAGTGTGTGTAGTGGTGGGCCCTAAATGAAGAGGTTGAGGTTTGTTGTGAGTGAGGAGGCGGTTTGTTGTGAAAAAGTGAGATGCTGATGTGACGCTGAGATGGCACGACGACGAACCTAGTGATCGTTTTGACACCTAGTGCTTTAAGTGTTGAAAAAACAGGAATAGCAAAGATGGAAAGAAATAATATTAAATTTGAATATCATTGCCCACTTTACAGATGTACACACTCATTCATTACAGCTTTTGTTCCTTCTCTCTCTTTCTCTTTGTTTTCCCCAAATTAATTTCAATTTTTTGTGAAACCCTAGGCTCGGCTCCCCCCCCTGCCATTACTGTTTTCTCAAAATATTCCTTCTCTTTCACTTTCCAAATATATAATTTAATTTTACTTCTTAAGGGTTTGGTAGAATGTTACTACTACTACGTTTCAACAATTGAAGTTTAATAAGCTTTCTTTTTCAAAAATAATATATATTTATTTTTACAATTTAAGGGTTAGTTAATCAAAATGGGTGATTTGCAAATGAACCCACAAATGGAGCAGATCCATGGTGAAATTCGCGACAATTTCCGATCTTTAGCGTACGTGTTCTTTTCTTTATGTTGTTGTTTGTATGACCTTAGCTATTTTTGTTTTAAAGTAAGGTTTTTTTAGTGTCGAATCATGGAAATAAAAATAACCCTCAAGTTTTTAGTGGTTATACCTCAGCTCGTTCGAGCTTTTTACCAATTCGATCCCGAGCTTTTCATGAACGGCTCGGCTCATTTCCACCCCTAAGTCTATGGTGCTTTAGTCAACTTAGTGAGTGAACGTTAGTCGATTCACCATGTGTAGTGAGTTAGTGAGTTAGCGAGCAGTGAACATACTTTATAAACTAAAAGATACTGTACAATATTTTTTTGTTCCAAGTATGTGACTTTCAGCGTTTTTGGATGATTAATGAGACCCTGTCTTATTTATTGGCATCTGTTTGCATCTTCTTAGTTCTTACGGCAATGTGCCGTTAATTCTGTTACAGATTTCCCTGTTTTGTTATATAGGCAATGTGTAGTGTTTCGATTTTAGTTGCTTTTATAAGGTTGTTATTAATTTGTATACTAGACGTTAATTTCTGGCTAAAATAGTATTTAGAATCGCATAGGTTTTCCAAAATTTAAAGGTTACTAGACTAGTTACAGGGGTTGCATATAGGTAATCAGCATAAGTGGTGAAATTCGGTTTTTAGAAAGAATTTATGTTTTATTAGAATATGCTTCTATAACATTTATGTACAATCGTTTTATTACACTTTTAGGAAGAAATCATTTAATAATTGATCTTTGTTATGGGTGGATACTAAACTAATATGCCGGTCAAGTGCTATCAAGACCCTTACTAATGAAATGGGATGCTCAATACCTAGGCGATCGCTTTAGTGAGTGTAAAGAATTTTTTTTTTTTTTTTTTTTTTTTTTTTTTTTTTTTTTTTTTTTGTAACGGTATTAGTAGACAACCTTGCCTTAAATGTTTAGAGGGTATGGGTTTGCCTTTTTGACTGTCACTCGAACAATGAAATACGTCATGCTGTTTTTTTTAACCAATGTTCTTTATGGAAGGTGAGGTTGATGTACGAAAGCACATAAACTGTTAACATGTTTTCTTAGATTGTTTTTGTACATGGCTGGTGTATTGCATACTCATAGAACCTTTGTTAATAGATTATTATGCCTGCACGTGCTTTTACCGAGATTGTTTTACCTTGGTCTTTTGAGCCCCACTAGACCACTACACTGTTATGTATCCACTTTCATTATCCCCTTTTCTTCCATTTGCAGCCTTATCATCCATCGTAAATCCTCACTGCAATTTATGATATTTTTTTGTACACTATGATATTTGAGAACCACTTTACAGTTATTGTTTAGGAATTGAGGCCACCAGAAGTGGAATTGAATGGAATAAGGGATGCGGAATTGTTACAGTGTAGTGGCCTAGTGGAGGTTTTGAGTGACATAGCATTAAAGCAATACGTTCACCTACTCCGTATACAATAATATTATGTATTTGAGCATAGACTTCAAAGTTGCAAGGAGGCCAAATTTACACTTCAAAATTACAAGAAGGCCCTTCAAAGATATCTTTATATCCTGAGTATTTTTGGCCAAAATTTCAAAAGCTAACCAAAATTTATTGTTCTAAACAAATCTTGATTTACGTACATTTCTGATTTCATGCAATTTGCATTGAACACAAAATATAAGTTACAAAAAATATTAAAAAATCTAGTAAATTCGTATTAATACCCCTATGGATGAGGGATTTTCGGTCCAACGGCTATTTGCAAGAATGTCCTGCTTGTCAAGGTCCTTTCATGTGCTGTTCTCAGGCTCTTCTTTTGGATATTAGTCATGTTGAAATTGGGTGTTTCCCACAAGTTTGCTATTATTCTACTGTTCCTTGAATGTTTCTGTTAGCTACTCGATCTATTTAGAATCAGATGTGAGCTATAATTTCTTCGACCTTTAGTCAAAGAAACTGAAGTTCTTTTTGGCTTTTGTACGACTGGAAGTTGCACAATAAATGTATGTGGACCTTCTATATCGAAATAATATAACTAAACATTTTGCTAATTTATGTATTTTTACTATTTATCGTGGGATGTAATATTTATGTCATATTTCCATTTAAGTTATATGTGGCTCCACGTTACGTCTGACTGGTGTATACTGTTTGAGTTGATAGAAGTATTGTCAGTTTATAATAGAAGAATATATCCTTTGAAGACTTCATTTCTATTGTGTTGTTCTTGGGCTACACGTCTTATGTTAAATTTTTATGTATCTGTGCTGTTTTCTTTGAATTTGTCATGTCGTCGAGTGTTGACTATTATGTAGTGTGCTTTGCTCGTGATACGGATACTTATCTTAAGAGCATGTTTGGCTCGTATCTTATAACTACCTAGAGGTTTTAAACAGTCTAATTTGGTTTGCAGTATGCATAAACTTTTTGTAGTACACCATTTTTTTTAATATACTGGATGTATGAGTAAATGCTATTGCAAGTAAACGGAAGCAAAAACATGACACCATTTAACTATTTATGTGGTCCAAGTTGCCACTCGTAATTTTCTTTTGTAAAGGCCACTTATCTTGGAGAATTCTAATTGTTCTACGCCATCTACGTTCAGTGTGATATTCATTATTCTTCAGTAAAATGATTAACGTACATCATTCTGATGATAGCTAATAAACTTTTATGGGTTCAGAAATGGCTTTCAGAAGCTGGACAAGATTAAAGACTCCACCAGACAAAGTAAACAGTTGGAGGATCTCACAGGAAGGATGAGAGAGTGCAAAAGGTACTTAGCTTTGGTTACTTGTTCTCTCTTTCTCATATGTAGAAAAGCACCTTTTTCTGAATTGCGAGAAGTAAAATATAATTATATATACCTTTATAATTGATTTCATCTGCATGATTGTTTTAATTTTCCAGATTTGTTGTTCACCTTCATTTATGTATTTATTTATATATTTATCTGAATCGTCAATGACTACACTAGAAGTATTGTTATTTAGGAAACTTACACCCGAAAGGACAGTTGAGGGTTAGGAACTCAGGAATGACTCACGCATTTGCTCAGTGTATTGTGTTAGCAGAACGATTGTTTTTACATATTTTACATGTCAGCTAACACTTTAAATTAGCATATGGGTAGATAATACTTCTGACTATAATGAGACTTGCCTAATCTAAATTGTAACGGATCAGACTTTACTTTTGGACCTAATGGATCCGTTTCTTTTTAGGTTGATTAAAGAGTTTGATCGTGAAATCAAAGAGGATGAAAGTAATAATTCTCCAGAAGTCAGCAAGAAACTCAATGATGAGAAACAATCAATGGTAAGATTTATTGGAACTTGTTATGGCCATGCATCATATGCTGATATAATATCTTATGTACTCTATATAACTTGATGTTCTTTATCAGTTTCCTTATAAGTTTTTTACTTCTATATGTACATCTCATAGTGCCTTAAAGTGTTACTTCAATTGACATTTGGATCTTGTTAGCTTTTGGGTTGGGATCGTTTCTAGGGTTATTATCAGATTGGATTATACATACAACTCATTTACAGAATGCTTATGTGTTTGCAGATTAAAGAGCTGAATTCATATGTGGCCTTGAGAAAGACGTCAGTACTTTTATTTTCTGTAGAAAATGTTTTTTGCAATCTTATATTTGGATATACGTCTGAACACCTTTTTATTTCTGATCATGTTTGTTGCCTTGTATGAACTCCAGATATCAAAGCACTCTAGGAAATAAGAGAGTTGAACTATTTGACATGGGAGCAGGTGCTAGTGAACCTATGGCTGAGGAGAATACTCAGGTTGCATCAGGTGAGATCAGACTATAGCTGATTTAGATTGTTTATAAAAAAGAATCGGAAAGTTGTCGTTTGTAACTAATCTATGGAAGTATTATTATGCAACAAGGTTTACATTTTTGTATATAAGTAGCTCTTTATAGCTTATGTGACTGTGATGTGATGCTAATTAACTCAAAGTAGCGTATACGGAATTTTTTAAAGATTGCTTACACCCATCATTTAAAATACAATCCTGCATTCTGAAGCATATCAGCTTATCAGCTATTTAAGGTTTCTTTCCATTAGTGAATTTTGACCTCATTTGTAGTAAATTGTATTGGTTGTATGTGTAGAAATGTCAAATCAGGAGCTTATTCAAGCTGGAAATCAGAGAATGGATGAGACTGATCAGGCCATCGAACGCTCTAAACAGGTGACTTTTTTGTATATTTCAATTTCATTAATTGGTTGATGTCATCATTACTTGAGACTTATATGATATATATATGTTCAGGTGGTTCACAATACAGTTGAAGTGGGAACCCAAACTGCCGCAAATTTAAAAGGCCAAGTATGTGCATGTCATTGTATTTGCTGAATCTAGTTGATTTTTACTTTAATTTTTGCCTGATATTGATGTTTAATATTATTTTTCAGACTGACCAAATGGGTCGTATTGTCAATGAACTGGACACCATCCAGTTCTCGATTAAAAAGGCATCCCAGCTAGTCAAGGAGATAGGACGACAGGTTTCTAGTTTTGCCTTTCACATAAGCACGGTGACTTTCAGTCATCTGTAGCTCTGAATTTTTTACTAAATTACATGTTTATTTACAGGTGGCCACTGATAAATGCATCATGCTCTTTTTGTTTCTTATTGTCTGTGGTGTAATTGCTATTATTATCGTCAAGGTAATCTCCTTGCCTGTTGTGTAACTGCTGTTCTTTTTCTAATTTGAATTGATACTCATCTGTTATATTGTTAATATCAACAGATCGTGAATCCCCACAACAAAGACATCAGAGACATACCGGGGTTGGCTCCTCCAGCTCCTGCTGCTAGGAGACTATTGTATGTAAGGTCTGCAGAGCATTTTTGAGGACATTTGAGAGGAGGATTGTTTAAATCTTAATGTATCGTGCCGTATGATTGTGTGCTATGCTAATATATTCTTTTTTTCTGAGATGTGCATATCGTACTTTCAAGTTTCACATGTAAATGTTTGTTTGGTTTGGTTTCATTGACCCGGCTCTTTTTATGTATACCATCATTGAACATTGTTCCGCTTGAATCAAGTCAACATATTAAGAATTCTATCGAATATGTACGTTGCATTTTATGCCTAATATCCCATCCCATTTGTCTGAGTTTGTGATTCAAACTGCGAAGGTTTAATCTACTATGCTTTGTACACATCTATTTTTGTCCTTTTCTTGTTCAAAATTCTTTCTGCTATGTGGAAATGATGAATTTCAGGAGTTTTGCTCTATGCCTAAAAGAAAATTGTTGAGTTTATTGTGAGAATTGATTTTTAAACCTGATACTTGATTTGTGTACGTCAACTCTCTTTAGGTTGCTTTGTTCTACAGCATTATAGATTGTAAGCACTTTGAGAACACATCCCCATGTGCTTAGACTAAATTCTTTGATTCATTACAATACAAGCAGCTAGTCCAATGAACACATAACAATTCACATCACAAGTGATCATATGTTTCAAAATATGCATTAAGCCACAAAAATGTAGAATTACAGGCATCCCCCTATATAGATATTAGTGTTGCATTCGCACCAGATCTTTTAAGCATTCTGTAGAAAACCAGATATTAATAAGAGACATCTATATAATGCGATTATATAACTAAATACAACGAATTTGATACAATTTCAAAATTCAGACAAATTGAACAACAAAGTCAATTGTTTAGCCTTCTTTCAAGTCTATTTTGGTTCGTCTCAAAATTCAAACAATAATCCACCACCATACTCCCACAACAATACCACATGCTACAATAGACTGCTACTGCCTTCAGTTTCTAAGAAGATGCTGTTTACTTTCCATAAAAAGAAGAAAAACGAGTGGAAGAAAGCAATTCTTCTTTTCCACAATTTTAATGCTAAGCCACATGAACATCCCTAAAAGTATGGAATACTATTTTATCTATTTGCTGTATGATGATTATGCCTCTCGGCTGCTAAGTTGTGAGCGGCCAATATGTGAAAGCCTTGAAGATGCCATGAGAGGAACCTCTTCATCTACATTAATATCTGACATTGAATTAACCTTCCCACTATTTGTATCATCATCCAATATATTATTAGATGACTTCTTCTCAAGCCTCCATTCCTGATCAAACCAACATTTTTGGTCATTTTAACATAATCATAACTATGCATGTCATGGATGTCAGAAGAAATAAAGATGGGACTGCAAACTATGCTATTGTAGAATATGTTATATTGAAACCAAACCAACCTTATTCATGCGTTCTGGGATGCTATCAGAAGGAAGTTGAGATGCTTTAACATCCTTCACCTTTATGTAGTTGTACATAACTACACCACAAAGTGCTGCCCACAGAACAAACATCAGTCAGTAACAATTATCATTTTAAAGTGATAAGCAAAAAACATCAATAAAAATCCAGTCAAATACACTCCATACCAATGGCATAGCCAATAATATTGAGACCAGTAATGGTGGACTCTGGGAATATTACAGTTGATAGAGCAATAAGTATCCAATCTTTCAGAACACCAGCAACTCGAATGGTAACGGCCCCGGTTCTACCAATGACTAGGAAAATTGAGAAGTTCAACGCTAAAGCGCATACGGCGTTGGAAAAGAAAATCCAATAATTGATCTGAATTTGTGAAACTTCCATGCCAGTCTTCTCCAAGAAATACCAAGGGATAAACAGGAACGCAAAACTGGTATAAATGAAAAATAAAGTATCAGCCTTCTATAATAGGCAAAATAGGAGTCCACATCAAAGTTGTTATTGCTAATTAAAAACATAACACCTCCACAATTCTATGCCCCCTTCAGAAATCACCAATGTAAGACAAGTGACCCTAGATCTTCACATCAAGATAAATGACCATACTATTACAACTTTACATATGTAAGTAGAAGCGGGGGTGGATTGGGTAGCGGGTCAAATTGGGCCAGGGTCAGGTTGACCCGTTACTCCCCCCCTACTTTTCTTATTGAATTTTGGTAATTTGTTATTAAGCACAAATTTGGTTTATTTATTTATACTCTAGTGGGATGCTCGGCTTTGACCAATAAAACCAAGAGGAAATTATGTGTTTTTGGGAGGAAACGACCCACAACGCGGATGCACTGTAGTGGTGCACATTTTCGCACATTTTCGCCCGTTGAAATTAAGCCGTGACCCAAAAAAGCCTAAATTCTAAAAAGGTTGACAACACCAACCCGGCCAAAACTGTCTAATAAATATAAACCACCAACAGGGATGCTCAACTCCTACGCCCACATCAGAAAAAGCGGGAATAATATAGTAAATTCTTTCTCTTGGAACTCCTATAATCAAACAGTGACTAACGAACAATGTGGATAGTGAAAACTCTTACAAGCAATAACCCAAGAGCAAAAGTAAATAAATTATATAGACTATACAATCCTCCCCCAAGTCCAGATTAATTATCATTAAAAGAAATTTCCTAAAGAAACTGGGAACAGGTTAGGGCATAACAGGAAAGAGAATAGACAGATAAAGCATCAGAAAATTAGGATAACAGAACATTTCCTAGGAGTAAGAGAAATACAAATTGTTTATAAGCACTGAAAGCCAGTACCTGCATGGAGCTATGTAATATAAGCTTGTAATTGGGTTTAAAGATAAACCCTTCTTTTGCAAGAGGACTTGAGTTAACACTAGCCTCAAAGCTTCTGCAAATATGCCTGTGACCTGGTAAAGTGTGCCAACTACATTAAAATGTATTTCCCCATATGAGGAGACCACAACTCCAACGCTGACCAGCAACATGTTCAAGAATACGTCCCACCTAAGCTTGTCAGTGCCACATAAAACAGCCATGATGAGTGTTGCCACCGGCACTGTATCAATTTGCAGTAGTCAGATATCATCCAATATGAACGGAATAAGTATATGTTGGAACAAGAGATATGGAAATTTGCATACTTAGGGCTTTCAGCATCTGAATGAAGGCCACTGATATATGCAAGTAAGCAGTGTTGCCAAACCTGCAGGATAGCACAGCCATATTAAGTCACTCGAGCAAAGATGTATGCACAAAATCTAATTGGCAGTATGCACTCCGAGAGGTGTTTTAACCAATGAACATAAACACAGATCTCTTTTAACAAGAAATATAGACCAACAATGCAACTTGACAAGAATACAACTACCCTGCATATATAAAAGAGATTTAAGATGATGCATACCAAAGACTTGATGCGAAGAAGGCACTGATGGGAATTACACATGTTGCGTATCTGCCAATGCCAATGAAATAAGAGATTTAGTGGGGTGTTAAAGACTGTACAAGAATACAGGTATATTAATTGGATGAAAAAGTCAATACTCTTACATTTCGAACGTCATTTTAACAGGAGCAACAACCTGCAGTATAATGGAGAAAGAAGACAAGTGACAGTTAGTTTGAAGTAGTTCATATGATAAAGTTCTTCTGTTCTCATTTACTTGGTAAAACTTGACATAGAAATAATATCATTGATTCTATTATCCCATATAGTCAAAGTTGAAAAAAATCACCAGGCGCTAGTCGGGCGGTCTACCTCCTTGTAGCTAGTAATCGGCCTAGGCGGAGATTAATCTGGAATTACTCGGTTTGTAATTTTTTATGTATAAATCGAAGGTGCTATTGCTAATGTCTAAGAACGTAATTTGGGGCTGATTTTAACTATTTTGACCGATTTTGATTGACTTTGACCAATTTTTGGCATGACCGACTAATATGGCCGATTTACTCAAAACGCCAAGGCATATGGCCGCCAAGCAATTAATCAGCCACCTACAACGATTTTTGCAACACTGCATATAGTAAACTGTGAGGGCTTTTATTGTTTTTCTTGGGATCCTAAAAACAGCACAGCTCTTGACTGTTCTATCATATAAATACCATGCAAATCAAGCAATGGATGCCTGAGAAGATGATTGCAGGGACGTGGAAGAGCTGAGAGTTCATTGTGGGACTACAGTGATAAAAGTTTCAACAATCTATCCAGTATTATGTTAAACGTTTTTGAGAATTCGTGAAGTGATGAATGTGTAAAATCAGTGTTAGATCATGGATGTGTGATATCACAGTCTATGTATAGCTCACATAGAGTTCCAACATTTAAGACCCTCACATGTAGATCTTGCACATTTCTAAACACTTCGCAATCAGTATTACTTGAAACATGTGAACGGATTCATGTCTACTACTATTAACATAGTACATCATTATGGAATATAACTGAAGGTAGAGATCATCCAACATTCTAATGAAGAATCATACCTTGAAAACACGAACAAGAAGGAATGCTACAGCTCCAGAAAAGCCCATGTGTATCATAGTAAGCGTTATTGGAAAGGGAAAATTGAAATACTTTGGAGAAAGAACCCACTGCAAATTAAACAAAAAGATAACAAGTAAGATGGAGTTTCATCAGAAAATTATAATAGATACAGAAGACATGCATTATTTTAGTCACAAGGTAAGACATAGCAGGCCACAAAAAAAGTCCCATAAGCCCATACCAGCTCACACCACTAAGAAATTCTTACAAATTTACAACTTAGGAACAATTGCGTGAACAAAATATGACGTGCTTATGGTATGTAATATGTGTAACTAGATGGGAAGGAGGGCAAGACCAATGACAGTACTAGAACGGTAGAACCACCAACGTAGTAAACAAAAGACAATGGAAGATATAAGGTTCACTAAATTCAGTTTCTATAACTTATCGTCATTCTTGATAGCAGGACAAGCTAATAACCCATCAATATGTGAGCAATTTAATGCTGATAGCTCTACATCACATTATCCTACCAATAGTATTCCTACATTGGATACCCCATGTATACGTGTCCTAAAACACATCATTCTTGTCCACCACTATTAATTCCCATGCTACATAACTTGTAGAATTGTCTAACAGCAAACACGAACCTCTGTAACAGCTTTTATAAGAATATCAACATGACAAGGTACACACATCCAATTTCCAATATTAACAGTTATGAGTAACCATGTAAGATGCAAACTAGTTACCTTGTTGTACAGAATAACTCCCGATGACAGCAAAATGTAGATGAATAGGTACAGGTAAGTCAAGAAAAGCGACTTATTCATCATCATTTTGCTGGCAGCTTACTTCACGAGTTTCTTATAAGTTCCCAGATAACAATTTTAAGATGAGACTCTCTCCCCAATCTGACGATAAATACTTAAATTCTTGTTGACCAGAAAGTTGATCCACTTATCTAAAGCGAGAAGGGAACTTCATTGTTCATCTACTGAACCATACGCAGCTATATACGATATCCTCCTGCAATTAAACATATATAAAATTATATAATATATAAACAGTATTGCATAGGTAGACGATTACTTTGTGATATACGACATAATAAAATTAAACAAGATCTCAAAACCTTGTCATGTACTTATATATCAATGTGTAGCTTTAGCTAAGATAATAATGTAAGCACAGATGTCTAGTAAACTAGCAATGACGATTGACGACATTTAAAGTGCACGTGCTGACAAAATAGTAAAAGAAACAACAAGTAACAAGATTATACTAACATGAATAAACTCTATAGCATCGATATCTTGGGTTATTACAATACAGGAATGAATACAAGGCTTTATGTAGAGCTATAACTAAAGTCAACCAAGAAAGAAAAAAACGTAACATTATATGCTGCTCACTATGGATTAGTTACAGACTGATGTTAAAGCTAACTTTGCGATAATATTTCCGTAAGATTACAAGTCTTTTAAAAAATCAATGTCTTTAACATGCCTATGGTAATCTTCCTTGTGCTTGATCTCTTTTACTTCCATTTTGTTTCACCTACTTTTAGTTCATCACTTTAGCACTACGAGCATACTATACATCGTATTAGGTAACATTTTGGTATTCGTTGGTTGAGCGAAACTAAACATCTACCAAACTAATCAAAATGTGAAATAAAGCCCTCATTTGGTTACAAAATAAGTAGTTATTACGTGGCTATTTTTAGGCAGAAAAAACAAGCAATCCCAAACACCCCCTTAGTCTATATGCTAATGTGACACTAATCATGCCGAAAACAAAGTCTAAACCGAATAAAGTTAGAATAAGTAAACACGCTTCACACATTACACTAATCAATCAGATCTACTACGATCACACACATCTCATGCCAGTAACAAACTAACTAACTAACTAACTATAAATATATCCAAATGCCACTACAATACCTAGGGTTTAGAAATTGTATAAACAATTAGGCATTTATTATAGTAAACACTAAATCAGATCGATTGTGATATAAATCTGGGAAATGTGATAAAAACCTTTTAAGATCGATTGTTACGATGTGAAGTGTGTGACTGTGTGTTTAGCAGATCGTTAGCTACTATTACTGTTTGTGTGTGTGTGTGTGTGTGAGGGAGTGTGAAAATATTTAATTAGTTGTAGTTGTTATTAGTTGAGAAGAAAAGACGTCAAGTTAAGTGATGGAAGTGAAGAGGTCCGTGTTTTCTACTACAAATGAAACTAAACTAATCTATCCATTTCGAGATCTTCAATTATGTTTGTACTTTCTGCATTCTTTCTTGTACCTTACGTTACGTTACACAACTATCGACCAATTTCAAAGACTTATTACTAATAATGCTCCACTAATATTAAGTGCAGTTTGGTTTGTTGGTAGGAATCACAATAGATATCAGATTTGGTATGGGGTAGAATGATAATGGATATGAAAAAGTGTATCATTACGATCGTTTATGTTTGGTTGATAAAAGATGGTATGAAAAAGTGTATAGATATTTGAATCTTGTAGTGAAAAAGAGAGGGACCCGCGAGAATAGATTTCATATACACCAAATTGGTGTGTAATGAATCTATGACTATGATATACCCATTTTATTTTCGGGCCCACTAAACAAACACCATTAATCGGAATGAAATCCATATATCCATTCCGATAGGCGCATACCAAACGCACCCTTAGTGTGTAATGAATTTATAACTATGATATACCCATTTCATTACTGGGCCCAAAAAACAAACATTTTTAATGACTTTTAAAGTAATAGTCTCATTCCCATAGTCTCATACCAAACACACCCTTAGACTCTTACTTGTTAATGGCGACGACTAAGGGTGTCCAAAAAGCTGACGAACTCGAACTCGAACTCGGGTCAGGTTACTCGAGTCAATAACTTTATCGGGGTTATTCGGGTCAACCCCGGTAATCAGAATACTATACAGGATCGGGTATCGAATTGAAATGTTTGGCTAACTCGGATTCAGGTCGACCCGATTAACCTAAATAACGGTTTTTTTTTATTAATATAATTTTTAAAAATTATATTTAAACTAGTATAAATAGGCAAATTTTTTTTTTACTGATTTACTCAATTGATCTAAACACGACTAACCTGGATTCAAATAGAGTCGGGTTCGGGTATGATATTTTTAGCCTTAACATGACTTTGACCCGAACTCGACCAACCCGAACCCGACCAACCCGACCCGACTAACACCCGTAGCGACAACAATGTATAATAACGTTAATTTGTTTTGTATTTATTTTAGTGAGAGAAGAAAAAGTTTATAAATTGAATTGTAATTAAATATTTAGATAATTAATATAGGGATAATTACATGAAAATGTATCTAAGTTGTCATCTTTTGTAGTTCTGTATAGTCTACTATTTTTTTGTAGTTTCATGTACTCAACTTTTGAATTCACTTAATTCTGTGTACCGAGTGACCAGTTGTGTGTACTATTTGACCATTTTTTGTAGTTCCATGTACTCAACTTTTGGGTATATCCATCAAATAATACACACAACTGATCACCCAGCACACGAAACTAAGTGAATTCAAAACTTGAGTACATGGAACTACAAAAAAAAAATAGTAGGCTACACAGAACTACAAAATGTGATAAGTTAGATACATTTCCATGTAATTATCCTGATGACGTATAGTCTGGAGTCCCAGACTCGGGTCATAAACCCGACTACAGTCCAATACTTGCAAGCCCGGTACGAACTGGGCCAATATCAATACGCGTTTGGGCTCACGAAAGCCCAAGCCCAAATCTATTTACGGAATAGATATCCGATATCTTCTAAAATAAGAAGATAATCATTCCCAACCGACTTAGGCGGGATACGCCGAAGGTTGGGGAACACGGAACCAACAAGGATTCCGTGCGTATATAAAGGGAATCATATCCCTCGTTTAAGGTACGATCTCATAACCCTAAAACTCCTTAAACCCTAAACCGATTACTCACTCTCACGCCGGAGGATAATCGTGGGAGACAATCCCACGGTAAGCCTAACGGTGTTTCTTGTCTCTTAGTGCGCAGGTCTCAAGCAGCAATTCTCAATTGGTACGAGAACCGGAGCTCCAAACCAGGAACGTCCAACTTTTGTATCAACAAGTGGCGCCATCCGTGGGACCAGACACTAAGAACCAACACTAGAATGACAAAGCACGGAAATCAGCGATCGCAGTCAGACCTCATGGGGAAGAAGTCGCAAAGTGGACTAACTTTTAAGCAGACCTCTGGGACAACCAGCGCTTCTAAAAATAAGGGATCAGGCCAAGACTTGATCTTCCCTCTGGTGGAACCGCACTCGGGAACAACCCAAGCCACTACAACCACCATAAGCGAAGTAGACCCACCGCGCACCGTCTTTACTACTCCCTTCCAGTCGGTGCTGGAAACTGGCCCAACAAAGGCACCAGACGCACCTGACCGAAATAAGGATGTAGTGATAGAAGCAAACATACTTGCTCTCGAGGGGGTCGCACCAGAGTTAACACCAGAAGTTTTCGTATCCCAGAACTACGAAACATTAACTGCCCTCATGCAAGAGGAAGAGAAGAAGAGATCAGGTCGGAACTTGAAAGCCCGACTCAATTTCGATTCTGAATACGAAACCTCCCCACTGCGCCATCAGAAAGAAAAGCGCGGGAGAGATAGCCGCCGACCCCCAGTATTCAACAGAATCGGGAGGAGAATTGAGGGTGATGAGACATCTCACTCGCAGCACTTGAGTGATAGTGATAGAGAAGAACGGCGTACCAGTGTCTACGCCAGACTGGGTAGCCGTAAAGTACATGACAGACTGGGGCGAAAGCATTCCCCAAGTGAAAGCCCTTCAGATCCAGACTACAAGTCAGACTCTGAGGACAGCCGGCGCAAACGCCGTAAGAAGGAAAATTCATCTTCTGATAACTCCTCGGACAACGAGGATAGCGACACAGGACATTGGAAGTCTAGAAACAGACGCGATAGCCAAGAGGAAGACATGTCTCTCCCATGGCGCCGTCAGAAAGTGGATGCGTTCACCAGACGCATTAGTGATTTCTCTGAGAACAAGAAGAGGCGCATGCCTACAAATGTCAAGACCTATGATGGAACAGGTGATCCTGACGATCACCTAAAAATCTTTGAATCAGCCGCGACCATTGAGAACTGGCCACAACCAGTGTGGTGCCACATGTTTAATTCCACACTGGTGGGAAGCGCGCGGAACTGGTTCAACAAACTCCCACGAAGGAGCATAAATGGTTTTGAAGAGTTGAGAAAGGCGTTCCGCCTAAATTTTACTCAACGGAAAAAGTGCGCTAAAAATCCTGTCGAACTCGCCAGGGTAAAGCAGAACCAAGGAGAATCTACGAGCGCATTCATGGAACGCTTTAAAGATGAATGCATGCAAGTTAAAGCATGTCCTGAAGTACTAAAGATCTCTGGCTTCATGAATGGGATTAATAATCCAGAACTCATCAAGAGGTTAAACGACAAGATCCCTGAGACCTTTGATGAACTCATGAAGCGCTCTCGGTCTTTTGTCCAGGGAGAAGCCGCCGCGGCGGATAGCAAAAAGAACCACTCGAGTTACTGGTCACAGGAACAACCTGGGAGACAATCCAACGACCGAGGTAGTAACCGTAATAGGAACTATCGCAGCCAGAGGAGCGGCAGAGATAATGACAGGTATACTCCCCTGATCAAAACCCCAAAGGAAATACTCGCAGCAGAAGGCGCGAATTTCCCAAGACCACCGCAGATGCGTACACCAGAAGATCGGCGCACTGGGAATGGATACTGTGATTACCACGCGCAAAAGGGTCACACCACTAACGAATGTGTCCAGCTGCGCCAACTCATCGACAAGATGGTCAAAGAGGGTAGACTGGACCACTTGGTTAAAAACATTAAAGAGGGAAGAGATAAATAAAAGAATGGAAACAAGAAGGAGACACCCAAAGATAAGGCCGACACAATCTACATGATACAAACGTGGCAACGAATCACTAGACAGAAGGTCGGCCAGGAGTTTTCCCGAAGAAGCGAAATCTCTTTCCCTACCCTAACTGCGGACAACGCAGTAGCAGAGCCACTCACCATTGAAATCAATGCAGGTGGTCATGACATACACCGCATGTACATTGATGGTGGGGCATCAGCAAATATCATGTATGAGCACTGCTTTAAAAGACTGCGTCCTGAAATACGCAGCCAGTTAAACCCGGTCAGCACAGCGCTCACTGGTTTCACGGGTGAAAAGATATGGCCCATGGGGCAACTGCGATTACTAGTCAGCATTGGCAACGCAGAGCACTCTACGACAACCTGGATGGACTTCATGGTGCTTAAATCCCCCTCGCCATACAATGGCATTATTGGGAGACCCGGGATATCAGCCATGCGCGCGGTGCCATCAACAGCGCACGGGATGCTTAAATTCCCAGTAGAAGGGGGCATTGCCACTCTTTACAATGCCACGGTACCAAACAGAGAATGTAACACGGTTACATGCGAAATGGCACCGATCCCGAAACAGTGCGCGGCCAAGGTCCCCAACTTGAAGGTCGCGATTCACCCAGAATACCCAGAACAGGAAATAACCATCGGAGGGTCATTGTCAGACAATGGCAAAGCAGCTGTGTGCGCGCTCCTACAAAAGAACGTGGATATTTTCGCGTGGGAGCCAAAACACATGACTGGGGTACCACGCTCGATCACGGAGCATAAACTGAGAATCCGACAAGGGTACTCACCGGTACGCCAGAAGAAGCGTGGCCAAGCCCCAGAGCGTGCGCAGGCAATTCTGACAGAGGTACAGAAATTGGTAAATGCGGGAATCATGCGTGAAGTCTACTACCACGACTGGCTTTCTAACCCAGTAATGGTCAAAAAAAGCGATGGTAGCTGGCGAATGTGCGTAGACTTCACCGACCTTAACAAAGCATGCCCACAGGACTGCTATCCATTACCAGAGATAGACTGGAAAATAGAGTCCTTGTGCGGATACCCGTTAAAGTGTTTTCTCGACGCGTACAAGGGATATCACCAGATACAGATGGCTAAGGAAGACGAGGAAAAAACAGCTTTCCACACAAGCCAAGGCGTTTACTGTTATACAAAAATGCCCTTTGGCTTGAAGAATGCGGGTGCCACCTATCAGCGGTTAGTAGACAATGCCTTTGAAAAACAGGTGGGCCGCAACCTGGAAGTCTATGTGGATGACCTGGTCATAAAAAGCCATACTGAAGTTGAGCTTGTGCGTGACATAGAAGAGACGTTCGAGACTCTACGAGAGATCAACATGAAGCTGAATCCTAAGAAATGCACCTTCGGCGCTACTGAAGGCATGTTCCTAGGATACCTGATAGAACCTGACGGCATAAAACCTTGTCCAGAAAAGACAAAGGCGGTAATAGAACTTCCCTCACCACGCACACTGAAGGAAGTCCAATCCCTCAACGGAAAACTGGCCGGCCTAAACAGGTTCCTGTCTAAATCGGCAGAAAAGTCATTGCCTCTCTTCAAAACACTCAAGAAGTGTATAAAAAAGGGTGACTTCCGGTGGACGACGGAGGCGGAAGAAGCCTTCACTACACTCAAACAGCATCTAGCAACACTCCCAACACTCGTTGCACCCCGACCAGGGGAAGAACTGATCATGTATTTATCAGCAACTCATGGGGCAGTCAGCGCAGTGCTACTAACAGATAGGGACTCAGTGCAAACCCCTATCTATTTTGTCAGCAAAGCGCTCAAGAAAACGGAGATGAACTACAGTGCCATGGAAAAGCTAGTCTTGGCATTAGTGTTTGCCGCCAAGCGATTACGCCGGTACTTCCAGGCGCACCCGATAGCGTTAATCACAGATCAAGCCATCAAGCAGATCATCTCCAAACCCGATGCGTCAGGGCGACTCCAGAAGTGGAGTGTCTTACTAGGCGAACACAACATCTCTTACAGACCACGTACCGCAATAAAAGGACAGGTTCTGGCAGACTTCATCATCGAGAAGCCAGATACCGATGAGGTATCCGCACCAAGAAAGCAGGAACTACCAGATCCATGGATTTTGTTTACAGACGGATCCTCATGCGTGGACGGATCAGGAGCTGGCCTTATTCTCACAAACCCAGAGGGAATGGAATTCACTTACGCACTGCATTTTGAATTTACCGCGACAAACAATGAGGCAGAATACGAAGCCCTAATCGCCGGACTACGCATTGCAGCTCGAATGGATGTACGTAACTTGGAAGCAAATGTAGACTCCAGGCTAGTCGCCAACCATGTGTTGGGTGAATACGTGGCCAAAGAAGAGAATATGATTCAGTATCTTGAGAAGACTAAGACACTGATCAAAGGCTTCGACAGATTTACTATCAAGCAAGTCCCTAGAGGAGAAAATCGCAAGGCAGACGCACTGAGCAAGATCGCCTCGACAAGCTTCGCACACTTATCAAAGCAAGTGCTGGTGGAAACACTGAAAAGCAAATCAATATCGGAGATGGAAGTCTCCGCGGTCATAGAGGAGGATGGTCCTACATGGATGACACCGATTACGGAATTCCTAAGCAAAGGAACATTACCCCAAGAACAGACAGAAGCTCGCAGAATACGGCGTACAGCGCAGAGATTTGAATTGCGAGACAACATACTGTACCGACGTTCTTTCCTCCAACCATGGCTCCGCTGCGTCGGCCCCCTACAAGCAAATTACGTGCTGCGAGAAATCCATGAAGGTTCATGCAGCATGCACGCAGGACCACGGTCCGTTGTAGCACGCGCCATGCGATCAGGATACTACTGGCCAACCATGCATCGCGATGCGCGGGACTTAATAAGGAAGTGCAGTGATTGCCAAGTTCATAGACCCGTCCCGCGCCAACCACAGCATGAGCTGACGCCAATCACGGCGCCATGGCCATTCTACAAATGGGGCATTGATATTGCAGGTCCTTTTCCAATAGCAGCAGGCGGTCTCAAGTTTCTCATAGTAGCTATAGACTACTTTACCAAGTGGATCGAGGCAAAAGCAGTGGCGAAAATCACCGGCAACCAGGTGAAACGCTTTGTCTGGGACAACATAGTATGCCGCTTCGGATTACCTGGAGAAATCATCTCGGATAACGGGAAACAATTCTGCGACAACCCCTTCAAAGATTGGTGCGAGAAGTTAAACATCACCCAACACTTCGCGTCAGTTACACACCCACAAACCAATGGCTTAGTAGAGCGCGCAAATCGAAGCCTGGGCGAAGGAATCAAAGCGCGCCTGGACAGGCACAAAGGAAGGTGGGTCGAAGAGCTTTCGCATGTCTTGTGGGCTCACCGCACCTCAATAAAAACCAGCACGGGGGACACCCCCTTCTCTCTAGTCTACGGGACAGAAGCCGTTATACCAACTGAGATCGGCATGCCAACTATCCGCACTGCGGAGATCAATGTGACAACAAACGATGATGAAAGACGTGTCGACTTGGATCTGTTGGAAGAAAGACGCGAACGCGCAGCCATACGGGAGGCAAAGTCGAAGTCAAAAATGAAAGGATACTATGATGCCAAGGTACGCAGCGTTTCATTCAGACCAGGCGACTTTGTCTACCGCGCCAATGAGGCGAGCCACGCAGAAGATACAGGTAAACTCGGACCAAAGTGGGAAGGACCCTATGAGGTTACTGAAGCAATAGGCACAGGCGCGTACAGGCTACGAGGCTTGGATGGTCGTGACCTACCGCGCACATGGAACATCGGCAACCTCAAGAGGTGCTACCTATAAGAATAGCTACGGCATAGCGCACAGACGCTCCGCACTTTCAGTGCTCAATAAACATTCATGTATTCACTTTTATTTTTCATATATACTGTTTTCTTTGTTATGTCTCAAAAAACTTGCAAGTATCAATAAAGCGCCGCGGTTTCTAGCTAACTCCGCGACACATTTTAAGTTGTTATCTCCATATACTGTATGTCTTAACGATTTTTTATTTCTTGCCCATGATGGCGTGCATGCACTACGAATAGACCCACGATGGTAAAAGGATAAGTTAACCTACTAACTAACTTGTTGAGTAAGAGGGTTGCAAACCCATCAACACTGGATCACGCATCCTTGTTAAACACCTTGTTCTCAAGACGTTGGAATAAGATAAGTGCGCATCCCACGATGGTTGCGCAGCAACGCACACGTGCACGTTTAACAACTTAGGAACCAAGACACTTGATTCCTTAATGTGATATTTACAGTACGCTGTGTATCATAACATACACGATTATGCTAAAGTACTTAGAATTATTTTCCAAGTATACTATGATCTTCATACATGATTATGGATTTCCTACATTCGCACTGGCGTACACGTTTGTTTCTTCGGAAACGGATACATCTTTCATACAAAGACAAACAGATACGTATACATTACACGTTTTAATAATATCCACATCAAAAAAGAGACTTTTATTCATAACTACGAGTTATTACAAGAGATAGTTAACATGTCAACTACCAGTTGCTACAACGCTTAAGTGAAGAGGTGCCAACGTGACTCGTTGCATCTTTGGCTTCGCTAATACCCTTCAACACATCTGCATCCTGACGCGACACAGTAGCCACACTAACTGGCACCCCATCAGACCTTGGCAAGTGAGCTGCACCAACTCCACACAAAATAGCTTTACCTGCAATACCTTCTTTTTTAGCAAGACGGGTCGCATGCGCTTCCAAGACTTCCTTTAAAGGTACCTCTTTCTCCAAAGCAAATGGATTCTGACTATCCCTAGGACGCGCAAAGACAGGTACTTGAAGCTGAGACTCATGGGGTCTCAGATAATAGTCTGGCTGTGTTTCGGCACCCTCGGTACGATGACGCGCCAAGGTCAATCCCGCCATAATAACATTTATAGGATAATCTTGATCGCGCTCAAGCTCAGAAATCATTGGGAGCTCTAAGTCTTTCATTCTCTGCATGGCGGCGACCAAGTGATCATATGACTCAGCATCATAATTCGGTACCTTATCAATCGGCGCCTTCAACAGTTTGGCCTCGTGGAGATTTTCAATTGCTTCTGATTTACCACGCTCCAGAGCGCACCGCACAACCTCCCCGAAGGCATTAACAACATCTGGCGATTCCAGGGTACTGAGGGCAGCTAGGCGGAGACCGTGGCCTATGAGCCACCTGCGCTCCGCTATCGTGGACATAAGCTGAGGATACAACTCCTCGTCATACTCGAGGCTAAGCTTACGCAGTTTTGCCTCCTGCACCTCCAATGACCAGCTCACAGTAGCCCCAAGCTCCCCCAACTGCGCAAACAAATTTTCCTTACCCTGCTTAAGATGTTTAAGTACCCAGTGGCACGCAGACTTGTACCTGGCAGCCTCAGCACGCTCTTGACTCATTTGGCACATTAGCGCCATTTTGTCCTCGGCCTGTTTTTGAGCGTATGCGCTCAGATCCCTTGCCTCTGCATGGGCGCTATCCAGTTGCGCCCGGGTGCTTGCTAGCTGCGCCACCAACAAAGCTATTGTTTGGTCCTTTTGTGAATCTTGGTTCTCCCCACCAGATACTCGATCTTTCAGCTTCACAATTAGTGCAGCCTGATGTGCGGAAACCTGCACCAATTCTTCAACCAATTGCTCCATGGGCGCATCCGCATCAGACTGGTCTTCATTATCCTGGCTCTGCGGCTCAGAATGCGCTGAATGTATCGGACTCGCCTTGGGGGGTGATTCTATAACCTGCTCCATCCTGCGAATGATCACCAGCGCAATGTTAGAATCACAACTAGCACATTAACCAACAAAAGAAAATTATACATGTACGGCTTTACATACTGTGGCTCCGCGACATCAGCAGAAGGGTGCGACGACGCTTCATCAGTGGAGGATAATTCCACAGTCTGGACCACGGGGCGTTTTTTCCTTGAGGGGCCTGCACCATCATCCCTTCGGGTCCTTTTACGACTAAGCCCAGATTCCTCTTCTTCCTCTTCCTCCATAGGGTGGGCCACAGCTACGGGCGGTGGCTGCGCCACAAGAGAAGTTACTTCGGGATTAGGACGGCTTTGCAGGGGTGTTGCTCCCACTGCGACGGAGGAACTGGTCCCTGTATCCCCCGCATTCAGCTCTATGACGCGCCCTGCGGTAGCAGCTAGAATTGGCTCCTCATTCTCCTTCAAAGGCCGTGTCCCTGTCCTCACCTCTACGGGCTTCGCTAACTGTACTACGGTAAAAAGGTCCATTTCTGCGCACCACAAAACAACATGTGCACACAGGTTATATAATGCGCGAAGTATAAGGAAGAATGCTCTTACATTATTTACACACAGAGGTACGGAGGAATAAGTACCCACCCTGGCCATGTGCGTCTAAGAAGATTGGGATCTCATCTTCGGGACCAAAATAATTACGGCTGATTCCCATATGCACCAAAAATCCTTCAGGATAGGCACTAATGGGGATGCGGTTAGCATTTATCAGTTCCGCATCCTCGGCGACATAAGACCCAGGCAACGGGCACTCATCCCTCTCTAATGTACCCCGAGTATAAAAATTATAATTCCAGGGAAAGCATGTATCATCTACCCAGAAGAAATATTCCCTCCAATTCCTAAGTGCATCTAATTTATCTGTATAACATTGCAATCTACCAGCGCGCTTCGCAAAAGACACCCACCCATGCGCCCATGTAGTGTGATAAAAGGCGCGGAATAGATGGATGGTGGGGTTGATTGCCAACAACCGGCAATTTACCTCAAAATTGGCAATTTTGGCCGCACCAATACAGTGCAACTGCGATATGTGTAGAGTATAATAATTTAACACATCGCACAGAAAGCGTGACAGGGGCACACGTTGATTCGCGAATTCGAATAATCGTGTATATACACCCACTTTCCCTTCGGGGAAATCCGCAATAGTTGCTCGTGCTCCCAGAACAACCGGATGCACGTCCCGCGGTATGAAGTACTCCGACGTGAATTCCATCAGGTCGCTCACGGTGAGGTCGGAGGTGAAGTCAGACAACTGCTTAACCATCGGGTTATTATTTTGATAAAGCGCACGCGTGGTTACCTTTGTGATTTGCTACTTTCTGGATTGCAACTATCCAAAATTCTTTCGTAATGATGGATGGAATTTTACTGTGAGGAAGACGGTGAAAATGGAAGGATAGGTTATATAGTTTCTCTCACCCACCCGATATGTGCCACGTGGACCCCACTAACTTCACTTGTGTGGTTGAGATCTCTCTGATGGGACGCGGGACAGTCACTTTCCCCCGAATAATGAGGCATTTGCGTTTCACTTTGATGTCTAGATACAATGCACCTACGGGTATGTGTATGGCTTCTTTAATACGTTTCGTACGTTTTTTCTTTTATTTTGGACTACGGTCATTAGTCTAGCATCCGCAGTTATGCACTGCGCATACTAGACTGGGGGGACATGATGACGTATAGTCTGGAGTCGGGTCATAAACCCGACTACAGTCCAATACTTGCAAGCCCGGTACGAACTGGGCCAATATCAATACGCGTTTGGGCTCACGAAAGCCCAAGCCCAAATCTATTTACGGAATAGATATCCGATATCTTCTAAAATAAGAAGATAATCATTCCCAACCGACTTAGGCGGGATACGCCGAAGGTTGGGGAACACGGAACCAACAAGGATTCCGTGCGTATATAAAGGGAATCATATCCCTCGTTTAAGGTACGATCTCATAACCCTAAAACTCCTTAAACCCTAAACCGATTACTCACTCTCACGCCGGAGGATAATCGTGG
This sequence comes from Chrysanthemum seticuspe, assembly GCA_019973895.1. NCBI lineage: Eukaryota > Viridiplantae > Streptophyta > Magnoliopsida > Asterales > Asteraceae > Chrysanthemum > Chrysanthemum seticuspe. Next base: position 257,982,562 of record BPTQ01000008.1, on the reverse strand, counting down.
GAGACAATCCCACGGTAAGCCTAACGGTGTTTCTTGTCTCTTAGTGCGCAGGTCTCAAGCAGCAATTCTCAATTGGTACGAGAACCGGAGCTCCAAACCAGGAACGTCCAACTTTTGTATCAACATATCCCATTAATATATTGTATTGTTTCTTATAGAGATGTGTATTTTAGTCGGACGATATTACTTACTTTGTATGTTTGTAAATTTTTAAGCTTGACCAAATTTTGATAGTTTATCTTTATATGTAATAAAATAAAGATAAACGAATGAGACATCTTATGCGAAGAATCGTAACCTTTGAAATGAGATAGCGTTATTTGGACGGACATACAACTAAGAAATGTCTAAATTAACAAATGAAGTATAGAAGACGATGAATCAAATCAAGTGAGATATGTAGAAACCTACTTGAAAATCCATAATATGTTCATAGACGAATTTAAAACATAATCCAACATAATATGCAACTTATAGATCGAGTATCCGTTAAACATTAAAAAGCAAGAGTAAGGTAGGAGATGTTAACCGTAATAAAATAATAAAAAAACAAATAGAGGATGTTGTTATTACATTAATAACTGTTTATAAAGACACAAAACGATTTAGTGAGTGAGAGTTGTAACACCTCAAAAATAAAAATAAAAAAAAGTTTAGCGAGCATATATTTACATCTTGAGTGGATTAAATAGCAAGTCTCGCTTTTAGTGAAGTTAACTACGAAGATTATTTGGGACGTAGAATGTAACAAAAGTTAACTGATTAGGACTTGCGATATAATGTGAATTAACCCCAAGGACCAGATATGAAAAAGTAGGAAGTATATTTAAAAATAAATTTTGCACAACTTTACTTTTGATTATTTATAAACGTTAGTGTTAGTGTTATGTCTACGCCACATTAAGTGCCCAAAAGTTATTACATTGTAAAACATGTCATGAAAGTTTGATTTCTTATGTAAATGAACGGTTTTCCGAAAATAGAGTAAAATGCGAAAAGATAGTTTTTATTAAATCTGAAATGTAGAGGGTACGCCTTTTTGGGCATGACTGTTAATATAAATAATACGCATAAAAAATTTTATTTATATTTTACGCTCTTTTCAAGTTTTGTCTATAACAAACATAAAATTATTTTTAGTAAAGTCTATAAGTTTTTAAATATATAGTTTTCTAACAAATCATTTATATCACTAAAAGTATTAATAAATTATTATCTAAAGTCTTTAGGATCAAAGAACAATTTTAACCATCACATTACTTACTAGTTATTGAAATTATTTTTCAAGTGTCTATACAATTTTTGAAAAATAACTTATACATTTTTACTTGCACTTTTCTTTTAAAAAAACTAGAAATATGCATAGTTTAATTTACAAGTTATTTTCTACTTAAAAGAAAATCGAAATTAATATTTACCTCATGCATGAAGTCATTCAAAGTTGACTTTTATGAAATGTCACCTCAAAGATCTTTATAAATCTGGAGTTGATTATTGAATATTTGATTTGATTTTGTAATATAGCTTGTCCAAAAATCTTTCCAAATCTGCTATCAGTTAACCCCATGGATCATTTCCTTAATGAAGCACGAATCCCTTCAAAAGGGACACCAGACCCGTAAGGCCTGCTACTTGTTGCCTATAAATAGAAGCCTTATTTCACCATTTTGAGACACGAATTTTACACACATTTCTCCCATATCTCTCATACTCTTCTAATCTCAGTTCCTTGATCATTATATCGCTTTCTATATTCATATTAGTGATCATCTACTAACCTCTTTGTTAAAGGAAAGATCGTCACCACTTGCATACAAGACATACAAGCCACAAGCTTTTTGCAGCTAGTCTTCTTTCACATAATTAGATCATATTGTTGCTATTTGTATATCATTTACATATACATACATTGTACATCACATCGTAAACCTTTGTAGAGTTTAGATCGGTTAGATCTTAGGTTGGTTATATCTCAAACTAGAACTCGGTATTTAGCTTTGTACCAGATAAAGTGTAAGCGACGTTAGGTTGGTTCTACCTCGTACTAGAACTCGGGATTTAGCTTTGTACCGGATAAAGTGTAAGTGACGTTAGGTTGGTTCTACCTCGAACTAGAACTCGGTATTTAGCTTTGTACCAGATAAAGTGTAAGCGACGTTGTAAGGTTTCTCCACCGGTTAAGGAGCTTGTTGACATAGTATTTACAAATTCTCGAGTTGGGACTCGGGGAGTGGAGTAGGGCGAGGAAAGGAGTCTTCGTGGTCGAACCACTATAAAAACTTGTGTCTCGGTTTGATCTTTCGATTCTTTATTTATTTTCATGGCATCTTATTTATTATCGTTATTATTTTTTATATTATTGTTATTTATTATTTACATCATAAGAATTCACATAAACTTAAATCAATTATTTTGAAACTAAATTTTAATCGGTTAAACTATTTAACCCCCCTCCCCTCTTTCTAATTTTTCACAATTGTTATCAGAGCTACGTTAACAAGATTTTTTTAAAGTATATTGTATTTTAAAATTTGAAACGATTAATAGATTTTGAAAACTACAAAGAAGGGCAATCTATGCAAAAAAACACCACTATTTGACCTAATGGTTTTATATATTGAAAAAATAGATTTGAGACTTATGTAAAATCTAAAGATATTGATCTTTGGCATATTATTGTTGATGGTGATTATAAACCTGTCATTAGAAATACTTCTAACGGTAGAGATGAAAGTGTTTCCTGTGAACGTCAAAATGATGAACAAAAGAAATTGCTTTCTAAAACAATATGAAGCTAAAACAATTTTCTAGATTTAATATTATTATTACTTCATTAAAAGCACTTGATGAATCTTCTTCAAGCAAAAACCATGTCAGAAAATTTCTTAGGGCACTTCCTCCAAAATGGAGATCAAAAGTGACGGCTATTGAAGAATCAAAGGACTCCTTCCAGAATCGAGTTATTTTGTATACTTAGGTGTGCTTAAAGGTCGACTTAGAACCGTACGTGTGGATCAAAGATAGTGAATGCACAAGGCACATGACCGGAAACAAAAGCTTGTTCTCATCTTACCGAGCCTATGACGGAGGAAACATTATATTCGGTAGTAGCTAGAGTAAAATCATTAGCAAAGGTACGACCACTCATAACTCTATCACTATTAATGATGTTAATGACGTAGACAAACTAAACTTTAATTTACTAAGTATAAGTCAAATATGTGATAAAATGTGTAAAGTAGTATTTAATGAAAACGATAGTGAAATACTTAAAGATGGCATTACCATTGGTCGAGGGATTAGGAAAAATGGTCTTTACGTAATGAAAATTAGTAATTCACCAAAAGATAAACTTTGTTTAACTTTATAGATGATACTTCGACACTTTTGGCATAGAAGATTGGGTCATGCCAATATGTGACTTATACAATCGCTATCATTAAAAACTAGTTAGAAACTTACCTAAACTAAAATTTAATCAACATTTTTATGACGCTTGTAAAATAGGAAAACAAATCCATGCCAGCCATAAGGCTAAAAATATGGTTTCAACTACTAAGTGTCTAGAACTTTTACATATAAACTTGTTTGGTCCATCGGCTATCCAAAGTTACAGATGAAACTTCTATACCTTGATTATAGTAGATGACTATTCAAGATATACATGGACTAAATTGTTGAGAAATAAAAATGATGCTTTCGAACACTTTGAAATTTTAAGTAAGAAAATTTAAATTAAACAAGGTTGTCCCATTGTGCCAATCCGTACAGATCATGGTAAAGAGTTTGATCACGAAGTGCAATTTGGAGCTTTTTGTGATGCCAATGACATTACTCACAATTTCTCGGCTCCTCGCACTTCAAAATCAAATGGGGTTGTTTAAAGGAAAAATAGGACTTTACAATAAATGATTCGAACCATACTTAATGAACAATCTATCCTTCAAATTTTTTGGTGTAATGTCGTCGATGCTTCAACTTATATTCTTAATAGAATATTAATTCGACCACTTATAGGTAAAACATCTTACGAGTTATATAGGGGTAGAAAACCTTCACTAGAACACTTTAAAGTATTTGTAAGTAAATGTTTTATTTTGAACACTAAAGACTATCTAACAAAGTTTGACCCAAAATCACACGAATGAGTATTTTAGAATATTCACCTAATAGAAAAGCCTATATTGTATTAAATAAAAAAACAATGGTTGTCGAGGAATCGTTAAACATAATATTTGACGAAAGTCCCCATCCTTCTAAAACATCACATTTGGTAGATGATGACATAGTTGAAAACCAAGTCCTAGAAAACCAATCAAACATAGAAGTAATTAAGGAAGATGAACCATTTAAAGATAACTTAGTAAAATTAGAGAATCTAAAGATCATCCATTTGAAAAAGTTATTGGTAAATTAAATGAAAGAACACTTAGATCCAAAGCCCAAAACGAAAGTAATTTCTTTTGTTTCATAACTTTCATCGAACCCAAAAATATAAAAGAAGCTATAAAAGACGAAAGTTGGGTCTTAGCTACGTAAGAAGAACTTAACCAATTCATAACAAATGATGTTTGGGACTTAGTTCCACCACGAAAAAGTCAAACAATAATTGGTACAAAATGGGTCTTTAGAAATAAAGTAGACGAAAATAGTATTGTGTCTAGAAACAAAGCTATGTTGGTAGCACAAGGATATAACCAATGAGAGGGTATAGATTACAATGATACATTCGCCCCGGTTGTTTGATTGGAATCTATACGAATACTTCTTGTGCATGCTTATGTAAATGACTTTAAGCTTTTTTAAACGGACATTAAAAGTGCATTCTTAAATATTTTATAATGGACTTTGAAAAACCAAACCATGTTTATAAACTTATGAAAGCTTATATGGTCTTAATCAAGCTCCAAAGGCTTGGTACGATTGACTTAAAACATTTTTGTAAAAACATATTTATAAAATGGGACTAGTAGATAACACATTCTTTACCAACAAAAATGAGTCTCAACTTATAATTGTCTAAATATATGTCGACGATATCTGATGACATCAAATACTCCTGATATTTAGTGTCAATTTCCCCCGATTATGCTCGTTATTTGTATCATTTATATGGATATATGCTATAATTTCTTTATATTTTGTTTCCAGGTTATAAATGAGCATAGAAACTGAAGAGACGCGGAATTGGAAAAAGACTCACAAAGATACACATTTTAGTATGCTGACTGAGAAGAAGTTACGGCGTAGTTCCACTCTCTACTTACGCCGTAGCTATGATTTCAAATATAACGACTAAGTCAACGTTAGCTAGTGATTATGGCGTAACTACCACATTGGGTTATGCCGTAATATTTTGAAGACTTAAAGAAATTCTAATGCCTATGAAGGTTACGCCGTAACCTATGTATGAGGTTACGGCGTAAAAAAGTAACAGAATGTGGCTCATGGAAGTGACAAGATTACGGCATAGCCAAGAATGAAGACTACGGCGTAAAAAGGGAACAGAACGTAGCTTATGGAATTAAAGAGATTACGGCGTAGCAATAAATAAAGACTACGGCGTATATGAAACCCTAGGCGGTTACGGCGTAACTACCTATCTTAGTTACGCGTAAATATCTATTGTTGGATAAGATCGTGGATGATTACACTAGTTACGGCGTAACCACAACCCAAGGTTACGCCGTAGCTATGTCGGGCCTATAAGTACCAACCCTATTTCCAGCGTTTGACATGATCCTTTCACCACAAAACACCAGAAAATGAAGTAGGGTTCCACAAGGGAGATCTACAACAACATACGGAGCCATTTCCAAAGGAGAAATCACACGATAACATCAATAAGTTTTAGCGATTCTTGTTTTAATAACATTTACAAGAATCTTGTTTTATATTTAATATGATCGGCTAAGCACCTCTGGTGCTAGCCTAGTTATGATTCCTTTCATGTCTTGATTATGTTTTCCTGCCTTTATTATTTCTTCTAGTGTGTACATGCATAGTTTTTCGATAGATCCTCTAGTTTCGGTAGTTTTGAAGACCGGTTGTATCTTTTGCACTAGGATAATTGACCATAGGACCTTATTGTAATTGGTTGTGAGGATTGACGACCCTTGTGTGCGAATTGACCATAGGATCACCCTCTGGGTTGGATGAACTTAAGAAGTTAGATGTGTGGCCTAAGTTCTGACTGGCCGGGCCACACAAAGAAATAATCTAGCATGTAGTGGCACTTAATGACTCAAACTAGTCTACCGTACTTCCGCTTATACAAAGGGGTCCTTTGGTTCTGGAAAGGATTCTAGGGAGATAGGCTAGGCGAATTGACCATAGGAGCCTAGTGACACTTATGCCCCACTTGAAGCGATAGAAGGCTTATTTGAAAACATAGTCATTTCGTGATAAGAATAATGATTAGGCTAGCACATTTTCTCTCTACTGCATTCAAACCAATTTAATTTATGCTTTTCATTTCTGTTTATTAGTTTAATTAATCAATCAACCAAAACCCCCTTTAAAACGTGAAATTAGACTTAAATTAGGATCCTAATACATAGCTCTTGGGACGACCTCAGCTTTACCAAATACTACACTACACACGACCGGGTATACTGCCCGTTAGTGGATAAGGTAGACCATAGGTAGACGAGACCATTATAAATATTAAAACCCGGTCAGAAATCCTGCATCAAGTTTTTAACACCGCTGACGGGGAGCTGTATTTGGATTTTTGTTTAAGTTTTTATCTTAATATTTTTGTTTTTCTCACATTTTTCTTTTTTTCAGTTATTATGGAGATGGTGGATATCGATACGCTTACTCTGGAGGAGTATCTTGCTATGACTAGGGAAGAGAAAGGGTCGGGCCTTGTGAGGCCGGTTATTGGAGCGGATGTCCATTTTGAGATCAAGAACCAGTTCAAAAGGGAATTACGTGCAAATTCCTTTTCCAGAAACAAGACTGAAGATGCTTACGAGCATGTCAAAAATGTCTTGTACATCATGAGCCTCTTCAACATCCCAGGTATTTCTCACGATGTTATTATGCTCCAAGTGTTTCCGATGACACTCACTGGAGCAGCTAAAAGATGGGTTGATAGGTTGCCCACTGGAACCATCAACACGTGGAATCTCCTCAAAAGAGTTTTTATCCAACTCTATTGCCCTCCTTCTAAGATGGCAAAGTAACTAGAAGAGATCCATAATTTCAGACAAGAAGGCGATGAAACATTGTACCAAGCTTGAGATAGGTACAATGATCTTCTCTACAGATGTCCTACTCATGACCTTAACAACCAGCAAAAGGTCAACCTGTTCTATAAAGGAATTAACATCGCAACGAGGCAAATGCTAGATTCCAAGGGGCCGATCCCTGGAATGACTCCAACTCTAGCCCTTGAGGCTATTCAGAACATGGCTGACCACTCACAGAAGTGGCATAATGGAGACAACAACAGAAGCATGGGCGGAAGTTTGGATGGGATCTCCTTGATTACTAAACTTGAAAGTCTTGGCAGGGATATGAAGAAGCTGAAGGAGAACGTACACGCTATTCAAGTAGGATGTGAAACTTGCAGAGGAGCTCATCTGGCCAAGAGCTGCCCATTAAAAGAAAAAGTTAAGAGAGTTGAAGAAATCAAATATGGTGAGGCTAATAGACAATTTCAAGGATACGGGGGTTACGGAGCTAAGTATCACGGAGGACCTCCAGAATATTATACAAGGATCGAGAACAGGCCTCCATTTGAAGCCAAGAGACCCAGCCTCGAAGAGATGGTCGATAGACATATTAAGGAGTCTTCAATGAAAAATGACAAGTTTAAGGAATGGATAAATGAAGTAAAGGAAGACACGGACAGGAACTTACGAAATCAAGATGCCGCAATAAAGAATTTAGAGCTCAAATTGGGCAAATTGCTAAGGATTTCGAAACTAAGGAAGTCGAAACTGTTACTGAAGCATGTAGAGCCGTTTTCACACAAGATGAGCTGGATTAAGTGCAGACCAATTCAGGGTTTACTAATGAATTTTGTAGAATAAAATACTTGCAGGAGAATGATGACACTAGAGGTGATGGAAGCTTACCCTGACAACTCCCTGAAAAGGAGCTCAATCCTGGAGATTTTCTGCTACCCTGCACTATTGGTAACTTTAATATGCATGCTTTAGCTGATCTTGGTGCTGGTGTTAATCTCATTTCTTTTTCATTGTTTGAACACTTAAAACTTACCAATCTTAAGGAAACAACAATGATGATTGAAATGGTTGATACCACTAGGACAACGCCTAAAGGAACTATTGATAATGTGTTACTTAAAATTGGTAAATTCATTTTCTCAGACGACTTTGTTGTTATAGACATGGCTCGGTGACAACATAACAACATTATTTTAGGAAGAACATTTTTAGCAACATCTCATGCACACATTAAGGTTTTTGAAAAGCAGCTTTCTTTGGAAGTAGGAAGTGAACGAATAACTTTTGATATGAATAATTTTTAAAACCTTGAGCCTGGATCCTCCAAAGGAATCCGCACTATTGACGGACCTGATGAATCTATAGACATTCTAGGGATTGACCCCGATCTATTTTGTTTTGAATCTCCATTATATTTGAGTTATGAAAATAGTAGAAAGAATGTTGAAAATTCTAAGCAGGTACAGGTTGCCCATGTTCGAGTTTGGGACATAATTATGGAGGAGAAAACGCCATCCTTAACTAATCACTACTGCAATCCTGTGGTAATGGTAAAGGAAGGATCTGTGAAAGTACGGACATCTTGTAATTCTTTTCATAACAATTGTAATAGGGGAGAATATGGAAAGATAGAGTGCCAAAGAGCCCATTTGGAATGGACATGTTTCCATGGGTTAGAGAGGCGCGATGTTGAATTTGGAAATCTGTCTTTCCTTGAATGGTATAAAGTTAGGTATGGGAACGCTATTATTAACGAGAACTTAATTAGAAGATTCCAGCGCGACTATGCCAACTATCGCTTTGAACAGGATAAGTTACTCGATGAGGGTTCCACTGCAAACAAGAAGAATAGTTGTTCGGAAAAATTCGCAAGCATTAATGATTCCCGATGCAAGGGTAATATTGATGAAGGGCTTGGGGAATAGTGCTTATCATTTAACAAGTGGCTTACGAATCGGTTCGGTACTTCAAATATAGATAAAAAGATCAAGAAAAAAGTTTTTATTGAATGGATGATCGATTGCTATCCGGAGGAGTGCGATGCTGATGACAGCAAAATCATTTACACATTGGACACCACTTTAGGTGGTGTATGACGTAATACCCGTGGCTTTGAGTCTAACTTAAAGACTCGTAGAATAAAAAAAAGTTCTCTTTTGGGAGACAACCCGAATTATCCTTTTTATTTCTTATTTTTAGTATTGTTAGGTTTGGTGTGTTTGTTTTTAATTTTTGCAGGAATTGGAGCATGAAGGATAGCGTAAAGATCACGGAAGATTTAACAAGTCTGGAATTTTACATTCTATGCAGATTTTACGGCGTAACCCCAACATTTGGTTACGCCGTAACCATCTTCCCGATATCGGATGACTCCCATGTTTCATCAATTACGACGTAACTCATAAATGAGGTTACACCGTAACCTGTCCTGTATCCAAATTTAAAATTTAATTTTACCATAACCTTGTATTAGTTCTAAATGAACTTTATGGGTGTGTTCCCTGTAAACCCTCATGAGACTTCACTCGTCCACTCGTGGTTTAAAAGGCTTGTTGCATACGCTAAATGCAACTGTGATTCCTACGAAAGTGAGTTAGGTTATTATTTGTTTTATCTTCCTTTTTATTTTAGAAATATGCTTGTTGGTAGTGTTGTGATTTCAGGGAATTGAAGTTTGCTGATGGAGATAAGACGAAGGCACGCATTTCAACGTGATCCTTCTTTTATTTTGGAGCAAAGTTCAGGGAAGTTCTCGTTCCAATTCTACTTTTTCTCTCTACTTTATTTCATGTTTAGTACAAAAGGGGCTTTGTACATTTCAGGTGGGGGGACGGGATTAAAATTATAACTTGAACTTGCTTGCCCCAATTTCTCTAATTATTTTAAAAAATTATGCCATTTTTAAATTTTTGACATGTTTTTCCTAACCTAACTAGAATAGACCTTAGCCGAGCACATTATAACCCTTGATTTCCATGGTGATATTTAGCCTTTCCATTTCCCCTTATTTACCCCAAATCCACCAAATATTGAGTGTGCCTGTAGTTTGTAAACTTTAGAACTTGGCATTTTACATCATTTCGAGACCATAGACGAGTAGTGTGTTGAGTTAGCTTGATACATTTGGGATAGGCAATTCGAGAAGGCAATGTTTTAGGATTATCACCTAAATAGCCCATATGTGTACAATTGTGTGTGTTTATCGATTAGTCACCTCGACTCTTCGACCCCCGTGTTAAAACCCTTTTGTTGCACTCATCTTTAGTGCAAGATACCCCTACATACACCCTTTCGAGCCAATCTTTTCATTTCATACCCTTATCAATATTGTATCAATACACCTATTCGCCTTAGCCTACCGTTTAGTCTTAGCTCATGATTGGGAAGTCATCATTTGCTCAAGTTTGAGGTCCAAGTAGAAAGATTCGGGAATTACGCCTACGACAAAGACATATATTTGAAGATCATTGAAGACCCCCCAAAATTTCTCATGTATGATTCATCTCAAGTGGGGGGATGTTATTATTCTATGTATTATGATTCAAAAGAATTTATTTATTAGTTTGTTGTAGTGCAAAGTATGTAAGCACTAAAGTGATATAAGCTTTATGGATTAATATCGAGGAGGCCACTTTGATCATATTTGAAGAAAGAGTTGGTGAAGTATTTACACCAACATACTGAAGACCAAGTAATGTGCTCATAATGACGTTCGCTAATGGCACACTTACTTGTTATATTATGATCCAGTTTTTTGGTTTTGAAGCTTGGATTTTGGATGAACGGCCGACGGTGACAACTTGGTTATAGGCTAAGACTATTTGCTTTTTATTTTATTTTTACACCATTTATGTGCATCCCATGTCTTACCCTACCCTTTACTCATGAAGTGTGTCTAGGTGATGAAGCGAGCAATCATTGGTGTCTTGGCCATGGATTTGGTCATGTATCATTGGTTTTGTTCACTTTGCCATGACACGTTAGTAATGACAATTCACCCTTTCCTATATAAAATATTCACCCAATATTGCCTTCGAAGATTGTCTTGACCTTAGCTTTAGTGGTGGAGATTTGTGTAACCGCCAAGCCTATGATAGAATACATGCTATGACTGTGCGTTGAGTGGTCACCCCGAAGTTGACACTTAGATTAGAGAGAGCATGAGTGTTAATTTCCCATTTCGTGAGGTGTTCGGCTTTGAAAATTCTAGCATAGGAAGTTTTTAATTTCATATTTCCCGAGTAACGTTGGAGGATATCTTTTTAGAAATAATTCTAATAAGGTCTACTTGAGGGCAAGTAGAGTTTAAGTAGGGGCATATTTGATGATATCAAATAATCCTGATATTTTAGTGTCAATTTCCCCCGATTATGCTCGTTATTTGTATCATTTATATGGATATATGCTATGATTTCTTTATATTTCGTTTCCAGGTTATAAATGAGCATAGGAACTGAAGAGACTCGGAATTGGGAAAAGACTTACAAAGATACACATTTTAGTATGCTGACTGAGAAGAAGTTACGACGTAGTTCCACTCTCTACTTACGCCGTAGCTATGATTTCAAATATAATGACTAAGTCAACGTTAACCAGTGATTACAGCGTAACTACCACATTGGGTTACGCCATAATATTTTGAAGACTTAGAGAATTCTAATGCCTATGAAGGTTACACCGTAACCTATGTATGAGGTTATGGCGTAAAAAGGGAACAAAATGTGGCTCATGGAAATGACAAGATTACGACGTAGCCAAGAATGAATACTACGGCGTAAAAATGGAACATAACGTGGCTTATGGAATTAACGAGATTACGACGTATCCATGAATAAAGACTACGGCGTATATGAAACCCTAGGCGGTTACGACGTAACCACCTATCTTAGTTATGCCATAAATATCTATTTTTGGATAAGATCGTAGACGATTACACTAGTTATGGCGTAACCACAGCCCAAGGTTACGCCATAGATATGTCGGGCCTATAAATACCAACCCTATTTCTAGCATTTGACATGATCCTTTCACCATAAAACACCAGAGAACGAAGTAGGGTTCCACAAGGGAGATCTACAACAACATACAAAGCCATTTCCAAGGGAGAAATCACACGATAACATCAATAAGTTTTAGCGATTTTTGTTTTAATTACATTTACAATTCCATGTCTTTCACTTTCATGCAAAACATTGAATATTGTGTTATTATTAATATGATCGGCTAAGCACCTCTGGTGCTAGCCTAGTTATGATTCATTACACGTCTTGATTATGTTTTCATGCCTTTATTATTGCTTCTAGTGTGTACATGCATAGTTTTTCGATAGATCCTCTAGTTTTGATAGTTCTGAAGACCGGTTGTATCTTTTGCACTAGGAGAAATGACCATAGGACCTTAGTGTAATTGGTTGCGAGGATTGACGACCCTTGTGTGCGAATTGACCATAGGATCACCCTCCGGGTTGGATGAACTTAAGAAGTTAGATGTGTGGCCTAAGTTCCGACTGGCCGGGCCACACAAAGAAATAATGTAGCATGTAGTGACACTTAATGACTCAAACTAGTCTACCGTACTTCCGCTTATACAAAGGGGTCCTTTGGTTCCGGAAAGGATTCTAGGGAGATAGGCTAGGCGAATTGACCATAGGATCCTAGTGACACTTATGCCCCATATGAAGCGATAGAAGGCTTATTAAAAAACACAGTCATTGCATGATAGTAAGAATGATTAGGCTAGCACATTTTTTCTCTACTTCATTCAAACCAATTTAATTCCTCCTTTTCATTTCTGTTTATTAGTTTAATTAATCAATCAATCAAAACCCCCTTTAAAACGTGACATTAGACTTAAATTAGGATCTTAACACATAGCTCTTGGGACGACCTCGACTTTACCGAATACTACACTACACACGGCCTGGTACACTGCCGTTAGTGCATAAGGTAGACTGTTAGGATTTAGTAAATCCAGAAGTAAAAGACTCGAAAAGACTCGGTCACCCCGAGTAGTTGTTAGCATTAGAAAGTTCATAGTTTTAGACGTTTAGTCATTAGTAACTAGTTAGCTAAGTAACACCGTGGAGGACGGACGAGTCTTTACCCACTGTGTACCTGATCCACAGCCCGTAGGAGGCGCATTTTGTAAAAACTATAAATACCCTCTACCCTCCAAGGTAGAGGGTTGGATCTTAATCATATGATTTTACTTTTTCTTTCTAAAGTTCCCATTCTCTTTACTTTTTCTCTCTAAACTCTTGCACCATTCGATCCATATACCATTATTTGAGTGTGTTTATGATAACCAATCTCTTACAATTGGTATCAGAGCCATGGTTTAATCATCTAATTCGTGTATGCTCGACTTTTAGATTGGTTATTGAGGTTTATGTGGGTCGAATGGTTTAGAGAGTTTTTCACTAGTTTGAGCTTGTTTAGTGGTTAAATTTGTTAGTTGTTTGTAATTTCTTTTTTAGGTTTATCATATTAGCTTAGTTGTGTGTTTCGAAAGCTTGTTTCAACGTGGTTGTGGGTGTTTTTTATTGAATACGTGAGTTGGACTTTATGTTCTAAGTTGCGATTTAAGTATTTCATGCTTGCGGTTTGATAGATTCTTGGTTGCGAGTTGGTAAACCATTGTTGCGAGTTGACTGGCTTGAAGTCGCGGTTTGATTATTATATTATTAAATGGTTGTGATTTGTAGATAAAGACAAAACTTTGCAGTTTGAACTTTAGTCAAAAGACAAAACAAGACGATAGTGACATTTGTACTTTTTGAAAGTGACTTGCGGTTTGTCTGTTTCCGTTGCGATTTGTCCATGCGATTTGCCTTTGGTTGCGAGTTGAGTTCTTGCGGTTTGACAAGCATGCATTTTGTTCAAGCTGAGATTTGAAGACTTGCGGTTTGTCTCTTGTTGCGATTTGAAGCCTTTGAGATTTGTCTCTTGCGGTTTGTCAGTCTTGCGATTTGAAAATTGTTGAGATTTGCCACTTTGCGGTTTGTCTCTTGTTGCGGTTTGAAGATCTTGAGATTTGAGTCTTGCGGTTTGTCAGTCTTGTGGTTTGAAGATTGTTAAGATTTGACACTTTGCGGTTTGTCTCTTGTTGCGGTTTGAAGATCTTGAAATTTGAGTCTTGCGGTTTGAAGATCTTGAGATTTGAGTCCTACGATTTGTCAAGTGCTGCGGTTTGTGTGCTGCGGTTTGAGACTTTGCATTTTGTTTACCTGCGACTTGATACTTGCAGTTTGGGTTCTATTGTTTCCTCTTGATTTTTGTAAAATACAGCGAAAGATTCGATTTCTCGGTTTAAATCAAAGAGTTGTAAAATCCCGTTTATTTGGACATCATGTCTACTGTTTTTGATGATGTTCAAGCTGCTGGGTCCGATACCCGCCCTCCTATGCTGGATAGAACAGATTATGACTCTTGGGCACAAAGAATCCGACTGTATTGCTTGGGCAAAGAGAATGGTCTTAACATCATTCAGTCAATTGATGAAGGACCATACCAGATGGGCACCACCAGAGATGAACTAGCAACTGGTGAAGATGGACGTGTCACTCTGGGAATGGATAGACCAAGGACTTACGATGATATCAATAAGAAGGAGAAGAAAAGATATGATGCTGACATCAAAGCTTCCAACATCATCCTTCAAGGTCTTCCCAAGGATATATACAAGCTGATCAATCACAACACCCAAGCCAAAGCAGTTTGGGACAATGTCAAAATGCTTCTAGCTGGATCAGAACTAACCAAAGAAGATCGCGAATCACAGTTTTATGATGAGTTTGAGAACTTCAAGATGAACTCGGGGGAGAGTATTACTGAATATCATGTAAGGTTTCACAAACTGGTGAATGATATGAGGAATATCAATATGACCATGCCAAATATCCAACTAAATTCCAAGTTTGTAAACAACATGACACAAGAATGGAACAAGTTTTTTACTGTAACATATTGGATTTCACAAACACATCAAACCATGACTTATAAGTGGCGTATGACTTAAGGTTTTAGAGAGAGAAAGTTTTGAGGTTTAGAGAACTTAGAGAGAGAAAGAAAAATCTTATTATGAGCTCCAACCCTCTACCTTGGGAGGTAGAGGGTATTTATAGTACCTTACATAAAACGCCACCTACGGGCTGTGGATCAGGCATACATTGGGTAAAGACCCGTCCGTCCTCCACGGTGTTGCTTAAATAAATACTAACTAACTTTAAATAACTACGACTACGAGGTTTCCAACGATTACATATACTTGAGGTGACCGACACTTTAACGACTGGATTTTCTAAATCCTAACAATCTCCCCCTAAGGGAGGTCACCTCAAATTATATTGAATACAAACAGATATTACATTAAGATTGTTCTTGGATTCTTGTTTAAGTTCTTTGCTCAGTAGCCCATAGTCTTTGATTCTTCTTGTTTTGCATGTTTGGATAATACTAGTGGAGGTATTTAACTGATCCACGTGATAATGAGTTTTGAGCCAGCTTTGAGATCATCAGCTTCCATAAATCTCTGACTCTTCCTTTGTAGTGTTGACATTTTGTGATGTTGTGACGTTATGTGATGTTGTGACGTTGGACCGACATGCTCACATTCTGGATCATGATTTCTTCTCATCAGAGTAGCGGAAGCTTTAGTTGATTCATGGTATTTGCAGCAGCGTAGCAGAAGCATGAAGTGACAATATCAGAGTTGTTGATGCACTTATCATGATTTCTTTAGAAATGAATGCGTTGTGTGAGCATGCGGCTATGGATTGACCTCTCAATTCTGATCAGCTGCAAACGTCGGGTGTACCTGCAAACAACAGTTAGCAATAAAGCGCACGAAAGTGTCTTTGATCACTTTCGTTGAATTGAGGTACACGGCCCACGGTTCCCCGTTGATCAGTACAAGTACTGCCTGTGATCAGGTATAATTCCGAAGAATCTCCTTGACAGGGTTTCGCAGCTGCTCTAGCTGTTCTCAAACCGGAACGTCTCAAAGAAGACAACACGGAGTGAGTGAACCAGCGAATTGAGATTCACTGATTGATGAAAAAGATTTGAAAACAATCGTGTATTACTTAATATAAAGGGTTTTTGCAATACAACGAAGGTTTTATTGAAAATCAATTTTCAATCATAAATACCCTTTTAATTTTGAAAACATAATACACAGTCGACGTGCTAAAGAAAAGAATTTTTAAGCACAACGACTGGATTTTCAAAGGTATCCGTCAATCCATTTTCCTGGACAGGGAATGATTCAATATTGAATCGCTCCATTGATAAAGTCCAGATGTCACAAACAAGTCTTGGTAATACCACAAGGATAATGCGTAGGACTCTCAAAATATATTCTCACATTCCACATTGTGTGAAACTGTGAGTCTTCAAGAATGATGTGTCCTAATGAGATTTATTGATGATCTCGTGGCTCTAGACTCAATAGTGCACCTTTGGTTCCGGAAAGGATTCTAGGGAGATAGGCTAGGCGAATTGACCATAGGAGCCTAGTGACACTTATGCCCCATTTGAAGCGATAGAAGGCTTATTAAAAAACACAGTCATTGCATGATAGTAAGAATGATTAGGCTAGCACATTTTTTCTCTACTTCATTCAAACCAATTTAATTCCTCCTTTTCATTTCTGTTTATTAGTTTAATTAATCAATCAATCAAAACCCCCTTTAAAACGTGACATTAGACTTAAATTAGGATCTTAACACATAGCTCTTGGGACGACCTCGACTTTACCGAATACTACACTACACACGGCCTGGTACACTGCCGTTAGTGCATAAGGTAGACTGTTAGGATTTAGTAAATCCAGAAGTAAAAGACTCGAAAAGACTCGGTCACCCCGAGTAGTTGTTAGCATTAGAAAGTTCATAGTTTTAGACGTTTAGTCATTAGTAACTAGTTAGCTAAGTAACACCGTGGAGGACGGACGAGTCTTTACCTACTGTGTACCTGATCCACAGCCCGTAGGAGGCGCATTTTGTAAAAACTATAAATACCCTCTACCCTCCAAGGTAGAGGGTTGGATCTTAATCATATGATTTTACTTTTTCTTTCTAAAGTTCCCATTCTCTTTACTTTTTCTCTCTAAACTCTTGCACCATTCGATCCATATACCATTATTTGAGTGTGTTTATGATAACCAATCTCTTACAATTGGTATCAGAGCCATGGTTTAATCATCTAATTCGTGTATGCTCGACTTTTAGATTGGTTATTGAGGTTTATGTGGGTCGAATGGTTTAGAGAGTTTTTCACTAGTTTGAGCTTGTTTAGTGGTTAAATTTGTTAGTTGTTTGTAATTTCTTTTTTAGGTTTATCATATTAGCTTAGTTGTGTGTTTCGAAAGCTTGTTTCAACGTGGTTGTGGGTGTTTTTTATTGAATACGTGAGTTGGACTTTATGTTCTAAGTTGCGATTTAAGTATTTCATGCTTGCGGTTTGATAGATTCTTGGTTGCGAGTTGGTAAACCATTGTTGCGAGTTGACTGGCTTGAAGTCGCGGTTTGATTATTATATTATTAAATGGTTGTGATTTGTAGATAAAGACAAAACTTTGCAGTTTGAACTTTAGTCAAAAGACAAAACAAGACGATAGTGACATTTGTACTTTTTGAAAGTGACTTGCGGTTTGTCTGTTTCCGTTGCGATTTGTCCATGCGATTTGCCTTTGGTTGCGAGTTGAGTTCTTGCGGTTTGACAAGCATGCATTTTGTTCAAGCTGAGATTTGAAGACTTGCGGTTTGTCTCTTGTTGCGATTTGAAGCCTTTGAGATTTGTCTCTTGCGGTTTGTCAGTCTTGCGATTTGAAAATTGTTGAGATTTGCCACTTTGCGGTTTGTCTCTTGTTGCGGTTTGAAGATCTTGAGATTTGAGTCTTGCGGTTTGTCAGTCTTGTGGTTTGAAGATTGTTAAGATTTGACACTTTGCGGTTTGTCTCTTGTTGCGGTTTGAAGATCTTGAAATTTGAGTCTTGCGGTTTGAAGATCTTGAGATTTGAGTCCTACGATTTGTCAAGTGCTGCGGTTTGTGTGCTGCGGTTTGAGACTTTGCATTTTGTTTACCTGCGACTTGATACTTGCGGTTTGGGTTCTATTGTTTCCTCTTGATTTTTGTAAAATACAGCGAAAGATTCGATTTCTCGGTTTAAATCAAAGAGTTGTAAAATCCCGTTTATTTGGACATCATGTCTACTGTTTTTGATGATGTTCAAGCTGCTGGGTCCGATACCCGCCCTCCTATGCTGGATAGAACAGATTATGACTCTTGGGCACAAAGAATCCGACTGTATTGCTTGGGCAAAGAGAATGGTCTTAACATCATTCAGTCAATTGATGAAGGACCATACCAGATGGGCACCACCAGAGATGAACTAGCAACTGGTGAAGATGGACGTGTCACTCTGGGAATGGATAGACCAAGGACTTACGATGATATCAATAAGAAGGAGAAGAAAAGATATGATGCTGACATCAAAGCTTCCAACATCATCCTTCAAGGTCTTCCCAAGGATATATACAAGCTGATCAATCACAACACCCAAGCCAAAGCAGTTTGGGACAATGTCAAAATGCTTCTAGCTGGATCAGAACTAACCAAAGAAGATCGCGAATCACAGTTTTATGATGAGTTTGAGAACTTCAAGATGAACTCGGGGGAGAGTATTACTGAATATCATGTAAGGTTTCACAAACTGGTGAATGATATGAGGAATATCAATATGACCATGCCAAATATCCAACTAAATTCCAAGTTTGTAAACAACATGACACAAGAATGGAACAAGTTTTTTACTGTAACATATTGGATTTCACAAACACATCAAACCATGACTTATAAGTGGCGTATGACTTAAGGTTTTAGAGAGAGAAAGTTTTGAGGTTTAGAGAACTTAGAGAGAGAAAGAAAAATCTTATTATGAGCTCCAACCCTCTACCTTGGGAGGTAGAGGGTATTTATAGTACCTTACATAAAACGCCACCTACGGGCTGTGGATCAGGCATACATTGGGTAAAGACCCGTCCGTCCTCCACGGTGTTGCTTAAATAAATACTAACTAACTTTAAATAACTACGACTACGAGGTTTCCAACGATTACATATACTTGAGGTGACCGACACTTTAACGACTGGATTTTCTAAATCCTAACAATCTCCCCCTAAGGGAGGTCACCTCAAATTATATTGAATACAAACAGATATTACATTAAGATTGTTCTTGGATTCTTGTTTAAGTTCTTTGCTCAGTAGCCCGTAGTCTTTGATTCTTCTTGTTTTGCATGTTTGGATAATACTAGTGGAGGTATTTAACTGATCCACGTGATAATGAGTTTTGAGCCAGCTTTGAGATCATCAGCTTCCATAAATCTCTGACTCTTCCTTTGTAGTGTTGACATTTTGTGATGTTGTGACGTTATGTGATGTTGTGACGTTGGACCGACATGCTCACATTCTGGATCATGATTTCTTCTCATCAGAGTAGCGGAAGCTTTAGTTGATTCATGGTATTTGCAGCAGCGTAGCAGAAGCATGAAGTGACAATATCAGAGTTGTTGATGCACTTATCATGATTTCTTTAGAAATGAATGCGTTGTGTGAGCATGCGGCTATGGATTGACCTCTCAATTCTGATCAGCTGCAAACGTCGGGTGTACCTGCAAACAACAGTTAGCAATAAAGCGCACGAAAGTGTCTTTGATCACTTTCGTTGAATTGAGGTACACGGCCCACGGTTCCCCGTTGATCAGTACAAGTACTGCCTGTGATCAGGTATAATTCCGAAGAATCTCCTTGACAGGGTTTCGCAGCTGCTCTAGCTGTTCTCAAACCGGAACGTCTCAAAGAAGACAACACGGAGTGAGTGAACCAGCGAATTGAGATTCACTGATTGATGAAAAAGATTTGAAAACAATCGTGTATTACTTAATATAAAGGGTTTTTGCAATACAACGAAGGTTTTATTGAAAATCAATTTTCAATCATAAATACCCTTTTAATTTTGAAAACATAATACACAGTCGACGTGCTAAAGAAAAGAATTTTTAAGCACAACGACTGGATTTTCAAAGGTATCCGTCAATCCATTTTCCTGGACAGGGAATGATTCAATATTGAATCGCTCCATTGATAAAGTCCAGATGTCACAAACAAGTCTTGGTAATACCACAAGGATAATGCGTAGGACTCTCAAAATATATTCTCACATTCCACATTGTGTGAAACTGTGAGTCTTCAAGAATGATGTGTCCTAATGAGATTTATTGATGATCTCGTGGCTCTAGACTCAATAGTGCACCTTTGGTTTCCTATTGTTAATACAAATAAGCCGTAAAAATGTTTATTTATATTTTACGATCTTCTAATGTTTTGTCGATAACAAACGTAAAATCATATTAACTGATGAGTGTCTAAATACTCATCATTTTTGTACTGTTTAAAACTGCAAAAACATCTGAAAACACTCAGAAATGTATCAAAATGATAAAAATATCACAAATAAGTGTTTTATGTGTTTTAAATGCAAAAATATCAAAATCTGGTGAAAAACGTATCAAATTTGCATAATTGGCAGTTTTAGTCCTCCAAGTTTCAAAAGTTGTCAAAAACAGTCCCTGGTAAATCTAAATAAAGAGAAATGTTATTCAAGGTCCCTAAAATATTCTAATTTGTCAAAAATGGTCCTTGAATAAATCTTTTGTAAAATGGCAGAAAAGGTCCCTGAACTTTCAAAATTGTCAAGTTTGGTCCCTGGAAAATGTGAAAATGACAGCTTTGATCCTTGAACTATTGATACTTGTCACTTTTAGTCCTTGTGTCAACTTTGAAAAATTGGCAGGTGTGGTCCCTCATGAAATGGATAATTACAAAACAAGTCCTTGTCTACTAAGCCTTGTCAAAACAGATTTGAACCCTTGTCATTCCCCATTTTGACCCCCCTTGACCCTTCCATTTGACCCCCTGGTCAAACCCAAGTCAAACACTGCACCTTTGCCGCCCACCTATTCACCTCCTTCTCCACTTGCCCTGCTACTCCTCTGATACACTCAACCCACTCTCCTTTTTCCCTTATCTCTTCCACACCTCACCCCCTCATCATATCACCTATCCACCCCCCCTAGCTACAATTTCAGAGCCACAGAAGTCAAAATTGGGTTTCCCGCCAAAACCAAGAAAATGGCCAAAGTCCACTAAACTCTCCCATTGGCCAAACAGGGTGGTGGGAAACACTTTTATGGACAGGTGGAAGCTATTGGAAGTATAAAAAGGAGAAAAGAAGCAAGGAAGGAGTGTAGTTAGTTTTTAAAATTTTCAATGTATGTCGTTTTTTCCTTAAACTGTTCTAATTAGTTCTTAAAATGTAATTTCAAGCTTTTATGTATTAAACCTTAGCTACTTAATGATTGTAATTCAATTTTGAGTATCAATTCAAAGTTTCACTTCAGTTTCATAATTTCAAGTGTACTGTTGCAATATCCAGTTTCAAAATCTTGTTTCCAGGTCTTTAACAGCTTCTTCTTAAGTTTCAATAAGCTTATTTGAGCTAATTATAGCCTTTGTTAAGCTTACAAATCAGTTTTAAGCAATAGGGTAAAAAGTCAACGAAAGTCAAAGTTAGTCAACTTTCAAGTCAAAAATCAGTCAACTGCTTACTAGGTTATACCTAGTGTTTAGTTCCTGATGAAAAGTGATTTTTAAGCCTTTATTTAGTTAATTGCATCTTTGTGTTTTAGAGTTTGAGCCCAAGCACAGGTCACTAATTTCTTGTTTTCATTTTAGCGTTTCAAGTATTTTTCACTGCTCATTAGTTAACTGTGGTAAAATTAATTAGCTTAGCTCAGTGTGGTTATAGCTCAAATTCAAGGTACACTATAGTTAAATAATTTGTGAATGCTCAATCTCTTTTCATTTATATTATTTTTTTAGAATCTGCATTGTTAGTTTAAGCTTAGGATGGATAGTTATAGCTGAAGTTTTTGTATCATTTAGGAGTGTCAATGAGATTGAGATCTGAGTTGATAGTGGTCATGGTGTAGAGATATGGTAGGGTGATAAGGTTTTGCAATTCTGCCCCATTAAGTGGTGTTTGGATCAAATGGTTAAGTAGAGCTAAAGGTTTCTTGGGTGGATAAATCAAACTGAAGTAGCTTAAGTTAGGTTTATTAGAACATCTAGGATCATAATACTGCACCGTAGGACTGTGAAAGTCAAATTCCACTTCAAACTGCTCTTGTCGTCAAATTAGCTAGTTATAAGACAGTGAAGCTTTGCATTTAGACATAAGATCCAATAAGATAGCCTTTTTCAGTTGCTTTATATCATGAAACATTAATATCAGGCAGGCATTTGGGATTGCAAATTCAATTTAGTCAAACCTTAAGATTTGTCAAAGAAGTCAAAAGTGACCATAAGTGAAAGTTCTTAGAAACTTGCAGATCTATCCACAAGCTCATAAGAGCTT
This sequence comes from Chrysanthemum seticuspe, assembly GCA_019973895.1. Classification (NCBI taxonomy): domain Eukaryota; kingdom Viridiplantae; phylum Streptophyta; class Magnoliopsida; order Asterales; family Asteraceae; genus Chrysanthemum; species Chrysanthemum seticuspe. Next base: position 257,959,887 of record BPTQ01000008.1, on the reverse strand, counting down.
GTGAGGAGCTGACTTTTGGTTTACAAGTACTTTGCTAGGTCTTTTAGAGATTGCAAAATTTAGTTTTAGGTTCCTGGCTTATTAAGTGGCTTATTTTTTTGCTGAAAGTTGGACCAAGTGATTCCGCTGTGCAGAATCATAGACAAACAGGTAACTTGCAGCTACTGCATTTGATCCATTTCAAAAATTTAGAGTCTGAGATTTAGCCCATTTGTAGCTTACTTGGTGGTCTTGAGGACTGCTCAATTAGTTTTTACACAAGCTCCTTTGATAAGCTTGTGCACAGGCTCAAACATAGGACCAGATTATTGTTTCATAGATTAAGCAGTTTGCATGAAATCATTGATCAGAGCTTGTAGCTTGTTAGGATTAGGTGTAATTAGTTGTTCTTAGCTTATTTTAGTGTTCTCTAGCTTTAGTAACTGCCTGGTAACTTATTTCATGGTTTAGCTTATTTTCATTAGCTTATTAAGAATCAGTTTGCACTACAGCTTTCATATCTTCCACATAAGCTACTGATTTTTCATTTTTCATAGAATTAGAATTAGATTTTAGCATTTTCCTGAAATTTTCATAATTTTTCATTACTGTTTGGTATTTTTCTTGATTTAATTTAGTTTCTAGCACTTTTTAATTAGCTTTTAATACAAAAAATTAAGAAAAGGTTCAAAAAAATAATTTTTCATTTTTATTAAGTTAAGATAAATATAAAAACCCAAAAAAGTATTTTTCCATATTTTTCTTAGTTAAATTTGTATTTTTAAATAATTTAAATAGTTTTAAATAGTATTTAATTCCTAGAAAATAGAAAAATAATCAGAAAAATACAAAAATAGTTTTGAAAATTCTAGTTTGTTATTTTAGATTTTTCTAAGTCTTAATTTTATTTTTCTAGCTTTATTTCCTATTTTCTTGTATTTTAGGTAATTATTAATTAGTTAAAAATAGTTTTTAATTAATAATAATTAGATAAATAGTTATAAAAATAATTTTCCTTTTCTATAAATTTTCTTATATCATTAGGATTGTAAAAATGTATTTTTCATATTTTTAGGATTTATATTGTATAAGTTTCACGTTTTTATTTGTACGTTTATGTAATTTTGTTTTAAAACGTAAGTTTTAGGTTTTAAACGTTCATCATTTTAAATATAGTGATAGCGTTTATTTAATAGATTTTATCTTTTTAACTTTCTTTAATTTGCATTTAAGCCCCTGTAGTTTATGGGCTTTTCCTTAGTTATAATCATATCCAAATCTCTTTTCCCGTCAAATCTCTCGATCACTACACGTTTGACTATTCTCGCACAGCTCGTTGGGACTTAACGACCTGGGGAAACACTATACTCTCCTGATCTTCATTGCATTCGTGCCTGAGCAGTTTTAAGCTGATTACGGTTTGCCATTCACAAGTGGCAGGCTTGAGTGATTTAGCTTGACTGTTTTGCGCGGATCAAATTTTGGCGCCGCTGCCGGGGAGCAGTGCTAATAGTCTTACGTTTAGCAGATTAGTGATTTGAATAATCACTCCTTGTTCATACCATCTTTTAAAAATCAAAATCCCAAAAAGATTTTCATTCTTTGTTTTTACAAAATGTTTTTCAAAAATACCAAAAATATTCATCTTAACCCTCCTACCCTCTTTAATTCTTCATTCCTTTACCCTCTATCCATTTGATTCTTCTTCTCATGGAATCTCTCGAAGACGAATTCTGGGACGAAGCTGGAAAGCTTCAGACTTTATCACAAATGTCTAGAATTCGCGTTGTTCGTGAAGATCCATTCATTCTGCGTAGGGAAATAGAATGAGAAACCGGGGTGACAAAGGACCGGGTACTCCCCTCTGATAAAGGAAGTGCTAAATACGTCCAACCTACGGTTATCCAAAGATCTAATCCCTCAATTGCTCATAAGCCGTCTAGAATTGATTCTAAACTTTCACGGTTTACGGTTAAAAGCAAACATGCAGAATTCAGACCGGTGACCAGCAAGAATGACCTGCCTAATCTTCACGTTTCTCAAGAACCAGAACCGGAGACCATAACGGAAGTGGTGGAAATTGCTAGCTCTCAGAGCACACCACTTGTCCCACCTCCGGATTTTTCAAAATGTTCTTCGAGACTTGATAGTCATTCGGATCACCATGTTGGTTTTGTTGATCCTTTGAATAAACAGATTCCTTCTCATAACTCTCAAATAGAATCGTTTATTCCTTGTGTCGGTTGTGGTGAGCCTCTTTATGGTTCACCCTGTCGTTGGTGTACGTGTGTACAATGTGGTAATGATATCCGTGACGGGAGTTGTTTGTTTTGTGGTTCGAGGAATTCATTTGATTATGATCCTAATCAAAACTCATTTAACGACCCCTCAAACTTTTCCAATTACCCACCACAGCCCGACTCATCTTCATATAACCAACATAACTGCTGTGAATATTGTGGAGGTCCTCACCAAGGATTTGAGTGTCAATCCGGAAACACGTTTGTCTACGAACAGTTTTCTGGTAACACTCAGGACTTTGGAAATGACCAAATTCCATATTATTCACATGACCACCCACAACAATCATTTTGTTGTGAGAACTATGGAGGTCCCCATTTCAGCTCTGATTGTCAAACAGGGAATCCATTTCCTTGTAACAATTACGACTATCCATATCACGACCAACCTCCACAGTGCCAAATGAATCCAATTCCTCAGCAAACCCAACAAGACTCTTATCTAGAGCTTCTGGAGTTACTGAAAAGAGGTGAGGAGTTCAATAAAACTATACTTCATAATATTCCCAGTTTTTCTTGTGTACATTGTGGGGGTCCTCATGATGATTATCAATGTCAACCTTCCGGTTTTGACAAATCTCCACTCCCACAATGTCCTGTCATTCAAAATTCACATGAGAAATCCATGGAAGAATTGCTAGCTGAAGATCAGGCTGCTAAAATAAAATCCCAAATTGCCTTTGAGAAATCTGTTAAGGAATCAATTGCAAAAGAAAAAGCAGCCAGATCTAGCTCTCAATTTCGTTTTATTCCTGATGACAGTGATGATGATGATACACTTGATTCATCAAGTTCATCAGATGACATCCCAGCAGTTGAAATTCCATCTCAAACAACTGCTATCACACCCGAAGCTCCCACTCACTCTCTAAATATGGGGGACGAGCATCTTGACACTGTTCCTGAAAAGGAATCGGACGAATTCATAAAGTCTAGTGTTGAGAACCTTGTCCCAATCCCAAGAGAGTCACAGGGAATTCTTGATCATGTGTGTGATATCCCTCCTCCTCTTGTCTTCCAAAGTGATCATATTGAGATGTTCTCCGATTCTAATGATAATGATTCGTTATCTTGTGGAGACATCATTTATATGGAAGATTCACCTTCTGAGCTTGTTAGCTTAGAAGACGAAAATGATGAAGTTACTGACACTGAAATCAAAGATGAAGCACTTCGTGCAACATTACTGAATGTCAGTCTTCTCATTTCTAAAATCGAGGCTTTCAGTAAAAAACCTATTTCATCTCCTATCCCCATTAAGGATAGTGACATTCTTTCCGATGATTCTATTCCGGAAATGAAAGCCTTCTGTTCTAATGATATGGGAGAGAAGATTAGTGGCAGTACCACTTTTAATTCTCATAATTCTCTCCCCGATTATGAATCATGTACATTGGAGGAGTTCACCAGTGAACCCACTCATATCAATTCTGAATATGATTCATTCACCTTCATGGAGTTCTCAGATGAACTCACTGTTATCATATCTCCACCAGAGTATGATAACTTCTACTTTGATCTAGACACACCCGGGATATGTCTAGACCAATTGAGCTTAAAAGATGAAATTCATGCCATCATGAATTCCCCTTCTGATGATGATGAGTTAGTCAAGATCATTATCATGAATTTCTTTCTCTTCTTCACCTATCCCGTGGCTTCTCCTGTTCTTCACTCCTTCGGGAATGAAGACATTATCTTTGACCCAGGCATTTCCACGTACCATTTGTGAGCCGGGTCTGTCTGTATCTCATCGGTGTGGAACTTTCACGTACTTCAATGTTTATCCAAACATCTTGAATGAAAGTTCGATGAAGACTGTTTCTTCCACTTACTTCCCCATGAACAAATTAATTCGGGGTCGAGTCAAGCTAGCGACTCGAAAATCAAAAACAGTAACTAAACATGGGTTTTCACCCGTGTGTACCACCCTAGTGTGGGGGAAATGCCCCACATGATGTATATAGATGTTAAAAATGAATGAAAATTGTAAATATTAAAAAAGAGAATAATTGTTGTGTTTCCACACTTAGCTAGTAATGTTATCTTTTTACGTTCTAAGTTTCGGCATTACAGCCGGTACTTTGAATATTGAGGACAATATTCATTTCTAAGTGTGGGGGGGAAATTCTGGCGAATTTTGATCATAAATATACTCTTTTAGTCCCTTTTTCCCCCAAAATGGCAAAATTTAAAAAAAAAAATTTTAGTGGAAGTACTATGTACTAAACACAACAAATGGTAATCAGTCCACCATGTCTAACCCACATAAGGATTGGCTAATCCAGGAGCAAACGGCTCTTGGTAAAGATATCTCAAATCCGTTGACGGCTTACAATTTGCCTAAAATTGTATGGTATTCAGCTCACCATATCCTTAAAAGTGAAGAGTTGGCTAGCCCGCAAGTTTATGGCTTGTGGTAAAGGCAGTGGAAAAACCATAATTGGTAATCAGCTCACCAAAGATAATATTGATAATTTATCTAAGAGTTGGCTAGTCCAGAAGGGTACGGCTTCTGGTAAAGACAAATCAAATCCGTTGAAAGCTGGTGGTTTGCTCAAAATCACATGGTTATCGGTGTACCGTGGTTCTTACTTGAACTGAAACATTTGGCTACTCCAGAAGTAATGGCTTTTGGTAAAGAGATAAAATCCATTAAATTTTCTCAAATCATTGCTAGGGACTAGCAATATCTTAGTGTGGGGGATTGATGAGTGTCTAAATACTCATCATTTTTGTACTGTTTAAAACTGCAAAAACATCTGAAAACACTCAGAAATGTATCAAAATGATAAAAATATCACAAATAAGTGTTTTATGTGTTTTAAATGCAAAAATATCAAAATCTGGTGAAAAACGTATCAAATTTGCATAATTGGCAGTTTTAGTCCCCCAAGTTTCAAAAGTTGTCAAAAACAGTCCCTGGTAAATCTAAATAAAGAGAAATGTTATTCAAGGTCCCTAAAATATTCTAATTTGTCAAAAATGGTCCTTGAATAAATCTTTTGTAAAATGGCAGAAAAGGTCCCTGAACTTTCAAAATTGTCAAGTTTGGTCCCTGGAAAATGTGAAAATGACAGCTTTGATCCTTGAACTATTGATACTTGTCACTTTTAGTCCTTGTGTCAACTTTGAAAAATTGGCAGGTGTGGTCCCTCATGAAATGGATAATTACAAAACAAGTCCTTGTCTACTAAGCCTTGTCAAAACAGATTTGAACCCTTGTCATTCCCCATTTTGACCCCCCTTGACCCTTCCATTTGACCCCCTGGTCAAACCCAAGTCAAACACTGCACCTTTGCCGCCCACCTATTCACCTCCTTCTCCACTTGCCCTGCTACTCCTCTGATACACTCAACCCACTCTCCTTTTTCCCTTATCTCTTCCACACCTCACCCCCTCATCATATCACCTATCCACCCCCCCCCTAGCTACAATTTCAGAGCCACAGAAGTCAAAATTGGGTTTCCCGCCAAAACCAAGAAAATGGCCAAAGTCCACTAAACTCTCCCATTGGCCAAACAGGGTGGTGGGAAACACTTTTATGGACAGGTGGAAGCTATTGGAAGTATAAAAAGGAGAAAAGAAGCAAGGAAGGAGTGTAGTTAGTTTTTAAAATTTTCAATGTATGTCGTTTTTTCCTTAAACTGTTCTAATTAGTTCTTAAAATGTAATTTCAAGCTTTTATGTATTAAACCTTAGCTACTTAATGATTGTAATTCAATTTTGAGTATCAATTCAAAGTTTCACTTCAGTTTCATAATTTCAAGTGTACTGTTGCAATATCCAGTTTCAAAATCTTGTTTCCAGGTCTTTAACAGCTTCTTCTTAAGTTTCAATAAGCTTATTTGAGCTAATTATAGCCTTTGTTAAGCTTACAAATCAGTTTTAAGCAATAGGGTAAAAAGTCAACGAAAGTCAAAGTTAGTCAACTTTCAAGTCAAAAATCAGTCAACTGCTTACTAGGTTATACCTAGTGTTTAGTTCCTGATGAAAAGTGATTTTTAAGCCTTTATTTAGTTAATTGCATCTTTGTGTTTTAGAGTTTGAGCCCAAGCACAGGTCACTAATTTCTTGTTTTCATTTTAGCGTTTCAAGTATTTTTCACTGCTCATTAGTTAACTGTGGTAAAATTAATTAGCTTAGCTCAGTGTGGTTATAGCTCAAATTCAAGGTACACTATAGTTAAATAATTTGTGAATGCTCAATCTCTTTTCATTTATATTATTTTTTTAGAATCTGCATTGTTAGTTTAAGCTTAGGATGGATAGTTATAGCTGAAGTTTTTGTATCATTTAGGAGTGTCAATGAGATTGAGATCTGAGTTGATAGTGGTCATGGTGTAGAGATATGGTAGGGTGATAAGGTTTTGCAATTCTGCCCCATTAAGTGGTGTTTGGATCAAATGGTTAAGTAGAGCTAAAGGTTTCTTGGGTGGATAAATCAAACTGAAGTAGCTTAAGTTAGGTTTATTAGAACATCTAGGATCATAATACTGCACCGTAGGACTGTGAAAGTCAAATTCCACTTCAAACTGCTCTTGTCGTCAAATTAGCTAGTTATAAGACAGTGAAGCTTTGCATTTAGACATAAGATCCAATAAGATAGCCTTTTTCAGTTGCTTTATATCATGAAACATTAATATCAGGCAGGCATTTGGGATTGCAAATTCAATTTAGTCAAACCTTAAGATTTGTCAAAGAAGTCAAAAGTGACCATAAGTGAAAGTTCTTAGAAACTTGCAGATCTATCCACAAGCTCATAAGAGCTTGTGAGGAGCTGACTTTTGGTTTACCAGTACTTTGCTAGGTCTTTTAGAGATTGCAAAATTTAGTTTTAGGTTCCTGGCTTATTAAGTGGCTTATTTTTTTGCTGAAAGTTGGACCAAGTGATTCCGCTGTGCAGAATCATAGACAAACAGGTAACTTGCAGCTACTGCATTTGATCCATTTCAAAAATTTAGAGTCTGAGATTTAGCCCATTTGTAGCTTACTTGGTGGTCTTGAGGACTGCTCAATTAGTTTTTACACAAGCTCCTTTGATAAGCTTGTGCACAGGCTCAAACATAGGACCAGATTATTGTTTCATAGATTAAGCAGTTTGCATGAAATCATTGATCAGAGCTTGTAGCTTGTTAGGATTAGGTGTAATTAGTTGTTCTTAGCTTATTTTAGTGTTCTCTAGCTTTAGTAACTGCCTGGTAACTTATTTCATGGTTTAGCTTATTTTCATTAGCTTATTAAGAATCAGTTTGCACTACAGCTTTCATATCTTCCACATAAGCTACTGATTTTTCATTTTTCATAGAATTAGAATTAGATTTTAGCATTTTCCTGAAATTTTCATAATTTTTCATTACTGTTTGGTATTTTTCTTGATTTAATTTAGTTTCTAGCACTTTTTAATTAGCTTTTAATACAAAAAATTAAGAAAAGGTTCAAAAAAATAATTTTTCATTTTTATTAAGTTAAGATAAATATAAAAACCCAAAAAAGTATTTTTCCATATTTTTCTTAGTTAAATTTGTATTTTTAAATAATTTAAATAGTTTTAAATAGTATTTAATTCCTAGAAAATAGAAAAATAATCAGAAAAATACAAAAATAGTTTTGAAAATTCTAGTTTGTTATTTTAGATTTTTCTAAGTCTTAATTTTATTTTTCTAGCTTTATTTCCTATTTTCTTGTATTTTAGGTAATTATTAATTAGTTAAAAATAGTTTTTAATTAATAATAATTAGATAAATAGTTATAAAAATAATTTTCCTTTTCTATAAATTTTCTTATATCATTAGGATTGTTAAAATGTATTTTTCATATTTTTAGGATTTATATTGTATAAGTTTCACGTTTTTATTTGTACGTTTACGTAATTTTGTTTTAAAACGTAAGTTTTAGGTTTTAAACGTTCATCATTTTAAATATAGTGATAGCGTTTATTTAATAGATTTTATCTTTTTAACTTTCTTTAATTTGCATTTAAGCCCCTGTAGTTTATGGGCTTTTCCTTAGTTATAATCATATCCAAATCTCTTTTCCCGTCAAATCTCTCGATCACTACACGTTTGACTATTCTCGCACAGCTCGTTGGGACTTAACGACCTGGGGAAACACTATACTCTCCTGATCTTCATTGCATTCGTGCCTGAGCAGTTTTAAGCTGATTACGGTTTGCCATTCACAAGTGGCAGGCTTGAGTGATTTAGCTTGACTGTTTTGCGCGGATCATTAACGAAACAAATAAAATACATAAATGGTTTGAACTAATAGTTTCTAACATATTCACATTTTCATATAAAACACTAAAACAAGTATAAGTGATTTTATGATTTAAGTAATACATATGTACAACAACTAGTGTTTACATATTTGGATAAAATATACACATAACTAGTATGTAGTATATTGGGTAATATAAATGGGTAGAAACTTAAGTATCACAACCCATTGGGCAAATACATTGAATGTAGGTGGGTACAACCCAAAGCCCATAACCCATGGATCTTGACCCATAACCCATTGCATGACATCATGCTTATATCATACATGGATGCTATCCATAACCCATGGATCAACCCATACCCAAGTGACCAAGTGCATTGCACTCAAAGATACATTGTACCTAGCCAAAGATCCATGGTTCAACCCATGACCCATGACCCATAACCAAAATACCCATGGGTAAAAGGGAGCGTCCCAAGGATCCCTGGCTTAACGCTAGACGGATCCCTTGTGGAAGGGATCCGTGGGATCCGGGGAACAGTAGGATTTTTCCTCTATAAATAGTGAGCCATTTCTTCATTATTTCTTACCCCTTTCTAACACACTTTCTCCCCTGAGTTAAATCTCACTAACCTTAGATCCAAGAGATCTATGTTTGTAGTTTTTGTGTGATCTTTTAGGTTTCTCTTAAAGGCAAGATCACCACCTTTGAAGTCGAGCAAGCTCAAGTCCATGAGTTGCCAAGCTTCCTCATCATCAAGGCTACTGAAGTCCTCTTGTTGATGATTCCTTTATTTCTTCAAAGAAGTGTAGTGTTGAAGACATTAGTGAAAGGTATCTCAAGTGTCAAGACGAAGATATTAGTGAATAGTATCTATCGTCTATAGGATAAGCACTTGTGGTAGGTGCTTAGAAGTCAAGACAAGAAGCATTAGTGAAAGGTGATTAGAAGTCAAGACTTGAAGCATTAGTGAAAGGTGCTTTGAAGTGAAGACACAAGACATTAGTGAAAGGTGTCTTGTAGATCTAGTCAAAGGCATTAACGAAAGGTGCCTTAGATGTACATTCGATATGGTGTGTTTCGAGTACTAAATAGACTAGCATTAGATCCAAGGATATTGATGTCCTTGATGATGTTGTAAAGGAGTTGATCTCCTTTGGGATTAGTCGTTGGTGTAGTGTGGTAGTAGTTCCTCCATTGCAATGGAACTAGGTGCTTAGCCTAGTACCTAATAAAGGGTAGGCGACGTTGTGAAGGTGTAGTTCACCTTGGTGTGAAAGAACTAGGTACTTAGCCTAGTACCTTATAAAGGGTAGGCGACAGGGTGTAGGTTTGGTTCACCTTGGAGTGAAAGAACCCGGTGGTTAGCCTAGCACCGGAAAAAGGGTAGGCGACGTTGTGAAGGCTTCTCCGCCATAAGAAGATTGGTGTAGTATTTACGAACTCTCGAGTAGGTGACTCGGGGAGTGGAGTAGGGCAAGGAAGGTGTCCTTGTAGCCGAACCACTATAAATACTCGCGTTGTGGTTTTGTGCTTCTTACTCTTATCTTTTCATTACATATTTTTATATGCTTGTTTATCAACATCCAACACACACAACCAAATAGATTGACATAAGTCGATCTAAATAGTTTAAAAGGAAGTTTTAATTGGTAAAACTATTCAACCCCCCTTCTAGTTTTCCACAATTGGTATCAGAACTTCGTTACCAAGTTTCTTGAAGTATATTGTACTTTAAAAACTTAATACGATCCATGGTTAATTGAAAACTACAAAGAAGGTTTTTCATAAAAACAAACACCATGTCTTTTAAAACTATATGTTTGGATGTTGATTCGATAACAACATTTTATATATATATATATATATATATATATATATATATATTTGTTTGCACTAATCTTCCTTGTCATGTTGATTAGTCCAAGCTCATACCCACCAAGCTTTAGGAGTCGTTTGGTAACAAGAATACCTTCCTTAAGAAGGTATCTTAAACGCAAAGGAGCAGGAATAGTCTAAGTGACATTTGCTGTGTCATTTGTAAAGACATTCCTAAGTGCGCTAAAGGTATGATTCTCTTTTTACTTTGCTTGACAATTAAGTATACCTATTTAGGAATTTATATGATTATCTTTTGTGCAAATTACATGTTTTACATGAAGCTTCATTAGGAAGCCTTTTTCTTACATACGTGTCTTATCTCTCGTCTAAAAGTCGTGGTATATAAAACTTATGTTTTTCTTATAATCCAACAATAAAACAAAAACACGAATTTCAAGAATTCCTCCTTCCTTATAAAAACTTCCACCGTCGACCTATCTATCAAATCATCACTTTTTCAAATCTTCCAATTTCAAAAATTTCCTCTCACTCAAAAACTTCATCTTCCTCCTCATTCCATCTCAACCGAAACCAAGAAGATCCGTCATCAACATGGTTTACATCGCACTCGTGCTCATCGCCCTAACACTCATCGCACTTGTGTTCCCTATGATGAAGTTCACATATGGAGACATTTACTTTGTGTTGTTAATCTACATTGGGATCATATACCCAATCCTTTGTATCATCCTTAGCATTGAAATGCAATATTACTAATAATCTTGTTATCTTTGTTATTATTTATTTTCTTGTGATTTATGTGTTTCGTGATACATTAGAAGTCATGAATGCATGCTAAAAGAAAATGTAGGATAAAACAATTCTCGTGGTATAAAAACTGTAAAACCTATGTTTTTATCAAAACTGTTTCTGTTACTACAGATCCACGGATCCCGAAAGTTATACTAGCCGGATCCCTTTTGAAAAGGAACCGTGGGATCCGTCCTACTGGAAAACAGTCTTCATGCAAGATTAAAAACCAATATCTTTCTAAATATAATAATCCACTAGAAAGTCAAAACCTTGAGTATGTTAAAGTGTTAAATACCATTGTTAATAAAAATCTAGTAAAAACATTAGATTATCATAGGTTGACCACAAACATCTCTTTTTATTAATTTATCATTTCTATAGGTTCAACGATGACGCATGAATATGAGTTTGATTTTTCACTCACTAGCGTCTACACTCCGAACATCTCTCTCGAACCCAACACACCTGGCATTCATGTCCGTGGGTTCAATAATCTCGAAAACCGTCACTTCTACAAAGGACGTATTGTAGACACCTCTCTACAATTCGAAGAAGGTATCAATACCTCCTTCCGAGCCATAGGACTAGAATGTCTTCTTAAAATCAACGAGAAGATATGTCCAAGGTTCATAATGGAATTCTTTCGTCAAGTCGAACTTGTTCGTAACGAGGATCGCTCTCTATCTCTTTGGTTTTATATCAAAAACCAAAAGTTCACTCTAACCCTTGGGCATTTTGCTCACATCCTCCGGATTCCTAATCATGGACAATGTGCCTTCACCGAAGATTGGTCTCTTGATTCTCTCTTCAACTTTCGTGAAGAAAATAGTCCATATTGTTCACACATACCCTCTCCGAAAGATTTAAATAGCATAATATGCAAACCTCGACCATATTACTCCGATCCAAACATTATCTTTACAAGGGATATCCGAGAAGAGTACAAGCCTCTTGCACTCATCCTACGTGAAAATGTTTGGAGCCTTAGGGGAAATCGAGAAATTCTTCCCGCTTGTTGTGCTCACATGTTGTACTGTTTGCTAACACAACAACCATACAATCTCGCCTACTTCTTCGCAAGGCGAATTGTAATCTTCAAGGCTCCAAGAATAAACTCATCCCTTATGGAATGTTCTTGACACGCCTCTATCATAATGTTATGCACTTCCATCCTCAATTTCAAAGTCCGTTGTCGTACTTGTGAACAAGATGATGGAACCGCTAAACATATCTCTCATGAAGACTTTCTTCATTCTTGATTCCACCAACACTCATCAATCACATAATGATCCTCCTAGCAAAAACACTCAAGGAACCTAGTAGTATTCCAAAATAGGATCAATTCTCTTGTATTCGTGCTTTATCAATGTAATCCAATTTCTTTCATGAAATAAAACATCTTACATTTGATATCTTAGTATTAGAACTCCTTTTAGACTAACCTTGAGATATAATGCATTGTCAAGATCATTGCATACCTTTAGTAAAGGTCCTGCTGAGCAGATAGGCGGATCCCAAAAATTGTGCTAGACGGATCCCTACACCTAGGGAACCGTGGGATCCGGCAAACAGAAAATGCAATTGCAAGCATTATATGTAACACCCCGACCCGACAAGGGTAAAGATATCACAATACGGTTTCATATCAGAACTTTAATAACTACACAATAGCGGAAGCCTTTACAAAATATTCAAAAAGAAAACATAAATAGCTAAAACTCCAAAATAAATCTAAGATCTCTATGGTAAAGTCTTGCTCTCAGCTCTACTCTCAAACCCAGATCAGCTATCCCATAAGCTCATCTTGAAATGCTAGATACCTGCCGCATGAAAAGAAAAGTGCGGCTGAGCTTACAAAGCCCAGTGAACAGATATAACGAAACAAAAGCTAAAACAGAATAAATATACAAATACGAAATCAAAATGAAATAATGACGAAGGATCTTTTAGAATTCTGCGGAAGCACAAATATACAGAAATCCAAACAACCACATAACAGCTCAGACATCATATAGCACATTAATGACACAAACACGAACACATCAAAACGACCAAACACATTACATATCAAGAATAACAGATTTCGTATAAGCCAAACGGAAAGTCTCAAAACTAACAGAAACAATTCTAATAAATAACATGGCATTCATACAAATCAATTAATCAATCATTTAAAGCACTTAATTCAATATTGTAGCAGCGGAAATGGCAGACAAGTCATGGCAGACATAATAGCTAAACCAGTTCTCGGATCAAATCCTAACCTTAGCAGAGTTTAATATGGCAGGTCACATATGCAGACAGATAATTAACCTTCAAAACACCCAATTATACACTAGCACATTCATCTCACAGATCAACGTATTCACGTAACAATAACAAATCATAATATCAAATATACGAATCAGGTAACAATCTTATCCTATCATGGCAATTAATAATCACTTAAACAAATACGTCATAGCACATTCACTAACATATCACATTATAAATATCTTTCTTCTTCAAAAGGTAACATCAGAAAATATATAGAGTAGCTAGCTCCCAGAATTTTGTGAAGACGCGTATTGCACACGACATCATTCACCAGATAACATATCGGATAACAGATCAGATCTAGGATGCATCCATACGCCCCTTCCTACATATTCAAAAATATGCTTCACCATCCAGAGACGTGGCAGAACATCACTCTACTGCCCTAGAGTCATATCAGAGGTGCATCACTGATACGGACATGGAACCCCCATGACTAGTTAAATAGTTGGTTATAGTCAACCAACTTAAGTCAAACAGATTTCAGATATAGCACAGATCATAGTCAACACAAGGTCACAGATAACATATCAGATAGTTCATATCATAAGGTTCATATTCAGATAATCAGAAATCATAAGTTCATTTTATAGTGGCATATCATATGTTCATAAACAGAAGTTCATAACCAGAGGTTCATAACCATAAGTTCATAACCCAAATGTAGCAGGGTTCAACAAATGTATATAACAAAGTCTTCCTAACATAAGTTCACATCAGATATTGCATAGTTCACTAGAACATACATTCAGATAAGTAACAGATCAAACATTCAGAAAGGGTTCATAGCAATGGCATCGGAGATCCTAATAAACATAAGAGATATGACGAAGAAGGAAATCATGAGGGACCTTTACTGAAAAGGTCAGAATATCTGAACGATAACACAAATGTCTTAAAGTAAGACAGAATATCCGTACCTTAAAGCAAATGAGAGAAAAGCAACAAATGAACGAATACGAAGATGTAACGTCGCGTCTCCTTCAACGAATCTACACGGATTATGATTTATTTAATACTTATTAGAATCATTAATATTATAACAGATTTATCGTATTAATACTTTTAGATTTATCAGAATATTCTCATTTTAGTGACAGACGAATTCTCAACATTTTAGAGTATTAATCACAAATTAGCCAATCTTATGGGTCACAAATGATAAATAGTAAACTTAAGGGTTTAATATGATAATTATCTTATTTAAGAGCTTATATGATCATTTTTCATAGCATAGGGTTTACAAATGTCAAGACGGATTTTAAGACTCTCTTTCAAAATAGTTTACACAACTTCTACAACTTACATGAAATAACGAAATTACACACTTAGCTTTTAACCCTAATCAACTTCCTATTCATGTTCTAGGGTTTCCATACCTTCAATATTACTTATTACGCATTCAATTAACATGTTACTTCCTTTAATGATTTCCACTTTGACCTAGAACGTACGAAAACTCAAATGGAAATTAACTCAAACTCACGCATGTCCTTACGTAATTCATTTACACATGTTGACCCATAATTACCCAAAATTACATGTTGCACCTTTAACATCTTTAATTATACGACCTAAACTTCTATTTTCATATTTTACACTTTTAGCCCAAAGGTTTTAGAATTTACAAAACATACCCCTTTAAGTTAAATATAATTCGAATAGCCCTCTAAATATCCAAAATCACACGTTTAACCCCCACACTTATTTTATACGTTTAGTACATGTCTTTTACTGTTTTTCAAAAATAACCTTTAAGTTTCAATATTTACAAAATCAACCCAAACCTTTTTTTATTTAGAACCGATTAGGGCATAATTCAAAAGCAAGCCCTAAACCTAAGTTACACCAATCATTAGCTCCTCATTAATACTTCATTAATTTCCTTCAATGATTACAAGGAAACCCTAGTTCATGAAAAACCCTAATCGCCCCTTTTTAAAACCTTTCCTTTTTATGCGTTTTCGAACAAGAAAAACCCAAGACAATTCACACAAGCTTCGAATTCATGATTATGCATTTTATTCAGGTCTTATAACATGTAATAGCTTCTGTAAAAATCAATTCATGATCTCTAAAAATATTATAAGCTCATTCGTTAATTGTATACGCTTTTTAGGGTTTTCGATTCCAAATAACTTCATACGACATGACAAACATGCATGGCCAATTTTCATGTGTTATATATGACTTATAGGACTGAATTCAACATTAGAAACATACCCTTGATGAGCTTGGATCGTTAAAACAAAAGAAGCACAAAACCTTCACTTGTCAAAACCCTAATTCCTCCAAAAACTCACCACGACTAAAACAGCAGCTCTGGAACTCAAACACTATTTTTCCCACCTTCTATACCTTGAGTCTCGTCCAAGAAAAATGGTCTCAAGCTCTGGAAACTGGAATTCGATTTATGAAGGGTTTTGAAGTCGGTTTTAGGGTTATCGGCAATAAGGGATTTTATGGGAACCGAATTTTATATATATACTTGATTTATTATTTTTATTATGGGCTTTATAATGTATTGGACTTAAATTAAATGGTCTCTTACTAATATAAATTTATATTGGGCTTTTACTAATTAATTTCTTTTATAAACTATTTTAAATATTTTCGGCTAGTATGAAAAATACAAAACTAATTTTTATAAAATCATAAATTATAAAAATTACCTTTACAAAGTGTTTAATATTTATTTAGATCATGTGGGATATTTCTTAAAATTCTCTGAATTTACATAGCTTACTTGGTATTCTTTTGAATTAATTATTCATATTTTTGATTGTAGGGGTATTTTGGTCTTTTTGTGAATTTTAGAAATTCAGGTATTACATTATATTTCAAACATATTCTTAGCACACCTCACACTAAGCTAAACATAGTGTCTTAAGGCAAAATAAGTCCTTATCAAGATAGGTTGATCTTTCCTACTCATACATAACTCACCTAGATCACACTCTAAGTCACTTGTAAATCTACCATTTCGTTTTTAATCCATTACTCTTCCGCCCTTAAACTCACACTTCATTTTCTACTTGATCCCTCACATCTAGTCTTAGAAATCTTTCGAGTATGGCAAAATTGATCATAAATCATCCTCACCTCAAAATTGATCAAAGTTGATCAAAATCTAGTTTTCCCATCTCAAAAGCTTCTAGGATTCTTTCCAAAACACTATCCTAAGACACAACCTGATCTCTAGGATCATTTAGCTTCAATTGACACTCTAAATCTTTAGTGTCATCCTTGCTCATCCATTGGTACTCTTGAAAGTTCCAAATCCTTCCATAAATGACAATCATTAGCTACATCATTCATTACCTTCAAGTACTCAAGCACCCCTTCATTTAAAACACTTAGGAGGACTGAAACACTCAAGATGATATAGGTCTTAGATCTTAGAAACATCATTTCCACTCTTTCATAACTGCTGAAAGCCGGATCCCTAGGATTAGCCTAGACGGATCCCTCTGAGGAAGGAACCGTAGGATCCGGATGACAGTTTATGTCAAATCTTGCTAAATCAATCATTTCAACTCATCTTCCTAACTTAAACACTCCATCTCATCTTAAATGAATTCCTAGATCAGTACAACCTCTGAAGTTGACTCTTGTGCATGTTAATCATCACATTCCAATGAATCCTAGTGGCTTAAGGCTTAAATGCACTTGCCAAATCTCTTGGTTTATAAACCACTTTGCTAGAAGCTCCATAGTCATCACTCTCATCCTAACTTTCAGCTCTTGCAACCTCTTGAAATCATCTCATCATGAGGAAAACCCCATGTAGTAACTTATCCACCAAAGAACCACCCATGAAAAAGGCTCGTGTTATACACGAAATCTCTTCAACCGAATCATCTCTGGTCAAGGCAACAAATGATAGGATTCTTCCTCATCCAATTAAACCAATTCCTAAAAGGATAGTACCCACAAAACTACCAATGCCAAACACCACCATACCTCCTAGGCCAAACAATATTATCTCCACTAAACCATCACCATTGGTTCCTAGAGCTATTTCATTTACATCCCCACTATCATCACCACACCTCTACAATTTAGAGGACTTGCCTCCTAGGCCGTCTCATCCGCTTCCGCCGACAACATTCTTCTCATTAGGAGGAATAATGGTTCAAAATCAAGGTGTTGAGTCAACACTTGCTCCAGCTTCCTTTTCGCCGTTTCCCTCATATAATCCCATTTGGATTATGAGAAATCATCAAAGTCAACCACCCGATCATATGGAAGTTGACACTTCTCTACCACCACCATCATTCTTGGTTGAGTCATTCTCAAATGTACCTCCACCAATCCGTCCATCGTTTGAAGCTCCACAAGCCGCTTCACTTGATCCTTCGCATCAAGCTATTTCATTTCCTCCACCACCACTACCTAGCCATGACAAAGATTGCTATCATTGTCAACATGTTGAAAGTTTGATACATGAAGTACGAGAAGACCAACGTTTCATGTTCTATCATCTCCTCGAACGTTTCGACAAGATTAAACCTAAACAAAACTTGAGCTAGAAGATTTTAGTGGTGTCCTAGCATCAAGCGTTAGTTGGTCTAGAAATTCCAAGTCATGTATTGTCTATTTTCTTAGTTTTTAGAGTCATGTATATCATAACTCTAAGTTTTATTAAATGGAATTACATGCTACTGGTTATTTTTTCTGAGCATATGATTACCTTGTATTCATATCTCATTTTTGTGATAACATTACTTGTTATATCACCATTGCTGAAATTAATCAGCTACTACAGATCCCTCAGTATTGCCTAGACGGATCCCTACTAGGAGGGAACCGTGGGATCCGTGAGACCGAAAGGTTTCTTTCTACTAACTTGAATCACATTTGCAGGAAATTGTGAATTATACTTCATTTCTAATCTTTGTTTTGTAGTTATTCAATTTACACATGAAGACTTTGACATCCTAAAGCTAGGGGGAGCTTTATGTCAAAGCAATACATTGCAAATTACTTGCAATCTTAGATTTATATTTCATGACTTCCCGTTGCATAATTGCAATCATCTAGGGGGAGCACACCAGTCACATAGACGTAATCTTTTGCAAAAGTTAATTGCAAATGAACTAGATTAGAATTAGTTTCTTGACGCCCTTACTTAGGGATGGACTCGTCAAGGGGGAGTAACGACGAGATCCTTTCCCGTTACTTGCTCACTATTTCTTTTTACTTTTACTTCTTTCACATGGTTTTCTTAAAAACGATGTGTTGCTTTCCTTCAAACACTTTTTGTTTCGACAAAAAGGAGGAGAAGAAAGTAAAAACTACAAATTCAAACTTTTACGAATTTTAGCTTTTCTTTAAAATAATTTTATGTTTTGTCATCAACAAAAAGGGGGAGATTGTTAATACAAATAAGCCGTAAAAAAGTTTATTTATATTTTACGATCTAATGTTTTGTCGATAACAAACGTAAAATCATATTAACGAAACAAATAAAATACGTAAATGGTTTGAACTAATAGTTTCTAACATATTCACATTTTCACATAAAACACTAAAACAAGTATAAGTGATTTTATGATTTAAGTAATACATATGTAAAACAACTAGTGTTTACATATTTGGATAAAATATACACATAACTAGTATGTAGTATATTGGGTAATATAAATGGGTAGAAACTTAAGTATCACAACCCATTGGGCAAATACATTAAATGTAGGTGGGTACAACCCAAAGCCCATAACCCATGGATCTTGACCCATAACCCATTGCATGACATCATGCTTATATCATACATGGATGCTATCCATAACCCATGGATCAACCCATACCCAAGTGACCAAGTGCATTGCACTCAAAGATACATTGTATCTAGCCAAAGATCCATGGTTCAACCCATGACCCATGACCCATAACCAAAATACCCATGGGTAAAAGGGAGCGTCCCATGGATCCCTAGCTTAATGCTAGACGGATCCCTTGTGGAAGGGATCCGTGGGATCCGGGGAACAGTAGGATTTTTCCTCTATAAATAGTGAGCCATTTCTTCATTATTTCTTACCCCTTTCTAACACACTTTCTCCTCTGAGTTAAATCTCACTAACCTTAGATCCAAGAGATCTATGTTTGTAGTTTTTGTGTGATCTTTTAGGTTCCTCGTAAAGGCAAGATCACCACCTTTGAAGTCAAGCAAGCTCAAGTCCATGAGTTGCCAAGCTTCCTCATCATCAAGGCTACTGAAGTCCTCTTATTGATGATTCCTTTATTTCTTCAAAGAAGTGTAGTGTTGAAGATATTAGTGAAAGGTGTCTCAAGTGTCAAGACGAAGATATTAGTGAAGAGTATCTATCGTCTATAGCATAAGCACTTGTGGTAGGTGCTTAGAAGTCAAGACAAGAAGCATTAGTGAAAGGTGCTTAGAAGTCAAGACTTGAAGCATTAGTGAAAGGTGCTTTGAAGTGAAGACACAAGACATTAGTGAAAGGTGTCTTGTAGATCTAGTCAAAGGCATTAAGGAAAGGTGCCTTAGATGTACATTCGATATGGTGTGTTTCGATGTACTAGATAGACTAGCATTAGATCCAAGGATATTGATGTCCTTGATGATGTTGTAAAGGAGTTGATCTCTTTTGGGATTAGTCGTTGGTGTAGTGTGGTAGTAGTTCCTCCATTGCAATGGAACTAGGTGCTTAGCCTAGTACCTAATAAAGGGTAGGCGACGTTGTGAAGGTGTAGTTCACCTTGGTGTGAAAGAACTAGGTACTTAGCCTAGTACCTTATAAAGGGTAGGCGACTTTGTGTAGGTTTGGTTCACCTTGGAGTGAAAGAACCCGGTGGTTAGCCTAGCACCGGAAAAAGGGTAGGCGACGTTGTGAAGGCTTCTCCGCCATAAGGAGATTGGTGTAGTGTTTACGAACTCTCGAGTAGGTGACTCGGGGAGTGGAGTAGGGCAAGGAAGGTGTCCTTGTAGCCGAACCACTATAAATACTCGCGTTGTGGTTTTGTACTTCTTACTCTTATCTTTTCATTACATATTTTTATATGCTTGTTTATCAACATCCAACACACACAACCAAATAGATTGACATAAGTCGATCTAAATAGTTTAAAAGGAAGTTTTAATTGGTAAAACTATTCAACCCCCTTCTAGTTTTCCACACCTATGTCAGAGACTAGGGAGAGGGTCTCCTTCTTCAATATCAACAGTCTCTAAGAGAAAGTCGTTAGATTATGTAGGTTCCCCATGAGAATGAAACAAGCCCTTTTAAGAGGAACTTGAGTGGCTTGGGAAGATTAGTGCAGTGCGTCACTGGGTTCATGACGTCTTGTCTTCAATACCAGTGTTACCTTAGTAACCACCAGTAGCATATGAATTGAACCCGGTTTCTGCCCTAAGGTTGAATTGTTGGAGGGCTATTTCTTTTCACCCTTTTCTCATTTCATTTCTTTTTCATTCTTCAACCCCTTCAGTGCTTACCGAGACTTCATTACTAGAACCTTGTTGGGTTTATTCCAGTTCTAGCTCTATCTCAGTCCGCACTCTTCCCATATTTTCATTTTTCTCCCTTTTTCAATATTCCTAAGGACTCTACACTATCTAGTGGATTATCCCTGGGAAGATCCCTCCGGTTCTGGCGGATCGTGGGAACTAATACCTAACCTTATCATCCTTATATCACCATGCATAAAGTAAAATTGGTCGGTCTTTTGGTATTGTTCTTCCACCTTGAAACCAATTGAAAACCATTTGAAAAATCAATCAAGATACTTGTGATATATAATCAAAGCATTTTGTATCTTAATTGTTTTTGATATTTTAGAAATGCTCCCCCTCAACATGTGCTTCAAGTATTTGAAATTATTTTAGCATATGGAGGCAAGAGGACTTTTGAAATCTTAGATTGAGAAAGAAAGATCTAATCTTTTGATTAACATTTTCTAAAATGATCATCATCACTTCCCGATCAATTCAAGTAGATAAAGCATATTGGAGGATGAGGTTTTCTAAAGATTGCTCCCCCTCAATATGTGCATCGAGATTTGAAAGAGTTTTGCACATATTAGAAGGAAACCTGCACTTAGAGACAAATCAATCACGTTTCAATCCTTTGTGGTTTAAGATAGATGCTCCCCCTTAACATGTGCGTGAAAAATTTGAAATCGTTTGGCACATGTAGGGAGGAGAGCTTGTTGTTATATTTCTAAACCACTTATCAAATTATCAGTTTATATCCAATTTAAATCACAAATTCTCCCCCGATCACAATTTTCAAATCCTTTGAGATTTGTGATCTCTGTTGATTTAAATTAATTTTGAAAACTTTTGAGGAGAATTGTGACTTGCTTTTGAAAAACATTTCAACTGATAAGAATCAGATTTTCAAACTTTAAACTCCATTGTTTAAACATGCATGATTATCTTTTGAAAACATAACACTTAGCCAAGGACTTTGAACCAATTGTATAAAAACATTGTAAAACATTGTTCTTTTTGATTATCCAAAAGTAGACCTTGCTAGTTTACGTACCAATTGTTTGAAAAAAAATAACAATTTTGATTTAATTGAAATCATTCTCCCCCTCAATCAATGACATGAGTTGTTGATTTAGAGATAGAGATTTTGACAAATGAAAAGCCCGGATGATTTTCAAAAATAGAATCCGAGGTATTTTCAACGCAATTTTGTTTTCATAAGATGACAAATATTTTTCAGAAGAATTTATAAAAGGAAAAATATCTGGACAGAAACATTTGGCTTTTTGATGACAAACATTTGTTTTTAGAATTAGAGCATGAGATTTCAAAATTTTAAGATTAAGCATGGCTCTGTTCTTTCTTTTAAAACGGGTTACTGTCTGAAATGACAATAAACCACTGTTTTTCATTCTCTCAAATTTTATTTATTTTATTTTTTTATTATTATTATTTTTTTAAAACAATTTATGTACATTCGAACTTCATCTAAAGACCCGTGTCACTCTTAGAGTGACAACACAAAGACCGTAGATGAAATCGAATAAAAAAAAATGAAAGAAATATTTTTAAGCTTTTTCAAAGATTTTCTAATTTTTATGGATTTTTTTATTTTTTTTATTTTTATTTTTCTATTTTCTTTTTGTGGGTTTTATAAATTTGTATTTTGTTTTTTCAATAAATATTTACAAGAACAGATAGAGACAAGCACCGTTACTTCTCGTCTTCCTCCTGAAGACGTTTGAGTGTTTCTAGTTGAAGGCTTTTCAAGCCAAGTAGTGGAAGAATAAACTCAAAACGTTCTCTAGAAAGAGCTTTGGTGAAGATGTCTGCCAACTGATATTCAGTCCTCACAAAGTATAGCTCAACCACACCTCTTTCAACTTGTTCCCTGATGAAGTGATGTCGAGTCAATGTGCTTTGCTCTAGAGTGTTGAACGTTGTTGCAGGAAAGAGCAATTGCACTTTTGTTATCACAATACAGAGGGATTTTGTTGAATTCAAAGCCATAGTCAGATAATTGTGATCTCATCCATAAGATTTGAGCACAACAGGATGACATGGCTATGTATTCAGCCTCTGTAGAGGATATTGAAGTACTCATTTGTTTCTTTGAAGACCAGCTGACAAGCTTATCCCCCAAAAATTGAGCACCTCCTGATGTGCTTCGACGTGTATCTTGACACCCTGCATGGTCAGCATCTGCATAGGCCGTTAGTGACATACCAGTGTCCTTCGGATACCAAAGACCCATGTTGATGGTTCCTTGGAGGTACTGAAAGACCCTTTTAACCGCTTCAAGGTGCTTTTTGGTAGGCTTGTCCTGATATCTAGCACACATGCATACAGCGAATAAAATGTCTGGTCTACTGGCTGTGAGATACATCAGGGATCCAATCATACTACGATATTTCGTTTGATCGATCATGATCCCAGATTGTTGAGAATTATACGTTTGAGTTGATAAGACAAAAAGAATAAAACAAGAGGGACTTAATATGACAAGAAGGAAACCTACAAAAAGATGGAAGGAGTTGCTTGCAAAAGAAGTTTTATTTATTAGTCCTTTGTAGTATTTTGTAAACCCTAATCCTCTAGTATATAAAGAGGACATAGGTGTAGGTTTTATATATGTCTTCCAAGATGTAGTCGACTTAAAGGTGTGTGTGTCCTAGGCGTATGTGTCCTAGGCGTATAGTCTTGTAAACGCCTAGGTTATTAGTTTAGTTAGTAGTTTAGTTATCTAGACGTGTTCCTATAAACGTCTATAGTTAGTTAGTTAGTTTATGGTGATGAAAACCTTGTTCAATAACAAAGAATTGATTAGTTTATTCCGTTGTGCATGTTATTAGTCTTTGTTATTGATCCCTAGCTGAGCTTATAAAGGATCTTCACAATTGGTATCAGAGCGGGGAGCTCGTTACCTAGGGCTTCATAAGGTTTCTTGGCGAAAAAGAATGAAGAAAATCGATTTTTTTGCAAAATTCGCAACTTTTCTGCAGCACAGTTTTCAAGAGGGCATAACTTTTTAGTGAACCGTTGGATCGAGCTACAATTTTTTCTGGTGCATCTCAGTATATCCGTCTAACGTTGCACCGGAGGGATTGTCAATTAGAGCTCTCAGTCAAAAGATATAAGCTGTCGAAGTCTGCTGCAGAAACTGAAAATTTTTCGTAAGGTTACTACAACACTGTTTTGAAACGATCATAACGTTTTCGTTAACCGTTGGATCGTGACGAAATTTTAGGTGGACGTTCTCGATATGACAATCTAACTTTCCACCGGAGAGATCGTCAATTGGAGATTTCAGTAAAAAGATATGCTATGTCGAAGTCTGCTGCAGAGAGAAGTTTTAAAGGTCGAATTTTTAGGGTTTCTCGGATTTTTAGGCTTTGGGCTTCAAAAGTTACAAGTATTCTTTTATTGTGATTAATTGCTAATGTTAATTTTTAGTTTGTTGAAGATAAACTCACACATGAAACCCTAGAATCACAATAATTCCTGTATGGTTTTTGCTTTGTGACTTTGGTTGCTACTGTTCCTGATCATCATACTTTTATGAAAGGAAACCCTAGGTTGGTATGGTTGTCATGAGTTCAAAACCCTAATCTCTCTAAGAAAACCTAATCCGAACATATTATGGAAGAAGGTTCTTGTTCTAATTCTTTGGTTGTCTGAAACAACACATGGTTTTGGGTCGGTTCTAATTCTTTTCCTCATATGTACTACTTCAGCGAATCAGTTGGTTAACACAGGGTCTGAATTCAGTTTGTACTGTTACTTGGGGATCAATATACTGCCAAGATAAGCTTGATACTACTGCGTTAGTACTGCGCGTATAAGTACTGCTCGCTGCCAAGGTACTGCTGGTCCCAGAAATGATTCGTATTACATGTTTTCTAATATGTTTGACATGTTGATACTCACTGGTTTATGCACATGGGATGGTAACCTTACCTCTACACTTATTTTGGATCGTATATTATACATGCACATGGAGTTTTGGTTTGTCATGATTGGTTGATTCTTTATTAATGGAAACCATCATGGGTCGGTGAGTTAAAGTGTCATATATCATACGCTTGTTCAAGGTTTTTGATTACATGCATAATTTATTCACTTAAAGGTTTCAAGGCTATGATTGGATTTAGTTTATACATAGGAAGATAATATATATATATATATATTCGCATGAGCATGTTGATATTTTAATCAGTACCTTGAAAGAGTTCACATGGGATGGTGATGCAATATTGGTTCTTTTATTAACTTGTTGTCTTGGACGAAAGTACTGCTCTTGGACGAAAGTACTGCTTGACAAAAGTTAATTAGTGTTGCTGATTTGAGACAGTTTAGCAACAGTTTAGTCACAGAAAAAGCGTCACTAACAGATTTGGGAGGAAGGAGAATGCAACATAGTGACAGATTAGCGACATTTTAGTGACAGAAAAAGTGTTGCTAATAGGCTTGTTTTGGAATTGAGGGGAAGTCATACATGGATTTGATTCTCAGCTTGGTATGGAGTTTATTTTGATTACACACACACGAAATTGATTTAGTTCTCGGATATTTGGTTGTTATACACACACAAAAAGATTGGATTTTTGGTCTTAAATGGATTTAAAAAGCTCATATTTGGTTTATTGGATTAATTGGTTAAGGAGAGGATTGATTATCACTTATTTGACGATGAAGTGGAATTACTTGGATGCATGTTTTATTATACCTTTTAGCAGGAGGTAACTTGTTCGTACGTTTATGTTGTGTTAGGAATTAGAAAATTCCATAGTGAAGAGTCGGTCACCCCAAATGTTATCTAGCTTAAGTTAGCTCGTAGACTTGTCGTTATTTACGTTATTAAGTTGTTTTTTAGTTAGTTTGTAGCGTAGTTTAGTTTAGAGCAACACCGTGGAGGAAGGACGGGTCTTTACCCACTGTATCCCTGATCCACAGGCCGATAGGAGGTCGTGTATTTGTAAGTATAAATACCCCTTCCATCCATGGAAGGGGTGGTGCTTTTCAATCTAATATTCTACATTTTGTGAAGTAACTCTCTACCAAGAAAACACCCAACTCTCTAACTTTCTCTCTCTAATGGCAAACATGTATTTTGATCTCCCAAGACCACCCGAATCATCAAACACATAAATATTGGATCCTAACAATTGGTACCAGAGCCAAGGTTTTTGTGTTTTGATGATTTATTGTGGTTTGTTTCTTGGTCTTAACTGTTTTAGTATTTTTTCTTGGTCGAAAAAATTTTGTTTTCCTATTCTCATGGTTAAAGGTTTATGGCTGGTGTTGTATTTTTGTTTAGAAAAAGTCTTGTGGTCAAAGTTTGATATGTTTGTTTGTATCATGTGTCCAAACAAATTCTAGTCATCAAATTTTCACTCTACATGATTCTTTTTAACCATTCTGTGACTTTTAATGTGGTTAAAGTGGTCAAATTTGTGGTCAAAACGGGTATTTCTTGGTGTCTTTAGCCTGCTTTTCTGGGTTTACCATGAACTTAGTCGGAATTTGACCAGAAAACTAATCAGAAAATGTCATTTATCAAGCTAGCGACTTGTCTTTCTTTTTGTCCTGTTTCAGTGAACCTGGTAGCGAGTTGTATTTCTTTTGACTTTTGAGTCAAAAGTCAATAGCGAGTTGAGTAAAAATCTGACCTAGCGACTTGTTATTTAACAAGTCATAGCGAGTTAGCTTAGCGACTTGGCTTAGCGAGTTGGCTTAGCGAGTTGGCTTAGCGAGTTGGCTAGCCAGTTGGCTTAGCGAGTTGGCTAGCGAGTTGGCTAGCGAGTTGACTCAAGACCATTGTCACTAGCGACTTGACCTTGTAAAAGAAATGATGAAGAAGAATGAAAGAAGACCTCGACCACTCATCAAATACCATTTACAAACACCTTGAACCTCAGTTTGTAACCCACAAAATCATACCATGGTTTAACAAAAACATAATCGTGTCGCCAAGAACAAAAACAGATCCGACTCCAACAACATCAATCTAAAACATATACAATATCAACAATCTCGATCTCAGACTATATCAAGGGTTGGTTAAGTACTTCAAATTCTCAGCTCAGGTTCAACTAAGACCCCTCGACATTCATCCTCACAGATCAAGACTCGTGACTCAAAAATGTATTTTTGGATCTCAGTTTTTCAAAGATTTCGTGGTACTCTAAAGTATCAACAAGACCATAGGTCCATATACACGAAATGAAAAACTCATCATTGATCAACAATGTTTACTATCCGAATGTGTAATATGAAGTCAATAACAACCATGCTATCCCTTCATACTTAATTCGTTCAATGACTCAAAAAGAAATGGATCTCAGTGTACCTTCGTTGTTTTTTCAATGCCATATGAGACCATGAATGGTCATCTAAACGAAAGCTACATCATCATGGATCTAAACTTGTGTTTTATTCGAACTTAAACGAATCGATTTATAACTATTAAGTTAAAAATCTTTTCTTTGTTCGATTATTAACAAAACGATATTACAAATGAAATAAAATGTATTGAATCTTGATCTCAGCTTTGATTCTTTTGTGTGAGGTTCATCAAAACACATAGACCCTTTAAGATCTACACACAAAAGATCGTGTGCTTCATGGATCTAAAACGTTTGTGTTAATATTCAAATCTAAGAAATGATATTAACAAGAATGTTAACTCATCTCTTTCTTTCGTTTATTATTAACAAATCCAAAACAATGGAACATAATCATCACCTACCTTGATGCGTTAGTTTAACATCATACCATCCCTGTGGTAACGTCTCTCTTGCCATCCCTGTGGCGTTGTCATAAGAAGCATCCAGGATATACCGTGTTTGTTTTAGATCGATTAATTATAAGATGAAGGTTGTTTTTTTTTGGATACGTTTTTGGAAGTAAGAGAGGCGGATTATGTTTTGTGATAATCTAAGCTGTGAAGAGAGGTAAGAAAGAGGCGGAGGAATGAGAACATTTAGGGTTTGATGTGAGTGTTATTAGGGTAAATGGGAGTACTTGTAAGCTTTTTTATAATACCCGATAATTAGGGTAAGGTGATTATATGCAGTTTGTGTTCTGGGCCGAATGATGCATTTGATTTAATTCATGGGCCGTGGTTTGCTGGAGTTAGTTTGGGCCAAACGTGTTTGTGGCTATGTAGGCCTCGTGAATTGTTGGATATGGTACCATGAATGTTAATGGACGTGAATTGTGTTTGTGTGCATCAAATCCACATAATATGAATTGGTTGATATGGTATCGTGACTTGTTGGATTTAGCTATTGTAGAGTTGTCTTTGGGTAAATGTGATTTATTTCACGAGTACCTCATTGAGATGTTGTACGTTTGATGGTTGAATCACAATGATATGTGAACTTTAATTGGACTAGACACTAGGGTTAGATCAGGATTAATTTTTACACTAGGGTTGGATTGTATTCAAGAGACTTGTCGATAAGACTTGCTGAAGTGATTTTACAATGAGTTGGTTGATGATTTGTGTTGATGTTGAGATTTGTTGCGTTGTGCGGGTTGATACTTTGGTTCACACATTTTCACGAAGGATATTTTGTTACGGCTTGAATTGATATTTGAACAAGGTTGACTACAGGGTTGTTTGAATTCGATATTTCTTATTTGGAATTGAAGTGAGGTTTTCCGGGCGCGTTTACTTATTTCGTCTTCTTTCTTTCTACCCTTCCGTGAAGATGACTTGTTTGGGCATTTATTGAGTGTGATAAAGACTTGACCATTTAGTTACGTTTGTGATTCTTTCTCACTTAACCCACAATGTAACTATCACTTCGGTGTCTCACGTAGTTGAGGATTCGTCAAGAGGTTTTGTACATTGGGTACACCGTTTCTTATTCACAAGGATTAGTGCAAGCTTAAGTAACAAATATGGGGAACTTTACGTCATATACAAGTTTGGTATATCGGGTTTACTTCACCTTGCTGTCACTGCAATAGCCTACAGAATGTGTTTACCAGAGTGTTTATTGGATGGTTGATGATGTTGGATAATGAACCACTGATGAACCACGGCATGTTCTCCTAAAAACAGATATTCACCGAAACCAATGTTGTCATAACACTTTCAAGCTGACATTGTTTACGGTTTTGTCGTGATTTTGTAAAATCCCGCGAAAGAACCTATTTCTCGGTTTAAATCATAGACTTGTAAAATCCCGTGACAATGGAAACATCCTGGTAATTGTAAAGTGCATTTCCGGATCTATCTTACGGTTTATTTTTGGTTTTGTAAATCCCGCGAAAGAAACTATTTCTCGGTTTAAACTATAGAATTGTAAAATCCCGTAATGATGGATCCATCTTGGAGAAGAGAAAGGGTAATTCTGGATCTTACTTGATGCTGGTGCTACGGTTTCTGCTTCAAAGAAGGGATAAAGGGGTGTACTTCATGAATTGGGTGCGTGTTTGGGTTGTCTTCATGGCAGTTTGGTTACTACATGGTTTTACGGGGTTATGTGCTTTTAACCATGGTCGGGATGAAACCATTATCATAGTTCATTTAAATGTCAAAGAAGGTTAGATTTGAGCTGTTCAGAAGATGTGACAACGGCGTTAATTCACTATTATTTATTTGAGGTTGAAGTGAAATATCACGGGCGAGTGTACTTAGTATCTGAAGATATCGGGGATGGTTGGATGAAGATTCTTCAAGATCCTTGTTCGAGCTTATTATCAAAAATGAAGACTTGGAAATCTAGTTATTGTTGGGTGACTTTTACCTCTTCTTTTACCACTTGGGGGAATTGGGCTCTTATCACCTCAAAATAACTATCACTTAAAGGAGTTACGTTGTAGTGCTCAGTGTCACATTCAATTGTGGATTTTCAAGAGGTAATGTACGTCTTATACTTGATGGTTGGTTGGTTGAAGAGTATAGAGTACTTAGAGATTCAAATGGGCATGAAGTCTCGACACCGCTCTTTGTTACATATGTGCAAGTTTAAGTCACGAGTTCGGGTTAGTTTACTTCAGGGTCAAATTCATCATATTGGGTTTTCTCCATCAACTGTCATGACAAAGGGCCTACAGAATGATAATGGGGTTGATTACATGTTTTGCTAAGAGAGCTGAAAAGAGAGAGATTATGACGTATGAACACAACAGTTCATGCCTCGTTCCTCAAAGAAAAGAAAAGTGTACGTGTCAGTGCGCTTTATCTTCGAAAGAAGAGAAATATTCTCATTAATGACCATTCTCATCAACATGCTTCATGCTTTTTCCGCGCGCTTTCATTTATCAAGTGAACCGGACTACCGATGATTGTTTTCTTATTCCACTTGCTCAACTATGATGACGATGGCAACATCCTGTGCTAATTTTGCGGGGGAGAAGTGTGAATTGACTACATTTTAAAGATAATCACTTGTCTAATCAAGAATGGCATCTTCATATGCAATTCTTGAGGGGGAGAAGAAGTATGATAATTCTGCCTGGTTGATCGATATCTGAGAATAAATGGTCAAACGGCTCCAAACATATGTAAGAACCGAGCTTCTTCTTATCGGGTCATCTTTACATGGTGTTTCTTCTAAGAGCCGTTAGTTGACATCTTCACAAGCTAATATGAGTTTATTGACAAAGTGCTTCCGGTTAATGCTTCACGCGCACATCAACATGATGATTCCGAACAACCTTCTGTTCTTGTTTGATGTGATTGTTTGCTTGGTGTTACCATTTCGTGTGTTCGTTGCGGCCTGATTGCTGATTTCCTTGATGAACATCTTTCTGTTCTTGTTTGATTGGGAGGGATTTTAGTTAAGGGGATTTGCAAGATGTAAGTTGATTGGGATGCTTTTTGGTGATGTTCTTGTTTTTGGTGAGTTGAAGATGTTAACTTTCTATTCCCCAACTGGACAATCTTGAAGAAGGTCGAGTCTACAGTCGGTTCTACATATTGTGCTACATGTTAGAAGACTAAAGACGTGTTGCATTTAATGATCTAAAGACTTCTTCTTAATTCATGGCATTTATCAAACAGATTGTCGGTTTAGGGGAGAGCACTAATTGGGGGAGAGTGATATGTCGAATTTAATCCCCAATTAGACTTGCTCACATTCTGCAGCAAGTTGATTCTCACAGATACATATGTGCTAATGATGTTCTTCTCAAATGATTTCTAGTACACGGGCTTACAATGAGTTGCTGATTCTGAAGTATCAAAACCAGCAAGGGGGAAGGAGACAAGCATCTAAACGCGAGTAAACTTGATGAACTTAATACTTCTAAGTAATTGAAGATATCCCGGGAAGACAAATGTTATTACCGCAGAGAAACTCAAGGTTTGACTCATGGCGAGTAAACTTGATGAACTTAACTCTTCAAAGTGAATGAAGATATCCCGGGAAAACAAATGTCATGACCGCAGAGAAACTCAAGGTTTTACTCATCAAGGCGTTTAGTGTTCTTATTCCAACTATGTGGGGGAAGAGATGTAAGAGTTAGTTTCTGATGATGAAAGAGGTACACAAGTGTGTGATGATTTCGATGTTATCGCAATCATCAGGGGAGAGAGAATTGTGTACATTGAGGGCGCTCAGCTGTTTCACTTGAGTGCTTAATAAGTGATTCAGAGATATAATCACTTATTCCGGAGTTGAAATCCGCAGAGATAGTCCTCCGCAGAGATAATCAGTGATTCGGCCTGCTTCTTCAATGTTATCGGTTATTTTCTCTTTGGGCATTCGGGTACTTCGAGTTCTTGAGCTTCATACACTTTCTTCAGGAGGAGAGAAAATTATACATCGGGGTTATTCTTTGGCTATTGGACTTAATCTGCTACTTCGATGGTATAAGTTTCTTTGTCTTCGGGTATGTGTATTCGGGTTCGTGAGCTCTAGTCTAAGAGACTGACTGCATCAATTCAACTACTCGGGGGAAGTGGTCTCTTGACACCTTTTGGAATGGATTGCGTCAGACGTCAGTTGAAAAGGAAATTTGAGAAGATTGTTTTATGTGTGGGATGATACGATGCTGTTCTTCTTGTTGATGATATAACCCCGAATGGAGATCCTCGATTATCGTTCTTAAAAGGAGCAGCGGGATTTATGATAATGGTGTGCTTTTCGGTGCACCTGGCTAAGGCATGCTTGAAATAGAGCTTTGAATCTGCTCATCACAAGGATTTTCGGTTTGGGGGGAAGCTGCCAATGTCTCTCTTTCTCAAAGGCTCGTGTTCTTTCTTCTATTCTGGAGCCTCGGAAGCTTTGGTGGTGAATGTTTAAGAGATGATGACTTCTATCTTCTACAACGGGGCTGTTCGATATCCTTATCTCGGTACTCGTATCATCATCTTCTTTTACTATATCATCTATTCTATCTTTGTAAATATTTATCAGAAAACAAAATGCAAAAATATAAAACCAACAAAAACAAAATAGAAAATTATAAAACCAACAAAAAGCCATAAAAATCAGAAAATTTCAAAAATATCAAAAATATGTTTTCCAAGACATGTCTTCTGGTATCGATAACATCTACGGTCTTAGAAATGTCATTCAATAATGGCACGGGACCATAGATGAAGTTCGAGCAGGAGGTGTAAATATTCTTTTTCAAAACATGTCACAAATCAAATGGCTTGCAGTTATTTTCAAACTGTAACCCGTGCTTAAACTATGGCTTGCTATTATTTCAGATAGCAACCCGTTCTTTAAAGAAAGGAAAGTGCTGCGCTTAATCGATTTTCAAAAATTTCTATGCACTTATCCTAAAACAATTTAAGGAAAGTGTGTCGAAGGACTGCTGTTCCTACACAAATGTTTTTCCGTCTAAAATTCTTCAGGAAAATATTTGTTGTTTTTCAAAAATGGTGGTAAATGAGTTGCTTTAAAAAGAATCAGATTCAGAGTTTTTATAAAACTTGAAAACTCAATCAATGACTTCAGCGCTTTTAAAACTTCTTATAAAATGAGTCATTGATTGAGGGGGAGAATGTTTTCAAATCTATATCATCTAACGAGCTTTCTTAATTATCCTACGTGCTTAATTAAAAATGATATTTGCCTGTGTCGAAGGACTAGGAATTTAGGATATGATTGTTAGGTTTAGATGATTAGAGTTTGATTAACACATAAACCCCATGCCTTATATGATCTGATTGTTATGTTGAATTGACTTTAATTAGTCGATTGCTGTTTGGGTGATGTTGATGAGTGTCTAAATACTCATCATTTTTGTGTAATCTAAACTGCAAAATCATCTGAAAATACTCAGAAACACATCAAAATGATCAAAATATCACAAATCAGTGTTTTATGTGTTTTAAATGCAAAAATATCAAAATCAGATGAAAAATGTATCAAGTTTGCAAAATTGGCAGTTTTAGTCCCCCAAGTTTTAAAAGTTGTCAAATCTAGTCCCTGGAATTCAAAAAGGTGGAAATTTATCATTCAAGGTCCCTGAAATCTTCTAAGTTGTTAAAAATGATCCTTGAATGAATTTTTGGTCAATTGGCAAAAAAAAAGGTCCCTAAACTTTGGAAAATTGCAAATTTAGTCCTTGGACCTTTTAAAATGGATTTTATGCAAAAAGGGCCCTTGTTCTATCAATGTTTGTCATGTTTGGTCCTTGTGAGAAGTTTGGAAAAATGGCATTTTCAGTCCTTGAGTTTGGATAAATTACAAAATTGGTCCTTGTTGTTACTTCTAAACCAAACGGACACCATATATATCACTAAGCCCTAATCCAAATCCACTATCCAATCCTTGGCCCAATCTGTCTCTAGCCCATGACCCGACCCCTTTGTTATTAGCAACTGGTCAACAAAAGTCAAACCAGCTCAAAAACCGCCCAAACACTGTAGCATTCCCTCTTCCCCCTGTAACAGCAAAACCAGTCGTGGTTTCTCCTTTTTCTCAACCCCCCCCATACTATGTCCCCTCCACATCCTCTAAACAACAAAAACTTTAATTGATTGAACCAAATCCTCATTAATTCTCAAACCTGCTCAAAGAAATATTTGGCGCCAAAATAACAAGTGGACGGATATGATGAGTTTCAAAGATCCAATGGCTAGATTTTGGTGGGAAAGATTCAGAAGACATCAAGGAGTGCTAGAAGTCAATATATAGAGAGAGAGATTCAATGTATCATCTATCTAGAGAAAATTAATTTTACTTATGTCGTTTTTAATTTTCTAAAACTCTCTAGTTTATGTTTAAGCCTTGAAATACTTTGTAATCTTGTTTCA
This sequence comes from Chrysanthemum seticuspe, assembly GCA_019973895.1. Classification (NCBI taxonomy): domain Eukaryota; kingdom Viridiplantae; phylum Streptophyta; class Magnoliopsida; order Asterales; family Asteraceae; genus Chrysanthemum; species Chrysanthemum seticuspe. The sequence goes on along the minus strand of BPTQ01000008.1, from coordinate 257,925,755 downwards.
GTGTATCAAGTAAACATTTTCAGTTTCAATTTCAAGTCTTATATACGAATTTAGTTTTTGAATGTTTCACTGTTTAAATCCTCAAAATATTTAATTGTTGTTATTAGTTGTTTTTAAGAATTTCAAAGCTCTTATAAGCTCTTTACAAAGCTTATCTAAGTTTAGAATCCTTAAAACTCAGTTTATATTCAAAATAGAAAAAATCACACAAATTCTCAAAAATAGCTTGAAAATAAAAAGGCAATGAGAATGATGATGAAAGCTGAAGCATAGTGATCACTTGGATTGCTTTTGGTTTAGAGCTTTGATTGGGTCCGAACCGTCAAGTCTAAACAGACTCAAAACAGCTCACACACCAAATCAATTAAGATCAGAGGAATATAGGGGATTCCTGGGTCGTTAAGTCCCACGGAGGATGAATTGGTGTTAAAACACTTAATCAGATGGTAGAATGATCACTAAGGATAGCAATCAGTAGGGTTTTCGATGGAAAATTATACTAAAAGAAAAGATTAACAAATAACAGCGACTTAAATGCAAATTAAAAAGATATAAAAGATAAAATCTATTAAATAAACGCTATCACTATTTTTAAAGGCGATGAACGTTTAAAAACTACAACTTAAAACTTACGTTTAAAATAAAATTACGTCTACGTACAAAATAAAAAGTGAGTTTTAAAGAAATAAAAGAGCTACAAATATGAAAATGATATTTTAACAATCCTAATAATAAAAAAAAATTATTAGAAAAAGAAAATTATTTTTATAACTATTTATTTAATTATTATTAATTAAAAACTATTTATTAAGTATTTAAAATGCACTAAAATAGAAGAAAATACAAAATTAACCTAGAAAAATGAAATTATAACTTGGAAAAATTTAAAATATGATAAAACTTATTTTAAAACTAAAAATATATTTTTTAGACTTATTATGTATTTATTATTAATTTAAAACTATTTAAAACTAATAAAAATGCTAAAAAATACTTTTTAAGCTAAGAAAATTATGGAAAAATACTTTTTACTACTTTTATATTTATCTTAACCTAAGAAAATTGAAAAAACATTTTTTTGGACTTTTTATAATTTATTTGTATTAAAAGCTATTTAAAAATACCTAAAAACTGTTTTTAATTACTAAAAATAGCAAACAGTTATGAAAATTAATGAAAATTTCAGGAAAAGTCTATTTTAATATGCTGAATCTATGAAAAATAGAAAAACATGGTCTTGTTTGGTGAAATTAGCAACTGCAGTTGTGACTGCTTATAAATAAGCACTTGAAAAAGCTAAATGTTAACCAAAAGCTACCAACTTGATACAGAAGCTATATTAAGCTATAATGACTCTATTTCAATCAAAAACAACAAGCTTTAACCTCTGGATTACTAGCTAACACAGATTTGAGGTTTTGACTTTGATAAGCAAAACAGAAAATGGTAGGTTACTTTAAGCTATTGCACAGGACACAGAATAAGCTAAAGCTGAAAAACAATTAATGGAACTTGCATAAGACCTGGTTGACTACCTAAAAACAAAAGTTGATGGCCAGACAAGCTATAATGAGCTTTTGAGAAGCTTATATAAAATCTGAGAATTCACTGAGTAAAACTCAGTGAATGCTGAGTTTTTGGGACAAAATGATAAGCTTATGCAGGCTTAGTTAACAAGCTTCAAAGTGAAAACCAAAGCTTATTACTTTAAAAGGGCTAGGTCAGCTACACAAAAAGCTAAAAATCACAAGGTAAGGCCAACTAACAAGCTATCTGTGAGCTTATTAAGATGGACTGCACAACTGTGCACAGGGCACCATATTGACTTTGGTGTCTGAAAGAAGCTAAGGGTTAAGCTACTAAATAAGCTAATGAGAAACTTTAAAATACACTAGGATAGAGATGAGCAGACATATTTTTATATTCCAAAAGCTCAAATCATAAAACTCAATATTAAGTCCTATATAGATTATTCTATTTCATTCTAAATCGACTAATACTGAAATTTGACTTTTATTGAAAACTAAACAGGTTGACTTTTGTGAGTTTTGAATCAATGCTACTCACTGATTATGTTAAGTTAAGCTATAATAAGGATGTATAAAGCTAAAGTAACAAGTTATGAACTGCTAAGATGAGTTTCACACTTTAAATCTCAACAGTTATAAGGTAAGATGAGATTACAAGTGATTTTGACTTTTTCACAAATGAGAACTAGTTTTCTTTGGTTATCTGAGATATTTAGACCTAGTGAGACTGATAACAACCAAGAACACAGTACTGCACAATCTTTAATACAGTGAAATGAGTAAAACCAAACAGTCCTTAATAGACTGTATTGGAACTTTTTCAAAGAGAAATACAACTTAAGACCATGCAGATGATTACAGACTTCATATTATTACTAAACAAGACTAAAAAAACATGTAATGACAGCCATAACAACATAAGACCTAAAAATACCAAGTATGCTCTTTTAACTGTGGAGATGAGATTTAAAGGTAACTAAGAATTCCAAAGAACAAGCTACTAGTTTTATTGCTTAAATTCACTTAACTATGACTAAAGAATAATAAGACACAGAGATTCAAACTTATAAACACTTGTACAGTGAAATACAAAAGTGACTTAAAAGGGCTTACAGATGATTGCAACTTGAGAACTGAGAATTAGGACTGTAACAACTTCCTATAGAACCTCCACAGGTTCTCTAACCCATTTCCATCCAAATCAAACTTGCATCAGCTTCTTGATCACTTTCATCATCAATTTCTGAATTTTCACCAATTTATTTGTATTTTTTGGTATTTTTGCTTTTTTAAACTAAACAGAGTTTTAAGGTTACTAAAAGCTTGCATAAGCTTTCTGAGGAGCTTATGTGATCTTATAAGTCCCTACTAACAACTTCTTAACAACATACAATCATTCCTGAAATTCTTGAATAAGGACAATTTGCATAAACTGAAATAGGACTGAAATTTGAAATTGAGGTTTCACAAAAGCTTTGTTATACAATACAAACTTGAAATACAGAGTTTAAAGACTAAAGCATACACTGGAATTTAAAAATAAGCTTAAACGACATAAACTAAAAAAATTACCCTAGATACTATATTACATTGCACAATCCTTGATATTTATTGACTTCATTTCATCTTGTCGACACTCTGAAAGTATCCCACCACATCTTGACCCTTGAAATCAGCCAGATAATCTTAATTGCCACTTGGCGATTTTGGCGCCAAAAATGTCTTCGAGCAGGTTTTTCCCATTAATTGTCTTTGGCTTGATGTAGAGGTGGAGGGGGGACAGCTGGGAGGTGATGTGGAGGTGAAAAGGTGGAAAACCAGTGGTTAAAAACCACTGGTTTTGGTGAAACAAGGGTGAAGGAGGAGGATGAACAGTGCGCGGTTTTTATTTGATTTTAAATTTTGGGCCGGGTTAAGTGTATTGGGTTGGATTGGGCTTATATTAAATAAAGGGTCCGGTTTGGTGTGGTTTAACAATAAGGACCATATTTGCAATTTGGCTAAAGTTGAAGGGCTGAACTTGAACATTTCCCCAAGCTCTCATAAGGACTAAACCTGCCAAGTGATAATAGAACAAGGACCATAGTTGAAAATTTCCATTTTTACAAATCTAGGGACCAAAATTGTCAAGTTTGAAACTATAAGGACCAATATTGTAATTTTCTCCAAAGTTTTATCATAAGGACCATTTTTGCCATTTATTAATAGAACAAGGTTAAAACTTGATAATTTTCACTTTTTAAATTAACCAAGGACTATTTTTGACAATTTTCAAAGTTCAGGGACTAAAGTTGTCATTTTGTGATTTTTGAACTTTAAAGGGTCTGTTTTGACAACTTTTGAATCTTATGGACCTAAAATGATATTTTGCAAGTTTTTGAATTACCAGGGACTATTTTTGACATATTTTCAAACTTGGGGGACTAAAACTGCCAATTATGCAAACTTAATACGTTTTTCATCAGATTTTGATGTTTTTGCATTTAAAACATATAAAACACTTGTTTGTGATATTTTTATCATTTTGAAGCATTTCTGAGTGTTTTCAGATGTTTTTGGCATTCTAACAGTATAAAAATGATGAGTATTTAGACACTCATCAATCCCCCACACTAAGATATTGCTAGTCCCTAGCAATGATTTGAGAAAATTTAATGGATTTTAATCTCTTTACCAAAAGCCATTACTTCTGGAGTAGCCAAATGTTTCAGTTCAAGTAAGAACCATGGTACACCGATAACCATGTGATTTTGAGCAAACCACCAGCTTTCAACGGATTTGATTTGTCTTTACCAGAAGCCGTACCCTTCTGGACTAGCCAACTCTTAGATAAATTATCAGAATTATCTTTGGTGAGCCGATTACCAATTATGGATTTTCCACTGCCTTTACCACAAGCCATAAACTTGCGGGCTAGCCAACTTTTCACTAGTTTAAAGATATGGTGAGCTGAACACCATACAATTTTAGGCAAATTGCAAGCCATAAACGGATTTGAGATATCTTTACCAAGAGCCGTTTGCTCCTGGATTAGCCAATCCTTATGTGGGTTAGACATGGTGGACTGATTACCATTTGCTGAGTAAGTGAAAAACACTTACTCCAAAAAAAAATTTTGGCCAAAAACGGGGGAATTGGGTGAAATAATTACATGAAATTCGTGAGAATTCCCCCCACACTAAGAAATGAATATTGCCCTCAATATTCAAAGTACCGGCGGTTATGCCGAAACAAAGAACATAAAAGGGAAATACTACGGCCATTATTTTGTTTTTGATATATACACATTTTTTTTTTTTTTTTTTTTTTTTTTTTTTTTTTTAGAAAGATTGAGAATATACAACAGTGTGGGTAGACTCCCCCACACTAGGGTGATAGAAAGGGGATAAGAAAACAGAAACATGGGTGAAAACCCATATTGTGTGTGCTAAAATTTTTGATTCCCGAGTCACTAGCTTGACTCGATCCCCGCATTCATTGGTTCATGGGGAATGTTTGTAAATCCGGGACAACCACAGGGGGAATGTCCTCTCCAAAGTAATGCTTTAATCGATGACCATTCACTTTAAAATTGGGACCATCAGGTTGAGATAACTCAATGGTGCCATAAGGATAAACCTTAGTGATAGTAAATGGACCAGACCAGCGGGACTTAAGCTTTCCCGAGAAAATCTTCAATCTAGAGTTGAAAAGAAGGACTCGATCCCCAACGTTGAAAACGCGGTTTTTGATTTTAGAGTCATGAATCTTATTTGTCTTTTGCTTGTAGATCAAAGAGTTCTCATAAGCTTGATCACGAAGTTCATTTAGTTCATTCATTTGAACTTTTCTGTGATCACCGGCTGTCTGTATATCGAAGTTTGCATGCTTTAAGGCCCAGTAAGCCTTGTGCTCTAGTTCAATCGGAAGATGACATGCTTTTCCGTACACTAGCTTATATGGAGTACACCCAATTGGTGTTTTGTAAGCTGTACGAAAAGCCCAGAGTGCGTCATCGAGTTTATCCGACCAGGATGCACGATTTTCACCTACTGTCCTTTCAAGTATTCTTTTAATACCACGATTTGAAACTTCCACCTGCCCACTTGTTTGGGGGTGGTATGCAGTAGATAGACGGTGGGTAACACCATACTTTTGCATGACTCTTTCAAATTGGTCATTACAAAAATGTGTACCACGATCACTGATTATTGCACGAGGAGTTCCAAATCTGGCAAAGAGAGCTTTCAAAAATTTCACAACTACTCGGGCATCATTTGTAGGTAAAGCTTTTGCTTCAACCCATTTCGACAAATAATCAACAGCCACGAGTATGTACTTGTTACCACGAGAAGATGGAAATGGCCCCATAAAATCAATACCCCAGATGTCAAATATCTCACAAACTTGAATGGCATTTTGTGGCATTTCATTCCTTTGAGATATATTTCCATGACGCTGGCAAGCATCACAAGTTTTGACATAATCGTGGGCATCTTTATAGATTGTGGGCCAATAGAACCCGGAATCAAACACCTTTTTGGCGGTGTAGTTTGGACTATGATGGCCCCCGGTGGGTCCAGCATGGCAAGCTTTGAGAATGTCAAGAGCTTCTTGTCCATAAACACACCGTCGGATGACTTGATCCGCACAGATTTTGAATAAGAAAGGGTCGTCCCAGAAATAGTGTTTAACATCCTTGAAGAATTTATTCTTCTGCTGGGTCGACATCCCTTTCACAATGAAGTTACCCGCATGGTAATTTGCAAAGTCAGCAAACCATGGGGTAGAAGAGTTTCCACGAAAAGAAACCGCATTGAGTGTCTCGAGAGGAAATGTTTCATTAATATCCTTTTTCTCGAAAACATCTTGGTGAGGGTTTTCTAATCTGGACAGATGATCAGCAGCCAAGTTCTCAGCTCCTTTTTTATCACGTATGATAATATCAAATTCTTGAAGGAGGAGAACCCAACGAAGCAATCTCGGCTTTGCATCTTGTTTTGCAAAGAGATATTTAAGAGCCGAGTGATCCGTATACACTACACATTTGGTCAAGATTAAGTACGGCCGAAACTTCTCAAATGCATACACCACGGCTAATAGCTCTTTTTCTGTGGTGGTGTAATGAGTTTGAGCTTCGGTCATAGTCTTACTTGCGTAGTGAATAGGCTGAAAATGCTTGTTTCTTCGTTGCCCTAGGACTGCGCCGATAGCAAAATCACTTGCATCGCACATAAGCTCAAAAGGTAAATCCCAGTCGGGAGCAACGAGAATTGGTGCTTCAGTAAGCTTTTTCTTCAATGTTTCAAAAGCTACGATGCACTCGGGTGAAAAGATAAAAGGAGCATCCTTTTCAAGAAGATGGGTCATTGGCCGGGCGATTTTGGAAAAATCTTGAATGAATCTACGATAGAAACCGGCATGACCTAAAAAACTCCTAATACCTTTAACGGTAGTAGGATGAGGTAATTTAGCAATAACATCGACTTTTGCTCTATCTACCTCAATCCCGTTCTTTGAAATTTTATGGCCAAGGACAATGCCTTCTTTGACCATAAAGTGACTTTTCTCCCAGTTTAGACAAAGATTGGTGTCTTCACACCGTTTGAGCATTTTATCTAAGTGGGAGAGACATGTTTGAAACGAATCCCCAATGACTGAGAAGTCATCCATAAACACCTCCATTGTTTCCCCGATCATGTCGTGGAAAATGGCCATCATACATCGTTGGAACGTGCCAGGAGCATTACATAAGCCAAAAGGCATACGTCTATAGGCAAAAGTTCCGTATGGGCAGGTGAATGTGGTTTTATCTTGATCCTTTGGATCAATGGGAATCTGAAAGTACCCCGAGAAACCATCAAGGAAACAATAGTATTCATTTCCTGCTAATCTCTCAAGCATTTGGTCCATAAAGGGTAGAGGAAAATGGTCTTTACGAGTGGCGTCATTCAACTTACGATAGTCAATGCACACACGCCATCCCGTAACCAATCGAGTTGGTATTAACTCGTTATCTTCATTTGTGATAACAGTAATGCCACCCTTTTTCGGAACACAATGAATTGGGCTGACCCAAGGACTGTCTGAGATCGGGTAAATCAATCCAGCATCAAGAAGTTTGATAACCTCCTGTTTGATAACATCATGGATTTTTGGATTTACTCTTCTCTGATGTTGAACTGCTGGCTTAAAGTCATCCTCCATCAAGATTTTATGAGTACAAAATTCAGGGTTTATGCCTTTGATGTCGGAGAGTTTCCAAGCGATTGCTTGCTTGTGTGACTTCAAGATTTTAATGAGAGCAGCTTTTTCATCTTTACTCAAATCTCTAGCAATAATGACTGGTAATTTATCATCACCTTCAAGAAATGCATACTCGAGATGAGGTGGTAAGTCCTTAAGCTCAACCTCAGGAAATTCTTCAGTTTTCTCAACTGACTTGACTTCCTTGTTATGAAGTTTGATGGAAGGGAGAGGAGAAGAAATGTCATGATTTAACAACTTCTCAAGAAGAATATCTCCCTCCAGATTAATCTCATTTTGATTAATCTCATCAGGAATTGAATCACTAGAGTGAGGGGTGGATGATGGATCATCATTAAGCAACTTCTCAATGAGAAGTATGTCTCCCTCAATGTCAATTGGAGCGTGATCAATTTCCCATGGTACAGAATCACTGGACAAGTAGGCTTCAATCTCTTCTAAGATGAAGTCACTTTCCTCAAATGGGGTGATAGAAGGAGTAGAATTGGCGATGATAGGTTGAGATGAATGAGTGAGATTATCACTCGAAGAATTATGATCATAACCAAGAACTTCTTGCGAGTACTCTTCAGAAGCAACATCAATGATATCTATTCGGTTAACCGATTCAGAATCATAATTTGCAGAGTACCTCGAAGTCTGATCAAGGTTAAAAGTGACAGCTTCATTTCCAACACGTAATGTGATTTCTTGCTCAAATACATCTATGAGAGCACGGCCCGTTCTCAGGAATCCTCGACCAACAATGAGAGGAACCCGATGATCGGCATCAAAATCAACAACCACGAAGTCAGCTGGGAAATGGAACTTTCCTACTTTCACAAATACGTCCTCGGCAATGCCAAGAGGACGGGATATTGTACGATCTGCAAGCTCGAGAGTCATGCATGTAGGAGTAAGTTCCGGAAGAGAAAGTTTCTTCCACACTGAATATGGCATAAGGTTTATGCTTGCACCAAGGTCTGCTAGGGCAAAGCATTCAACCATTCCTGGGAATACACAAGGTAAGAGAAATTTCCCAGGATCTCCAAGCTTTTCTGGAAGCTTCTTTAGAATAACTGCAGAGCAGTTCTCGTTAAGAGGAGTCTTAGCCATTTCAAACAGCTTTTCCTTGTTGCTTAACATGTGTTTGAGAGTCGATGCAAACTTGGGCATCAGCATGATAGCATCCGCAAAGCTTATGTCAAAGTGTAATTCTTGGAAAATTTGGAAAAATTTATCCATTTGATGACTAGCTTTTTCACGGAGCTTTTGCTCATTCAAACGTGATGGATATGGAATAGAAGATTTGGATTTGATATTTTCAACGGGAGCTACAGGTGGTTCAAAAACAACTCCTGGATTGGGTTTCTGGACAACTTGAGGATGGACTACCGAAGGTGGGACTTGTGCAGTATTAGTTGGACTTGAATAATGCACTTTGTCCGTTGTTTCCTTGGTAACTTGACTCATTGCCACAGGAGGAGGGGGCATTGGAGTCGTAGGTCCATTGTGTGTTGGAGGTTCACTTTCCACTACCTTCGGGAGAGAAGACGAAGAAGAGGTAGTAGGAACAGCGGGTCCAGTGTATGAAACACCACTTCTGGTCGTGATCGCCTTAGCATCGCCCCTCGGGTTAGCGATCGTGTTGCTCGGTAAAGTACCTGAGCTCGAGGGTCGATCATTTAAAGACTTCTTCAGATCAGCGATCTGACTGACCAACAATCTGTTCATCTCATCTTGGGATTTCATAAACTGCTTCAGTAATTCATCAGATGATGGTCCTGGAGGAGTAATGATGGGAGGTGGATTAGGAGGGAAATTTTGAGGTCTGATGTATTGATTATGACCTTGTTGTTGAAAATTCCCTTGATTAGGATTCACATTCCCATGAAATTGATTCCCACGATTGAAATTGTTTTGATGAAGGTTCCCTTGTTGTTGGAAAACTTGATTTGATCCAGGATAGAAATTACCTTGGTTTTGATAACCTTGGTTCATTCTATGTTGATTCTGATTCCGGTTAGGATTCTGGTTAAAACCGGGTGGTGCCTGATAATTGCTAGCACGGTAGTTTGGTTCATTCTGAGGACGGTATTGATTACCTCCTTGATTTGAAGTACCGGCTATAGCATTTGCTTCAAACGGACTACCATCAGTGGCAGTACAGTTGTAGTATGCATGAGGACCACCACAAGTGACACAAACTTCAACTTTCTTCACTTCAGCATGTGTTGGTGGCTGAGTGAAGGTGACTTTCTTTTGGTTAGCAAGAACCAAAGCCTGAACAGCATCTGTGAGTTTATCAATCTTAGCATCGGTGCTAGATGTACTCACAGGAGATGAAGTAGAAGGTCCAGCATTAGACTGATTTTGATATGTCTTAGTGCGGAAAGAACGGACCTGGGACTTGTTTTCAATTATTTGTAAGGCTTCTTTGGTGGTTTTGCTAAGGAAATTACCTCCCGCGGAGGCATTCAGAGAGTCTTGGTCAGCTGGTCTCAGACCATTATAGAAAGTATCCATTTGCATTAACTCGGTAAAACCATGATGTGGACACTTGCGGAGCAATTCTTTGTAACGATCCCATGCCTCCCCGAATGATTCATCAAATCTCTGAGAAAATTTCATTATCTCATTCTTAAGACTTGTGGTTCGGGATGGAGGATAGAACTCGTTAACAAACTTGGTAACTAGATCTTCCCATGTCTCTATAGAACGAGGGGGTTGTTTCTCAAGAAAATTCCGGGCTTGTCCCTCTAGAGAAAATGGGAACAGAAGAAGCTTGATAGCTTCGGATGGGACATTCTTGTACTTGATGGTAGATGCTATCTTGTTAAACCATCGAATGTGTGCATGAGGATCATCCCGCTCAAAACCATAGAATTGGCTTTGGGTTACTAGATTAAGCAACCCGGTTTTGAGCTCGAAGGTATCAGCCACAATGGCTGGGACAACAATGGCATCTCCGTAACCCTCAATGGGTGCTTGGAGAAGCTCATTCATAGGTTTGTCTTCTGCCATTTCGACAGGTGGTGGTGGTGGTAGACGTTCCTCAGTCACGGCTGAAGGAGCTGAACGTCCTCTACGTTTACGAGGAATGTTTCCAAGTTCGGAAAGTGGACTTGTAGAACTGGAAGAACGAGTGCGCATGCACTAAGTATAAAAATCAATTTTCAAAACAAATGAGGCAAAACACAAGTGAACTTAACCAATAATCACAAATGAACTGGCTTCTTTGAAAAAGGTACACCAAATCACAAGTGACACAAAGGCAAGTTTTAAATCTGATGTTCGGGAACTTATTAATGGTCGCACCCCCAGTTAGGTAGTGCACTGCCTTGATTTGCGGTTGTTGATTTTTATGTATATTAAGTACCACTGAAAAGACGTAGGAAAGATTTGTGCTGAAGGGGTTTAAAAACTTTTGGGAAATATTTTTGGTATCGTCCCGTTTAACCAAATCGTATCTCTTTAAGAATCACCTTAAAAGAAACACAAGACAGAAAACGTTACGATTGTTTTGTTGTTTTATATTGTTTTTGGGTTTTTAACACTTTAGGAAAAGTGTTAATGAACTTTTTGGTTTATTTTAACTTTACAGAAAACTTTTTACAAACTGTGGTATATGTGCAAGTACGGGTCTGGAAATGCTTAAAACACGCTTACAGCCTCCCCGGCAGCGGCGCCAAAATTTGATTGGGTCCGAACCGTCAAGTCTAAACAGACTCAAAACAGCTCACACACCAAATCAATTAAGATCAGAGGAATATAGGGGATTCCTGGGTCGTTAAGTCCCACGGAGGATGAATTGGTGTTAAAACACTTAATCAGATGGTAGAATGATCACTAAGGATAGCAATCAGTAGGGTTTTCGATGGAAAATTATACTAAAAGAAAAGATTAACAAATAACAGCGACTTAAATGCAAATTAAAAAGATATAAAAGATAAAATCTATTAAATAAACGCTATCACTATTTTTAAAGGCGATGAACGTTTAAAAACTACAACTTAAAACTTACGTTTAAAATAAAATTACGTCTACGTACAAAATAAAAAGTGAGTTTTAAAGAAATAAAAGAGCTACAAATATGAAAATGATATTTTAACAATCCTAATAATAAAAAAAAATTATTAGAAAAAGAAAATTATTTTTATAACTATTTATTTAATTATTATTAATTAAAAACTATTTATTAAGTATTTAAAATGCACTAAAATAGAAGAAAATACAAAATTAACCTAGAAAAATGAAATTATAACTTGGAAAAATTTAAAATATGATAAAACTTATTTTAAAACTAAAAATATATTTTTTAGACTTATTATGTATTTATTATTAATTTAAAACTATTTAAAACTAATAAAAATGCTAAAAAATACTTTTTAAGCTAAGAAAATTATGGAAAAATACTTTTTACTACTTTTATATTTATCTTAACCTAAGAAAATTGAAAAAAACATTTTTTTGGACTTTTTATAATTTATTTGTATTAAAAGCTATTTAAAAATACCTAAAAACTGTTTTTAATTACTAAAAATAGCAAACAGTTATGAAAATTAATGAAAATTTCAGGAAAAGTCTATTTTAATATGCTGAATCTATGAAAAATAGAAAAACATGGTCTTGTTTGGTGAAATTAGCAACTGCAGTTGTGACTGCTTATAAATAAGCACTTGAAAAAGCTAAATGTTAACCAAAAGCTACCAACTTGATACAGAAGCTATATTAAGCTATAATGACTCTATTTCAATCAAAAACAACAAGCTTTAACCTCTGGATTACTAGCTAACACAGATTTGAGGTTTTGACTTTGATAAGCAAAACAGAAAATGGTAGGTTACTTTAAGCTATTGCACAGGACACAGAATAAGCTAAAGCTGAAAAACAATTAATGGAACTTGCATAAGACCTGGTTGACTACCTAAAAACAAAAGTTGATGGCCAGACAAGCTATAATGAGCTTTTGAGAAGCTTATATAAAATCTGAGAATTCACTGAGTAAAACTCAGTGAATGCTGAGTTTTTGGGACAAAATGATAAGCTTATGCAGGCTTAGTTAACAAGCTTCAAAGTGAAAACCAAAGCTTATTACTTTAAAAGGGCTAGGTCAGCTACACAAAAAGCTAAAAATCACAAGGTAAGGCCAACTAACAAGCTATCTGTGAGCTTATTAAGATGGACTGCACAACTGTGCACAGGGCACCATATTGACTTTGGTGTCTGAAAGAAGCTAAGGGTTAAGCTACTAAATAAGCTAATGAGAAACTTTAAAATACACTAGGATAGAGATGAGCAGACATATTTTTATATTCCAAAAGCTCAAATCATAAAACTCAATATTAAGTCCTATATAGATTATTCTATTTCATTCTAAATCGACTAATACTGAAATTTGACTTTTATTGAAAACTAAACAGGTTGACTTTTGTGAGTTTTGAATCAATGCTACTCACTGATTATGTTAAGTTAAGCTATAATAAGGATGTATAAAGCTAAAGTAACAAGTTATGAACTGCTAAGATGAGTTTCACACTTTAAATCTCAACAGTTATAAGGTAAGATGAGATTACAAGTGATTTTGACTTTTTCACAAATGAGAACTAGTTTTCTTTGGTTATCTGAGATATTTAGACCTAGTGAGACTGATAACAACCAAGAACACAGTACTGCACAATCTTTAATACAGTGAAATGAGTAAAACCAAACAGTCCTTAATAGACTGTATTGGAACTTTTTCAAAGAGAAATACAACTTAAGACCATGCAGATGATTACAGACTTCATATTATTACTAAACAAGACTAAAAAAACATGTAATGACAGCCATAACAACATAAGACCTAAAAATACCAAGTATGCTCTTTTAACTGTGGAGATGAGATTTAAAGGTAACTAAGAATTCCAAAGAACAAGCTACTAGTTTTATTGCTTAAATTCACTTAACTATGACTAAAGAATAATAAGACACAGAGATTCAAACTTATAAACACTTGTACAGTGAAATACAAAAGTGACTTAAAAGGGCTTACAGATGATTGCAACTTGAGAACTGAGAATTAGGACTGTAACAACTTCCTATAGAACCTCCACAGGTTCTCTAACCCATTTCCATCCAAATCAAACTTGCATCAGCTTCTTGATCACTTTCATCATCAATTTCTGAATTTTCACCAATTTATTTGTATTTTTTGGTATTTTTGCTTTTTTAAACTAAACAGAGTTTTAAGGTTACTAAAAGCTTGCATAAGCTTTCTGAGGAGCTTATGTGATCTTATAAGTCCCTACTAACAACTTCTTAACAACATACAATCATTCCTGAAATTCTTGAATAAGGACAATTTGCATAAACTGAAATAGGACTGAAATTTGAAATTGAGGTTTCACAAAAGCTTTGTTATACAATACAAACTTGAAATACAGAGTTTAAAGACTAAAGCATACACTGGAATTTAAAAATAAGCTTAAACGACATAAACTAAAAAAATTACCCTAGATACTATATTACATTGCACAATCCTTGATATTTATTGACTTCATTTCATCTTGTCGACACTCTGAAAGTATCCCACCACATCTTGACCCTTGAAATCAGCCAGATAATCTTAATTGCCACTTGGCGATTTTGGCGCCAAAAATGTCTTCGAGCAGGTTTTTCCCATTAATTGTCTTTGGCTTGATGTAGAGGTGGAGGGGGGACAGCTGGGAGGTGATGTGGAGGTGAAAAGGTGGAAAACCAGTGGTTAAAAACCACTGGTTTTGGTGAAACAAGGGTGAAGGAGGAGGATGAACAGTGCGCGGTTTTTATTTGATTTTAAATTTTGGGCCGGGTTAAGTGTATTGGGTTGGATTGGGCTTATATTAAATAAAGGGTCCGGTTTGGTGTGGTTTAACAATAAGGACCATATTTGCAATTTGGCTAAAGTTGAAGGGCTGAACTTGAACATTTCCCCAAGCTCTCATAAGGACTAAACCTGCCAAGTGATAATAGAACAAGGACCATAGTTGAAAATTTCCATTTTTACAAATCTAGGGACCAAAATTGTCAAGTTTGAAACTATAAGGACCAATATTGTAATTTTCTCCAAAGTTTTATCATAAGGACCATTTTTGCCATTTATTAATAGAACAAGGTTAAAACTTGATAATTTTCACTTTTTAAATTAACCAAGGACTATTTTTGACAATTTTCAAAGTTCAGGGACTAAAGTTGTCATTTTGTGATTTTTGAACTTTAAAGGGTCTGTTTTGACAACTTTTGAATCTTATGGACCTAAAATGATATTTTGCAAGTTTTTGAATTACCAGGGACTATTTTTGACATATTTTCAAACTTGGGGGACTAAAACTGCCAATTATGCAAACTTAATACGTTTTTCATCAGATTTTGATGTTTTTGCATTTAAAACATATAAAACACTTGTTTGTGATATTTTTATCATTTTGAAGCATTTCTGAGTGTTTTCAGATGTTTTTGGCATTCTAACAGTATAAAAATGATGAGTATTTAGACACTCATCAAGCTTCTTGGGAAGCAATAGGGTGTGGTTATCAGTTCTTGAATCTATGATTTGAGCTTGGACTCATTTTGTAAGGCATCTTCTTAACTTTTGCATTTATTAGTTTAAGTGTTTATATAGTGTCAATTCCAGTTTTAATCTGTTTTATTTTAGCTAATATAAGATATTAAATAGATTTCTTGATCTAAAAACTTGTTTTAGTATAAAAAGCTTCAAAACAGTTTCATTGGAGGGTGTTTGGATCTGCATGCTAATATGTAGTAGAAGTCATTTGAGTTGTTAGTTGTTGTTGTTCTGTGTTACTATAGTTCATAATAACTCAGTTTGGTCATAAAATCTAGTTCTTGTTTTACAAAAAGTCAAATTTTAGTTTAATCTTAATTTACCTTATAACTGTTAAGATATTAGATTAATAATCTCATCAAATCTGCTTGTAACTGGTCACTTTAGCTTAAAATCACCTTAACATAGCTTAATATAACATATATAATCAGTAAAATCAATCTTAAGTTCATAAAAGTCAACTAGTTAGTGTATTTAAAAAGTCAAATTTTCATTAGGTCGTTTTTGAATAAACTTTGGAATTTCACTGTGTGCTTATTAGTAGGATTCAGCTTATAAGCTTTTGGATTTTTAAAGTCTAGTTGCTTAACAAAAATACAAAAATGCTAGTTCTTTGTTTCTCAGCTTTTTAAGTGCTTATTTCTTGGCTTATTTTGGGTACCTGTTCTGAAAACTGTCCTGTGCACAGTTGATAGATCCAACTTGATAAGCTCATGATGAGTGTGTAAATACTCATCATTTTTGTACAAAATAAACTGCAAAATCATCTGAAAACACTCAGAAACACATCAAAATGATCAAAATATCACAAATCAGTGTTTTATGTGTTTTAAATGCAAAAATATCAAAATCAGATGAAAAACATATCAAATTTGCAAAAATTGCAGTTTTAGTCCCCCAAGTTTCAAAAATTGTCAAAAATAGTCCCTGAGCCAAAATTTCAGAAGAAAAGTCACCAAAGGTCTTTTTAAAATCATAAATTTTCATATTTAGTCCTTTGGTGGAAAATCTAAAAATATTTGAGAAAATTACAGTTTAGTCCCTAAAAATCCAAATTGGTCAAATTTAGTCCTTGGGAATTTTCAAAAATGTCAAAATCAAACCCTTGGACTATTAAATATTGGCAAAACAAACCCTTGGATCACCCTTCATAATTTACAGATTGGGTCCTTCAGTTTCTGAGTTTTACATATTTGGTCCCTATGTATTAATATTCTACAAACCAAACCGGACCCTAAATAAACTACCCAAGCCCAAATTAAACCCTTGGCCCAATTCACTTTACCCGGTCCTTTAACCCGAATCCAACCCAAACCCACATTTCAAAAACAAAACATACCCGCCCCCTTTCCCTGCCATATCCCGACCACAGTGTCTGCTACCCCCCCTCCAGCCACCTACCAGTCCACTCTACTCCACCATTTGTCTCCCCCCACCTAACAACTAACACCACATTAAATGCACCTCTCCCTGTCCAAGATATGGAAGCCAATTTTTCCCGCCAAAAACACTCAATGGCCAAGATCAAGTTTAAGACATCCAAGGGTTGAGATTTGTGGTGGGATTATCTCAGGAAGGTGAGAGAAAGCTTATGGAGCTATAAAAAGGAAGAGAAGGGAAGCAAGATGGGGAGTTAGTCTTAGTTTTTTAAAAATTGAATGTCGTTTTTAAGCTTGTAGCATCTTAAGTAGCTTTAGTGTAGTTATTAATCACTTTTTATTGTTTTCTTTGTATTTCTCTTTCAATTCCAGTTATTGTATTAAAGTTTTGATGATTAATGAAATTTCCTTTTTATGCTCAAAATCTGTTATGTTCTTAAACTGCTTTTAAATTGCTTATTAAGTCTTATTGTAATTGATAATAGCTTAATCTCAAGTTTCATTTGTTTGTTTCTCAAATCTCTCAAAATACAAAAAAATAAGAAAAAAAATCATTGGAAAATAAAAAATCATAGTAATTCTGTTATTTGGAATGATTTATACTTAGCTACTGTTTTGTAAGGTTCATATAAGCTTTCTATAGCTTATAGTGAAGCTTATTTTGTTTTCTCACTCAAATCAACAAAATCTCACAGTCATATCAGATTAGTTCAGTTGCTACAGTGTTTTGTTCTGGATGCTGATTTTGGATCTGGAATGGATGATGTTAATGCTGTTATTGGGTTGAATACTGAGCTGGAATTGTTTAGGAATAGGGGTTGTTAGGCTAGTGATCTTTGTTTTATCAGATTGTGCAAGCTATAGTGGCTATAGTACTTGTAAGTCTAAATTCTGTTTTACTGTTGAATTTGTTGTTTAAATATGTTTATTAGTGATATTTCGTAGTTATTAATCTGTGTTTGATGTTTGTTTAGTATAAGCTTAGCTAGATCTGTCAGTTAGTTCATTATAAGTAGTTATACTAGTGTTTGGTTTAGCTGATAATTCTGAGATAGAGGCTAGTTTATCATTGCTTTGTAGTTGATACAAGTTAATATAGGTAATTAGTAGTCATTTCAGTTCTTTGTTATTGCAGTTAAGCTTAAAAAGTCAAAATCATTTAGAAACTCATCTTGAATCTGTTACTGTTGAATCAGTAGGAGCTATAAGTTGCAAATAGGTTTAAATCTAGAAGATATAGCTTGGAGTTATCATCATTAGTATCAAAACATCAAAATCAGTAAATTATTTTGGATCAAAACTCAACATAGTCAAACTTAGAATCTGTTATTTAAAAGTCAAAAGTCATGCCTGAGACAGATTTCATCAGATCTTGCAGCAGTTGTTTAGGATTCATTTTAAAGAGTTAGAGTCTGGAAATTGGCACAAGTGTAGTCAGCTAGGTGGTCTATAAGACCTATATTCTGTTTTTGGCTCAAGCTCTTCTAATAAGCTGTTGGATAAGCTTAAATCAAGGGGGTGTTCACTGTTCTAATTAGAAGTAGCAGTTGGTATAGATCTTAGTTCTGAGCTTATAACTTGATAGGAGTAGATGTAATTTGCTGAATTTAGCTTATTCTAGGAGACATTAGCTTAAGTCACTGTTTGGTTGCAATTTTAGCTTGTTTAGCTTATTTTCCTAGCTTATTTAGTAGCAGTTTGCACATCAGTTCATATATCTCATACATAAGCTACTTATTTTTCATTTTTCATAGATTCATTATATCATTTTAGTATTTCCCTGAAATTTTCATAATTTTTGGTCTTCATTTGCTATTTTTCTCATTTTAAAATAGATTTTAATCATTTTTAAATAGCTTTAATTGCATTTAATTGAGAAAAAGTTCCAAAAAATCATTTTTCAATTTTATTAGTTTAAGATAAATATAAAAAGCATAAAAAACATTTTTCCCTATTTTTCTCCTTTTATTTGGTATTTTTCATGATTTTAATTAGATTTAAATAGATTTAAATTCATAGAAATTAGAATATTAATCTAAAAAATACAAAAATAGTTTTGAAAATTCTAGTTTGATATTTTAGACTTTTTCATTTCATAATTTTATTTTTCAAGCTTTATTTCCTATTTTCTTTCATTTTAGGTTATTATTAAATAGTTAAAAATAGTTTTTAATTAGATAATTAGGTTTAAAAATAAATTTCCTTTTCTAATAATTTTCTTATATAATTAGGATTGTAAAAATGTATTTTTCATATTTTTAGGATTTATATTGTGTAAGTTTCACTTTTTATTTTGTACGTCTACGTTATTTTTATTTAAACGTAAGTTTTATGTTTTAAGTTTTAAACGTTCATCACTTTAAATATAGTGATAGCGTTTATTTAATATTTTTAATCTTTTTAATTTCCTTTAATTTTCATTTTAGCCCTTGTAGTTTATGTCCTTTTTCCGTAGCTATAATAATTCCAAATCCTTTTCCCGTTCAAATCTCGCGATCACTATACGTGAGATGATCCATTGCACAGCCCGCTGGGACATAACGACCCGGGGAGACTCTATACTCCTCTGATCTTCATTGATTTCGTGCTTAAGCTGTTTTAAGATTTCTTACGCTTGCGTGAGAGAACTTGACGGTTTTGCGCGCATCAAATTTTTGGCGCCGCTGCCGGGGAGCTGTGCTGATTATCTTCCGTCTAGCAGATTAGTGATTTGGATATTCACTCCTTGTTTATACCATCTGTATGTATTTATATTTTCTTATAAAAATCAAAAACCCAAAAATATTTTCATTCTTTGTTTCTATAGCCTATTTTTCAAAAATCCAAAAATATTCATCTTTACCCTCTAATCTGTTTAATTCTCCATTCCTTTATCCTCCAATCTGTTTAATTCTTCATCTCTTATCCCTCTTAACCGTTTAATTCTTGATGTCATGGTTTTCGACATGTTCCTGGTGTGGAGGTCCATTTAACGATGGAAATTGTCGGCGATGTACCAATGTGGGTTTCGGAGAGAAGTTTGTCGGTAATCCCGATCCCATTTCAAATAATGAAGCACCCGATTTTTCCTACCTACCTCCACACCCCCAATACGAATCCCACTCATGCGAGTTTTGTGGGAATGATTCTCATTACGGTTTTGATTGTCCACCACAGGTCCCGCTTGTCTATGAGCCGGAACCATGTTACAATCAGAACTTTGGTGAAAGTTATTTTCCCAATTATCTCTGTTGTGAGAATTGTGGGGGTCCTCATGCGACTTTTGAATGTCAGCCGGTGAATCAAAATTTTCAAAATTCCAATTCTCCCGGTTTTGACAATTTCCAACCCCCGCAGTATTCCATCAGTCATCAGACTTCCGAACCTTCACATCATTTCAATGATTACGAGGAGTGTAATCTTCCTCAAAGTTCTGAAGAAATACGCATTCGAAAGAATCTGCAAATGAAAAGAATGGTGTGTAAGCTTCAGCAGATGAATATAAGAATCAGATATGATGACGACGATGATGAGGATAGTATTCAAATGAAGGAATACTATGATTACGACGAGGAGAGTGTTACTCAATTGAACGATCTTATTTCTCAACTCCCTCAGTCTATTGCTATCACACCTATCTTACCTATTATTGCTTCCAAAGACTCTCTCATAATGGAGGATGATCATCTCAGCACTATTTCGGAAACGGAATCATCTAGTGTTGAGGATCTTGTCCCAATCCCAAGTGAGTCTGAGGATATATCCGATAGTGATTGTGATTTGCCTTTTTGTGATTCTCTCGACATTTCTGAGGTTACTTCCGGGATTTTCTCAAATCCTCTTTTTGAATTTAATAATGACTACACTTTTGGGAAAGTAAATCCTCTTTTCGATGAAATGTCTGAGGCCGATACAGAGACCATCACGGAAGTGGTGGAAATTGCTAGCTCTCAGAGCACACCACTTGTCCCACCTCTGTATTCTAACTTATCTCTTCCATCATGTGATGACGATTCTATCCTCACTGATGAGATTCATGATCCAAAAATCATGAATTCCCCTTCTGATAATGAGGAGTTAGTCATGATCATCATCATGATTTTCCTTATTTTCTTCACATATGGTGTGACTTCTCGTTCCCTTTTCTCCTTCGGGAATGAGGACACTATTTTTGATCCCGGCATTTTCATTTATCATTTTTGAGCCGGTTCTCTCTATATCTCATCGGTGTGGAACTTTCACGTGCTTCAAATGTTTGTCCAAACATCTTGAATGAAAGTCCGATGGAGATTGTTTCTTCCACTTTGCTTCCCCATGAACAAATGAATTCGGGGTCGAGTCAAGCTAGCGACTCGGAAATCAAAAACAGTAGCACTCACCATATGGGTTTTCACCCATATTTCTGTCTTCTTACCTCTTTCTACCACCCTAGTATGGGGGGGGGGGGGGGGTTGCCCACATGTTTAAAAAAAAAAAAAAAAAAAATCTTTCTAAATAATGGCCGTAGTATTTCCCTTTTACGTTCTTTGTTTCGGCATAACCGCCGGTACTTTGAATATTGAGGGCAATATTCATTTCTAAGTGTGGGGGGGGGGGAATTCTCACGAATTTCATATATTATCTACCCAATTCCCCCGTTTTTGGCCAAAATTTTTTTTGGAGTAAGTGTTCTACACTTTCTCATTTGGTTATCAGTCCGCCATGTCTGTAAGACAAAAGGATTGGCTAATCCAGGAGCAAACGGCTCTTGGTAAAGATATCTCAAATCCGTTTATATGGCTTGCAATTTGCCCAAAATTGTATGGTATTCGACTCACCATATCCTAAAAAGTGAAGAGTTGGCTAGCCCGCAAGATTATGGCTTGTGGTAAAGGCAGTGGAAAAACCATAATTGGTAATCAGCTCACCAAAGATAATTCTGATAATTTATCTAAGAGTTGGCTAGTCCAGAAGGGTACGGCTTCTGGTAAAGACAAATCAAATCCGTTGAAAGCTGGTGGTTTGCTCAAAATCACATGGTTATCGGTGTACCATGGTTCTTACTTGAACTGAAACATTTGGCTACTCCAGAAGTAATGGCTTTTGGTAAAGAGATTAAAATCCATTAAGTTTTTCTCAAATCATTGCTAGGGACTAGCAATATCTCAGTGTGGGGGATTGATGAGTGTGTAAATACTCATCATTTTTGTACAAAATAAACTGCAAAATCATCTGAAAACACTCAGAAACACATCAAAATGATCAAAATATCACAAATCAGTGTTTTATGTGTTTTAAATGCAAAAATATCAAAATCAGATGAAAAACATATCAAATTTGCAAAAATTGCAGTTTTAGTCCCCCAAGTTTCAAAAATTGTCAAAAATAGTCCCTGAGCCAAAATTTCAGAAGAAAAGTCACCAAAGGTCTTTTTAAAATCATAAATTTTCATATTTAGTCCTTTGGTGGAAAATCTAAAAATATTTGAGAAAATTACAGTTTAGTCCCTAAAAATCCAAATTGGTCAAATTTAGTCCTTGGGAATTTTCAAAAATGTCAAAATCAAACCCTTGGACTATTAAATATTGGCAAAACAAACCCTTGGATCACCCTTCATAATTTACAGATTGGGTCCTTCAGTTTCTGAGTTTTACATATTTGGTCCCTATGTATTAATATTCTACAAACCAAACCGGACCCTAAATAAACTACCCAAGCCCAAATTAAACCCTTGGCCCAATTCACTTTACCCGGTCCTTTAACCCGAATCCAACCCAAACCCACATTTCAAAAACAAAACATACCCGCCCCCTTTCCCTGCCATATCCCGACCACAGTGTCTGCTACCCCCCTCCAGCCACCTACCAGTCCACTCTACTCCACCATTTGTCTCCCCCCACCTAACAACTAACACCACATTAAATGCACCTCTCCCTGTCCAAGATATGGAAGCCAATTTTTCCCGCCAAAAACACTCAATGGCCAAGATCAAGTTTAAGACATCCAAGGGTTGAGATTTGTGGTGGGATTATCTCAGGAAGGTGAGAGAAAGCTTATGGAGCTATAAAAAGGAAGAGAAGGGAAGCAAGATGGGGAGTTAGTCTTAGTTTTTTAAAAATTGAATGTCGTTTTTAAGCTTGTAGCATCTTAAGTAGCTTTAGTGTAGTTATTAATCACTTTTTATTGTTTTCTTTGTATTTCTCTTTCAATTCCAGTTATTGTATTAAAGTTTTGATGATTAATGAAATTTCCTTTTTATGCTCAAAATCTGTTATGTTCTTAAACTGCTTTTAAATTGCTTATTAAGTCTTATTGTAATTGATAATAGCTTAATCTCAAGTTTCATTTGTTTGTTTCTCAAATCTCTCAAAATACAAAAAAATAAGAAAAAAAATCATTGGAAAATAAAAAATCATAGTAATTCTGTTATTTGGAATGATTTATACTTAGCTACTGTTTTGTAAGGTTCATATAAGCTTTCTATAGCTTATAGTGAAGCTTATTTTGTTTTCTCACTCAAATCAACAAAATCTCACAGTCATATCAGATTAGTTCAGTTGCTACAGTGTTTTGTTCTGGATGCTGATTTTGGATCTGGAATGGATGATGTTAATGCTGTTATTGGGTTGAATACTGAGCTGGAATTGTTTAGGAATAGGGGTTGTTAGGCTAGTGATCTTTGTTTTATCAGATTGTGCAAGCTATAGTGGCTATAGTACTTGTAAGTCTAAATTCTGTTTTACTGTTGAATTTGTTGTTTAAATATGTTTATTAGTGATATTTCGTAGTTATTAATCTGTGTTTGATGTTTGTTTAGTATAAGCTTAGCTAGATCTGTCAGTTAGTTCATTATAAGTAGTTATACTAGTGTTTGGTTTAGCTGATAATTCTGAGATAGAGGCTAGTTTATCATTGCTTTGTAGTTGATACAAGTTAATATAGGTAATTAGTAGTCATTTCAGTTCTTTGTTATTGCAGTTAAGCTTAAAAAGTCAAAATCATTTAGAAACTCATCTTGAATCTGTTACTGTTGAATCAGTAGGAGCTATAAGTTGCAAATAGGTTTAAATCTAGAAGATATAGCTTGGAGTTATCATCATTAGTATCAAAACATCAAAATCAGTAAATTATTTTGGATCAAAACTCAACATAGTCAAACTTAGAATCTGTTATTTAAAAGTCAAAAGTCATGCCTGAGACAGATTTCATCAGATCTTGCAGCAGTTGTTTAGGATTCATTTTAAAGAGTTAGAGTCTGGAAATTGGCACAAGTGTAGTCAGCTAGGTGGTCTATAAGACCTATATTCTGTTTTTGGCTCAAGCTCTTCTAATAAGCTGTTGGATAAGCTTAAATCAAGGGGGTGTTCACTGTTCTAATTAGAAGTAGCAGTTGGTATAGATCTTAGTTCTGAGCTTATAACTTGATAGGAGTAGATGTAATTTGCTGAATTTAGCTTATTCTAGGAGACATTAGCTTAAGTCACTGTTTGGTTGCAATTTTAGCTTGTTTAGCTTATTTTCCTAGCTTATTTAGTAGCAGTTTGCACATCAGTTCATATATCTCATACATAAGCTACTTATTTTTCATTTTTCATAGATTCATTATATCATTTTAGTATTTCCCTGAAATTTTCATAATTTTTGGTCTTCATTTGCTATTTTTCTCATTTTAAAATAGATTTTAATCATTTTTAAATAGCTTTAATTGCATTTAATTGAGAAAAAGTTCCAAAAAATCATTTTTCAATTTTATTAGTTTAAGATAAATATAAAAAGCATAAAAAACATTTTTCCCTATTTTTCTCCTTTTATTTGGTATTTTTCATGATTTTAATTAGATTTAAATAGATTTAAATTCATAGAAATTAGAATATTAATCTAAAAAATACAAAAATAGTTTTGAAAATTCTAGTTTGATATTTTAGACTTTTTCATTTCATAATTTTATTTTTCAAGCTTTATTTCCTATTTTCTTTCATTTTAGGTTATTATTAAATAGTTAAAAATAGTTTTTAATTAGATAATTAGGTTTAAAAATAAATTTCCTTTTCTAATAATTTTCTTATATAATTAGGATTGTAAAAATGTATTTTTCATATTTTTAGGATTTATATTGTGTAAGTTTCACTTTTTATTTTGTACGTCTACGTTATTTTTATTTAAACGTAAGTTTTATGTTTTAAGTTTTAAACGTTCATCACTTTAAATATAGTGATAGCGTTTATTTAATATTTTTAATCTTTTCAATTTCCTTTAATTTTCATTTTAGTCCTTGTAGTTTATGTCCTTTTTCCGTAGCTATAATAATTCCAAATCCTTTTCCCGTTCAAATCTCGCGATCACTATACGTGAGATGATCCATTGCACAGCTCGCTGGGACATGACGACCCGGGGA
The DNA here is from genome assembly GCA_019973895.1 of Chrysanthemum seticuspe. Lineage (NCBI taxonomy): Eukaryota > Viridiplantae > Streptophyta > Magnoliopsida > Asterales > Asteraceae > Chrysanthemum > Chrysanthemum seticuspe. The sequence continues at coordinate 257,900,684 of BPTQ01000008.1, read as the reverse complement.
GACTCTATACTCCTCTGATCTTCATTGATTTCGTGCTTAAGCTGTTTTAAGATTTCTTACGCTTGCGTGAGAGAACTTGACGGTTTTGCGCGCATCAGCTCACATAGAGCTTATTAGTTGCTCAAATCTTGTGTTCTCTGGTTCTTTGGAAAGCCAACCTGGTCATCTTGGATTGTTAAGCTTAAGATTTCACTTTTGAGCTTGTTAGCTAGGGCTGCAAGTAGCTCAAAGCTTGTCCCATTTCTGAGTAATAGCCAAGTGCTTATTGTCTTTGTTCTAGCTTTTCAGTGTGCTTATCTGTTCCTTTTAGCTTCATTCTAGTTCATCTAGCTTGTTAGTAGCTTATTTGAGCTTTTGTTTCAGCTGTAAGCCTGTTTGAGCTTATTTCCATCAAATAAGCTCATTAAGCCTACTGTTGGCCAATAAGCTTGTAAAACAGCTTATTTGTGTTTTGTAAATTTTTTGTCTTTATTAAAGTTTCATTAAATCAGTATTAAAGTAGTTCTCAAAAAGAAAATCCAGAAAAAGTTTAATTAAAAATCAGTGATAGCATTTATTTAATAGTTTTAGCTTTTTGATTTTTCTTTTCAGCTTATTAATAAGCAAATATTGTTTTTCTATTTTTCTTAGTTTCCTGTCATCATATAGTATTTTTAGAAAAAGTTTCATATTTTTCTCTATCTTTCTAGTATTTATTATAATTTTAAATATTTAAAAGTAGTAATTAATTAGTAATAAATAATTAAAAAGTATAAAAAATATCTTTTCTGTTTTAAAATTAGTTTTATCATATTTTAGATTTTTCAAAGTTAAAATTTTATTTTTCCAAGTTTATTTTATATTTTCTAGTAATTAAGTGTATTTTAAATAGTTATTAATTAGTAATAATTAGATAAAAAGTGTGAAAAATATATTTTTAGTTTTAAAATTAGTTTTATAGTATTTTAGATTTTTTTGAATCATAAGTTTATTTTTCTAGCCTTATTTCCTATTTTCTTTTATTTTAGAGTATTTATTAAATAGTTAAAATAGTTTTTAATTAATAATAATTAATTAAATAGTGTTAAAAATAATTTTCTTTTTCTAATATTTTTCTTTTATTTTTAGGATTCTAAAAATGTCATTTTTATATTTTTAGGTCTTTTATTTCTTAGTTTTCACTTTTTATTTTGTACGTATACGTAGTTTTTAAAACTTACGTTTACGTTTCTTTCATCTGATTGTTGTGCTTTCCAGTTCTGTATCCTATTCCTTTCCAATCAATCAGTAGTGTAATATTTCTAATCATAACCTTTACAGATCACTATCCTTAGTGATCATTCTATCCTCTGAGTTTGTTTGACACACCATTGAGTCTCCTTGGGACTAAACGACCCGGGAATTCATTCTATTCTCCAGGACTTCATTGTATTTGTGTCTGAGCAGTTTTAAGCTTCTTACGGTCAGTCATTCACAAGTGGCTGGCTTGTGTGAGGTAGCTTGACTGTAGTTCAGCACAGACCAAATTTTGGCGCCGCTGCCGGGGAGGCTTTAGCGTGTGTTTAGCCTTTTTCAGACCCATTCTTGCACATAACCCATCATTTGTAAAAAGTTTTTTGTAAAGTTATAAGAAAATCAAAAAGTTCATTAACACTTTTCCTAAAGTGTTAAAAACACCAAAAAAAATATAAAACAACAAAACAATCGGAACGTTTTCTATTTTGTATTCTCTTTTAAGGTGATTCTTGAAGAGATACGATTTGGATAAACGGGACGATAAAAAAAATATTGTCCAAAAGTTTTTAAACCCATTTGCATAAATCTTACCTACGTCTTTTCAGTGGTACTTAATATACATAAAAATCAACCACCGCAAATCAAGGCAGTGCACTACCTAACTGGGGGTGCGACCATAATAAGTTCCCGAACATCAGATTTAAAACTTGCCTTTGTGTCACTTGTGATTTGGTGTACCTTTTTCAAAGAAGCCATTTCATTTGTGATTATTGGTTAAGTTCTCTTGTGTTTTGCCTCATTTGTTTTGAAAATTGATTTTTATACATAGTGCATGCGCACTCGTTCTTCCAGTTCTACAAGTCCACTTTCAGAACTTGGAAAGATTCCTAGTAGACGTAGAGGACGTTCAGCTCCTTCAGCCGTGACTGAGGAACGTCTACCACCACCACCTCCTGTCGAAATGGCAGAAGACAAACCCATGAATGAGCTTCTCCAAGCACCCATCGAGGGTTACGGAGATGCCATTGTTGTTCCAGCCATTGTGGCTGATACCTTCGAGCTCAAAACCGGGTTGCTTAATCTAGTAACCCAAAGCCAATTCTATGGTTTTGAGCGGGATGATCCTCATGCACACATTCGATGGTTTAACAAGATAGCATCTACCATCAAGTACAAGAATGTCCCACACGAAGCTATCAAGCTTCTTCTGTTCCCATTTTCTCTAGAGGGACAAGCCCGGAATTGGCTTGAGAAACAACCCCCTCGTTCTATTGAGACATGGGAAGATCTTGTCACCAAGTTCGTTAACGAGTTCTATCCTCCATCCCGAACCACAAGTCTTAAGAATGAGATAATGAAATTTTCTCAGAGATTTGATGAATCATTCGGGGAGGCATGGGATCGTTACAAAGAGTTGCTTCGCAAGTGTCCGCATCATGGTTTTACCGACTTAATGCAAATGGATACTTTCTACAATGGTCTCAATCAGACCAATCAAGACTCTTTGAATGCCTCCGCGGGAGGTAATTTCTTGAGCAAGACCACCAAAGAGGCCTTGCAGATCATTGAGAACAAATCTCAGGTCCGTCCTTTCAGAGCAAAGACATATCAGTCTCATGCTGGACCTTCTTCTTCTTCATCCCCCGTGAGTACATCTAGCACCGATGCTAAGATTGACAAACTCACAGACATTGTTCAGGCTTTGGTTCTTGCTAACCAGAAGAAAGTCTCCTTCACTCAGACACCAACACATGCTGAAGTGAAGAAAGTTGAGAGTTGTGTCACTTGTGGTGGTCCTCATGCTTACTACAATTGTACTGCCACCGATGGTAGTCCTTTTGAAGCAAATGCTCTAGCCGGTAGTTCACAGCAAGGAGGTACTCAATACCGTCCTCAAAATGAACCACACTACCGTGCTAACACTAATCAGGCACCACCCGGTTTTAACCAGAATCATAACATGCACAACCGGAATCAAAACCAACCTAGAATGAACCAAGGTTATCAAAACCAAGGTAATTTCTATCCTGGACCCAATCAGGGTTTCCAACATCAAGGAAACCCTAATCAAAACAATTTCAATCGAGGGAATCAATTTCATGGGAATATGAATCCTAATCAAGGGAATTTTGGCTATAATCAAAACATACGGCCTCAAATTGTCCCTCCAGCTCCTCCCGTCATTACTCCTCCAGGACCATCATCTGATGAGTTACTGAAGCAGTTCATGAAATCCCAAGATGAAATGAACAGGTTGTTGGTCAGTCAGATCGCTGATCTTAAGAAGTATTTAAATGATCAACCCTCGGGCTCAGGAAAACTTCCGAGCAACACGATCGCTAACCCGAGGGGCGATGCTAAGGCGATCACAACCAGAAGTGGTGTTTCATATGATGGACCTGCTGTTCCTACTACCTCTTCTTCTTCTTCTCTCCCAAAGGTAGTGGACAGTGAACATCCAAAACACAATGGACCTACGACTCCAATGCCCCCTCCTCCTGTGGCAATGAGTCAAGTTACCAAGGAAACAACGGATAAAGTGCATTATTCTAGCCCACGAAGTACCGCACACGTCCAACCTTCGGTAGTCCAACCTCAAGTGGTCCAGAAACCCAAGTCAAATCAAGGAGTTGTTTTTGAACCTCCTGTAGCTCCTGTTGAGAATCAGAAATCCAAATCTTCTATTCCTTACCCATCACGTTTGAATGAGCAAAAGCTCCGCGAGAAAGCTAGTCATCAAATGGACAAATTTTTCCAAATTTTCCAAGAGTTACACTTTGACATAAGCTTCGCGGATGCTATCATGTTGATGCCCAAGTTTGCATCAACTCTCAAACACATGTTAAGCAATAAGGAAAAGCTGTTTGAAATGGCTAAGACTCCTCTTAACGAGAACTGCTCTGCAGTTATCCTGAAGAAGCTTCCTGAAAAGCTTGGAGATCCTGGGAAATTTCTCTTACCTTGTGTATTCCCAGGAATGGTTGAATGCTTTGCCCTAGCAGATCTTGGTGCAAGCATTAATCTTATGCCATATTCAGTGTGGAAGAAACTTTCTCTTCCGGAACTTACTCCTACATGCATGACTCTCGAGCTTGCAGATCGTTCCATATCCCGTCCTCTTGGCATTGCTGAGGATGTATTTGTGAAAGTAGGAAAGTTCCATTTTCCAGCTGACTTCGTGGTTGTTGATTTTGATGCCGATCATCGGGTTCCTCTCATTGTTGGTCGAGGATTCCTGAGAACGGGCCGTGCTCTCATAGATGTATTTGAGCAAGAAATCACATTGCGTGTTGGTAATGAAGCTGTCACCTTCAACCTTGACCAAACTTCGAAGTACTCTGCAAATTATGATTCTGAATCGGTTAACCGAATAGATATCATTGATGTTGCTTCTGACGAGTACTCTCAAGAAGTTCTTGGTTATGCTCATAATTCTGTGAGTGGGGATACCACCACATCTTCTCAGCCTATCATAGCCAATTCTACTCCTTCTCTCACTCCGTTTGAGGGAAGCGACTTCATCTTAGATGAGATTGAAGCATACTTGGCTAGTGATTCTGTTCCTTAGGAAATTGATCACGCTCCAATTGATATTGAGGGGGACATACTTCTTATTGAGAAGTTGCTTAATGGTGATCCATCATCAACCCCTTATCCTAGTGATTCAATTCCAGATGAGATTAATCAAAATGAGATTAATCTGGAGGGAGATATTCTTCTTGGGAAATTGTTAAATCTGGACACTTCTCCTCCTCTCCCTCCCATCAAACTTCATAACAAGGAAGTCAAGTCAGTTGAGAAAACTGAAGAATTTCCTGAGGTTGAGCTTAAGGACTTACCTCCTCATCTCGAGTATGCATTTCTTGAGGGTGATGATAAATTACCCGTCATTATTGCTCGAGATTTGAGTAAAGATGAAAAAGCTGCTCTCATTAAAATCTTGAAGTCGCACAAGCAAGCAATTACTTGGAAACTCTCCGACATCAAGGGTATCAACCCTGAGTTTTGCACTCATAAAATCTTGATGGAGGACGACTTTAAACCAGCAGTTCAGCATCAGAGACGAGTGAATCCAAAAATCCATGATGTTATCAAACAAGAGGTTATCAAACTTCTTGATGCAGGATTGATTTACCCGATCTCGGATAGTCCTTGGGTCAGCCCAATTCATTGTGTTCCGAAAAAGGGTGGCATTACTGTTATCACAAATGAAGATAACGAGTTAATCCCAACTCGATTGGTTACTGGATGGCGTGTTTGCACTGACTATCGTAAGTTGAATGACGCCACCCGTAAAGACCATTTTCCCCTACCCTTCATGGACCAGATGCTTGAGAGATTAGCAGGGAATGAGTATTATTGCTTCCTTGATGGTTTCTCGGGTTACTTTCAGATCCCTATTGATCCACAGGATCAAGAGAAAACCACATTCACCTACCCATACGGAACTTTTGCCTACAAACGTATGCCTTTTGGCTTATGTAATGCTCCTGGCACGTTCCAACGATGTATGATGGCCATATTCCACGACATGATCGGGGAAACGATGGAGGTGTTTATGGATGACTTCTCGGTCATTGGGGATTCTTTTCAATCATGTCTCTCCCATTTAGATAAAATGCTTCAAAGGTGTGAAGACACCAATCTTTGTCTAAACTGGGAGAAGAGCCACTTTATGGTCAAAGAAGGCATAGCCCTTGGCCATAAGATTTCAAAGAACGGGATTGAGGTAGATAGAGCAAAAGTCGATGTTATTGCTAAGCTGCCTCATCCTACTACCGTCAAAGGTATTAGGAGTTTTTTAGGTCATGCCGGTTTCTATCGCAGATTCATTCAAGATTTTTCCAAAATCGCCCGGCCTATGACCCATCTTCTTGAAAAGGATGCTCCTTTTATCTTCTCACCCAAGTGCATCAAAGCTTTTGAAACATTGAAGAAAAAGCTTACTGAAGCACCTATTCTCGTTGCTCCCGACTGGGACTTGCCTTTTGAGCTCATGTGCGATGCAAGTGATTTTGCTATCGGCGCAGTCCTAGGGCAACGAAGAAACAAACATTTTCAGCCTATCCACTACGCAAGCAAAACTATGACTGAAGCTCAAACTCATTACACCACCACAGAAAAAGAGCTATTAGCCGTGGTGTATGCTTTTGAGAAGTTTCGGCCGTATCTAATCTTGACCAAATGTGTAGTGTATACGGACCACTCGGCTCTCAAATATCTCTTTGCAAAACAAGATGCAAAGCCGAGATTGCTTCGTTGGATTCTCCTCCTCCAAGAATTTGATATCATTATACGTGATAAAAAAGGAGCTGAGAATCTAGCTGCTGATCATCTGTCCAGATTAGAAAACCCTCACCAAGATGTTTTCGAGAAAAAGGAAATAAATGAAACATTTCCTCTCGAGACACTCAATGCGGTTTCTTTTCGTGGAAATTCTACCACCCCATGGTTTGCTGACTTTGCAAATTACCATGCGGGTAACTTCATTGTGAAAGGGATGTCGACCCAACAGAAGAACAAATTCTTCAAAGATGTTAAACATTATTTCTGGGACGACCCTTTCTTGTTCAAAATCTGTGCGGATCAAGTCATCCGACGGTGTGTTTATGGACAGGAAGCTATTGATATTCTCACAGCTTGCCATGCTGGACCCACCGGGGGCCATCATAGTCCAAACTACACCGCCAAAAAGGTGTTTGATTCCGGGTTTTATTGGCCCACAATCTATAAGGATGCCCACGAATTTGTCAAAGCCTGTGACGCTTGTCAACGTCATGGTAATATCTCTCAAAGGAATGAAATGCCACAAAATGCCATTCAAGTTTGTGAGATATTTGACATATGGGGTATTGATTTTATGGGGCCATTTCCTTCGTCTCGTGGAAACAAGTACATACTCGTGGCTGTTGACTATTTGTCAAAATGGGTTGAAGCAAAAGCTTTACCCACCAATGATGCCCGAGTTGTTGTGAAATTTTTGAAATCTCTGTTTCCCAGGTTTGGAACTCCGAGAGCAATAATCAGTGATCGTGGTACACATTTTTGCAATGACCAATTTGAAAGAGTCATGCAAAAGTATGGTGTTACCCATCGTCTCTCTACTGCATACCACCCCCAAACAAGTGGGCAGGTGGAAGTTTCCAACCGTGGTATTAAAAGGATTCTGGAAAGGACAGTAGGCGAAAATCGTGCATCCTGGTCGGATAAACTCGATGACGCACTCTAGGCCTTCCGTACAGCTTACAAAACACCCATCGGGTGTACTCCATACAAGCTAGTGTACGGAAAGGCATGTCATCTTCCGATTGAGTTAGAGCACAAGGCATACTGGGCCTTAAAGCATGCAAACTTCGATATACAGACAGCTGGTGATCATAGAAAAGTTCAAATGAATGAATTAAATGAACTTCGTGATCAAGCTTACGAGAACTCTTTGATCTACAAGCAAAATACAAAGAAGATTCATGACTCCAAGATCAAGAACCGCGTTTTCAACGTTGGTGATCGAGTCCTTCTTTTCAATTCAAGATTGAAGATTTTCTCGGGAAAGCTTAAGTCCCGCTGGTCTGGTCCATTCACTATTGCTAAGGTTTATCCTTATGGTACCGTTGAGTTATCTCAACCCGATGGTCCTAATTTTAAAGTGAATGGTCATCGAGTGAAGCATTACTTTGGAGAGGACATTCCCCCTGTGGTTGTCCCAGATCTACAAACATTCCCCATGAACCAATGAATGCGGGGATCGAGTCAAGCTAGTGACTCGGTAATCAAAAACATTAGCACGCACCATATGGGTTTTCACCCATATTTCTGTCTTCTTACCCCCTTTCTACCACCCTAGTGTGGGGGAGTTTCCCCACACTGTTGTATATAAAATCATGTTCTAAAAAAAAAAAAAAAAAAAAAAAAAAAAAAAAATCTTCTAAATAATGGCCGTAGTATTTCCCTTTTACGTTCTCAGTTTCGGCATAACCGCCGGTACTTTGAATATTGAGGGCAATATTCATTTCTTAGTGTGGGGGGGAATTCTCACGAATTTCATGTATTATTTACCTAATTCCCCCGTTTTTGGCCAAAATTTTTTTTGGGAGTAAGTGTTCTACACTTACTCATCTTGGTTATCAGTCCGCCATGTTTGATAAACAAAAGGATTGGCTAATCCAGGAGCAAACGGCTCTTGGTAAAGATATATCAAATCCGTTTATATGGCTTGCAATTTGCCCAAAATTGTATGGTTCTCAACTCGCCATATCCTAAAAAGTGAAGAGTTGGCTAGCCCGCAAGGTTATGGCTTGTGGTAAAGGCAGTGGAAAAACCATAATTGGTATTCAGCTCACCAAAGATAATTCTGATAATTTATCTAAGAGTTGGCTAGTCCAGAAGGGTACGGCTTCTGGTAAAGACACATCAAATCCGTTATATGGTTTATGATTTGCCAATAAATCATTTGGTTATCGTTGTACCAAGGTTCTTACTTGAATCAAAACAATTGGCTACTCCAGAAGTGATGGCTTTTGGTAAAGAGTTTTTCAAATCCATCAAGTTTTCTCAAATCATTGCTAGGGACTAGCAATATCTCAGTGTGGGGGATTGATGAGTGTCTAAATACTCATCATTTTTGTGTAATCTAAACTGCAAAATCATCTGAAAACACTCAGAAACACATCAAAATGATCAAAATATCACAAATCAGTGTTTTATGTGTTTTAAATGCAAAAATATCAAAATCAGATGAAAAATGTATCAAGTTTGCAAAATTGGCAGTTTTAGTCCCCCAAGTTTTAAAAGTTGTCAAATCTAGTCCCTGGAATTCAAAAAGGTGGAAATTTATCATTCAAGGTCCCTGAAATCTTCTAAGTTGTTAAAAATGATCCTTGAATGAATTTTTGGTCAATTGGCAAAAAAAAAGGTCCCTAAACTTTGGAAAATTGCAAATTTAGTCCTTGGACCTTTTAAAATGGATTTTATGCAAAAAGGGCCCTTGTTCTATCAATGTTTGTCATGTTTGGTCCTTGTGAGAAGTTTGGAAAAATGGCATTTTCAGTCCTTGAGTTTGGATAAATTACAAAATTGGTCCTTGTTGTTACTTCTAAACCAAACGGACACCATATATATCACTAAGCCCTAATCCAAATCCACTATCCAATCCTTGGCCCAATCTGTCTCTAGCCCATGACCCGACCCATTTGTTATTAGCAACTGGTCAACAAAAGTCAAACCAGCTCAAAAACCGCCCAAACACTGTAGCATTCCCTCTTCCCCCCTGTAACAGCAAAACCAGTCGTGGTTTCTCCTTTTTCTCAACCCCCCCCATACTATGTCCCCTCCACATCCTCTAAACAACAAAAACTTTAATTGATTGAACCAAATCCTCATTAATTCTCAAACCTGCTCAAAGAAATATTTGGCGCCAAAATAACAAGTGGACGGATATGATGAGTTTCAAAGATCCAATGGCTAGATTTTGGTGGGAAAGATTCAGAAGACATCAAGGAGTGCTAGAAGTCAATATATATAGAGAGAGATTCAATGTATCATCTATCTAGAGAAAATTACTTTTACTTATGTCGTTTTTAATTTTCTAAAACTCTCTAGTTTATGTTTAAGCCTTGAAATACTTTGTAATCTTGTTTCAGTGTATCAAGTAAACATTTTCAGTTTCAATTTCAAGTCTTATATACGAATTTAGTTTTTGAATGTTTCACTGTTTAAATCCTCAAAATATTTAATTGTTGTTATTAGTTGTTTTTAAGAATTTCAAAGCTCTTATAAGCTCTTTACAAAGCTTATCTAAGTTTAGAATCCTTAAAACTCAGTTTATATTCAAAATAGAAAAAATCACACAAATTCTCAAAAATAGCTTGAAAATAAAAAGGCAATGAGAATGATGATGAAAGCTGAAGCATAGTGATCACTTGGATTGCTTTTGGTTTAGAGCTTCTTGGGAAGCAATAGGGTGTGGTTATCAGTTCTTGAATCTATGATTTGAGCTTGGACTCATTTTGTAATGCATCTTCTTAACTTTTGCATTTATTAGTTTAAGTGTTTATATAGTGTCAATTCCAGTTTTAATCTGTTTTATTTTAGCTAATATAAGATATTAAATAGATTTCTTGATCTAAAAACTTGTTTTAGTATAAAAAGCTTCAAAACAGTTTCATTGGAGGGTGTTTGGATCTGCATGCTAATATGTAGTAGAAGTCATTTGAGTTGTTAGTTGTTGTTGTTCTGTGTTACTATAGTTCATAATAACTCAGTTTGGTCATAAAATCTAGTTCTTGTTTTACAAAAAGTCAAATTTTAGTTTAATCTTAATTTACCTTATAACTGTTAAGATATTAGATTAATAATCTCATCAAATCTGCTTGTAACTGGTCACTTTAGCTTAAAATAACCTTAACATAGCTTAATATAACATATATAATCAGTAAAATCAATCTTAAGTTCATAAAAGTCAACTAGTTAGTGTATTTAAAAAGTCAAATTTTCATTAGGTCGTTTTTGAATAAACTTTGGAATTTCACTGTGTGCTTATTAGTAGGATTCAGCTTATAAGCTTTTGGATTTTTAAAGTCTAGTTGCTTAACAAAAATACAAAAATGCTAGTTCTTTGTTTCTCAGCTTTTTAAGTGCTTGTTTCTTGGCTTATTTTGGGTACCTGTTCTGAAAACTGTCCTGTGCACAGTTGATAGATCCAACTTGATAAGCTCACATAGAGCTTATTAGTTGCTCAAATCTTGTGTTCTCTGGTTCTTTGGAAAGCCAACCTGGTCATCTTGGATTGTTAAGCTTAAGATTTCACTTTTGAGCTTGTTAGCTAAGGCTGCAAGTAGCTCAAAGCTTGTCCCATTTCTGAGTAATAGCCAAGTGCTTATTGTCTTTGTTCTAGCTTTTCAGTGTGCTTATCTGTTCCTTTTAGCTTCATTCTAGTTCATCTAGCTTGTTAGTAGCTTATTTGAGCTTTTGTTTCAGCTGTAAGCCTGTTTGAGCTTATTTCCATCAAATAAGCTCATTAAGCCTACTGTTGGCCAATAAGCTTGTAAAACAGCTTATTTGTGTTTTGTAAATTTTTTGTCTTTATTAAAGTTTCATTAAATCAGTATTAAAGTAGTTCTCAAAAAGAAAATCCAGAAAAAGTTTAATTAAAAATCAGTGATAGCATTTATTTAATAGTTTTAGCTTTTTGATTTTTCTTTTCAGCTTATTTATAAGCAAATCTTGTTTTTCTATTTTTCTTAGTTTCCTGTCATCATATAGTATTTTTAGAAAAAGTTTCATATTTTTCTCTATCTTTCTAGTATTTATTATAATTTTAAATAGTTAAAAGTAGTAATTAATTAGTAATAAATAATTAAAAAGTATAAAAAATATCTTTTCTGTTTTAAAATTAGTTTTATCATATTTTAGATTTTTCAAAGTTAAAATTTTATTTTTCCAAGTTTATTTTATATTTTCTAGTAATTAAGTGTATTTTAAATAGTTATTAATTAGTAATAATTAGATAAAAAGTGTGAAAAATATATTTTTAGTTTTAAAATTAGTTTTATAGTATTTTAGATTTTTTTGAATCATAAGTTTATTTTTCTAGCCTTATTTCCTATTTTCTTTTATTTTAGAGTATTTATTAAATAGTTAAAATAGTTTTTAATTAATAATAATTAATTAAATAGTGTTAAAAATAATTTTCTTTTTCTAATATTTTTATTTTATTTTTAGGATTCTAAAAATGTCATTTTTATATTTTTAGGTCTTTTATTTCTTAGTTTTCACTTTTTATTTTGTACGTATACGTAGTTTTTAAAACTTACGTTTACGTTTCTTTCATCTGATTGTTGTGCTTTCCAGTTCTGTATCCTATTCCTTTCCAATCAATCAGTAGTGTAATATTTCTAATCATAACCTTTACAGATCACTATCCTTAGTGATCATTCTATCCTCTGAGTTTGTTTGACACACCATTGAGTCTCCTTGGGACTAAACGACCCGGGAATTCATTCTATTCTCCAGGACTTCATTGTATTTGTGTCTGAGCAGTTTTAAGCTTCTTACGGTCAGTCATTCACAAGTGGCTGGCTTGTGTGAGGTAGCTTGACTGTAGTTCAGCACAGACCAGATGTCGACCACCATATATCTGTATGTATGTTCACTAACGTATGCAGGTATATTGGTATAAGAATGTTCCCGATCCGGATCCCACTATTGATGATGATTGGATGCCGAAAGGAAAGGGTAACTATATCTTGGGTTGACATATGAAGAAACGGAGCTTAACTGGACTTCTATGGAGAGTTGGCATATATGCAACGTAAGAGGTCTCACTGCATCAGCAGATGGTTTTCTTCTAAGTGATTGAAGAAACGGAGCTTAATTTGACCTCAGTTGGCATTCAAAATGCAACGTAAGAAGAAGTCTCACTGCAACAACAACGGAAGCTTCTCAACCACCTAACGTATCTCTGTGCAGGATAAATAGTGATGATACCATTTTTTCTAAAAACTTTGATCAAATTGTTTTGAAAATGGAAAGTATTGTTTTGAAAATAAATTGAACTAAATTTTGGAAATCACCGGACTTTATTTTGTAAAATCTTAAGTGATTTCAAATTAAATATTTTCAAACGATATTTCATCTATCAAGTCCGTTTGTACGAAATTAAGTGGTGATCTAAAGATTTAATGTTATGTCATGGTATGATTTTTTCTTTAGAATCAAGGTCTTACAAAATGAAATTTTTTCTGTTCTTGTTTGATTGTGAAATTGTTTTATTTTACTTAAAGATCTCTTAAAAACTATCATACCTGACACTAACAATCTTTAATGTCTTAAATTGGTCCTTATCTGTCATTTTTCAAAAATTGAATCTTGCCACGTCTTTCCCCAAATTTTTCTAAATGATTTAAATCAGTTGGGATCACAAATCTCAAATGGTTTGAAATCTTTGATCGGGTGAGAGGTCGTGATTTAAATCTCAAATCTGTTTTAATGGAATTGGTTTTAGTCCTTCAAAGGCACTCCTCCCTCCATGTGCCAAACGATTTCAATACACATAATGCACATGTTGAGGAGGAGGATTTATCCAAAAACCAGATGAGTATTTAAACAAGGCCACATTTTCTCCCATGTTTTCTAAACCTAATTAAATCACTTGGGATCCAAAATCTCAAAGGATTTGATATTTTTGATCGGGGAAGAATTTGTGATTTAATAATGAAATTTGATAAAAGGTGATCGATTTGATTTAATTGTGCAGGCTGCTCTCTCATATGTGCTAAACGCTTTCGAATCTCGAAGCACATATTGAGGGGGAGCATAACTATCGAGGTACAAGAGCTTTTTAAAGTTATTTATAAAGTACCTTGATTGAGTTATCAAATGGTTTTCTTAATGGATCTTGTAATCGTGGATGTGCTTCAAAAGAACTCTTGCCTCTATGTGATAAAATTGATTTTAAATATCCTATGCACATATTGAGGGGGAGAATTTTACCATGAAAATCAAATGGCTTTTTCGTATGAAAATTGAAATCAAAGAAAATATTTCAAAGTCCTCTTGCCTCCTTGTGCTGAACAATTTCTAAATCATACGCACATGTTGAGGGGGGGTTTTCTAAATGATCAAAACTATTAAGGTACAAAATGCTTTGATCTCGTATCACAAGTACCTTGATTGTTCTTCCAAATGATTTTTCAATTGGTTTTAAGGAAGAATGAACTGTACCAAAAGACCGACCAATTTACTTTATGCATGGTGATATAAGGATGGTTAGGTTAGGTATTAGTTCCCATGATCCGCCAGAACCGGAGGGATCTACCCAGGGACAATCCACTAGATAGTGTAGAGTCCTTCGGTATATTGAAAAAAGGAGAAAAATGAGATATGGGAAGAGTGCGGACTGAAACTGAGCTAGTACTGGAATAAACCCAAGAAGGTTCTAGTTATGAAGTCTCGGTAAGCACTGAAGGGGTTGAAGAATGAAAAAGAACTGAATGTGAAAAAGGGTGAAAAGAAATAGCCCTCCATCAATTCAACCTTAGGGCAGAAACCGGGTTCAATACATATGCTACTGGTGTTTACTAAGGTAACACTGGTATTGAAGACAAGACGTCATGGACCCAGTGACGCACTGCACTAAACTTCCCAAGCCACTCAAGTTCCTCTTAAAAGGGCTTGTTTCATTTCTCACGGGGAACCGACATTATCTATCGACTTTCTCTTAGAGATTGTTGATATTGAAGAAGGAGACCCTCTCCCTAGTCTCCGACACAGGAACCAAATGTGCACTATTGAGTCTAGAGCCAAGAGATCATCCACAATATCTCGTTAGGACACTAAATTCATGAAGACTTGCTGTTTCACACAATGTGGAAAGTAAGTATATATTAAGAGTCCTACGCATTATCCTTGTGGTATTGCCAGAACATCTGAGTGGTATGTAAAAGTATTCACGATGAAGATGGAAATCCTTCTAGAGCCAACATCAAACAAGCTCTTGGTGGGTGACATGTGAGATCTTCTCGTAAGATCAAACTTGTGACAACTGGATAGAAACAATGGGGCGATTCAGTCTTGAATCAACCTTGGTCCAGGAATGGAATTGACGAATACTTTTGGAAAAACCGTTCGATGTGCAAATCTTCTTTTCTCTAGCACGTCGAATGTGTACTCATGTTTTCAAAATTCAAAAAGTATCTCTGATTGAAAAATACTTTTAGAAAAACCGTTCGATGTGCGAATCTCTTCTTTTCACTAGCACGTCGAATGTGTACTCATTCTCTAATACAAAAAGTATTTTGTTTGAAAGTTGATCTTTCTCATAAAACCTTCGTTGTATTGCAAAACTCTTTCTTCAAGCAATACGCGATTGTTTTCAAATCATTTTTCATCAATCAGTGAATCTCAATTCGCTGGTTCACTCACTCCGTGTTGTCTTCTTTGAGACGTTCCGGTTTGAGAACAGCTAGAACAGCTGCGAAACCCTGTCAAGGAAATTCTTAGGAATCCTACCTGATCACAGGCAGTACTTGTACTGATCAACGGGGAACCGTGGGCCGTGTACCTCAATTCAACAAAAGTGATCAAAGACACTTTCGTGCGCTTTATTGCTAACTGTCGTATGCAGGTACACCCCGACGATTGCAGCTGATCAGAATTGAGGAGTCAATCCAAAGCCGCATGTTCACAGCAACCACACTTAATTGAAGAAATCATGACTGGTGCATATCTACATAACCTGGTTCTGATATTTTTATACTATGCTTCTGCTACGCTGCTGCAAATATCATGAACCAGTAAGGCTTCCGCTACTCTGATGGAAAGATGTCATGATTCAAAAGTGTGAGCATGTCGGTCCAAAAGTCACAACTTCACATGATGGCAACACAATAAAGGGTGATCCAGAGATTTACTGTGGCTGATGATCTCAATGAAAGCTCGAAGATCATCAAAGATGTGGATCAGTTAAAGGCCTCCACTAAAAGTACAAATCAATGCGGACTTTGAAGAATCGCTACAAAAGCACAAAGATTGCGGAAATGAAGAATTCATGTCTACGAGCTCAAGAACAAAGTCAAAAATAGAATGCTAGGATTTGAAATGTAAAACATGGGGTGACCTCCCTTAGGGGGAGATTGTTAGGAATTAGAAAATTCCATAGTGAAGAGTCGGTCACCCCAAATGTTATCTAGCTTAAGTTAGCTCGTAGACTTGTCGTTATTTACGTTATTAAGTTGTTTTTTAGTTAGTTTGTAGCGTAGTTTAGTTTAGAGCAACACCGTGGAGGAAGGACGGGTCTTTACCCACTGTATCCCTGATCCACAGGCCGATAGGAGGTCGTGTATTTGTAAGTATAAATACCCCTTCCATCCATGGAAGGGGTGGTGCTTTTCAATCTAATATTCTACATTTTGTGAAGTAACTCTCTACCAAGAAAACACCCAACTCTCTAACTTTCTCTCTCTAATGGCAAACATGTATTTTGATCTCCCAAGACCACCCGAATCATCAAAAACATAAATATTGGATCCTAACATGTTGTGGCTAAGACTTGGTAAATCTAGCAAGCAGGGTTTGCTATCACTTAAAGGAGTTACGTTGTTGTGCTCAGTGTCTCATTGAAGATGAGGATTTTATCAAGAGATCGAGGTCTACTCATATATCATCAGGTATGAGTTCATAGTCACGTGGTTAGTATAAGACATAAGACGCGAGTTTGGGATGTTCTACTTCAGCATCAAATTGGTTATACTTAGTTTTCTTCATTAGTAATCATTACATGGAGCTTACAGATTTGAAGAATCATTTGATGTTCATGTACCACTCAAGGGGAAGTGTTTGATTTTTACTACTGTTGATCATTATTACTACTGCTAGTTGGAGTTTTTTACTGTTTTGGATTCAATTTTAGTAAGCATTTTGGTGTTCTTCATGGAGGGCAATTCGAAACATTGGATGACTTGGATTGGAAGTATGATATTGGTTCGTGGTGGTCAAGATCATTATTTGCATACGTTCCCTATTTGGATAATAACAAAAAGGGGAAGAGATGTTTGAGTGGCATGACATGGATTAAGGGGAAGACAAAGGAAGACATACTTGTTTCATTCATGGTGAGATCCCTGATCTCAATTTCTCTACTTCGTCAAGGGAAGTTCGTTCAAGAATGGTTTTGTCATTACCAACTAGGGGAAGATTGTTGGGAATTATACGTTTGAGTTGATAAGACAAAAAGAATGAAACAAGAGGGACTTAATATGACAAGAAAGAAACCTACAAAAAGATGGAAGGACTTGCTTGCAAAAGAAGTTTTATTTATTAGTCCTTTGTAGTATTTTGTAAACCCTAATCCTCTAGTATATAAAGAGGACATAGGTGTAGGTTTTATATATGTCTTCCAAGATGTAGTCGACTTAAAGGTGTGTGTGTCCTAGGCGTATAGTCTTGTAAACGCCTAGGTTATTAGTTTAGTTAGTAGTTTAGTTATCTAGACGTGTTCCTATAAACGTCTATAGTTAGTTAGTTAGTTTATGGTGATGAAAACCTTGTTCAATAACAAAGAATTAATTAGTTTATTCCGCTGTGCATGTTATTAGTCTTTGTTATTGATCCCTAGCTGAGCTTATAAACGATCTTCACACAGATTGGTCCTCATCCAGTTTGGTACGCTCCACCATGGGAGTGTCAACAGGGTCACAAGAATCAAATCCAAATTTCTTTAAAATTTCATTTGCATATTTAGATTGATTAATAAAAATGCCTCCGGGACTTTGTGAAATTTGTAATCCCAAGAAAAATGACATTTGTCCCATCATAGACATTTGAAATTTTGAGCCCATCTCCTTAGAAAAACGATCACATTCATTGGGGTCAGTCGAGGCAAAAATAATATCATCAACATAGATTTGAACGTGAATTAAGTGTTTTCCTGACTTTCTGGTGAACAATGTCGGATCAACTGCTCCTTTGCTGAATCCATTAGATAGAAGAAACTTTGATAGCGTATCGTACCATGCCCTTGGAGCTTGCTTCAAACCGTAAAGAGCATTCTTCAAGCGATAGACATGAGTAGGATGCTCTGGATTCACAAAACCTTCAGGTTGGCTGACTTATACGACTTCTTTAAGATCTCCGTTAAGAAAGGCCGTCTTTACATCCATCTGATAGACTACCATGTTCTTACTTGCAGCATTAGCCAGGAAGATTCTGATTGCCTCGATTCGTGAAACTGGAGCAAATGATTCTTCAAAGTCAATACCCTCCTCTTAACGGTATCCTTTTGCAACCAATCGAGCCTTGTTCTTTAACACATCACCATGCTCATCAAGTTTCACTTTGAAGATCCACTTGAGGGCTATAATCATAGCACAATCAGGAGTTGGTACTAATTCCCATACATCTAAACGATCAAACTCATGAATTTCTTCTTGCATAGCATTGAACCAGCTGTCCTCAGTCATTGCTGTTTTAACATCTTTTGGTTCGATTTTAGATAGTACGGAGTTGAAGAAACACCACAAGGCATCAGTAGCAAGTTGTTTACGAGTGGATACTGGACAAGAGGGGTTCCCAATGATATTGTCCAATGGATGGTCATGTGTCCATTTTCTAAGATGCTCATGAGGTTGTTGTTGAGGAACTGAAGTGGCAGAGTTTGGGTCTCCTGAAGATGATGGTTCTGGAGTTGGTTCGGGAGCAAATATGTTCACAAATGGAGCATCTTCGGGAGTAGCAAAGGGGTTATCTCCATCATTGGTGCCAGAAACAGTTCCATGATGTACACTCGATGATTGAGGGTTTGATGATGATGATGAGTGATCTGTAGTAGGCGCATCTTGACTCAATGACATAGAGACTGAAGGGTTATCTATATTGACTGGGCTAGGGACAACCTCTGTTGATGGATGATAACGCTACACGCGTCGTTCGGGGTCAAAGGAACTTCCTTTTCTTCGAGCAAGTTTTATAACACCCTAGGCAGTGAACCTAATCGTTTTAGTGTAGTATTAGGGTAAGCCACGGGTATTGATATCGTTCTTTAGGGGAATAGGAATGCTAGTGAGAAGTTACTACGCTAAGGTTGGGGTTGAGGAAGATTATTTTTATCTTTTTTATGTTTTTTTTTAGAAAATGGAAAGGTACGAATCTCGGGGTTTGGATTTGGGGGTTGGTATTTCTACCGATTACTCTACTTATCTAATTATCTAATCTAAGGTGTATGTAGTCTATGTCTAATTATTGTGTGCTCGTATGATAGTTTAAAGATGTGTTCACTTAGGTTTTATTACTCCTTAATTATCTCCTATTGATGGTTGAATTGTCACGTCCTTATTCTTAATCGCGTTGTGTGTCTAAAGTCGTAGGGTATGCGTTTATCCCTAACTCTTTGAACTTACCAAAGGGTCTCGTCTACAAAACCCTCTAGGGATTATAAAATCTAACTCTAAGGCCTTCTTTGGATGGTTTAGCCTACAACCGCTCTAAGTGCTATAGCCTAAGGTTTACAAAGATTAATCAAGCATTAATTACACAACGAATGACCTAGCGCTTTACTAGATCATTAATCAATTAAGATAAGAGACAACTAATCAATATTTAATAATTAAGTTTCATATTCCCTAAGCAAACACACAAGTAAATTAGCCGGACATGGAGAACATGCAAGCATACACACAAATAATTGAAGACATAATTGAATTAATGAAGTAAAACACTTATCTTGATGTAAGTTAGGGTTTGGAACCCTAAAATACTGTACAAGACAGCCTTGGTTCGGTTTAGGTTTTTACTCCAAAAGACTACACATTAATACTGAAAAAATTCGAATTCTATATATAAGATTACATATGCGACGGCGTCACCTTATGATTTGTGACGCCGTCGGGTCGCCGTCATTAGGGTTTCGTCTTGGCCACATTAGTCTTGCGACGGCGTCACCTTGTGCTTGTGACGCCGTCCTCTTCAGCTTATGACGCCGTCTGAATCAAATCTAGGCCGTCTGAGTTGCGACGGCCTACTCTTTTAAAGCCTGACACCGTCACTTGAAAATAAGAAATTTGGCTTATGTGTCGTCACAAAATGCTCCGACGGTGTCGGAGTTAAGCAGTGACGCCGTCACCTTGTATTTCAGCAGCTTGAGTGTCTCAATTCTTGACTTTGGCCATTTTCTTCGTATATCTGCGCCTTTTCGTCCAAATAAGTGCCATTACAGCAATTTGCCTTCGAGAGACCTAAAAAGTGAAAATGAACGATATTAAGTAATAACGGATACAAAAGTGATCAAATAAGGGCTTAAACGACCCCTAAAAAAGGTACATTTTAAAACCTTATCAAATATCCCTACACTTTGTATTTTCTTGTCCTCAATCAAATGTGCTTTAGCCAATTAATTTATAAGTTAGGGGTCATGAAGCATTGGTTTAAAACCGTCCACAACACATATAAGCCCCGCAAAAGTCATAACAAGCACGGAAATTACATACTAGCACCTCACATGGGGTGTTTGGATACTCACATCTCTCTCGGGTGTATATGAAATATAACAAGTTGAAAATGGAAGATAAACACTCATTAACCGGTCCTAGTACATAGATTACCATAGGCTTGAGAATAGATCAAACCTCCATCACTTTGGCTTAAGCACCTAGGAAAGACTATCAAAGAGGTCTTTAAAGGGTTGTAATGTTAGGCTTACGGTAGGGAAACAAAGGGTTTGGTGGGATAAGCTATTTAGTGGTGGCAAGTCAAAAATCTCTTATGTTACAAGCATACGAAGAATGGCGTTGCTAAGCCAAGACTCGACACTCTAAACTCTAGATAACTGAAACAAACAAATATAAATTTAAAGGATAGATGTAGGATGGTAGCCCGTATTTTTTTTTGAACACTCTATTTTTTTTTTCTTTTCTCTTTTTCTATTTTTTTTCGATTTTTTTCGATTTTTTTTTTCATACACTTTTACTCTACCATCCTCTACGGTAACATCAAAAAGATAGAGATTTATAGGCACATCCCTACACTTGAGTTTTTATTACTCT
This sequence comes from Chrysanthemum seticuspe, assembly GCA_019973895.1. Lineage (NCBI taxonomy): Eukaryota > Viridiplantae > Streptophyta > Magnoliopsida > Asterales > Asteraceae > Chrysanthemum > Chrysanthemum seticuspe. Next base: position 257,879,937 of record BPTQ01000008.1, on the reverse strand, counting down.
AACACTAATTTGACCCGAATTGAAAAGATCAAAACACTTGGGGTACGTTATTACGCAAATAAGGGAATTTAACGTTCCCTTCCAGTCATTTCATAAACTTTAACTTTTTCCCATGAGTCCCAATTGTCCCAAAACTGTGTACAAAAGATATGACTCGACTTAGCAACTTATGCAAGCAACTAGATAATTGAACTAAGGGTTTAGGATGATAACAATAATGCACTGAAAGTGAGTGCATACAAGGTAGGCTAAGGCGATTTGGGTGTATATTTGGGGGTGGGGTGTAAACAATGCTCTTCATTGATATTCCGGAAAAACCGAAACATCACGAGAACTGCGAAAAAGATAGGCTCTGAGGGGTTAACTAGGGGTATCGTGTACTAAAAATGAGTACATCGCAAAGGTGTGGGAGAATTACTCAACCGATGTGGAAGAAGTAATTATATTACGGGTATCAAACAAGGGTTATCCTAATGCCTCTTATCATTTAGTTATTCCTAACTACACAAGTGTAGTCTTACTAGCGATCTCGGGATGCATCACAAAACAAGTTCTAGAATCTAATATACTACCGGTTCACACTCTAAGCATTAAAGATGAATGCTTTAATTCCTACTAATCTAAGGGCGATCCTCACATTTTGGGTGGAATTTAGGTGGTAAAGGGTTTTTGTGCTAGTCATGCAATTTCCTATCCGTGAGACGCTTTTGTTAAGACTAATGGCCCACTCCTATATGTCATGAAAATTTTTAAATTTGGTGCCAAAATTACCCTAACCGACATTTTCTCATGGTTTATTACACAAATTCAATTGGACAAAGCAAATAATCAAGGATAAGCATAGTTTCAAAGTTCCCGTTTTATTTTCCCTCCCTACACTTAAACTGAACATTGTCCCCAATGTTCCCCGAAAGTATCAAAGTTATGATAATGGAAGGTAATTAAAAACGAAAGAAACTAATACTCCCCTGATAAGCTCGGTAGGATCCGTGTGTGAAGTAGTGGTTAAATCCTTTCCAAGAAAAATGTATGCGTGAAAAGCTCCTTCCAATCTTTTGTTTCTTCTTCTTGATAAATAAAACCTGCACATTCGAAGAAAACAAACGAAACCTTCGCGTAAAATCGGCGGTAATAATATATATAAGACTCTACTAAACTAGGATATAATGCTTGTGGAATGGATGTTTACAGAATTTCTAGAAAATTAAGACCTGGAAAATTCCAAAAATTTATAAGTAGCTCAGAAAACGAGAAAAAAGTAATCTGTTGTTTTTACTCCTTCCTGACGCCGTCAGGTTGCGATCCTGACGCCGTCAGGTTATCCTGACAAAAACTGGTCTGCGATTTTCTGGAAAAAATTCTGGAAAATTTACATCTTTTGAATCTGGAAAAATTTCTGCAAAACATCCATTATGACTCGATACAAGCATTTGACTCGAACAAACACACATATATATCTTTTAATTAATTGCTATTCTCATGTTTACGTTTCTTTTGAAAACATGTGTAATCCTCCTTACACTTATCCTTTATGTAAAATACCTTTATATGCAATTAAGACGAGGTTAAAAACAAAATAAAGCATTTTTACAAATTTAAACATGAGAATAAACGATCAATAAAAGATATATGACACTAACAAGCAAACAATTAAGCATGAGTTGTCTCCCACGAAGCGCTTTTCTTTATTTAAGAGTCTTGTAGCTAGACTCGTAGTCGTGCCCTTACGTGACTTCATTACCGCCATCTTCTTCCTTATGACGGTCTCTATTGGGGGATTCCATGTTGTAGAAGTGCCCTATGATGCACCTCTCTAAGAGTTCGTCCTCTCCGCACTCGGTCCTATATTTCGGTCCTAAGTTCAAGCAATCCTTATAGAATCCGAAAATCTTAGCCATAACATAATGTACTCCTTTTTCTTTATCCTACTCATTCCTATAATAGACCGATAGTTTAAGTTCCTTTTCATCATTAGAGAGTGATGAAAACTTCTCAATCTTAAAAGGCATTTGGTAAGCTATGTCATCGGTCTCATCTTTGAATCGCACTATTCCTAACGAGGGATCATAAGTCATCCCGGTGCTTTCTATGAAAGGTTTTCCTAGAATAACATGGGACAAGCTAGGATCTATGGCCGTACTAATATCATTCACAATTATGAAGTCCGTAGGAAACGTGAAACTACCTACATAAACAGGCAATCCCTTAACTCTACCAAGAAAATTGCACCTAACCCTAGGATTATCGGGGTCTTGCCTAGTTGGGATAGGCTTCTTCATTACCCAATTATAGTAGGTGCTAGTCATCATGTTTATTGGTGATTTGTGGTCAATGTAGGCCTTTGCCATGAAAAGGTGTCCTATGCAACATGGTATGTTAAGATTCCAAGGGTTCCCAAACTTGATTCTAGGGCTTTTCCTAACATACATGTGACGGAGGTCACGCACTAAGTGATGGTGGCGAGATAGCTCTTCTTCCATAGGAAACTTATTGAAATAGTCATTGTCTACTTCATCTACTTCCTCGGTTGTTTCATTATCCTCAAGTATATGGCCCTCGTCGTCATTTGTTCCATTGGGTTTTTCTACGGTGATGGTATTGACGAATTGGACGTGTTTAGTTAACTTACTTGGGTCCTTAATCTCTACACCGGAAGGCTCGGGAGTTGAGATAGCATTAACCTTCCTATCACTATTGGTCATGGCTTTCAAGAGGTTATCTATCTTTCTATCCATCTCGGCTTGTTGTTGGTTAAAACGGTCCGAGAGCTTAGCTATTTGAGCTTCTTGGGATGCGATTAGGTGTTGCAACATCCCCTCAATGTTTTGTTGGTTAGGACCATGAGATGGGGGCCATGAAAAATCATTGGAAGTGAATTCTTTGGTTTGTCCCCAATAGAAGTCGGGCTTGCCCTTCCATGCTTCTCGGGTTTCATTGAAATTCCTAGGTCCGGGTATTGTAGGGAATCTTCCTCCCGTTCCATTAATACGCGAGGATGCGTAGTCAACGGAGGCATGTTCGGGGGATCGGGTGCAAGTGCGCGTGTTATGAGGATCACTACACAGCTCACACGAGGAAGAAACTTTGTTCATATGGCGTGAAGACTTGGGATTTTCGTAGGAACTCATTAGGAATTTAACTTGATCTTCAAGTTCGATCATCCTACGGTCGGAAGGTTGTGAGTCAATGGGAGGCAAGGAGATTACCTTAACGGTTTTGGGCAACTCATGGGGGTCATTCCAACTTTCGTTGTCATAGAGAGCAAGGTCCTCTATTATACCCCATGATTCTTCCGCGGTGAGATCACTAAGTTTTCCACCGGCCGCTTGGTCAATGGATCGCTTTGTGGGGAAGTTGACATGATCATAAAAGATTTGGACTTGGAGCCAAAGATCAATGCCATGATGAGGGACTTTATGAAGTAAGTCCTTGAATCGAGTCCATGCTTCGTAAAGAGATTCACCTTGACGTTGTTGGAACATTAAGATGTCATTCCTAAGCTTAGTGGTTCTCCCCGATGGAAAAAATTGAGCAAGGAAACGAGAGGTAAGATCATCCCAACTTGAGATGGAGCCGGCGGGAAGTCGCTCAAGCCAATTACTAGCTTGGTCTCGTAGAGAGAATTGGAAGAGACGCAGGCGCGTGGTCTCCCGAGTAGTAGCATCAAGGTCGATGGAATCGACAATTTTAAGGAAATCCCTTAGATGCTGATTAGGATCTTCGGAACGAAGTCCATGGAATGCACATCCGTTTTGCACCAACCGGATGGTGTCGGATCGCAGGACCGTAGTTTGGGCTTGGTCGGGAAGCTCAATGGTGTTCCTATAGCCTAGGTGGCTTGGTCTCGAGTATTCACCAAGAGTACGGGCTCTTGGCGGGACAATGATTTGAGGGGGGTTATCACCTTCCATGATAAAAAGTGATGGAATTACGAACAAAGGTCACGAAGAAGGGGGATAGACTACGAGAAAGCTAAAAATTGAGAAAAATTTACTTGATAGGAATCAAGCAAAGAAACCTAAACGAGGTGGACTACTAACTAGCTATTCTATTCCCTGGCAGCGGCGCCAAAAACTTGATAACGCTACACGCGTCGTTCGGGGTCAAAGGAACTTCCTTTTCTTCGAGCAAGTTTTATAACACCCTAGGCAGTGAACCTAATCGTTGTAGTGTAGTATTAGGGTAAGCCACGGGTATTGATATCGTTCTCTAGGGGAATAGGAATGCTAGTGAGAAGTTACTACGCTAAGGTTGGGGTTGAGAAAGATTATTTTTTATCTTTTTTATGTTTTTTTAGAAAATGGAAAGGTACGAATCTCGGGATTTGGATTTGGGGGTTGGTATTTCTACCGATTACTCTACTTATCTAATTATCTAATCTAAGGTGTATGTAGTCTATGTCTAATTATTGTGTGCTCGTATGATAGTTTAAAGATGTGTTCACTTAGGTTTTATTACTCCTTAATTATCTCCTATTGATGGTTGAATTGTCACGTCCTTATTCTTAATCGCGTTGTGTGTCTAAAGTCGTAGGGTATGCGTTTATCCCTAACTCTTTGAACTTACCAAAGGGTCTCGTCTACAAAACCCTCTAGGGATTATAAACTCTAACTCTAAGGCCTTCTTTGGATGGTTTAGCCTACAACCGCTCTAAGTGCTATAGCCTAAGGTTTACAAAGATTAATCAAGCATTAATTACACAACGAATGGCCTAGTGCATTAATAGATCATTAATCAATTAAGATAAGAGACAACCAATCAATATTTAATAATTAAGTTTCATATTCCCTAAGCAAACACACAAGTAAATTAGCCGGACATGGAGAACATGCAAGCATACATACAAATAATTGAAGACATAATTGAATTAATGAAGTAAAACACTTATCTTGATGTAAGTTAGGGTTTGGAACCCTAAAATGCTGTACAAGACAGCCTTGGTTCGGTTTAGGTTTTTACTCCAAAAGACTACACATTAATACTGAAAAATTCGGATTCTATATATAAGATTACATATGCGACGGCGTCACCTTATGATTTGTGACGTCGTCGGGTCGCCGTCATTAGGGTTTTGTCTTGGCCACGTTAGTCTTGCGACGGCGTCACCTTGTGCTTGTGATGCCGTCCTCTTCAGCTTATGACGCCGTCTGAATCAAATCTAGGCCTTATGAGTTGCGACGGCCTACTCTTTTAAAGCCTGACACCATCACTTGAAAATAAGAAATTTGGCTTCTGTGTCATCACAAAATGCTCCGACGGCGTCGCAGTTAAGCAGTGACGCCGTCACCTTGTATTTCAGCAGCTTGAGTGTCTCAATTCTTGACTTTGGCCATTTTCTTCGTATATCTGCGCCTTTTCGTCCAAATAAGTGCCATTACAGCAATTTGCCTTTGAGAGACCTAAAAAGTGAAAAGGAACGATATTAAGTAATAACGGATACAAAAGTGATCAAATAAGGGCTTAAACGACCCCTCAAAAAGGTACATTTTAAAACCTTATCAATGGATTAGACTGATCATTAGCAATTGGCTCATAGTGTTCATCAAACATTGGATCAAACAATTTCTTCAAATCATCTTCAGAAGGGGGTACATATGGAACTGCTGGTGAGGTATTTTGTACTAGAGAAGAAATAATAGGACTATTTATCAAATGTTGAGATACGGGTCCACAACTTGATTGTCCTGGAGCCATTTGCCCAGACAGCTCATCGAACGTGACGTGAATAGTTTCCATGATATCTCGGGTTCTTTTGCTGTAGATTCGGTAACCTTTCCTGTTTGATGCATAGACTACAAAAACTCCAATGTCCGCCTTAGCTCTTAATTTACCTAAATCTTGACCCTCATTCGTTGGATAGCACAAAGCACCGAACACACGAAGGAAAGAGAGATCAGGTTTTCGATTGTGGACAAGTTCGTATGGAGTTTTTCCATGAGTGGTGTGGATGAGAGAACGATTTTGGGTGTAGCAAGCAGTAGCAATGGCTTCAGCCCAGAGAAACATTGGAACCTTTGAGTAAATTAGCATAGTTTTAGCGGCTTCCACAAGAGTTCAATTTCGTCTTTCAACTACACCGTTCTGTTGAGGAGTTCGTGGAACACTTCTTTGATGACTGATTCCAATGCTTTCATAAAACTGACTCAGTTCTTTATTAACAAACTCAGTCCCATTGTCCGTTCGGATGATTCTAACAGTCTTGTTTAGTCGAACCTGCAGCTGTTTGATAAGTTTGATGATGACATCAGGAGTTTCATCCTTTGTTCTCAAAAACTTAACCCAAGTAAATCGAGAGTAGTCATCAACAACGACTAACACATATCTCTTGCCATTAATTGTTTGCACTCTCATGGGTCCACACAAATCCATATGAAGAGTGTGTTTCCATAACTGAGTTTGTAGGTTTGGGTTTGTAGGTATATTTCTTGCTTTTTCCCAATTGACATGCTGAACAAAGATGATCATTTTCATACTTTAATCTGGGTAATCCTCTTACGAGATCCTTTCTGGAAAGGTTATTAATGGTTCCGAAGTTCAAATGATTGAGACGACGATGCCATAACCATGACTTTATTTTCGAAGCTTTTGACAATAAGCAGATTGGAGAGGACTTCATCATGTCTTCAATAGAGATGGTGTACAAATTAGTTCCACATGACCCCATCAAGAGTTCCACACCATCTAAGTCTCTAACGAAGCAAGTATGTTTTCGAAAGGCCACTTCGAGATCAGAATCACAAAATTGACCGACAGAAAACAAATTATGACCAAGGCCTTCAACATAATATACCCTAGAAATTACACTATCACTAACGACGTAATCTCCATAACCCATGATTGCACCAAAATGGTCATTCCCGAATCTAACAGTCCCGATAAATTTACTCACAAAGTTCATGAACCGCGAGCGATCTCCTGTCATATGCTTGGAACAGCCTGAGTCCAAGTACCACAGAATGATTTGAACGACCTGCAGTTGAACATAGACAATAATGGATGACTGGACAATTGGGATCCCCATGCAAGAATGGGTTCCACTTGGTTAGTCACAGAGATTGGAACACCCACATCAGAAGTAGAAACAATGATATCATTAGTGGTAGATGTCGGGCTAGTAGTAGAAGTAGATCTGTTCAAAGTATGTTCACTTCTTAAAGGTATAGTTCTACCAGTAGGCATCCATTTCCTAATGTGCATTGATCTAGATAATTTAGGGCACAACTCATTAAGATTGAATTTACAGCCAGTAGGCATCCAATGATAACCTACATTACTAAATTTTCTTCGTGTTGGTTTCCAATGTTTTCTAGCCCTCTTCCTCCTTGGTTTTCTGATCACCTTATCCTGTTTTCTAGTGTTAACATTTTTAACAGGAGATTTGACAGCATTACTCAAATCATTCACAACACATTCATAAGCAATACCAGAAATCAAGCATTCATTACATGTTTTGCAAGTCGTAGTAGAATTTGAATTAATTACAGTATGCTTATAGCTAATACTAGAATCAACATGATTCATTTTATTTAACTCAAACTTATTGTTCCTAGGGTGATCTTCTACTTTCTTCTATTGATCACTCTTAGCTTGCGAGGTCCTATCTTGCTTTGTATTGGCTAGAGGCTTTGACCCGCTTGCCTTAGTGTCACTGCTTACTCCTGTAGAGGGAACGATGGGAACATTAGTTGGCTTTACTACTTTTTGCATTCCTGGTATAGAAGTGCTGGGATCTGAAGTACTAGGAGGCACATCAAAGGTCACTTTCTTGAATTTTATCATGGAGCAAGGCCTATCAAGGGTCACATGCTTGACTTTTGGCATAGAGCAAGGCATAACAACACTATTTTTCTTAGTACCAGATTTAGGACATATTGTAATTAGGCATTCTAAAAGTTCTTGAGATCGTTCGGCATATAAGCATGTATGCCCAATTGCATTATCAAGTGGTTTCTCTAACTTATCCTCTTCTACAATCTCACGGAGACATTCTAGACTATCCTTAAGGTACGAAAAATATGTTTGCATTGCAAGTTCGTTATTCCTAAGATGAGGAGGAACATATTTCACAGACATAGCATATTTATTACAAGCATGCACCTTTGATGCACCATTCACACCAATAGTCATTGGCATTTTCCCCTTTACCTGACTCTTTAGATTCTCAATTTCCTTTTGCAAAGAAGTTATTTTTTCATTATTTTTGTCACGAGTGACCTTTATTGATTCAAATAACTCATTGAAATGTTGTTTAACCTTTTCATTTTCAGTTTGAAAAGCTTCATTTTCCAGTTGTAGTGCTTTAATGATGTTTTGAAGATGAAAGTTCTTAGAATTTTGAGAATCTAAAGGAGGAGGCACTTGGGAGCCAGGCATATCATTCTTTTCACCCTTGAGTTGTGAAATTTGGGTTTTCAATATTTTGATCGTGTTACAATGAGCTCGAATTAGTTCATCACGTTTGCTAATTTCAAAAACTGCATCAAACTCAGGAGCATCAGAGAATGTCTTGATATTTGAGGTTTTAACATTTTCTTTGAGATGTTGATATTTTAATTGCAAATCAAGATGTTCAACTTCTAATTTAGAAAAATGTTTGACCAGGTTATCATGATCATCCTGTTCTATTTTCTCATACAGTTTTGAATTTGTTGTTTCAAGCTCAATGACACGATCATGGGAAACTTTCAAAGCAATAGATAATTCATGAAATTGAGATGCAGTAATAGAAGAATTTGTAGCAGTGTAGAACACATCTTGAGCAACACATTAAGAAATCAAGTTCTCATTTAAGATATGCAGATTCTTCCTTTCAATTTCATTATATTTGAGTTTCCGTTCAGAATTATTGACCTCAATTATCATTGCATCAAATTCCTTTTCCATTTCTTTAATCTCTGTGTCTATCCCCTTTTTAAGACTCTCAAATTGACCTTTTAATTGTTTAAAGAAGGGCATGACCTCAGTTAAATAACATTCTTTAGTTTGCTCAAAACCCCTTTCCCCTTTAGTTATCTCAGTGGGTGTGATTCTCTTCTTACATGTCTTCTCAAAATCAACGAATAGTTGATAAACAACATACAGGCTGATTAAGGTCTTGCTCTTAGTGGGAAGTGTTCTAGGCACTAAATGCATTGGTGTATTTGGAGGATACACAGTTACTGGAGACAATTTCCTACAGGGGGGATTTTTTTCAATAAGATTATCTGCTTTTTGCTTATCCATATCCTTTTTCCAGAAAACTTGTTCAGGCGTTAATAGGGTTTGAGGCTTAAACTTGTTCAAGGAGATCCAATTTTCCTTAGTGTAATCATGAGATTTAAAATTGATGTTCTATTTAATGCACCAGGGATCTTTAAGCTTATCATTCAGTTTTTCCTTAGTGGCATCTTCTAATTTTCTATCTTCCTCAGTGCACTCAATGCATGAAGGTTTTTGTCTAGGCTTGAGGATCTCATCACCATCATAGACAACCTTATGAGCAGCTTTTGCTATTTTACCATACTCAGGATTGGGTTCCTCTACAATGGGGATACTATGCTTATCGCTTAAGACTCTATGCTTAGTGACCATGTGAGTAGTCTGAAGGGTGTTTCCTTGTACGTACAACTTGTTTTCAAGTTTGTTTTTCAAAGTTTTTAGGTTGGAAAATTCAGTTAAAAGTTTTGATTCCTTAGCATTGAATTCCTGCATAAGCACTTTCACATTTTCTTGAAGTTCCTGTTTTTGCTTAGCAATTTTATTAAGCTTTTCTTGTAAGGAATTTAACTCTTGTTTTAAAACTTCTTCCCTAAAATTGCTTTTTCTGATAAGTGTACGCATTTGGATATCCATCTCTTGCTCACGAGTGGTCAGTTCAAACTTAGCACGCTGTTCATATATGGCAACTTGTTCCTTATAGGCATTAAGTTCTAAGACAATGGAATCATCAGGGGCACATGCAGTGAATTCATCAACAATATAGTCATTATTGGCTGCAGAAGATGCATTACTAGGTACAATTTCACTTTCATTTTGTTTCACATATTGATCATATGGGACAACATTGATATTACCCATATTTTCAATATCTGATTCAATAATTTCAGCTGATTGTACTTGGTCGTGTATCTTTTGCACATCAATATCATCGTATAGTTTTAATACCTCTGAGATAATAGATTCCTTGGAGGGACTGGCTTGTTGTGGTGATGGGACCTTTGGAGAGACCATTGGTGAAATGCTAGCCATGAAGATGCTCTGGGCAGTAGGTTCATCATCGACATCAGAGTCAAATGCATCACAATCAGCTACTTGAAACGCATTAGGATTGTTTTGACCCATACCCTGCACTGGTTGTTCATCCACATCAGCATCAAAAGTTTTGGCATTCCCCTCAGCCAAGAATAGCAAATCTTCTTCATTCAATATGGCTCCATTATCTTGTGCCTGCACAAGCAACATCTTATCCCTGAAGTATTCTGTGTTCTGTGGACGTTTGGGAGAGATGCATTTTCTTGTAATGTGTCCTTCTCCACCACAATTATAACATTTGATTGGTTTCCTTTGTCCTTGAATCATATTCCTTCCACGATTCTGATTGCCCACATATCCTCCACCTACTCCAGTATTACCATAACCTGCTCCAGCCATTCCTTGTTCATTCTGTCTTCCTTGCACATTCTGCACCACTATCTTTCCATCTCTAACAGTAGCATGATTGTGAAGATTGGATGCTGTTCTGAGATTATTGTTGGTGTGTGGAGTGAGGTTTAGGTTTTGCTTAACCATAAGAGCCAGTTGATTGATGAAATATTCCATGGTTGCTTCAGCATCAGGTTGCTTAAACCTTGGATCAGGAATGAGTTTGTGGTTACCATTTCCAGTAGGTATGACTTGCGATGCTTTGGTGGTTATTCCTACATTAGTGCAAAATGCAGTTGAATCATTTGATGAGCTTGCATCACCAGAATTGGACTTGAACTTTTCCAGGATCATTCGATCAAACATAGCATGTCTCTCATTCTGAAGCAAGTATGCATACAATTGCTCATAGTTAGTGTGCCTTAAACCTTTTGTCAGCTTGACAGAAGTGACAAATTTGTGCCATTCGGGATTCATGTTGTTCACAAACTTTGAATTGAGCTGAATATTTGGCATAGTCATCTTGATATTCCTCATGTCATTCACAAGCTTGTGGAACCTCACGTAGTATTCTGTGACAGTTTCTCCTGGGTTCATTTTAAAGTGCTCAAAATCATCATACAGTTGAGATTCTCTGTCTTCTTTAGTTAATTCAGAACCTGAGAGAAGCATCTTGACATTTTCCCAAACTGCTTTGGCTTCAGTGTTGTGATTGATTAACTTGTAGATGTCCTTTGGTAGATCTTGAAGAACAATGTTTGAGGCCCTAATATCTGCATCGTATCTCTTTTTCTCCTTATCAGTTAGTTCATCATATGTCTTTGGTCTATCCAATCCTAATGTCACTGAGCCATCAGCAGCAGTTTCAAGTATGTCTCTGGTAGTCTCAATTTGGTATGGTCCTTCATCAATAGATTTGAGAATGTTAACCCCATTTTCCTTTCCCAAGCAGTACAATCTGATTCATTGAGCCCATGAGTCATAATCAATCCTATCTAACATGGGTGGACGAGTATCTGATCCTGCTGCTTGAACGTCCTCAACAACAGAAGAGATGATAGTAGGAGCGTTGGTAGACATGATTACAGAATTCACGGGATTTTATAACTCTATGATTAAACCGGGAAATAGATTCTTTCACGGGATTTTACTAAATCAAGAGAAAACCGTAAAATGTAACAATCAGTAACAATACTACACCAAGTCGCTTCAAACCTTTAAGACAAATCGCTTTAACCCAAGTCGCTAGGTATACAAGTCGCTTCAATGGACAAGTCGCTAGGCACACAAGTTGCTAGAGTCACAACTCGCTAGAAGAACAAGTCGCTAGAGACTCAAGTCGCTATGAAGACAAATCGCTAGTTACAAGTCGCTAGATGCACAAGTCGCTAGAGACAACTCACTATGAAGACAAATCGCTAGTGACAAGTCGCTAGACACAGAAGTTGCAAGAGTAACAAGTCGCTATATGGACAAGTCGCTAGGGACAAAACGCTAGACAAAACAGTACTACCACTACTTTGTACTATTTGTCGCTTTGTCTCAAAAGACAAATCGCTAGAGCACAAGTCGCTTCCCTCAACAAAGACAAGTCGCTGAAGAACGTAGAGACAAGTCGCTATGAAGAAATCTATGCACAAATCGCTTCCCACAACAAAGACAAGTCGCTGAAAACGTAGAGACAAGTCGCTACGAAGAACTCAAGTCCGAGACACAAGTCGCTAGATAGAAATATTCAAAAGCAACACTTTTCAATCCAAAAACTACCCAACCACACTGATTCAAGCCTTCCAAATCAAGACCTAAGCACTTATGATGATTCTAAACACAAAAGTACAATCAAAATTCAAACTTTAACACTAGAAATGGTCCAAATGATGCAAATACCACTAAACTTTTTCAACCCCAAAAACCATATAAAACCACTAGAAATCCAAGAACATGTAAGAGAGATGATCAAACCATGGCTCTTGATACCATTTGTAACATATTGGATTTCACAAACACATCAAACCATGACTTATAAGTGGCGTATGACTTAAGGTTTTAGAGAGAGAAAGTTTTGAGGTTTAGGGAACTTAGAGAGAGAAAGAAAAATCTTATTATGAGCTCCAACCCTCTACCTTGGGAGGTAGAGGGTATTTATAGTACCTTACATAAAACACCACTTACGGGCTGTAGATCAGGCATACAGTGGGTAAAGACCCGTCCGTCCTCCACGGTGTTGCTTAACTAAATACTAACTAACTTTAAATAACTACGACTACGAGCTTTCTAACGATTACATATACTTGAGGTGACCGACACTTTAACGACTGGATTTTCTAAATCCTAACAGTTACCGTAGTGAAGCTAAACAAAGGATTGAGAAATACTAACTATGAGCAGTTGTACGCTTACTTACTGCAACATGAGAAACATGCCACACATTACCGTATGATCATGGAAAAACTCAATCCAACTACAACACCAAGCATAACAAATGATTCAGTTTCATTTGTTTCTAATGTTCAGCTAAACACTCGAACATCACCTGCTCAAGGTTACCAGTACTCCTCATCTTCCCAGGATTAGAATCAGGTTATTAAACCAGACTCAAGATATACCCCAACAGACATGTTGATTGAAAACCTCTCAAACCAAGTTGCTATATTGGTTCAACAAATCAGAACCTCACTTCCCCAAACCAACAACCAACTTAGAACCTCATCTAATCCACACAATCAAGCTAAAGTGGAGGATGGAAGGGTTGTGGTTCAGAACATGCAAGGTCGAAAAAATGTGAACCAAAGGAATGTGGCACGGGGAAATGGTGCAGCTAGTTATGTGGGGGTACAGAACAAAGGAGTGATAGTGGTTCAAGGTCAAGGCAAACAGATTAAGTGTTACAACTGTGGTGGTTTGGGACATATTGCTAGGAACTACACTCAACCTAAGCGTCTACAAAATGCTAAGTACTTCAGGGATAAGATGCTGCTGATGCAGGCACAAGATAGTGGAGCAGTGTTAGACGAGGAGGAGTTGTTGTTTCTTGCTGAGGGGAATGCCACCACGTTTGATGCTGACGTGGATGCACAACCAGTGTATGATTTGGCACAGAATGATCACAACATCTTCTAGGTTGCTGACTGTGATGCCTTTGACTCTGATGTTGATGATGAACCAACGGCACAAACTATATTCATGGCTAATATTTCTCCCATGGTTTCATCACCTCAACTAGCTGGTCCCTCCAATGCTTCAGACATATCAGAGGTACTAAAGCTATATGATGTGGTTGATGAGCAAAATATTCTCAACAAAGTACAACTGATAGAATTCGTTGAGTCAGATATTGGAAATATGGGAAATAGCAATGTTATCCCATATGAGCAATATTTGAAGCACGATGAAAGCCTTGTTGTACCAAGTGGTGCATCTGCTACCATTAATGATGAATATGTGTTTAATGAGTACACTAAATATATGCATGATGACTCCCTGACCACTAAGCTAAATATATATAAGGATCAAGTTGCCATCTATGAACAGCGTGCTAAATTTGAGCTAACTACACGTGAGCAGGAAATGGATAGTCAAATGCGTACATTGGTCACTAAATATAATTTAAGGGAAGAAACGTTAAAACAAACTGTTAAGTAAAAACAAGAAATACATGAAAATGTAAAAACGCTTAAACATGAATTCAAAGATAAGAAAACTAAACTCCTAAATGATTTTCCCAACCTTAAAACTTTAAAGAATAAACTTGAAAACAAATTGTATGTACAAGGCAACACCATTAAAACTGCTCACATGATTACGAATCACAGAGTATTAAGTAATAAACACACTGAACAACTTGTAAAAGACCCAAATCCTGTGTATCTTAAGAAAGTCAAAAGGACTCAAGAAGTGATTTATGATGGCAGTGAGATTCTTAAGCCCAAACAAAAGCCAACTTGTGCACAAATAACATAAGAGGACATAGAGTTAGAGAATGTCTCTAGAGAGAAGATGGATAAGAAAATGAATGACCCTGATATTGTGAATAGAGGACTCAATTTCAAAACTCCCAACTATGCTAAGGAAAACTGCTTAGCCACGTTCAAACCTCAAACTAAATAAGCCCCGAACAAATTTTTTGGAAGTTAGACATGGATAAGAGAAAGGCCGAAGAACTTGTTGAAAATAATCCTCCCCTTAGAAATTTACCTGAGGCTGCGGTGTATCCTCCTAATACACCGATGCATTTAGTGCCTAGAACTCTTCCTACACAGTGCAAAACCTTAATTAGCATATACATAATTTACCAACTATTTGCTGATTTTGATAAAACATGTAAGAAGAGAATCACACCAATGGGTCTTACTTAAGGGGAAAGGGGTTTTGAGCAAACAAAAGAGTGTTATCATACTGAGGTTATTCCATTCTTTAAACAATGGAATAAACATTTCGAGGGTATTTAAAAGGCCTTAGATACTGAAGTTAAAGAAATGAAAAAGATGTTTAATGAAAAGGAAAACGAGGCAAGAGATAATGCAAATGAGCTTAAAAGCAATGAGATTGAGAGAAAGAATATTCAAATCCTCAATGAGAATTTGATTGCCCGATGCATTGCCCAGGATGTGTTTTATACTGTCACAAATTATGCCATAACTGCTTCTCAATTTCATGATTTGTCAATTGCATTTAAAGTTTCCCAAGATCGTGTCAATGAGCTTGAAGTCGAGAATTTTAAATTGCAAAAGAAAATTTAAAACGATGATCATGATAACATGGTCAAACATTTTTCTAAATTAGAGGTTAATTATCTTGATTTGCAATTAAAATATCAACATCTAGAAGAAAGAATAAAAACTTCAAATGCCAAGACATCTTTGGATGCTTCTGAATTCGATGCATATTTTGAAATAAGCACACGTGATGAACGAATTCAAACTCATTGCAACACGATTCAAAAATTGAAAGCTCAAATTTCCCAATTAAAGGGAAATAGAAGTGAAGTAGTTGGCTCCCAAATACCACCGCCTTTAGATTCTCAGAATTTCCAACTTCAAAACATCATTAATGAATTGCAAAAAGAAAATGATTGTTTTCAAGCTGAAAATGCTAAAGTTAAATTGCATTTCAAAGAGTTATATGAATCAATTAAGGTCACTCGTGACAAAAACAACCAAAAGATAACTTCTTTGCTTAAAGAAATGGAGAATCTGAAGACTCAAGTGAAAGGGAAAATGGCAATCACTAGTTGTGATAAGAATGTACCAAAGGTTTCTGCTTGCAAAAAGTATACAATTGATGTTAAGTATATCCCTCTCATCTTAGGAATAATTAGATTGTGTGTCAATCTTATCTCACTCGCCTTAAGGATAGCCTAGATATTGTTCGTGAGATCGTTGAAGATGCTAGAATAGAAAATCGTCTAGATAGTGATATTACCGATGCTTGCATTTACACCAAAAAATCTCAAGAAATGTTAGAATATGTGATAGGCACTTATCCTAAAAGTGATAATAAGCGAGATAGACTTGTTGCACCCTCTTCCATGCCTAAGAGCAAGCATGTTACCTTTGATGTACCCCTGAAAACCTCAAAACCCAGCACTTCTAGGCCAGAAATGCAAAAAGTAGTGAAACAAACTAATATTCCCGTCGTTACTTCTATAGGAGTAAGCAGTAACACTCAAGCTAGCGGGTCAAAGCCTAGAGGCAATACAAAGGAAGATAGGACCTCACAAGCTAAGAGTGATCAAGTGAAGAAAGTAGAAGTCCACCATAGGAATAATAAGTTTAAGTTGAACAATATGAATCGTGCTGATTCTAGTATTAGCTAAGCGTACTGTAATTAATTCAAATTCTACTAATGCTTGCAAAATATGTAATGAATGTTTAATTTCTGGTAATCATGATGAATGTGTTGTGTCTTATTTGAGGCCTTCGGTTAAATCCCCATTAGATAAAGTTTGGAAAGCAAAACACGTTAAGCAATCTTGGAAACCTACAGGGATAAAGTTCACTAATGTGGGTTATTAGTGGAAACCCACAGGACGAAATATCAAAATTGGTAAACAATGTCCCTCATTGCCTAGATTAGTGCCTGTTAAGAAATGGAAGCCCACTGGTAGAATTAATCCTTTAGGAACTCAGCACACTGTGACTAGATCCACTGCTTCTACTAGTGCTGCCTCCACTAATAATTTCATGGAATCTAGGAATTCTGTAGGTCTACAGATTATTCGTACTAACCAATCAGACCTCATATTCATGTGGGGATCCACTGTTTCCTGTTATCCATTCTCGTCTATTTTCAAATGCAGGTCGTACAAATCGTCCTTTGGTATTTGGATTCAGGCTGCTCAAAACATATGACTGGGGATCGCTCACGACTCAAGAACTTCGTGAATAAGTTTATCGGGACGGTTAGATTTGGGAATGATCATTTTGGTGAAATTATGGGTTATGGAGATTATGTTTTTGGTGACAGTGTTATCTCCCGGGTATACTATGTGGAAGGACTTGGCCACAATCTGTTTTCTGTTGGTCAATTTTGTGATTTAGATCTCGAAGTAGCATTCAGAAAACACACATGTTTCGTTAGAGAACTAGATGGTGTTGATCTTCTTAAGGGATCTCGTGGCACCAATTTGTACACCATATCTATCGAAGACATGATGAGGTCTTCTCCAATTTGCTTATTATCAAAAGCGTCAAAGAACAAATCATGGTTATGGCATCGTCGACTCAATCACTTGAACTTCGGTACCATAAATGATCTTACTAGAAAGGACCATGTAAGAGGTTTACCCCGGTTAAAATTCGAAAAAGATCATCTTTGTTCTGCTTGCCAACTGGGCAAAAGCAAAAGTATGCCCATAAACCCAAACCTACCAATACCATCATGGAAGTTCTTAATACCCTTCACATGGATCTATGTGGACCCATGAGAGTGCAAAGTATCAATGGGAAGAAGTATGTGTTAGTTGTAGTTGACGACTACTCTCGGTTCACTTGGGTAAAGTTTTTGAGAACCAAGGATGAAACTCCTGAAGTTATCATTAAGCTTATCAAACAACTGCAGGTTAGGCTTAACAAAACTGTCAGAATCATCCGTACAGATAATGGAAATGAGTTTGTGAACAAACAGCTCATTCAGTTTTGTGAAAGCATTGGGATTAGTCATCAGAAAAGTGTTCCACGGACTCCTCAGCAGAAAGGTGTTGTCGAAAGGTGTAATCGTACTCTTGTGGAAGCTGCTCGGACTATGCTAATTTTCTCAAAGGCTCCAATATTTCTCTGGGCGGGAAGCCATTGCCACTGCTTACACTCAAAACCGATCCCCAATACATACTCTTCATGGAAAAAATCCATATGAATTAGTGCACAACAAAAATGCGGATCTCTCATTTCTACGTGTATTTGGGGCTTTATGCTATTCAACCAATGATGGTCAAGATCTGAGAAAGTTAAAAGCTAATGCTGATATTGGATTTTTCGTTGGTTATGCACCAGATCGGAAGGGTTATCGAATCTACAACAAAAGAACCCGAGATATTATGGAAACTATTCACGTTACGTTTGATGAGCTGACTGAGCAAATGGCTTCAGGACACTCTAGTTCTGGACCCACACCTCAAATTTTGACACCTTGACCAATTAGTTCGGGTCTTGTACAGTATTCCACGGATGCACCTCCTTATGTACCTCTCTCAGAAGAAGATTTGAAGATTCTATTTGATCTATTTGATGAATACTTTGAGCCAACAACTGATGATACTCCTGCACCATCAGCTGCTACGGCTCCTGCTTTAAACAATCTGAATGGTCCATCGATTTCTATTTCCATAACTTAAGAAGCTCCATCTGCTGACCATTCACCATCATCATCGAATCCTCAATCGTCTTCAGTACATCAAGGAAATGTAGTAGATAATTCTTTTGGAGATAACCCCTTTGCTACTCCCGAAGATGCTCCATTCAAAAATATATTTGCCCCCGAACCCACTCCAGAGGCATCTTCATCAGGGGATCCTAACTCTGCCACATCAGTACCTTATCCTTAACCACATGAACATCTCAGAAAATGGACACATGATCACCCATTGGATAACATCATTGGGAATCCTTCTCGTTCGATATCTACAAGAAAGCAACTTGCCACTGATGCCTTATGGTGCTTCTTCAATTCTGTACTATCCAAGATTGAACCAAATGATGTCAAAACTGCAATGTCTGAGGACAGCTGGTTCAATGCTATGCAAGATGAAATTCTCGAGTTTGATCAACTTGATGTATGCGAATTAGTACCACCACCAGATTGTGTATTGATTATCGCTCTCAAGTGGATCTTCAAGGTGAAACTTGATGAGCACGGTGACGTTTTGAAGAATAAGGCGAGACTGGTTGCTAAAGGATATCGACAAGAGGAAGGTATTGACTTTGAGGAATCATTTGCTCCAGTTGCACGTATAGAGGCTATCAGAATCTTTCTTGCTAATGCTGCCAGCAAGAATATGATAGTCTACCAAATGGATGTAAAGACTTCGTTTCTTAATGGCGATCTCAAAGAAGTGGTCTATGTCAGTCAACCGGAAGGATTTGTGAATCCCGAGCATTATACCCATTTCTACCGCTTGAAAAAGGCTCTCTACGGCTTGAAGCAGGCTCCAAGCGCATGGTACGATACTTTGTCAAATTTTGTTTTGGTAAATGGATTCTACAAAGGTGTTGTTGATCCTACACTGTTCACTCAAAAATCAGGCAAACATTTAATTCATGTTCAAATATATGTTGATGATATTATCTTTGCCTCGACCGACCCTTTTGACACTCCCATGGTGGGGAGAACAAAACAGGACGAGGACCTTTCGGGGATCCCGATTGATCAAACTAAGTATCATAGTATGATTGGATCCTTGATGTATCTCACTGCCAGTAGACCAGATATTCTGTTCGCTGTATGCATGTGTGCTCGGTATCAGGTAAAGCCTACCAAGAAGCACCTTGAAGCGGTTAAACGGGTCTTTCGGTATCTCCAAGGAACCATTAACATGGGACTTTGGTATCCGAAAGAAACCGCCATGGCACTAACAGCCTATGCAGATGTTGACCATGCAGGGTGTCAAGATACACGTCGAAGTACGTCAGGAAGTGCTCAAATTTTTGGTGAAAAATTAGTGAGTTGGTTGTCAAAGAAGCAAATGAGTACTTCTATATCTTCTACAGAGGCTGAATACATTGCCATGTCATCATGTTGTGCTCAAATCTTATGGATGAGATCCCAACTATCTGACTATGGCTTTGTATTCAACAAAATTCCTCTGTACTATGACAACAAAAGTGCCATCGCTCTCTGCTGCAACAATGTCCAACACTCACGATCAAAGCACATTGACATCCGACATCACTTCATCAGGGAACAAGTTGAGAACGGTGTCGTTGAACTATATTTTGTAAGGACTGAGTATCAATTGGCAGACATCTTCACCAAAGCTCTTCCAAGAGATCGGTTTCAGTTTATCCTCCCGCGACTTGGCATGAAGAGTCTGCAGCAGGAAACACTCAAACGTCTTCAAGTAGAGAATGAGGAGTAAAGGAGTTGCTTCACTAATTCTTTGTATATATTTATCAAAAAGCAAAATAAAAAAAATATAAAACCAACAAAAACCCATAAAAAAATCATAAAAATTCAAAAAATATTGTTTTCTCAAGGCATGTCTTATGATATCGATAACATCTACAATCCTAGAAATGTCATTCAATAATGACACGGGGTTTAGATGAAGTTCAAGCAGAAGTTCAAATGTTTTCTCAAAACATGCCTAAATTATGGCTTACAGTTATTTCAGACTGTAACCCGCTCTTCAAAATTATGGCTTACAGTTATTTCAGACTGTAACCCGCTTTTCAAAGAAAGGAAAGTGCACCGATTTGTATAAATATCGAGCACTTATCCTAAAACAAAATGAGGAAAGCTCATCGCCAAAAAGACGGCTGTTCCTATACAAATGTTTTTCATTCTATGATTCTTCAGAAAAATATTTGTATATTACCTGGTGGAAAAATATTGTTTGAAAATAAATCGGACTCAAAATTTTGAAAATCAAATGGACTCCATTTTGTCAAATATTTGTCACTCAATCAATGACATTGGGTCATCGATTGAGGGGGAGAGTGATTTCAGATTTCATATTTTCAAACGATATATCATCAAATGAGTCCATTTGTACGTTATAAAGTGGTGAAGAAAGTTTTGGTGTTATGTGTCAGGGTATGATCTTTCGTTATACTCAAAGATCTTTCAAAATGAAAATTTTCTTTTACTTAAAGATCTCTCAAAATTATCATACCTGACACTAAAACTCTCCCTCATAAATTGAGGGGGAGCAGTGTATTGTTCCTTATTAGTAAATATTAAAAACCAGACCACATCTTTCCCCAATTTTTTTCCAAATTATTTAAATCAATTGGGATCACAAATCTCAAAAGGTTTGAAATTTTTGATCGGGGGAGACATTGTGATTTAAATATTAAATCTGAGAAGAAGGTGATTGTTTAAGACTCAAACAGGCACTCCTTCCTCCATGTGCTAAATGATTTCTAATACCGATGCACATGTTGAGGGGGAGCATTTCGAAAAGATAAAAAACAAATGAGGTACAAATGCTTTGATATTCTATCACAAGTACCTTGATTGATTTTTCAATGGCAATTGTGGAGGAACACCAAAGACCGACCTTGCATTTACTTTATTGGAGTTATAAGGATGATAAGGTTAGGTATTAGTTCCCACGATCCCGCCAGAGCCGGAAGGATCTACCCAGGGACAATCCACTAGTTAGTGTAGAAGTCCTTAGGTATGATTAAAAAAGGAGAAAAGTGAGAATAAGGGAAGAGTGCCGACTGAGATAGAGCTACGACTGGAACAAACCCAACAAGGTTCTAGTGATGAAGTCTCGGTAAGCGCTGAAGGGGCTGAAGAATGAAAAAGAAAATATAAAGATAAAGGGTGAAAAGAAATAGCTCTCTAATAATTCAACCTTAGGGCAGAAAATGGGTTCAATACATATGTTATTGGTGGTTACTGATGCAGGTTTTACTGACCAGGTTTTAATATTTATAAGTCTCGTTATACCTATGGTCTGTTGGAGTATGCTCGTGTCATAATAAATAATTATATGGCTAGTCATATGTGAGCCTATGGGGTCACACACATATACACTTAGACACCATTGTCATAATGTATTTATCGTATTTACATTATGTATAACCTTTGTTTCATAAGGGGGTTAAGTGGAGTATTTGGACTTTGAAGGACCTAATGTGTATCTTATGATTTGACATCAATTAGCATTAATACTAATTGATGAGAATTGATGATGATTGATTATAATTGATAAGTTACAATTTGGTCTTAAGTGCTCTTCTCTCCCCTCCTCTCTTGAAAAAAAAAACGTCCAAACACACACACATGAGAGGGTTTGTGTTTTTGGTTTTGATCTTCTTCCTTGCTCATTCTATTGTAGTCTCTTGCAAGGTGTTTGTGAAAAGGTTAGACTAGCATCAAAGTGGTGATTGCTTGACGTGTAGTGTGTTTCAATCATTGGGAAAGACCAACATCATTGGTCTTTTGGTTTCTTGATTCCATTCGTGGTGGTTGTTGGTGTCTCGTTACCGGAATCACGCTACAAAGGTATTATCCTTATGTTTGTTTTATTTGATTGATCATATGGCAATATGGATCCGTTGTTGGTGATGATTCCGCTGCGTTTATTTGATATATATATGTTTATTATTTTCATCATCACCTATAGTGGTATCACGAGCCATCATATGTGCCATATGATTATCGGGTATGCGAAAAAATGGTCAAAACGCGTGTTTTTAAGTGTTTTTTGTAACCACTTTCAAAACAGCCCCGAGGGCTCCATTTTTCATGGATTAAGAATGTTATAAGTAATATAAACATCTGTGATTTTTGGTCCTATGGCCATTGGTTTCGCATTTGTTAATTAAACAATGTGTTCGGTACGCTAAAAATGGCTTTAATCGCGTTGTTTTAATCGATTCTTGAAACGATTTGAAAACAGCCCCTAAGGCTTAATTTTCTGTGGTAAAATGATTTTTAGAAGGTCTTATTTCAGTAGGTTTGAGAACCTAAATCCATTTTACTCGCGTACCAATCGGGGTTTTAATTCTTGTTGATTATTTCTTCGATTCGTTGGCTAAATCTTTTATTTCATGCTATTTAAATTGTTCCCATGGCAAATACATGCATGTTTGCTCATGGGATTAGCCAACACCGTGTTATGT
Source organism: Chrysanthemum seticuspe (assembly GCA_019973895.1). Lineage (NCBI taxonomy): Eukaryota > Viridiplantae > Streptophyta > Magnoliopsida > Asterales > Asteraceae > Chrysanthemum > Chrysanthemum seticuspe. The sequence goes on along the minus strand of BPTQ01000008.1, from coordinate 257,857,027 downwards.
TCATAATTTTATGGTATTATTATGTGTATATGCAAAGCCGATGAAAACCTAGACCACTTGTGCTATGAATGATTGTGATTGTCGTTAATTTCTTGTTATTTGGGGTTTGCCATTGTTTCGGCTTATATGTATGAATTTTAATTTGGTTTTTGCCATTGTTTGGGCATTTTACAATAGATAGATAGTAGATTAGTTGTATTTTACATTCTATATATTGTAACCGATGCTTGGAATGGAATGGCGAAGCATAAAAGACATAAAGACGCAAAATGGCTGCTCGTACAAGCTGCAGTAAAACGGCGTTTCCCGATGATTGGTGGCGTATTTTTTAACCAAATTTTTGCTGCAGGTAGACAACTCATGGGCCCACAACTTTGTAGTTTGGTGCTAAGCTCGGGGATGACTCCTTCTAGGCCATTTGGGCCTCCGAATGCAGAAATTCTGGGCTGGCAGATTCACTTTTCATGTGCATTATGGGCTTCTACTTGTCCTTGATTGGTCTTGGAGCAAGTGGGAGTCCTCCGTGTGGTTGTGGTTTATGTCCCTAGATGACTCTTGGTTCTCGTGATGGCTCACGAAACCAAGCATAGGTTCTTTCATCGGTTGAGGCTTTGCATATTGTGGTTGTGTGTTGGTTGTTTGCATATTATGTATGTTGTGAATGTATATAACTTGCAAATCGTTTTCTAAAACTTTAAACGCAACACAAACCATTTTCAAACTAAATCTTATGATTTAGTTTAACTAAGTTTAAATATGGATTTAACTTAAAATCATTGTTTTAAAAATAACACTTAACTTGTTATGTATGTTATTCGATTTATGTATTGTCCAATCTCTATTATAATCCACATAGGTTGTATATTAGACTTGAAAATGGACAACTTGACACACATAAATTAAAACAATGTTTAGACTTAAGTTAAAAAGAGTCTTTAACTTGTGCTACGAAGAATGAATGCATGCTTTTTCGTACACCTTTTTTGATTCACATCAAAATATTTTACCCGTCACAAATTTAAGTCATGCCATCCAATCGCTTGAGAACACTTGCAATTAATTTTTGCCTATGCGTGGGACCTAGGTTGAATTGTAACCCAAGGTGATTATTGTCTATGCGTGGGACCTAGATATATTTCTGCACGTTCTCAAATTGGATGACTTAATCGAGTTAAGCGGTGAGACCTTGACCCGAGGCAAGGATGGGACTAAACATGCCTATTTGACACTAGCTGCTTATTCACTAGTGCCATGAGTCCCATAAGGATCTAAGAGTTGCACATGTAATGCAATTGGTGATCATCGCCTACCAATTGAATCTACTATTGCTAGCAGATCAACTGATGTGATAGTAGAAGCACAATGTGGATCTTAGCCTTTTTTCGTAAATTAATTGTTTTAAACATGGGGTAATTAATTTGTAAAAGGATGATTATCGAAAATACTAAAAATTGAACTTTGTAAATTCATATTTAATGATATAATGCATCACATCCGTAAACAAAAGTTTGTTCTTTTCTTGTTAAAAAGACAAACTAAGTACTTCTTTCTTGTAAGAAAGAGACTTGTTCCTATCTGTTTTCTTTAAGAGGAAATACAATAATAGGAATATTTGAATTGTCCTAATTCTAATCAAACTCAAAGCACACCTACTCTCAAAACGGTTAAGTATGGTTGCACATCTTATTCTTTCAAGTTTGTTTTATAACCCTAGTTTCGGTTTTGAAACATTGAAGTAAGATAAGATATTTGGATAACTAGAGAACATGTTTTCTATAGCTACCAAAATAATATGAGTTTAATAAATAGAAGATGGAAATATCAATAAACCGCAAAATGGTAAAGACAATTACTAGCATGATTACCTAGCAATTATCTTAACCCTATAAACCTAATAAGGTACTATACACCCTTGTGGTAAAATAGACCTTATGGAGGAATTGCATGACTATTTTCAAGTTAAAATATCAATGATGGCTAGCCCGTCATCTATATGTTAGAACTTGATGCACTTCATTAAATATCTAAGTACATGTTTACTAGTCCAAGTGACTCACATTAGCAATAATGTGTAGATATTCAAAGAAAGAAGGAAAGTATCCAATCGACACTCAGTCTCCACTGGTGACATGACATTTATAATGTTGTATAATCCAATGGGAGCTATGTGACTTTAATACTGGTGACGTAACACATGTAATGTTGTCTAATCCAGTGGGAGCCGTAATCTTTATTACCTTGCAGGTTGCCCATATTATTTCTTGATTGTCTTGAAATAATACATTACTTTCCACACGAGAAGCATCATAGTTTTTATAAGAACCATTGCATTAATTTTATTAGATAACTTGTCGCGTTCCTGATGTTGCTTCCTGAAATGTTATTAATAAATTATTATGCATAATTCATTATTAAAACAATAAAGTTCTACATATCTATATTTTGATTTTGTATGAAATCATATCTGTGACACTGTCATATTACGCATGATGTTGTGCCGTGCACAAGTGGGAGAAATCTTCATTGTGTGCAAGATACAACATATAACAATATGACTAATAGTTTTTCTTGACTGCAAGGTAAGAAAACTAATATTCTACTAGGACTTCTACACATAAAATGTAAGTTGCCCTAATTAGAACAAATGTCAAGATAATATGAAAAGCTACTTCAACATATTCACCGAATTGTTCAGTAAATATGATTATGTATTATTGTAAATTCATAATCTTGAAGTATGAAATTAACTTGAAATTACTATTGAGGCCAAGAGTCGGCATTCTAAATTGCTTTACTTGAATATGTTTAGGTCTCTTTTAAAGACTTAAACATCAAGTCTGTTAATTGTTGAAAGACTTATAACGTAAAGTAAGATGTTAACTTGTTATGTATTCTTGTCAAATACATGTACATGAAGTCATTAAATTATAAATGACGTATGACGTATAGTAATATATTAAATGTTTATGTTTTCTAGTCAAAACATGCACATGAAGTTATTGACTTGGTCAACGACTTGTAAATTAAGTATGCAATGGGCTGAAAACACTGTTGATGCCATCTGGTTTGACTTGGTTGGCAGATACGTAAGCCAAAGAGTATAAGTTCATCTATTGAGTTGTGGGATAGTCTCACAACATCAATTCTCATGGAATACCACATCATTATGGTATGTCCATCATGGAAAATCAAACTCTATTGATATTGTTTGATCTTTGATGACTTAAACTCTCTTAACCTCCAAAGTTATTAAGGTTGGAAAATTGAATGTGCCATGGGTACACTCAATATGGTTCCAATCTGGAAGGTATTTAAGACACCATTGTGTTATGGAATGGGATGAATTCCATTATGTCTTGATTGAAGTTCTTAATTTGTTAAATACCTTAGAGTAAGTAATTAACAAACCAGAGTCAAGAACTACTAATGTATTTTGGATGTCCCGATTGAAAACAATTTATTGTTTCTCAAGATGCTGTGTATCTAGAGATTAGTCTCTATGTACAAAGCAAGTGGGAGCACCTTTAGATCTTGAAGTTGTTCAAGAACTAATATACACAACCTTCTAGGTACACTTGCTGATGTCACACTAAGGTTGAACATGCATAAGTTAAACCATAGTATGATATCTCTCATTCATAGATCCGGAAGGAAACTTCTTGCACCTGAATGATATAGTCTTATATCAATGCTAAGGGATATAAGTTAGAGGGTCATTGTGAACCTGCTAACTAAGAGCTGCATTATCAGATTGTGAATCTGATGAATGGCTCAAAACTATGAATGATAAGATGCAGTCCGTGGAAGACAATCACTCATGAAGCTTGATTGATCTCTTACCAATCAGTTAGACTGTGAGGTTAAAAAAATGAGTTTCTCAATGAGAAGACTCAAAAGGACAAACTTGTACACACATTTTAATTCACGAGTAGTGAAAGGAGCTACTCATACTCAAGAAATTGACTATGATTAAATCTTCCTACCTGAAATTATTAAATGTATAAAGATTATGAATTGTCATACTTATCTTCATGTAAATGAAATGTGACAATAGGATTTCAAAACTCTTTTCTTATTGAATACATTTGCGAGGACGATGTGTATTAAAAAGGGTTTGTGAATATATATAATCTTTATTATGTCTACAAGATACAAGAATCCAAGTGTGGATTAGATCATGCATCTCCGAGCTAAGATCTTTAGTTTACCATAAAATCATTAATTTGATTTTGATTAAAATAAGATCAGTACGATGTACACTAAGAGCAAGTGGGAGCACAGTATTTATTTTCTTAAATCTCATATGTTGATAACGTATTAGAAACATTATTCCATCTAAGCTAGAATTTATTCCTTAGTTTGGAATGAAGTTTCTCTTGAGAGTTATAGAACTTAAAACATGCAACCTTGTTACATATGTTTGTTTGAATAAACATAAGCGGTTATTAAGTCTGACACAATATGAAACATTATTGAGAGGAGTCTCAATAATCAATCTTACCTGATAAGATTGAAAGCATGAATAGAAACCTTAAGTTTAACTAAAGGATTCATTATGTATATCATATTGTGCATTGGACTAATTATATCATTTGCATGAATGCAAGATGATTGATAACAACAAATATCTAAGTGAATGTCATTAGATAATTGTTAAACGAACATTCTAATGGACCTTCAAAGGACCAAATATATGTTCAACATTTACGGATATTTGAGGATCTCTGTTCTGTTTGCATACATTGATGCTTATTTAACTGAAATGATGCTCAAACCTAGTCATGGTAGCATATCATCATGAATGATGACATTAATAAGAATACTTTACAGTTTGAGAAACTGTTTAGATGAATGTCTATAGTAGGTGTTTTGCTAGTGTCAAACACCCTATGGAATGCATTGCTGCAATACTCGTATTGTACTTGAATGCACAATCATCATACCTTTCATGGATATTGAAACAAGTATTCTCAAGGTTTACTCAGATGACTACTTGTTGTCTTGAACAACATAATTTGATCATGATGGGAACACCGGTTTCTGATCTATATGTAGTCTTATGCATATCTGTTTATAGTATTTGGATAATGGAATGCTAAGCAGTTTATATTTTATAATGAATTGATTTAATGGTTATTATCGTTTTCATTTATATCAACTGTATTCTATATTTGCATGTTTAAATCCATGAATGATTTTCTTCATTCAAAACTTGTCCATTGTCGGTTGACGGTACGGGAGTACCATCAAATTAAGACAATTGTGAGTGTGTTGGTGACCATTTTGCCAAACTCACATGTTGTTCATGGTGATGATCATTGGACTGACCCAACCTACGAGTATTCACTGCATGGATCGGCGTCAAATAGTGAATCTCGAAAATGGTTATGTCTATTATCCTTAGACTTGAGATGCAAGCAGGTTTTGCATGTGTGGAGTTTCATTCCTTGATATGGTTAAACGCTGTCCTGAACAAGGTAGTTATAAAGGCCACTATCAGGAATGATTTGAAGCACATGAATGACACGTGCAGTCAAAATAGGATTTGTTCCTCCACATGATTTGGAGTTAGATACTATTGGGCCCCTCGATGATTTGAACAGATGTTTGTATGGCCGTACCCAAATGAGATTAAGATGAATCTTAATTCACTTGGTAATCTTGTTTAATATCTAGATCGAGAACATAATTGTTGAACCATTAGAATGACTTTTTGATCCATGTCTAAAGTTCAACCTGGTATCTGAAACAAAGGGATATATGACATATAAACCATTTAATGAAATGTTTAAGAAACTGACCTCACATATCACTAGGGGCATTGGCGTGTTGCTAGACGCTAACCATTGCTTGTATAATTACTTATCTATTATGACGTCGCAAGTGGGAGCTGTTGGAGTATGCTCGTGTCATAATAAATAATTATATGGCTAGTCATATGTGAGCCTATGGGGTCACACACATATACACTTAGACACCATTGTCATAATGTATTTATCGTATTTACATTATGTATAACCTTTGTTTCATAAGGGGGTTAAGTGGAGTATTTGGACTTTGAAGGACCTAATGTGTATCTTATGATTTGACATCAATTAGCATTAATACTAATTGATGAGAATTGATGATGATTGATTATAATTGATAAGTTACAATTTGGTCTTAAGTGCTCTTCTCTCCCCTCCTCTCTTGAAAAAAAAAACGTCCAAACACACACACATGAGAGGGTTTGTGTTTTTGGTTTTGATCTTCTTCCTTGCTCATTCTATTGTAGTCTCTTGCAAGGTGTTTGTGAAAAGGTTAGACTAGCATCAAAGTGGTGATTGCTTGACGTGTAGTGTGTTTCAATCATTGGGAAAGACCAACATCATTGGTCTTTTGGTTTCTTGATTCCATTCGTGGTGGTTGTTGGTGTCTCGTTACCGGAATCACGCTACAAAGGTATTATCCTTATGTTTGTTTTATTTGATTGATCATATGGCAATATGGATCCGTTGTTGGTGATGATTCCGCTGCGTTTATTTGATATATATATGTTTATTATTTTCATCATCACCTATATGGTCTACCCTAATGCACTAACGGGCAGTGTACCCGGTCGTGTGTAGTGTAGTATTCGGTAAAACCGAGGTCGTCCCAAAAGCTACGAGGATCGGAAATTAACTTAAGTATATGTCACGATTTTAATTGCTTTTAAGATTGAAATAATAAATTAACTAATAAAACAAGGAAATAAAAGAAAGCAGATAAAGGAAAGAGTAGTGATCAATGAAGGAGAGTGGTGCTAACCTAGTTACTCATCCTAACTAGTAATGTTTACATCTAATTACTTCCAATTACTTCAGGTGGGGTCAAAGTCAAGAGGACAACATTTGGTCAATTCGCCCTAACCTATCAGCAAAGATGCCACCACTGGAGAAGTCAGGTGTCCCCTCATAAGTCCAGTTGTTCCTGGTCCCCTAAGCCGAGTCATTAAGTACCACTACATGCTAGACTTATAATAGTGAGTGCCCGGGCGTTAGCAACTTAAACACTCACCCCCTAATTCTTAAGTTCATCCAAAGGGTAGGTGATCAGTTGGTCAAATCGCACAAGTAGAAAGGGTCGCCAGTTGGTCATATCTTACCCTTCCTGTCTCATACTACTCACTTAGGGTCAGTTGGTCATATCTCCTACGCAACTAGCCTCTACTGCCATTCAAAACTACCGAAACAAGGGTAGCTACCAATAAACTATGCATGCATACACTTTGAAATAAATATATGAAAGCAATGTAAACGCAAACAAAACAATTAAGGAATCATAACTAGGCCAGCACCAGGGTGCTTAGCCAAACATATAGTAAATCATACCAACAAAAATGAATAAATCATGAATTGAATTGAACATAATGTTTGATACAAATTACTTGATGTAGAGCTAATAATGATGATGATTGCGAGTGAATTCTTCCTTCAAAACTGGCTTCGGACTGCTGGAAAAAGCCCTGGAGTGGTGCCCTAATCGACCCCTAGGAGAAGGGTGAAGAGAGATGCTTAAAAATGCGGATTTAGGGCTGTATTTATAGGCTGCGACATGGTTACGGCTTAACTTTAAGTAAAAATTACGCCATAACTAGTTAGGGCGTAACTGTTTTAAGAGTTACTCCTTAACTATAGTTAGGGCGTAACTATTTTTATAGTTACTGCGTAACTATAGTTAGGGCATAACTATTTTTATAGTTACTGCGTAACTATTAGTTAGGGCGGAACTAATTTTAGGGTTACTCCCTAACCTCTTCAGCTTTTCAAAATAGCAATGTTTCAACTTAGGACCTTGAGTTTCTTCATTCCAATGATGGAGACCAACATAAAAACGCGTTAATTGAGCACCGAACTTTGTATATAGTAATATTATGGCGTAACTAAATCAACGGGTTACACCGTAATTCATTATCAGCATATTCTTATTTGCTCTGAAATTATCTATACGGCGTAACTAATTGCATGTTACGCCGTAACCTTCACAAAATAATTACGACGTAACCATAAGAAATGGTTACGCCGTATCCTTCAAAGCATCATAAATACGCCGTAACATTATTAATGAGTTACGGCGTAATCTTCACAAATAATTAACAGGCCTTCATAAATCAATCTTCAGAACATATATTTGGCCTTTTATCACTTCTTTTCCGCTCCGACGCCTCATTTAACCTGAAATGCAATTATGAACGAGCTAAGTATCATATTAATACAAATGAGGCCATAAACACGAGAATTTGATATATAAAAGATCAGGCTAATTTGATGTTATCAAATATCCCCCACTTGAATCCTACTTGTCCTCAAGTAGACCCTTTAAATAATTCTTAAAAAGATATCTCCCAGGATTAATTAGAAAATATGAGGTTAAAAATCACCTAAGCTAGAAAATTCTAAACCGAGCACCTCACGAAAAGGGAATTGAAATCACACTCTCTCTCATAATTCACGTGTTTATATTTGGGTGATCACTCAACTGCTCAGTCATGGCGAGTATTCTATCATAAGCTTGGCAAAGATACTAATCTCCACCACTAGAGTCTATAGATGCAGCTATTCTAAAAGGCAACGGGTTGACACAACATAGGCTTATGGGGTATTTTGTCATTACTAACGAGCTACGGCGAATGGGACAAAACCAATGATACATGACCAAATCCATAGCCAAGACACCAATGATTGCTCGCTTCCTCACCTAAACCCGATTCATGACTAAGGGTAGGATAAGACATGGGAACACATTTAATGGGTGTAAATAAAAAGACACAAAACAAATAGATTCCTAAGTCTACAGTCGCCCCACCACTAGTCGCATTCAATCCCATAGCAAAAATCGAGGGTCAAGAGTCAAGGGGTCTTCAATACACGAGTCAATGCATATAAAATTTAGTGTAGTGCCTCACAAACCCCATAAACTTAGGCAAATAAGATGCATTAACTCGACCTTCATCATTAATGAAAAAAAGTATGTGCTATAAAAAAAATTTAAAATTTGGGTACTTTTAGCACATAATTTTACCAAAATCAACCATTTCTATCTCCCATCCCCCCACTTGAAATGTACAATGTCCCCATTGTACGAATATTGATTAAAATTTGAAAGGCGAGATAGAAATGTTCGGGTTTCTAATTTTATCCGTAAGTCAAAACGGATTTGTAAAAATTTGCGCCTAATTGAACAAGGCGAGAATACTAAACACAATACGACACATAAGCTGATTATTATTACGATCAGCTATAAAAAAACTAATAAACAAACTCTTGCTTGCATTTTTTTTTCCGAATCACCTTTTTTTTTATGCAAGACAAGGTATACGTGAATAAAAATAAAAACAATACGAACATAAAAAGCACCCCCTCACTTGAGATCAACTATCATCTAAACCCAATTTTCTTCCACAACCCTTTATTCAAAACCCGCGACTTTCACTAGTGGAACCAAAATTAACCAACAGCGCCCGGACCATGGACATAAGGAAACTACAGGGTAGGCTAGGCGATAGGTGTAACGAAACAACATAAATTGGGTGAACAAAATGAAAGGAATGGCTCAAAAGGGTGTACTAGGGGTATCTTGCACTAAGGATGAGTGCAACAAAAAGGGTTTAATAGGGGGATTGACTGATCGATGTGAAAAGCCAATATACACAATACATATGTGGGCTATTTGGGTTAAATCCTAAAATTGCCTTAAATCCTAGCTGCACCGATCACACCAAGTTACCTCAGTGTAATGCTCATGATAATGGTCTCGAAAAGATATACAAGGCCAAGTTCTAAAGTCTACTATAGCCACCGGCACACTCATTTTTATGGAATTATGTATAAGGGGAAAAAGGAAAGGCTTATCCTCACACAATGGAAATATAGGGTAGGTGTGCTCAGTCTAGATTAATCCAGTTAAGTAATGAAAAACATGTCAAAATTTTACTAATGAAACACTTTTCATCAAAAACTAGAAAAATAAAGACAAGTAAAATCAAGTGGGTGTTTATGTCTAATCCCTTCCCCCCACTTGGGTCATATTAAGCATATAATTGAAAGATATGAAGGGTTAGAATTGAAACAGAAAACTCCCCTGGATTTTGCTCAGCATGATCGAAGACTCACGAGTAAACGTGTCCCGCTTTGAGATCTATGAGCAAACTTTAATAACCTGAATTCACTTAAGACAACCAAATGCATCATACTAGAAAAACAACAAGTAATAAAAGAAAATGAAAAACCTAACTCACTTTCGTAGGAATCACGGTTGCATTTAGCATATGCAACAAGCCTTTTAAACCACTTGGTGTCCCAAGCGGACGAGTGTAGTCTCGTGAGGGTTTACAGGGAACATACCCACAAAGTTCATTTAAAACTAATACAAGGTTATTGTGTTATTATAGAAAGAATTGAAACTGAGGATAATTACGTCGTAACTCATTGAAGGAGTTACGCCGTAATTATGGCAAAACCTGGCATACGCTACAAGAGGGTAGCTACGGCGTAACCATAGCATGGGATTACGCCGTAGTTGGTAATGCTCTGGAGAGAATCGCTACTTGTGATATGTTACGGCGTAATCATTGGGATGAGTTACGCCGTAACTGATGGACAGGTCAGGTCCCTGATTTGTCGTTTTTCGTACAGATATTTTCCGAAAAAATACAAAGGTATGTATTTTCCCCGGGTCGTTTTCCCAACGAGGGATGAATGGAGTTTGACAACTCAAGTCGCGATTCGGGATTCGAATGAGAAATAAGGAATTTTGGGTTTTCTAATCTACGATGCAAGGGAATATAAAAGAAAGCAATTATAACAACAAAATCTATGATTTAAATAAGGGAAAACAACTAATTACGAAAATTTAAACTAAAAACGCATAAAACGTAATTAAAGCAACGCTAATTAAATGCAACTATGCTAATTTAAACTCGTAAAAATGGAATTCTATTTTTCTACAGCTAAGAAAATGATTTAAAAGTTTTTGGAAATTTAAAACTAATTTTTTGGGCTTTTCTTGATTTATTTTGAATTAAAAACTGATTTAAGACATTTAAAATAGACTTGAAATACTAAAAATTAGGAAAATAAGCTAGAAAATTACAAAACTATTTTTTAAAAATCTTAAATGACTAAAAAGAATTTTTAGAACTGGAATCACATTTTTTTGACTTTTTCTCTATTTATTATGAATTTAATACTATTTAAAACTAATTAAAATGCTAGAAAATACTATTTAAGCTAAGAAAATTCTGGAAAAATACTTTTTAAGACATTTTTATTTTTCTAAAACTAAGAAAATTTAAATTGCATTTTTCTGAACATTTTCTGAATTATTTGGATTAAATGCTAATTAAAAATGCTAGAAAATGATATAAAATGCAGAAAAATAGCAAATGAACAGTAAAAAATATGAAAACTTCCAGCCAACTATAAAATAATTCTGAGAACCCAGGGAAAATAACAGAAACGATTATGGAGCACAAGAACTATGATTTGGGCTAGAACTGCTTATGAAGAGCTTAATGGAAATAAGCTAAAAGCTACTAGAATGATACCACAAGTTCTAACTACCCTAAACTAACCAAAACTAAGCTACTACAAGTGATTTGGGTCAAATAAGCTCAAGCAAGAGGCATTTAAGCTCTAAATAAAATCTAATCTATCTAATGCCAAACGGCCCTAAGTGGCTACTTTAAGCCCTTGTTAAGCCAGCTTATAAAAATCACAAAAATAAACTAAAATCACCATGAAAACCACTACCAACCAAAGTGTCTAAATCCAGAATTTCAACTGAATTGGACTTAAAGTGAGTGAATGAAAAATATAAAAGTGGAAGCCGTTTGAACATAAAATGGATATTTTGACTTTTTACGAAAATTTGTAGTTTTGACTTTTGTGAGATTGATCTTGCAAAAACAGATTGGATATGAAGTTTATAATTGTAAAATGACCTAATTAAGATGACATGAATGACTCTAATACTAATATGCAAGTTAAGGTAATGCTACAACTAACTGATATGATCTAATGAGCAGATACAACTAAATTTTGATTTTTAGTTATAAGAAGATGCAACTAATGATCAAAATAATTAACTAATGCCTAAATGAACCTAGACCAAACAATCCTTACTTCAGATATAACCTCTAACACAGATTGCTAAGTAAATCCAAACAACCTTTATTCCACTGATGTGCACTATTAACTACTCAAATCAATAATCCAAACTACTATCAACCTAAATTCAGATTCTATGATCCAAAGTATACCTAATTGATGCAAGGAATACTACTATAACTATCAATTCTACACTTACCTAATTATGCTAATATGACAGATGCACAGTTTATGATAACAGCAACTCAAATAAACTCAAACTAATATGCAGTGATCAAACTTAACTAAAATCTATATAAACAGCAATATTAAACTAAAATTTAACACAAATAATCAATCTAAAGCATTACTCTACTGAATCAAATGAAAGAAAGAACCATAGACTTACAGGGGTCCTGTCACAATGACATGCTTAACTGAAATCAATGGAACAGTATCCTGAACTATTATTAACCCAAATCCAATCATAATCCACCCAATTTATCCATTAGATCAGCAATCCAGAGCCTTGTCACCAATAAACTGCAACATTATCTTAATTTTTGACCGAAGAGAAAGTTGAGTAAAACTAAGTAGGATCTGAGTATACTTAGATAAACTCCAAATAAGCTAAAATTAAACTGATAAGAGCTTGTGAATCATTCATTAACAACTGAATTTAAGATTAAAACCAGAGATTAAAAATTATTTCATTAATAAAAATTTGAGTACAAAGAGATTCAAATACAGAATTTAAGTGCAAATATTAAAACAATTTAAAAACTAAAACTTAGCTACTCAGAAACTACTTCCTAAACTACTCCTATTCTACTTTCTCTCACTACACTATATATCTCTAAGCTGTGAATGAAAGGGTTTTTATACTTGAGCTCAACCCTTAGAAAGATCCAGAATTAAGCAAATGTGTGTTTCTTTTGGAGTATTCTGAGTCATTGATTATCTTCACACGTCCATCATTTCATCTCAGCCTTAGGATTGAATCCACCACGTTGCACTAGCCAATCAGAGATGAGGATTTGGTGAGATGACACACGGATTGCCAACCTGGCATCCGTGTGTCAGTGGGTGTCAGAGTAAAGTACGAAAGTACCCTTAATTGCTGTTAATTTGGTTAATTGGAGCGCGGGGTAATTTAGGGTTCATCTGGGTGGGGTAAATTGGGGGTTAATTTGGCGGTAAGAATTTTTTATGTTATTTTGGTTTATTTGACCCATTGACTGGGTATTAGTGGGAAAATGGTAAGGGTATTAAGTGAAACGGGTAATGGTTATTAATCGGGGTAGGATTGGAGTTGGGCCGTGGATTTGGATAGCATTTTGGGCCATGAGTTTATTTAGGATATTAGACTTAGGATGTATATTGAACCCATGTAGTAGTATAAGGACCAAAAGTGTATATGCTGAAAATCCAGGGACCAAACTTGTAAATCTGAAAATGTGATCAAGGATTATCTTTCTTGTCAATCTTCAAATAATCCAAGGGCTGAATTTGCAACTTCTGAAACTTCAAGGGTCATTCTTGCCAAAATCTCAAAGATGAGGGACTGATTCTGACAATTCTTCAAATATGATCATATCTTCTAAAAATCATCCTTAGAGAATAAAATCTTCACAAATGCACAATTTCGACCTTCCGGCTCAGCTTAAACTCTCTTAATCTCTCGTGCTCGGATTTTTCGTCTGATTTAGCTTCTTTTTGTGTGTTTTGACATATCCGTACCTGCACAAGCACAAACTCAAGAAAACAACGAATATTAGCAATAAACGGCTCTTTCTTGGTTATTTTGGGCTGATTTTGATAAAGAAATGATATGTGTTTTTGCACATATCAAAATACCCCAGACGAGACCATTGTCGTGTCCTCACGCAATGCAATCAACTCACGCTTCTAAAACCAAGGATTTCAATCTCTTTCTGCTAGACCTATGAAGAAGTAGCAAAGATTCCTCAAAAGAGATTAAGAACCCTTAATTCTAAAAACGCCCCGTTTACCTTTTATATCACATGTATAGATATTACGATTAAGCACATTCCGGTTATGAGTGACGGTTTGTTGAACTTTCATGTCGATCAATAACTCCAACATTTTTCAAATGACACGTTAGGATCACGGAGTAAGAAACACAACACAGTGTGAAGTGACCATACGGATAGAATACATCGTCCCTGATTTTTCACAAGTCCCCAAACTAAGCGTAAAATCGAAATCATTGTTAAATATGATTCTAGATGCTAACACTACCCATGGAAGTTACTTGTGTAATTACCTTTTGCTCCCATTTTCCTATTTTCCTCTAGATTTTTTTATTTTTGTTGAGAATTGAATTTCTTCAAATTTCTCGTTTCGATAATTTTTATTCCGATAAAGATACAAAGCTAAGTCGATAATTAGTTGTCCACCTTCCCTCAAGAACCATTGTCTCAAAAATGAGGTCCACATCAAGGAATTTTTTATTCACTTATATTTTTGACTTTTTCTTTTTTCTATTTTTCTTTTCTTTTTTTTTTCATCATCATCATCATTTTTTTTTTTTTTTTCACTTATATTTTTACTTATATGAGCTATGAACCACAGAGCTTCACGGGGTAATTCCAAGACTATAGGCTTCATGAAATGAGGATCCCGGTTGGCTAGACTAAGAACCTCACCCAATCCTGGCTAAAGATCCAAGGGTCCGATCTCGACACCGCAGCTCATAACTTTACTTATTACTTATTACTTATTTATTACAGATCCTTGATGTGTACCCAATTTTTAAAACAAAGGTTCTTTTAAGAAGATAAAGAACTAACTATCGCCAAAAACTCAACATCTCTAATTATTTATTAAACAGATATGGGGTGAAACAATTTTGTGGGAACAAAAAGCCATAAGTACCTTCGATGGGCTCTAAAGAGAACCAACTACTCCACGCTTAGCATCTAAACTCATAAGTAACTCTATCATTTCTCGATCTCCGCAAATTTAAAATCCCAAATAATGAGATCCGCGGATGCTTAGCCGATAATTTTAAATTATCTATGGTTAAGGGAACAAGCTAGGGCTCAACACGCCCGGTCAAGTCAGAATTCTATTCCTACTCTCACCAGCGGAAAGTCAACAAGGTGTCAAAACATATATTAACTTAGCAAATGCTTCGTCAAATAATCTCAAGTCTCGCATTTTTAAAGTCACTTATTAGAAACTAGCAAATCTTTTCAAAGCTTCGCATATATAAAATCACTTAGGGAGACTTGCAAATTCTTGGCCTTGTGAGCTAGAATCGCATTTTATAGCCTCTTGTCTAAGCAATTAGCAAAGGCTATGTCAAGAAAAACGCATATTTAAAGAAACTTCTAAGAGACTAGCAAGGACTTTTCAATCATAAAACTAACAAAAGCTTACAAATTTTTTTAAATTTTCTCATTTTTGCACAATATTTTTCATTTTCTAAGGAAAAACGGGGTTGCGAGAATTCACGACAAAAATAAGCAAGTGCGGTCAAATCAAATCATATCGAAGATTACCCACCCCAGACTAAAACGAAACATTGTCCTCAATGTTTAAAGGCAAGGGTATCAACGAAAATCTTAAAAGCCGTTTATTAAGTATGCTTAAAGATAAACGTTAGTCGATAAGATTTAGGATATTGGATTTCCATCAGCATCGATCATGAAACTCGAGTGGAGACAAGACAAACTTCGAGCACGAGAGTCTTCATATCGGGAACATCCTAAACACAACATCACAAAAAACCAAACACGAGAAATTGAAGAGGCTAACCCCTTCACGTCACTTATTAGAAAATAGAAAGAAGATAGAGATAAGCATGGGGTGCCTCCCACGAAGCGCTACTGTTTTTGGTCACCGAGTCGCTAGCCTGACTCGTCCCCGAATTTATTTGTCCTTGGGGAAGCAAGTGGAAAAGATAATCTCCATCGGACTTTCATTCAAGAGGTTTGGATAAACATTGAAACATAAGAAAGTTCCACTCCGACGAGATACCCACGGTTCTTAAAAAGGAAAAGCGATGATACCGGGGTCAAAGATGGTATCCTCACTCCCACAAGAGTGAAGAAGAGGAGAAATCACATTATATGGAAGAAATGGAATAAGGATTTTGATAACAATTAAGATCCATTCTTCATCTTCAAAAGAAAATTTCATATAATCCTTAATCTGAATTTGATCATTTAAGCTCGTAGGGTGATTGTCAACAAAAATATCAGGAGGAAGAGGCGGGGTGATGTCATCAATAACGAAACTCTTTTGAGAGAGCTGCTCTTCCCTCAAACTAAAATCTTTCTCAAGATCAAAATAGACACGATCATATTCAGGAGGAGATATGAAATGAGAGAGTTCACCGGAGAACTCCTCGAGATAATCATCATTAATCTTTCGTGGCGGCTCATTTAACGGATCTTCATTCAACAAACTTTCAATCTCTCTTAAATCGGCTTCAAAATCAAAGTTATCGTCCTCACTTCCCGGTGGAAGAGGATCGATGTGAGCGAGTTCATCGGCGAACTCCTCGAGAAGTAAATCAAGAGACGAATCCTTGAGCTCGGGCTCCGGAGGATTTCCATTAGACGGCTCTACTTCTTTGATTTCTTCCATCGAGAACATCGGAGGTGGGAATTGTGCGGTACTTTGTGAGCTAGAAATTTGCACCTTTTCCATTATGGTCTCCGTGTCGGACTCATCACTTTCCTCGTCAAAGATTTGATTGTCAAAATTGAGAGTATATTCTGAATCGAATTCAAACAAAGGATTTGTGAAGGTCATTTTGAAAGTTTCTAAAATCGAATCGAAAGGTGTCTCAGATACCCTTGGGATTGGAACAAGGTCATCAATATTCTCAAGAGGAGTGCATTCGACTTCCTTATCCCCCATTGACAAGGTATCCGAAGGTTTGTTAATGAGCGGATCACAATTGGTTTCAACAATTTTCGGTGAAATTGGATCATCGACTTCTTCCAAAACGACTTCACTTCTCTCAACCGGCGTGAGTGAAGGGGAAGGGTCGGAAATGAAAGGCTCAGAAACGGGAGTGGGATTGCCACTCGAAGAATCGTCATCAATCTTTAAGTTCTCTGCTTCAAATGGTTCATCGTCATCACTCTCGTCAGAGTCGGAATAGTAAAAAGTGGGTGGATGACTCGGTGTTTGTTGATAATGGTGACTGATATAGCTTTCTTGCTTGCCAAAGACGTCAATATGTGCACTCATAACGGAAATTTTCTCGGAATAATGATCGCTCAACATAGTGGTAGAATCGCAAGGAACGTCAGCATCCCACTGATAATGATGTTGCGTCATATTCTCGATCAAATCATAAGCTTCTTGAGGAGTCTTCTGCATGAGATTTCCACCAGCTGTCAACATAATTTTGTCTCGATCAATCGTAGTGATACCATGATAAAAGGTTAGGATTTGATCAAGAAGCAAAATTCGATGATCGGGACATTTCTGTAATAACGATTTGAATCTTTCCCAAGCTTCAAATACGGATTCCTTGGGTAATTGCTGGAAATTAAGAATTTCTTTCCTCAACTGCATCGTTTTCGAATATGGAAAGTATTTTGAAAGAAACTTGCGAAACATCTCTTCCCAAGTATGAATTGAATGTTTTTCAAGGGTGTAAAACCAAACTTCAGCTTCGTGGGTTAAAGAGAAGGGGAAGAGATTCAATCGGCTGTCATCTTGAGAAACGTCACGTTGCTTCATGATTTGAGTAATAGACAAGAACTTGTTCAAGTGCTCATTAGCATCTTCGTCGTTATATCCATAAAATTGACAATGCTGTTGAAGAAGACGAACCATACGATTTTTCAATCTAAACTTGGTTCCCGGAACGATCGGTCCTCCTCGACCTATAAGCGATGGATGATAGAAATCCTCCATGGTCCGAGGATCATGGGGATCAAAGGGTGCGAAATCGAGCATTGTGGGGAATTAAACAATTTAGAGGGTAAAGAGATAAGAATTAAACATTTCAGAGGAAATCGAAGATTATTTTTGGGTTTTTGATAAAAGTAAACATAAAAGGAAAACAAATCTTGAAAAGAAAAATCTTTTAGGGTTTTTATAAAAGTAATATGTACAAAAACAAAATGGTAACTTCACGAGGAAGGATCTTCAAAAACCTCGAATCGAGACGGAATACGAAAACTCACTTCATGCCCTCCCCGGCAGCGGCGCCATTTTTTGATTTGTCGTTTTTCGTACATATATTTTCCGAAGAAATACAAAGGTATGTATTTTCCCCGGGTCGTTTTCCCAACGAGGGATGAATGGAGTTTGACAACTCACGTCACGATTCGGGATTCGAATGAGAAATAAGGAATTTTGGGTTTTCTAATCTACGATGCAAGGGAATATAAAAGAAAGCAATTATAACAACTAAATCTATGATTTAAATAAGGGAAAACAACTAATTACGAAAATTTAAACTAAAAACGCATAAAACGTAATTAAAGCAACGCTAATTAAATGCAACTATGCTAATTTAAACTCGTAAAAATGGAATTCTATTTTTCTACAGCTAAGAAAATGATTTAAAAGTTTTTGGAAATTTAAAACTAATTTTTTGGGCTTTTCTTGATTTATTTTGAATTAAAAACTGATTTAAGACATTTAAAATAGACTTGAAATACTAAAAATTAGGAAAATAAGCTAGAAAATTACAAAAATATTTTTTAAAAATCTTAAATAACTAAAAAGAATTTTTAGAACTGGAATCACATTTTTTTTACTTTTTCTATATTTATTATGAATTTAATACTATTTAAAACTAATTAAAATGCTAGAAAATACTATTTAAGCTAAGAAAATTCTGGAAAAATACTTTTTAAGACATTTTTATTTTTCTAAAACTAAGAAAATTTAAATTGCATTTTTCTGAACATTTTCTGAATTATTTGGATTAAATGCTAATTAAAAATGCTAGAAAATGATATAAAATGCAGAAAAATAGCAAATGAACAGTAAAAAATATGAAAACTTCCAGCCAACTATAAAATAATTCTGAGAACCCAGGGAAAATAACAGAAACGATTATGGAGCACAAGAACTATGATTTGGGCTAGAACTGCTTATGAAGAGCTTAATGGAAATAAGCTAAAAGCTACTAGAATGATACCACAAGTTCTAACTACCCTAAACTAACCAAAACTAAGCTACTACAAGTGATTTGGGTCAAATAAGCTCAAGCAAGAGGCATTTAAGCTCTAAATAAAATCTAATCTATCTAATGCCAAACGGCCCTAAGTGGCTACTTTAAGCCCTTGTTAAGCCAGCTTATAAAAATCACAAAAATAAACTAAAATCACCATGAAAACCACTACCAACCAAAGTGTCTAAATCCAGAATTTCAACTGAATTGGACTTAAAGTGAGTGAATGAAAAATATAAAAGTGGAAGCCGTTTGAACATAAAATGGATATTTTGACTTTTTACGAAAATTTGTAGTTTTGACTTTTGTGAGATTGATCTTGCAAAAACAGATTGGATATGAAGTTTATAATTGTAAAATGACCTAATTAAGATGACATGAATGACTCTAATACTAATATGCAAGTTAAGGTAATGCTACAACTAACTGATATGATCTAATGAGCAGATACAACTAAATTTTGATTTTTAGTTATAAGAAGATGCAACTAATGATCAAAATAATTAACTAATGCCTAAATGAACCTAGACCAAACAATCCTTACTTCAGATATAACCTCTAACACAGATTGCTAAGTAAATCCAAACAACCTTTATTCCACTGATGTGCACTATTAACTACTCAAATCAATAATCCAAACTACTATCAACCTAAATTCAGATTCTATGATCCAAAGTATACCTAATTGATGCAAGGAATACTACTATAACTATCAATTCTACACTTACCTAATTATGCTAATATGACAGATGCACAGTTTATGATAACAGCAACTCAAATAAACTCAAACTAATATGCAGTGATCAAACTTAACTAAAATCTATATAAACAGCAATATTAAACTAAAATTTAACACAAATAATCAATCTAAAGCATTACTCTACTGAATCAAATGAAAGAAAGAACCATAGACTTACAGGGGTCCTGTCACAATGACATGCTTAACTGAAATCAATGGAACAGTATCCTGAACTATTATTAACCCAAATCCAATCATAATCCACCCAATTTATCCATTAGATCAGCAATCCAGAGCCTTGTCACCAATAAACTGCAACATTATCTTAATTTTTGACCGAAGAGAAAGTTGAGTAAAACTAAGTAGGATCTGAGTATACTTAGATAAACTCCAAATAAGCTAAAATTAAACTGATAAGAGCTTGTGAATCATTCATTAACAACTGAATTTAAGATTAAAACCAGAGATTAAAAATTATTTCATTAATAAAAATTTGAGTACAAAGAGATTCAAATACAGAATTTCATTGATTATCTTCACATGTCCATCATTTCATCTCAGCCTTAGGATTGAATCCACCACGTTGCACTAGCCAATCAGAGATGAGGATTTGGTGAGATGACACACGGATTGCCAACCTGGCATCCGTGTGTTAGTGGGTGTCAGAGTAAAGTACGAAAGTACCCTTAATTGCTGTTAATTTGGTTAATTGGAGCGCGGGGTAATTTAGGGTTCATCTGGGTGGGGTAAATTGGGGGTTAATTTGGCGGTAAGAATTTTTTATGTTATTTTGGTTTATTTGACCCATTGACCGGGTATTAGTGGGAAAATGGTAAGGGTATTAAGTGAAACGGGTAATGGTTATTAATCGGGGTAGGATTGGAGTTGGGCCGTGGATTTGGATAGCATTTTGGGCCATGAGTTTATTTAGGATATTAGACTTAGGATGTACATTGAACCCATTTAGTATTATAAGGACCAAAAGTGTATATGCTGAAAATCCAGGGACCAAACTTGTAAATCTGAAAATGTGATCAAGGATTATCTTTCTTGTCAATCTTCAAATAATCCAAGGGCTAAATTTGAAACTTCTGAAACTTCAAGGGTCATTCTTGCCAAAAGCTCAAAGATGAGGGACTGATTCTGACAATTCTTCAAATATGATCATATCTTCTAAAAATCATCCTTAGAGAATAAAATCTTCACAAATGCACAATTTCGACCTTCCGGCTCAGCTTAAACTCTCTTAATCTCTCGTGCTCGGATTTTTCGTCTGATTTAGCTTCTTTTTGTGTGTTTTGACATATCCGTACCTGCACAAGCACAAACTCAAGAAAACAACGAATATTAGCAATAAACGGCTCTTTCTTGGTTATTTTGGGCTGATTTTGATAAAGAAATGATATGTGTTTTTGCACATATCAGTCCCCGTTTATGTTACTGATGCAATCTTCTCCGATTCCTGCAAAATGGTTAAAAACACAAAACCCAACTATACTAATAAAATGAAAAAGAAAACATAGGCATGGGGTGCCTCCCATGAAGCGCTTGTTTTTGTTCGAGTCACGAGCTTAACTCCACCCTTATTTACTACATAAAAGGGTGTTCATCCCTTCACTTGAAATCAAGTGTGGGTGAAAATAGCAATAAACACCATGAGGGTGTGAATTTGCTATGGGATGGGGAAATGATAAGTTATGATCATATCTAAAAGGAGATGTCATTTCCCTCCATACCTTACCCGTTTTAGTTGATGGCACTAATGATTGGTTCACCTCATGATGTGGCTGATCAACTGGCTCGTATGTCTCCTCGTTAATCACTGAAGTGTCCAAGATCTTGTCCCCAAATTCCTTTGCAAGATCAACTAAAATTGGTTCAGTAGCCGGAGCTACATAGCCATCATCAGGTGATGCGACAAGCGAGGTTTGTGAGGTCAAGGGTTGCGCAATTTCATCCATGTTTTCAGCAACCTGTATAGGAAAACTAGCATGATTGTTAGTAATAAAAGAAGAGTTAGAAGTGTTACCATTTTGCGTTGTAGTTGATTCCATATTAGCTTGTGGCATTGCTTCATCATCTTGTAAGCTCCATGCTTCCATCTTCTTCAATTGATCATTGCTTGTTTCTTCATTTCTCACAACCTTCAAATGTCCTGGAAATGGGATAGGTGGGACGTAAGGTCTGATATAAGGTAAATCACCAAGAACCGGCTCGTTTTTGACTTCTTTCATCTTTCCTACCGTTGCTTTGATAGTTCCAACCGCATTCTTTTTACTTTCCAGGACCTTTTGGTTTAATTCTTCAAGCTTAGCCTCCAAGCTTTTCCTTTTAGCGTCAAGCTTCTTTAAATTCAGGTCCGCGCCCTCCTTGAATTCCCTAATCATTTCGTCATTCGAGTCGTGCATCCTTTTTAAATTATCCGAGAATTTATTGACGGCTTCCTCCAATGACTCAGTATACCTAACCTGCTCATATTCTTTGTGTTCTTCTTGGAGAGAATACTTTTGTATAGCATGAATGTTCTCCTTAACCATATTCATATCACATCCAAGTCTATCAAGCTGCTTGGTGATGTCGCCAATGTCATCCAAGCTATTGCTATTTATGGCCTAAGTGGTTGCTCCATCATACCAATTTCGTGAATGGTTAGCCATCTTTTCAATTGATCTAAGGGCTTGTGCAGGTGGCATTGTAGGGATAGGTCCATGAGAGTCGAGCATTTGGCGGGACGGTATGTTTATACCTTTGTAGAAAATAAGGACCATCTGATGGTTGCTGATATCATGCGTTGGGCATCTGTAAAGAAGGTCATTATATCTTTCCCAATCTTCATCTAGCGTTTCATCCATCTTCTGTCTGAAACTCCTTATTTCTTCCATCTTCTTGGCAATCTTTGAAGGAGGATAATATCTTCTAATAAATGCTTTCTCCAAAAGATTCCATGTATTGATCGACCCAGCAGGAAGCCTGTACATCCATCTTCTTGCTGCACCTGTGAGAGTAATTGGAAATACTCTAAGCATTAATGCATCTTGAGTGACTCCTGGAGTGTGGAAAAGATCTGCGATCTCTAGTACTCTTCGCACATGCAGGTGGGCATATTCATCATTAGTTCCCCCGAAAAGCTTTTGTCTAAGTTCCCTCATGAACTGGCAGCTGATCTCAAAGTCGATGTCATCATTAAACTCGGGATATACGATGCCCGATATTTGGTTACCTTGAGTCAAAGCAATATATTCTTCCATAGTGAGCATGTCAAAATCTGAATCTTCCATATCCTGAAATATCAAAAACAAACAAAAACAGAAAAAAAGAGAGAAAGAAAAATAAAAGAAAATAAAAGAAAAACTTAAATTAAAATCCTAAATAGCTCCCCGGCAGCGGCGCCAAAAACTTGATGCAGGTTTTACTGACCAGGTTTTAATATTTATAAGTCTCGTTATACCTATGGTCTACCCTAATGCATTAACGAGCAGTGTACCCGGTCGTGTGTAGTGTAGTATTCGGTAAAACCAAGGTCGTCCCAAGAGCTACGAGGATCGGAAATTAACTTAAGTATATGTCACGATTTTAATTGCTTTTAAGATTGAAATAATAAATTAACTAATAAAACAAGGAAATAAAAGAAAGCAGATAAAGGAAAGAGTAGTGATCTATGAAGGAGAGTGGTGCTAACCTAGTTACTCATCCTAACTAGTAATGTTTACATCTAATTACTTCCAATTACTTTAGGTGGGGTCAAAGTCAAGAGGACAGCATTTGGTCAATTCGCCCTAACCTATCAGCAAAGATGCCACCACTGGAGAAGTCAGGTGTCCCCTCATAAGTCCAGTTGTTCCTGGTCCCCTAAGCCGAGTCATTAAGTACCGCTACCTGCTAGACTTATAATAGTGAGTGCCCGGGCGTTAGCAACTTAAACACTCACCCCCTAATTCTTAAGTTCATCCAAACGGTAGGTGATCAGTTGGTTAAATCGCACAAGTAGAAAGGGTCATGACCCTTCCCGTCTCAGTCTACTCACTTAGGGTCAGTTGGTCATATCTCCTACGCAACTAGCCTCTACCGCCATTCAAAACTACCGAAACAAGGGTAGCTACCAATAAACTATGCATGCATACACTTTGAAATAAATATATGGAAGCAATGTAAACGCAAACAAAATAATTAAGGAATCATAACTAGGCCAGCACTAGGGTGCTTAGCCAAACATAACGTAAATCATACCAACAAAAATGAATAAATCATGAATTGAATTGAACATAATGTTTGATATAAATTACTTGATGTAGAGCTAATAATGATGATGATTGTGAGTGAATTCTTTCTTCAAAACTGGCTTCGGACTGCTGTAAAATGCCCTGGAGTGGTGCCCTAATCAACCCCTAGGAGAGGGGTGAAGAGAGATGCTTAAAAATTAAGATTTAGGGCTGTATTTATAGGCTGCGACATGGTTACGGCGTAACTTTAAGTAAAAATTACGCCGTAACTAGTTACGGCTTAACTGTTTTAAGAGTTACTCCTTAACTATAGTTAGGGCGTAACTATTTTTATAGTTAATGCGTAACTATAGTTAGGGCGTAACTATTTTTATAGTTACTGCGTAACTATTAGTTAGGGCGGAACTAATTTTAGGGTTACTCCCTAACCTTTTCAGCTTTTCAAAATAGCAATATTTCAACTTAGGACCTTGAGTTTCTTCATTCCAATGATGGAGACCAACATAAAAACGCATTAATTGAGCACAAAACTTCGTATATAGTAATACTATGGCGTAACTAAATCACCGGGTTACGCCGTAATTCATTATCATCATATTCTTATCTGCTCCGAAATTATCTCTACGGCGTAACTAATTGCATGTTACGCCGTAACCTTCACAAAATAATTACGACGTAACCATAAGAAATGGTTACGCCGTATCCTTCAAAGCATCATAAATACACCGTAACATTATTAATGAGTTACGGCGTAATCTTCACAAATAATTAACAGGCCTTCATAAATCAATCTTCAGAACATATATTTGGCCTTTTATCACTTCTTTTCCGCTCCAACGCCTCATTTAACCTGAAATGCAATTATGAACGAATATGAACGAATTAAGTATCATATTAATACAAATGAGGCCATAAACACGGGAATTTGATATATAAAAGATCAGGCTAATTTGATGTTATCAGTTACTAAGGTAACGCCGGTATTGAAGACAAGACGTCATGGACCCAGTGATGCACTGCACTAAACTTCTCAGCTACTCAAGTTCTCTTAAAAGAACTTGTTTCATTCTCATGGGGAACCAATATAATCTATCGACTTTCTCTTAGAGATGGTTGATATTGAAAAAGGAGACCTTCTCCCTAGTCTCCGCATAAGAAAATCGGAGTGCACTATTGAGTCTAGAGCCAAGAGATCATCAATAAATCTCATTAGGACACATGTTCATGAAGACTTACTGTTTCATACACTGTGAAAAGTAAGAAAATATACATTAAGAGTCCTACGCATTATCCTTGTGGTATTTCCAGAACATGCGAGTGATATGTAAAATATTCACTCATGAAGATGGAAATCCCTCTAGAGCCAACATCAAACATGGTATTGGTGGGTGACATGTGAGATTCTTCACGAATCAAGCTTGTGACAACTGGAAATAAATGATGGGTCGATTCACTTTTGAATCAATCTTGTTCCAGGAAATGGATTGACGTATACTTTTAAAAAACCATTCGATGTGCTCAACAATTGCTTTTCTAGCACATCGACGACGGATTAATTTTTCAAAAAAAAGTATCTATGATTGAAACTTGATTTTTCTCATAAAACATTCATCGTATAGCAAAAACTCTCTCTTCAGCAATACGCGATTGTTTTCCAAATCAATTTCTTATCAATCAGTGAATCTCAATTCGCTGGTTCACTCACTCCGTGTTGTCTACTTTGAGATGTTCCAGTTTGAGAATAGCTAGCTCAAGCTGGGAAACCCTGTTAAGGAGATTCTTCGGAATTCTACCTGATCACAGGCAGTATTTATACTGATCAACGGGAAACCGTGGTTCTTGCAACCATATTCAACGAAAGTGAACAAAGACACTTTCGTGTGTTTTATTGCTAACTGTTGTTTGCAGGAACATCTGGCAGTTGCAGCTGATGGAAATTGAGATGTCAGTTCATAACCACAAGCTCACACCTCATACTCACAATTAAAGAAATCATGATAATCTAAAGACCTACAACAATGCTTCCGTAACTCTGATGCACAATATCATGATCCAACAAAGTGTGAACATGTCGGTCCAAAAGTCACAATATCACATGAAGGCGATACAACAAAGGATGATTCAGAGATTTACTTTGGCTGATGATCTCAAAGAAAGCTCAAATATCACCAAGTCAAGGAACACTCAAAGATCCACTGGAAGTAAAAAGAATGCGGACTTTGAAGAATCAAAGACTACGAGCTACAAGATCAAAAATGTGTAATAGAATGCTATAACTCAAAATGTATTTTATATGTATATATATATATATATATATATATATATATATATATATATGTATGATAAGGATTTAAAACGTACACTTTTAAGGGGTCATTTAAGCCCTTAGTCGCCAACTTTTATATCCATTACTGCTTAATTTTGTTCCTTTTCACTTTTTAGGTCTCTTGGAAGAAAAATGCTGGAATGATGCTTATTTGGACGAAAAGGAATGAATATATGAAGAAAATGGCTAAGTCAAGATCGAAGACACTCAAGCTACTGGAATTGAAGCTGACAGCGTCAGGCTTTGAAGAGGAAGGGTGTCACGAAGACTTTTCATCTCAGACGGCCTAGATCCAGATTCAGACGACGTCACTGCTGAAGACTGACGGCGTCACAACTACAACGTGACGCCGTCCCAACGATTACTTGGCCAAGACGAAACCCTAATGACAGCGATCTGACGGCGTCCCACCTATAAGGCGACGCTGTCGCAGTTGTAAAACTATATATAGAAATCGAATGTTCAAAATTTTAAGAGGTAGACTTGTGGAGTAAAAACCTAAAACGATTGTAGTCCGGTTTGGACAGTATCTTAGGGTTCCCAAACCCTATTTTACTTCAAGATAAGTGTTTTATTCCCTTGATTTCATTATGTCTTCGATTGAATGTGTGTATGCTTGCATGTTTAACATGTCCGGATAAATTTCTTGTGTGTTTGCTTAGATCTATGAAACCTAGTTATTGATTATTGATTGGTTGTCTCTTATCTTAATTGTTAATGGCTTAGGAGTGCACTAGGCTATCATTGTGTTTAAATGCTTGAGTAATCTTTGTGAACCTTAGTTTATAATCACTTAGCGGAGTTGTAGACTAAACATCCAAAGATAACCTTAGAGTTAGTTTATGAAACCTAGAGATTTAGTAGGCAATAACCTTAAGGTAGTCTCAAAGAGTTAGGGATAAAAGCATACCCTACGACCTTAGAAAACACAACGCGTTAAGAATAAGGACGTGATAATTCAACCACCAATAAAAGATAACTAAGGAGTAATAGTATCTAGGTAGACACATTTTTAATCACCATACTAGCACACATCAATAGACATAAGACTACCCATTAGTTTAGATAATTAGATAGTAGAAGTAATCGATAGAAGTACCAACCCCCAAATTCAAAACTCGAGATTTTACCCTTAGCTTTCTAAAAAATATAAAAAGATAAAAATAAAATATTCCTCAACCTCAACCTTAGCATAGTACACTTCTTACAACGATTAGGTTCACTTCCTATGGTGTTGAAAAACTTGCTCGACGAAAAGGGAGTTTCCTTTGACCCCGAACGCGCGTTGTACGCGTATCAAGTTTTTGGCGCCACTGCCGGGGAATAGAATAGCTAGTTAGATTTCTATCTCGTTTAGGTTTCCTTGCTTGATTCCTATCAAGTGAGATTATTTCTCATTTTTAGCTTCCTCGTAGTCTATCCCCTTCTTTGTGTTTGTGTTCGTAAAACCCTTTTCATTTATCGCTATGGCAAGTGGAGTTGCATTTGAATCATTAACAAATGAGGAACAATTGAATTTCACAGATATGATTGCTTTTTATTGTTCTAATGAATTTGTGAGTGATCTTAAAGATATCCAAAAGGAGACGGGTGTAAGGTTAGATGGATTTGATAAATTTTGTGCTTGTGTGGCTTCTATTCAACAAGCATTGTTAAGATCAACTCCTTTTAGTGAGACCCTCTGGAAAATTTTTGAGAAAAGCTTCCTAAGCATAAACCATCAGTTGAATGAAATCATAGGCTTGTCTACATCACAACTTACAGATAAGGAGGATTTATTCGATATTAGGCACCATGATCAAAAAGACCTATTTTTTAAGAACATGGAACGTAAACCCGAACAAGATTGTGAGATGGTTAGAGTTGAACTACCTAGTTGCATGTGTGGGATAGATTTCAAAACATATGACACGCATGAGGAATCCTTTAGGCAAATAGAACATAGTGATCAAATTTTTGAGAATGATTCTTATGAATCGGACCAAGAATTTGAAATGGCTAAAGAAGGATTTGAGATACTTAGGAGTGTATTTGGGTTAGATCATACTAAAACACATGATGAAGATTTACGAGATCTAGATATAATGGAGAATGAGGTGGAAACTCCAAGCCCACAAGCCCTACCATCACTTGAGGAACGCACACCGCCTATAACTTACCCGAAAGAAGTAGAAGAGACTATAGGAACTCTGATTGATATAGAACCTAGCCCAAACACCACTAGAGAATGTAGGTTTAGATGCTTGTTGTCAGGACCTCTCTTTTAGTCCTAGGGAAGTTCCTAGTTTTGATGAACCGGAGCCTCAACCAAAACCCTTACCCAATTTTCCGTCTTTAGATGTGAATCTAGGAATTGAATTAGGCCCCAATCCACTCATAAAAACAAATAGTTCGGATAGTTGCTTGATAAAGGTAGTAGACTCTAGGCCATGTAGAGTGGAAGCTAATATAGGACTAACCCATGACCTTACACACTTACATCACCAATTCATGGTTGATAACAAGAAACATTATGGGTTTAAACCGGGTTTATTATGTCAAGATGGATCCTTAACTAAGAATCTTTTAAAGTTGATAGAAGATGATCCATTTCTAGGAGAAAGATTTGATTCACCCACTACACCAATAGAATTAGGTAAGGTTACAATGAATGGAGCACACCTCTTTAAGCATATAAATCACCTATCACCCTCTCCTCACGTAGCAAATTTCCACCCTAAGGGTGTGTATCGCTACTATCACCCACACTTAAGCTTAAGTGCAGGAAAAATTCCCCTTTATCCGTTAAATAAGGGTAGAGTCAAGCTCGTGACTCAAAAAAAAAAACAAGCACTTCTTGGGAGGCAACCCATGCGTATTTGTTTTTCATTTTTATTTGTGTGTCATATATCTTTTCATTGATTGTTTGTTCTCATGTTTAAATTTGTAAAAATGCTTTATTTTGTCTTTAACCTCGTCTTAATTACATATAAAGGTATTTTACAAAAAAGATAAGTGTAGGGAGGATTACACATGTTTTTAAAAGAACATGAACATGAGAATTACGATTATTGAATTTGATATATATGTGTGTTTGTTAGAGTCAAATGATTGTATCGAGTCATAATGGATGTTTTGCAGGAATTTTTCCAGATTCTAAAGGTGTAATGTTTCCAGAATTTTTCCAGAAAAACGCAGCAGACCAGTTTCTGTCAGGATAACCTGACGGTGTCTGGAGGAGCAGAAACAACTTATAAAAATTCTTCTCGTTTTATGTGCTAATTATAAATTTTTGGAAATTCTCAGGTCTTAATTTTCCAGAAAACCTGCAAACATCCATTCCACAAGCATTATATCTTAGTGTAGTAGAGTCATGTATAGTTTTACCGCCGATTTTACTCGAAGGTTTCATCTATTTTCTTAAAGTGTGCAGGTTTTATTTATCAAGAAGAAGAAACATAAGAT
The DNA here is from genome assembly GCA_019973895.1 of Chrysanthemum seticuspe. NCBI lineage: Eukaryota > Viridiplantae > Streptophyta > Magnoliopsida > Asterales > Asteraceae > Chrysanthemum > Chrysanthemum seticuspe. The sequence continues at coordinate 257,827,017 of BPTQ01000008.1, read as the reverse complement.
TGGATGAAGCTTTTCATGCATACATTCTTCTTGGAAAAGAATTTAACCACTACTTCACACGGATCCTACCGAGCTAATCAGGGGAGTACTAGTTTCTTTATATTTTAATTACCTCCCATTATCATAACTTTGATACTTTCGGGAAACATTGGGGACAATGTTCAGTTTAAGTGTAGGGAGGGAGAATAAAACGAGAACTTTGAAACTATGCTTATCCTTGATTATTTGTCTTGTCCTATTTCATTTGTGTAATAAGATATGAGAAATATCGGTTAGGGCAATTTTAGAACCAAATTTAAATTTTTTTATGACATGTACGAGTGGGTCTTTAGTCTTAATAAAGCGTCTCATGGATAAGAGTTATATGACTAGCACAAAAACCCTTTACCACTCAAATTCCACCCCAAAAATGTGAGGTTCGCCCCTAGATCTATCGAAATTAAAGCATTCACCTTTAATGCTTCGAGAGTGTACCGGTAGTATAATAGATTCTTGAACTTGTTTTGTGATGGATTCTGAGATCGCTAGTGAGACTACACTTGTGTAGTTAGGAATAACTAAATGATAAGAGGCATTAGGATAACCCTTGTTTGATACCCGTATTATAATTACCTCTTCCACATCGCTAGTGAGACTACACTTGTGTAGTTAGGAATCTATAGATAATACTAAGTATAGATGTATGATAGGCAGTTTACTTTATGTCATGACTAGTAGACTGGATATTATGTTTAATGTTTGTTTATGTGCTTTCTTTCAAGATGATTCTAAAACATTACATCTTGAAGCAGTAAAACATATTTTTAGATATATTAAAGGAACAACGCACTTAGGATTATGGTATCCCAAAGGAATGGGAGTAGAAACTATAGTCTATGCAGATTCTGATCACGTTGAAGATTACGCAGATAGAAAGAGTACAAGTGGAATTTATACTTTTATGGGATGTTGCTTAACATCATGGTTTTCAAAGAAGCAAACGACACTCGCTATCTCTAAAACTGAATCCGAATACGTGTTCGCTGAAAAAACACGCCTAATAAGCACTATGGATGAAACAAGCTCTCATTAACTACGACATAAATCTCAACAAATAAAGGCGCTATTGACATAAGCAAAAACACCGTATTACATTCTCGTACTAAACACATAGAAATCCGTCACCATTTTCTTCATGATAATGTTCAAAAAAGAAACATCTTTATTAATATAAATAAACCGTAAAAACGTTTATTAATATTTTTCGACCTCTTTAAGTTTTGTCGATAACAACATAAAATTACATCAAGTACAAATCTGAAAATTACATGTTACTATCTCTATTTTTACTACTTACTTACATTTGCTTAGTCATATTTTTGTTTGTAATAGAAATGTAAGTAAACATGTTGGGTTATTCCATACCCATAATCCATGGCCCATGACCCAAAACCCATGGCCCATGTGCATTATATCATGCATGACATCAAGTTGGGTAAAATCCATGACCCATGAACCAAAGTCCATAACCCATAACCCAAAGCATGTATTGCATCATGCATGACATCATGTTGGGTACCCATGACCCATAGTCCATGACCTATAACCCAAAACCTGGTTTGTAACCCAAAATCCAGACTGGTTTACTAGTAGGCCGGATCCCTGGGTTTACACTAGCCGGATTCCTTTTTTAAGGGATCCGCCGGATTCGGGTGAACAGTGGTCAGTAAGACTATAAATAGCGAGTCATTTCTTTCTTGTTTCTTACCCATTCTCATATACTACTTCTCTCATTATTAAATCTCTCTCTAACCTTTGATCCAAGGATTATTCTTGTAGCTTTATTTTTCTTGTGTTTCTCAAGGTTCTTCTTTCAAGACGATATCACATTTCTTGAATACCAGTTATCAATTCTTCAAGAGAAGAGTTTGCTCGACTTCTTCATCACCTCAAGACCACTGAGTTGTTTCTTGTTGTTGATACATCTTCTTGTATTCATAAAGTTAGTTGTGATAGTTGTGATCGGATTGGTTCTTCCGTTTGTGTTAAAAACCCGGTATTTAGCTTTATACCGGAAAAAGTGTAAGCGACGTTGTGATGTTTCTCCACCGGTTGAAGGAGCTTGTTGACATAGTGCTTAAGAACTCTCAAGTTGGATACTCGGGGAGTGGAGTAGGGCAAGAAAGGTTTCCTTGTAGCCGAACCACTATAAATTACTATGTCACATTTCTATCCTTTTCTTTCTTTACTATTCTTGTATTTATTTCTTTTCATACTAACTTGCAATATCTATGTCTCAACATCCAAAGGTTTTACATACTATCAATCTAAAGTTTATAAACTAAATTTAAATCGGTAAAAACTATTCAACCCTCCTTCTAGTTTTCTACAATCTTAATCGAAAAAGTCACCTCGAAAGATAATATTGCTGATATTATGTCCAAACCACTCAAACGTGAGCCGTTTAATCTTCTTAGATTAGGACTAGGTCTTATGGAACATATTCCATAAATAAACTAAGAAGTATGACTGACAACTTGTTGTTTCATAAGAAATACACAAGTCGGTTTCATCAAATGTCATTTCCGAAAATCAACTAATCAACATTTTAACAACATATAGTGAAATGTAATCTAAAACTGCCTACTAAACTTGCTAGACATGCACCCCCGAGTGAAAATGACCCTAGATGAGTATACATAAAAAACTCGTGTGGACCCCTCTTGTCCTCAACTAGTGATTATACTTACATTAAGACCGAGTATGTCCACATGCCAAATAAGATAAGACAATCTGACTCAACCACCGATCTCTTGGATCCTGTTGATCTTACCCGACATCAAAACGGTCATAAAAATAAACCTGCTTACCAGATCCACGGATCCCTTCAATCCTGAAGCACGGATCCCTCTCAAAGGGATCCGCCGGATCCGTGATACTGATATTTCACAATATCAGTTGCCAAATCAGGGGTACTGGTATCTTAAATTATCATTGCTGAAAAACCCCTTATCATACACAATCATCCTCAGCCCGTCTATCAAAACTCATTCTTCAATCTTTGTTCAAGACAACATTGTAAGTGATTTTATTCTCTCTCGAATATGAGTCTAGGAATTCTATTTTGCACAAAACTTAAAAGTTGAGGTTCTTCAATCTAAATATAAGTAGTCTTGCACAATAGAAAAACTATTTATGTTTTCCTTAGTTAGGAATTGCATCTTGAAGTTAATAAATAGATTCTTGCATAAATACCCCATTTTTTAAATATTTTTTTTAGAACTAGGACACTCATAAAAAATAACCTTTATGCATCGTTAATACAATGTAAAAACACTTTTCATTCATACATGCTAGTCTCTTGAATGCTAAAGGAACACATAACTAATATGTATTTTCGGGTATATTCAAATGAGCCAAAGTAAATATATGAGAGTTTGGGTTATCTCATAATCATTTCATTTTTTCTTCTGTTGGAGTCGAGATAACCGCGTCTTCACATCGTTTGCATATAGGCACACACTAGAACTTTTTTTTTAATTTCAAATATATTACTTTACAATTGTCTAGATTCAAAAATGCCTTCCATATGACTACCTAAGAACCATAAACTGTATGCTACCACTTTCACAAACACCAAACACTTCCTAAACTGAAAGTAAATGGCAATGCCATATAGGATGTTTTTATCTATAACTTTTTGTGTTCAATGAAAACTTTGTATTAGTGTATAAACTAATTTGATCACATATAAATCATGTCTTTACATCATTTATAGTTTAAAGACTCTGAACTTAAACTTATTTTAGTTCATATTAGGTTTTAGAACAGAAACATTGCACTTTAGATAAAGAAATCTGCATCAGAAATGATTAATGTGCTATTCTAATTACTAATAGCACGGATCCCTTCATTTGAGAAGGCCGAATCCCTTTCAAAAGGATCCGCGGATCTGTGGAGTCTGTTTTACCAGACATAATTTTTACCATTAAATTTTTGACACCAATCATTTAAACCACTTCAACACTCAACTTCATCTTAGGCTGATCTTGACTTTGTGACTCGACTTGCACTTAATACATATCAAATAATTAGATTTTGAAGGATTTCTAATGGTAGAACATCTAATCACTTTCATGGATCTTGATTATAAATAAGCTTGCATCTCACCTTCATTTTCAACCATCTACACCACAAAAATATTCTGTGAATTCAGTCACTTATCATCACAAAAAATGACAAAAACTTCAAGTGCTTCTTCAACCAAACAAGTTTCTCGTTGAATCGCTAGGATTAGTGTTCGTCCTTGTTGTTACATCAATGTTATTTCCTCAAATGAGTCTTCACCAGTCAAAATCTCATAACCTATCCAAGATATTAGTACTACACTAAATCTTGGTACTCCCTTAGCAACACCTTCCTCACACTACTAAGTACACCAAAAACCACACAACCTTCTTCACCACTAGGTACACCAAAAACCACACCACCTCTCATGTCTACAACTCCTCCACCGAAACTATCTCAACAACCAAAAGAACCACTTCAACCATTATCCACCACCATTGAGCCTCTTGAGCTCATATTTACCACTCCACCAACCTCTCCACATCCTTTTTTGGATAACTGGGAAGATTTATCACCGAGGACTACAAATCCTCAAGCACTACCCTCGTTTGAGTCCATTGAGCATATTTCTCATGAATCTCCACGTCCAACTTTTGTTCCAGACCAAATGAAAGTCGAACCACCTCAACCTACATTCCCACTTTTCAAGACAATGATCAATCTCTTTAGATCAATGGTCCACCACCACCACCGTAACCCGCTCATAATGAGCACTTTTGTGAGCATTGTCAACGAACCCAAGTTATCATGTATGAGGTGCATGATGAGATGCGTTTCGTCTTGAACCACATTATCGAGTGCTTGTACATCCTTACCCACCAAAACTTCCCATAAACAACCTTGGTGTCAAAGATGCAAGCTTACTAAATTGGTTTTAGTATTTATTTTTCTAGTTTATTAGGCATACTAAGAACTAGCTATGCTCTTATTTTTTACTTATGGTTGTATGTGGTCTAAATTACCACCTTTCATGAGATTTTTTATTACATAGCTATAGTTCTCATTTTCTTTTGTCGTTATTATTTTCTTTACTACACATTGGTTATTGCTTCATCTTTAAAAATATATATTGTGTGACAATACAAATTATAGTTCAAGATTGTAATGCTTTTTTGTAGGATCATCTTGACACCTTACTAGCACGGGGGAGAATTCTCATATTTGCATATTATTGTACTAATTTTTTTGTAGCTCCAAAATCCATCATATTCTTTTGACTTCCTCATCAAGGAGGAGCAACCGTCAAGGGGGAGCATACACACTGGTTAGTTTTCTTACGACGCTCTTTCTGTTTCGACAAAAAAGGGGAGAAAGAAGTAAAAACTAAAACTTAAAACTCATCTAGTTTTTACTTGAAATAAATTTATGTTTTGTCATCAACAAAAAGGGGAGATTGTTAATACAAATAATACGCGTAAAAACGTTTATTTATATTTTACGATCTTTCTAAGTTTTGTCGATAACAAACATACATTTATTTTAAGTAAAGTCTATAAGTTTTTAAACATATAGTTTTCTAACAAATCATTTATATCACTAATGGTAGAATAAATGATTATCTAACGTCTTTAGCAATGATCAAAGAACAATTTTTACTAACACATTACTTACTAGTTATATATGGGGTAAAAGCCATAAAATAACAACGTACTTTCTAAAATTTACCGACTTGAAACACTTACTTTTTTATTAACATATACACCCACGTACTTTCAAATTTTGTTCTGACTTTATCTATATTGTAATAAAATAATATTATTTAATATGATATTATATTAATATGAATCGGTCATATGGGTGAAATCGGAACAAAATTTGAGAGTACGTGGGTGTATATGTTAATAAAAAAGTAAGTGTTTCAAGTCGGTACATTTTAGAAAGTACGTTGTTATTTTATGGCTTTTACCCTTATATATGTGGAAAACTAGAAGGTGGTTGAATAGTTTACCATTTAAAATATTTGTTTTGAAACTTATTGTAAGATCAATTGATATTGATCAAAGATATGTCAGTGAATAATGAACAATATGCAAGCAATATATAAAGAGTAGATAAGGAAAGAAACTATCAAACCACAAAAAGTTGTTTATAGTGGTTCGGTCTACAAGGACTCTTTTTCCTTGCCCTACTCCACTCCCCGAGTCTCCAACTCGAGAGTTTAACTTCACTAGTCAACAAGCTCCTTTCACCGGCAGAGAAACCTTTACACTTCGCTTACACACTATTTCCGACACAAAGCTAGATGTCGAGTTCTTTTACAAGGGCACAACCACTCCCACACACTATGTATTTTAAGGACCTAAAAGACTAACCACTCACACTTAGAAGTTTAAGATGGTTTGGTACAACAATGATGTATGAACAAGACTAGATCATACAACAACAAAACAAACAAGACTTCCAACTATTTGTTGAAGCTTGATTATGCCTTGATCTTCTTTGCTACAAAAGAGGATCACTATAATGATATGAAACTGAGTTAGAAATGTTAGAGAGAAGGAATGTATGTAATTATGCTAGAAAGGGATGAGAAAACAACTTGTGTTGGCTTGCTATTTATAGCCAAAACAATCTGCTGTCACGACGGACCACAAAACCAAAATAATGGTTCCGCCCGTGTAACATTTTGGTGTCGTCGGGTCTGACAGCAAGATTACAAAAAATCTTACCAAAGTTAACCAAATCTAACCAAGATCATGTAAGATATTTAGAGTCCAAATCTACACAAAATATCTTATGAAATCCCCTAGAGATTTCCATGATGCACCACATGATGTCATATGTTGTTTTCTATTTTTATAAATATGTTAAATGTAAATACATATGTAGTGTTTTGTTTTAAGAAACTAAAACATACTTGATCTAAAAATGTTGACATACATTATGGTTTAGAAGGATATCAAAGTTAATTGATATATGACTAATCAAAGTGTAAATGCTTGAGTGATGAAAATTATATTTAAGGAAAGCTTGTTTTAATATCTATTAATATTGACAAACTTTATACTTTACAAAAATTAAATTTACTTTTGCCATTAACAAAACTTAGGTAAAGATCATAAAATATAAATAACGTTTAATGACGATATTTGTATTAACAATCTCCCCATTTTTGTTGAGGACAAAACATATATTTTATTTTTATAAAAGATGTAAAGTTTGTACAAGAGTTATAAAAATATGAGATTAATTTAGAACTTGAAAGAACTAGTGAGTTAGATAAAGTTGATAATAAAAAGTTCATTTTATCTTATGACTAGTTTGTTCAATTATTTGGTCTTTTAGCAATTTTGACCTTTAGTAAGTCAAAGTATGATGTTGACTTTTTAGAAAGTCAAAGTCCAAGTTCTATAATATTCTCCCCCTTTTTTTTCAAACAAAAAAAAGAAGCGAGGCGGAAGATGTAATGAGCCCGAGCCATTATCTCCCCTTTTGGCCAATGCTCCCCCTAAATTGGTTGCCAAGAGAAAGATACATGGATTGTGAAAAAGCTACAAAAAAGATGTTAGTAATAAGCATCATCACCACAAGTGTATAAGCATTTTCAATCACCACGTAACAATCAACAACTATATAAGAAACACCATTCACTTGTTAAAATTTTCATGATTTGAAAATCATGAAATGGAACACAATGGATGTGTTAGTACATGAAGTAAATCCTAAAAAAAATTAAAAAAATAAAGCAAAATAAAAATAAAACTTCCTAGAAAACTAACTTAGAAAAAGAAAAACTAGAGCCCTCCTATTGAGGTGGTGGATGAGCAAGAGCGTTAATTCGCTTTAGGATGTGGTTGAGGATGAACCTCATTTCATCTTGGAGCTCATGGACCATCACCCGGGTCCGTTCGCTAATGTGGGCGGTCCGCTCACAATTTGAGCAACCGTGTCTAGGTGGGAAATAGGGTTCATGATTTTTTGGTGGTGAAATGGTGGATTTGTTTTTGTTGGTGGTTGGAGTGATTAGGGAGGCGAGCAAAGCATTTTGCATTTGCATTGTTTCACTAAGGTGAGAATCCACCATATTGGAGAAGTTGTGGAGATGGTTTAGTTCGGCTTCTATCTCCGCTTTGGAATGTGGGTGATCTTCCCACATGGATTCATCAATGTCCTCGATATGAGGAGACAAGGATGTTGGAGGTAAGGCATGGTCCCCATAAAAAGGTCCATGAATGTCATTGTGAAGAGGATGGAAAAGACGAGGTTGAGGCCCTAACGGGGTGTTTGGGTCAAAAGATGGGCGTGGTGACTCATGAGCGATTCGCTCAATTGTACCAAAGGATGGTAATGGAGGTGGATTATTTGGCATAGAAGGCAAGCCATCCAAGTCCTCCAAAAATGGGTTTGGAGATGTAGGTGGTGTGGAGAATAGTTCTAATGGTATGAGAGTTGGAGATTTAGGAGGTGATGGTGTTTTGGATGTTTGGATGGGAGCCGGTGGCGGCGATGTGTCAATGGGAGTTTTTGTTGGTGGTGAAGTGGTGATTACAATAGGTGATTTTGGAGGTGGTGTAGGAGTGGTCAAAGTAAGAAAGTTCTCATCTCTTATGGGAGATGAGATGGTTAGGGGGAGGAATCGAAAGACGAGCTAATGTTGACAAAGCATCATGGTCTAACACTCATTCTAGCCGTTTTCTTACATGGCTTGTTTGATGGAGAAGAGGTGGATGACTTAGTCATTTTTGCTTAAGTTTGTTCTAGTAGAAGATGAGAGAAATTGGAAAGGTGTGAGGATGATCATCTTAGGAGCTCTTAATTTATAGGATTATGAAATTATGGAGAAATGTGTTTGATTTGATGTTAAGCCATAGAAGAAAGGAGGTTTCTAATGATTTGGAAGGGTTTTTAATGCTAGTCATATCATCTAAGTCAAGCCATACAAGAAGGATGGAGTAAAGAGACAAATATATGCAATAAATGTGTTCTATTGATTGTAGGATCTTGAGAATCAGATCACCCACGGATTACAAGGAACCAATTTTTTGGTTCCTTTCTTTATGAAAAAGGGTTCCTTGGGTGAAATTTTGGAATTTTTGAATTTTGGTGGGAAATGGATATCCTATATATCTAAGTGTGTTAAAATAGTTCTAATATGGATAAAAAGCAGTAAAAACTATCCTAGAAGCAAATATTGGTAAATTAGAATGCGGAAATGAGCGAAATTCAGCAAGTTACCTGGGGAATCCACGACACCAAAATTTTATACAGACGGAACCAAATTTTTGGTACCGTCTAGTCCGCCTATACAAGTATGGCGGCACCAAAACTCATAACAGACAGAACCTAAAAATTGGTGCCGTCTGATCCGTGGAGTGCAGAAATGTTCACACCCCACTATTTTGACCCCCGGGGACTTTTTTGAAACCTGAAATTTTTCTTAAAACATATGGCAATAATTATTTCTAGTTAGGAACAAGCAATAACACATATACAAACATAGTGGATAATCAACTTTCAACAAGGGCTAATGATTTTCACTCATAAGTGAAAATGGGTAAAATTTGATAACACCCGTGTGCTATCCCCCTGCATGAACCGATTAGCATACATCAATGTTTTAAGTTAGTTTATCACCTATGAAGCGAAAACACATAAACAATATCATACATCATTGTTTCTTGTCTTGTTCCAAACACCCTCTTAAACCTCACTTATCCAACTTTTTGTAAATTTTGGTCATCATCCTTCCAAGGCACTTGAACATCCCCTTGGTTTGCTTGAATTCCACCGTTTCGTTCTCAATCTCAGGAAGATAAGCATAGTACTCATGAGGTTGTAGCCTAGAGTTGGGGAGACCATCTTCGGAGCTATTTGATGATGATGATGAAGGAGTTGGAGGTTTTGGCCTTTTACCTTTTGGCTTAGTCGTGGACACTCGTTCATCACTCAAGGGCACAAATATGTGAGGGATGAGAGAATAATCTAGTTGCAACCCTTTTGGACTTGGTGGAATGGGTGCAAAATCTCTATAAATATGGGTGAGTAGCATCCCGTATGGAAGAGCAACGAAGCCTTAAGTAGGGATATCTACCATTCTCCTAGCAATGTAGTAAGCTAAGTTGAATGGTTGACGAGTGGACAAGTTGTAGAGCATGTGACAAAGGCAAGCATTGATGTGGTCTCTATTTCCTATGGTGCTAATGACATTGGCTCTAAGGAGTTCCTACCACTTTTTGAATTCAGGCTTGAGCTCATTGAGTTCCATACCATATGGATCTCGGTTGACTTCCTTTCCCGCTCGAGTGAGACGGGTTGGTGCTACCCTTTCATTAAAGAGGTGCTCACGAATGACGTCCTTGTCTACCAAAGGAGTTTGGTATGGAAGAGAGCGGTCATGGATAGCATCAAGGATAGTGAGTGACCACTTATCCGAGTAAAGACACGTACCATGGCAAGGAATTCCTAACACTTGAGCAAATTGGTTGAGAGAAATGGTGTAGTCATTTTGATTGATCCTAAACCTAAGAGCCATTTGATCATTCTCATTTGTGAAAGAGAAAACACTAGCATAGAATTCTAGGACAAAGCTAGGGAAAATTGGTTCATCGATGTCAAGGAGACAATCGAAGTTGATAGTGGCTAGTTCTTGACGGAGATTAGTTCCGTCGACAAAAGATGAATGAATGGTCCTACCCTCATGGAAATACCTTTTCTCTAGACTCTTAAAGATTTCAACTTGTTCTTTGGTAAGGCCCTTGGTTTTGTGATGTTGAGGGATGTAGTTAAGAGTGTCTTTGTGGTCGTAAACTTTTGCGGCTACCATGTTTGTTCCTAGGAGCAATAATTAACAAGTTTTAGTAAACATGAAAAACTTAGCGTTTTTGTTCTAGTGTGTGCCTATATGCAAACAATATGGAGTTGCGGTTATCTCGACTCATTTTATGCATAAAATAGATTTTTATTGGTAGTGTTTGGCAAAACGCAAGAGATAACCCAAACGCTCCTAATTCAATGTGGCTTCATTTGAATATACGCGGGAATGCATATTAGTTATGCATTACCTTTAGTATTCAAGAGACATTATGCAAGTGATGAAAATAACGTTTTTATTTGTATGAACCATGAGAAATAGTTTTTCTATAAGTGATAAAAATAACGTTTTCATTTGTATGAACAATGAGAATTTGTTTTCCTACAAGTGAGAAGTTTTTCAAGATTTTGACATGGGGTTTTTAGTTTAATTAAGATAATGCCTTATAGTAATTAGCTTCTAAATAGTGGAAAATAAGATTAGTTTATGCAATTTGACAATGTAGTTCATAATCTCAGTAATTAGTTATGCAATTTATCAATTAAGTTCATGTTTTGTGCAAGATTATACATAATCCCCATGTATTGATTTTGTGCATAAATTAGAACCCTAGACTCAGAATTAAGAGAAATAATATAGTTAGGATACTTACAATGATGTTTTCTTCAGTGATTAGTAGGAGAAGAAACCTTAATAATGAGTTGGGTATGTTGGTGGTTCATTTTGGTAAAGTGAGTTGTGGAGAAGAAGGTGTTTTGTATTTAGAATTTTTGCTACTGTTGTCACCACGGACCAGACGGACCCAAATTTTTGGTTCCGTCCGTTTGGTCGTTTGGTGTCGTGGGAACAGTAGCAGAACTAAGCTAAATTGTTTTGTTTTGGTTATTCTAAGATTTGGGCTATGTTTTAACTACATGTGTGGTTCCATTAATCCTAACCCAAGTCTAAGAAGATTAAATGGTTCTCGTTTAAGAGGTTTAGTTAGGATGTCGGCAATGTTATCTTCGGAGGATACTTTCTCAATTGAGATGTTTCCTTTTTGAACATTGTCGCGAAGGAAGTGATGACGAATTTCAATGTGTTTCGTTCGAGCATGTTGGACGGGATTTTTGCTGAGATCAATAGCTCCTTTGTTGTCGCAAAGTATCGAGATGTCGTTGAGATGAATTCCGTAATCCACGAGAGCTTGCTTCATCCAAAGAGCTTGTTGACATGCTTTTCCGGCTGAGACGTATTCGGCTTCAGTAGTTGAGATAGCGAGAGCCGTTCGTTTCTTTGCGAACCATGATGTGAGACAATGTCCAACAAAAGTACAAATACCACTTGTACTCTTTCTATCGACATAGTCACCGACATGGTCCGATCAGCATACACACTAGTTTCTACACCCGTTCCTTTGGGATACCATAATCCTAAACATGTCTTTCCCTTAGTGTATCTAAATATTCGTTTCAATGCTTCTAAGTGTGATGCTTTGGGATCTTCTTGAAAGCGAGCACATAGACAAACACTAAACATAATGTCGGGTCTACTAGCCGTGAGATAAAGTAGGCTACCGATCATTCCTCTATATTTAGTGTTATCTACCGATTCACCTTTCTCATCCTTGGTGAGTTTTGTGTCCGAGGACATGGGTGTTTTAGTTGGTTTTGAGTCTTCAAGACCAAATTTCTTAAGCATATATTTTATGTATTTAGATTGGTTAAAGAATATGCCATCTTTTAGTTGTTTAATTTGAAGTCCTAGAAAGAAGTTTAACTCACCCATCATACTCATCTCAAACTCGTCGTGCATGATTTCAGAAAAATCATCACATAGCTCTTGACAAGTTGATCCAAATATGATGTCATCAACGTATATTTGAACTATGATAATGTGTGATTCCTTTTTCTTGGTAAAGAGAGTATTATCTACTAATCCCATGGTGTATTTATGTTCTACTAAGAAAGTCTTAAGCCGATCGTACCAGGCTTTTGGAGCTTGCTTAAGTCCGTATAGTGCCTTCTTAAGTTTGAAGACATAATGTGGTTTTTCAAAGTCGGTAAAACCGGGAGGTTGAGCAACATATACTTCTTCGTTAATGAACCCATTTAGGAATGCACTTTTAACATCCATTTGAAATAATTTAAAGTCATGAGCACATGCATATGAAAGTAAGATTCTAATAGACTCGAGCCTAGCTACCTGTGATACACGGTAAATTTTCACTCAAATTTAACTAATAAATGATAATTTATTATTACTAAACCTAGTCATTAAGCATGCATCAGCTTTGCCTGATCATTTGAGTAGTTAACTCGCATACAGTAGACAATTGCATCACTTTTGCATTCATTTCATTTTATGAATATTTCATTTTTGTCTTATGATTAAGTTGTAAGACGAGATGTTATCTCGTTTTTCTTCAGTGACCGACACTGCACGCGTACCGACACTATGATAAGGGCAAGTAAAACAAATGACAAACTTCCGTAATGAAAAATATTACAAAGATAATAATATTTCTGACATGTATCTATAAGATACTACATTATAAAAATTATCAAACAATGATACTTCAGTCACGGTTTTAATTCGCGAGACACGATAATATTTAACACAACTCTAACTTTAAAATTTATAACACTTATCAATAAAAGTTATCACAAATAGAACTTTACAAATTAATACACTTATACTACCTAGCCATTTTACTCACACAAAACTTACAAAAATTACATTTAGAAGATAAGTGGGAATAAATCTTATCCTTCTTCTTTTTCTTGGATAATCCGCCCCCCTCCCACCTCATTTGTCATTTCTGTTTGTCTTCCCTACCCACACGTTTCTTTCCCAAAAATGGAGATAACCCCAAAGTTCATCTTCCCTAAAAGACATATCTTCATCTACTATTCTTCCATTTTAGTCCATGTCAACGCAAACCCAAAAGGAGGTGATAAAGATAGGTCTTACAAAAGCTCCTTTCCATCTCACTTTGTCCATTCATGGTAAAATGATGAATGTCTTTGTCTCTCTACTGCTGCCACAGTCCACGCCGCTCCAGATGTTGGGTCAAACTACCTATAGATGGCTATGGAGGCATCAAAGGTCACTTTCTCCCTTCATAGTTTCTGAGAAAGAATCACAAGGTGTGATGATGTGAGTGGCTAGAGAACCACTTCAACACAAATGGGTATGACACAAAAACTCAAGGAAGAAAGTTGAGTCAAAACTACTCTTATTCTTTCCTTTTAATTTCAGTCGAGGCAATCCAAGGAGTATCACGCTCCAAAAAAAAATTCACCACCAAAGATAAGAAGGCTCTAAGGTATCAACAAACCTTACTTGCGTTTGCTTTAGAACCGATTGGGGTTTATTTGGTGTTGGACTTCTGGGTTGACCTTCGACTTCACCATCATCTTCTTCCTTGTAAGAAATCATTCAACTTGGTATTTTTTAAATCTTATGAATTGAGTTGTTAATGAAATGTAAAAATGGTGATATCTTGTTTTAATATTCGGTTGTGTAAATGAAGTGTTTGATGTTACATAATTTTTAGATATGATAAATGGTTATTATCCCTTGAATCTTGAGTTGGGTATTGACATTTGATGGGTTAGTTTTCTGTCGAAAGTACAAAACAAAGAAACTGGACAAAGATGAATTTTAATAAAACCTACTAGTGATATTAGATTGAGTCTAGGAACGTGATGTATGTCGTGACCCAAAGTTAACTTTCAAGAAAACTTGCATAAGGTAGTAAGGCCGAGTCGAGTAGTACTCGATCATTTCATGGTCTTATCAATATCCGTAGTGCTATGTGTTCGATTCGAAGGTGAACCCACCTCGAGACCTATAGTACTCATCAGTCAACCCGCAAGTGTTTACCTCTAGTGTTTGAGAAATTAGTCAAGTAAAACCGGAGTCATGACGACCGGGATGCATAAGTAGTATATGAGCTTGTGTACTACATGTCGAACCTCCTCCAATCCACTATATCGAATTGGTAATGATGTTGTGGTAGTACCATGATTGCCAAGGTTCTTTTAGACCGATGTCACATTCATATGCGTATGAACCTTGTGATAAAATGAGTTTAGTATTTCCTGTTTTACTAAGTGATGGGAAAACTTGGGTTGAAATCATGAAAGCCCCACTGCGGTATAATTTTTAGTGTCAAAAACAGTTTTGATAAGCTAACATAGGTCTTGTGAGTCTAAGCCTTGTCGAGAAGCCTCAGCTTCACGAGTCTAAATCATACTAGGGTCGAGCAATACCTTGAGGTCAAAACCATTTACGTCGAACTTCCGTGTCGAAGACAATTACTCTAGCATCTCGTTGGGTATTACATGTCCTCCAAAAACTTGTTAATGACCTACGTATAAAATCTTGACAAACCTGTACAAATTCTTCTTATGCCACGATGGGCCACAGCCCATATATGGTCCATGGTAGTGTATTGGTTAACAAGAGGCTAAAGCCTTTTTCCTTGTACAAACCCCACTTCGGGCCTAGGCCCAATCCGACTTCTCTACCACTTTTAACATCGGGCCTCAGCCCATAATGGTTCGGAGGTGCGTTTGATAGTTTAAACAAGACAACAAAATGAAACACGTAACGTAAACCGGAAATTCATTATAAATATAAACTTGTCTACCACATATTCGAGCCTTCTAACTTAGACATACACTCATATGCAACGTCAAATAAACAGAGGTAAATGTGATAATACAATGAAACAAATGTTTATCCATATAGTCTACGTAATAAATTTTACGCCAAAGTTAACGTCTAACGTGTCCGAGTAAACATATCTATGTCAAAGGATCTACTAGTTGAAGATCATTTAATGTTAAGAGCAAATTTTGAAAAACAAATAAAGACCACCATATCATTTTATCTTGTATTAAACTAAAAAGTCTTCAAACTTAACTCAAGAATTTTCTAAATACAACTAGAAAATAAATAAACTAATATTGATTTTGACAATACTATTAAGTGTCAACTTAATTAAGTGTATATACATTTATATACTTACTACTAGAAAGTCGTGATTATTTTGAAACAACTCTAATGTCGATAACACCATTATAGTGTCAACATGAAAAGTATATATACTTTCGTATGCTTACTAACAAAACCACTTAATCATCTTTACAAACTAAAGTTTAGTTTTAATTCAAATATAGAAACAATGGAATTAATTTAAGTAGGTAATACTTAAAACAATGAACTAAAACATTGCCCTCCTTATCTAGGTCGCGTGTCGGTGCCGCTTCACAACAATCACTAAATCCCACTTTTGGATTTCACATTTGCTAAAGTGAGTCTCATAGCCCCTCTTTAACTTGATAAATTGTTTTATACGTTTGGGGTGAGAAAATATGCAAATCCTTTTTATGGACCTAAACTATTGCATGATTACTATTACGTGGTTTAGCCTAAGCCCTTATGTCCCTAGAGAATGCCCCTTTTTCATGAACCGTCAGTTCCCCATTAGGAAGCGCGAATGTTATAAATAGATCTATTGAGGGTGACTCCTCCGTTCGGTTGGCCATGCTTAGGCCAAGGCGAAACGTATACCATGTCGGAATCGAGTGTTGAGGGACAAAACACTCGCAATGGGCCCCTATATTGTATGATATCTGTTAGCATACAGAAACTGTCGTAGTATCGGTTGCATGAACTTAGAGCTAACGTAATAGACATTCATCCATATATCATTATATTCGTTGTAATGATTATATGACTTTGATTATGGTCCAAACTTACTACTTTAACTTAAACCTATGAACTCACCAGCTTTTAGCTGACCTTTTTAGCATATTTTTCTCAGGTGTTTAAATTTGTGCTCATGGATGCAAGGCAAGAGGCGGTATATGGTCGTAGTAATATCTAAAGAAGTGTTTTTACACATAACTATGTTTTTAAATTTGGGACCACTGAACTTATGGGATGTGCCCATTTATCTAAACAATGTTGTAAGATAAGGTTTTAAAACTATTTTATGAAATCAAACGGAGTATGTATTCCGTTCTTTATTACTTGTGTTGTGATCTCCAATTTCGTAACATTCCCAATAACATGTATGCTTCTGCTAAACAAATTTGGGGGTGTTACAGATTGGCATCAGAGCCTAAGTTATAGAGAACTAGGTACATACAAACCCTAAACTATAACTACTTTTTACAAAAACATCATACTACGACCGTCAGTTGCCGCTTGCCTTACTTGCTATTTTACTTAGAGTTCATTTAAATAGGATTGCATGTTTTATTTCCTATTTACTAGTGCACTATTTCATATTCATCATGAGTATTTTTCCACATACTTACACATATGCACCGTCTTGTCACAGACCATGCCTTCACCAGCCTTCCACCACGATGTTCAGGAGAACATCCTACTTGCTCACTCACCTACCATCCATCAGCTTGCACACATGGCCACTGATCCGTACATTCAGGCCACACTAGCAGCTCAGCCAGTCACTGCACCCGCTCCATCTGTACCGACCCTCACCACCACTCCATCAGCTTTATTGACACGCAGGCAAAAACCTCGCATGATCGTGAGAGTACCTGGATATCGAGAGCGGCACTCATTCATGCCTGCACTAGCTTCTCAGATGACCTGTGCTGCCTACATGGGTCCTCCTACTACTTCAGAGTCACTGACACCATCATCCACTGAGTCACCACCTCACCAGAGGCTTAGGAGAGCTACTGATTCTTACTCAGAGGAAGACCCGGAAGAAGAACCGGAAGAGGATCCTGAGGAGGAGCTACCAGAGCCTATGCCGATTGAGAGTGTTCCTGGACATGTTAGCACAACAGCAGATATGGATACATTGGGTCTAGAGATTGTCCAGAGTATTCGGGAGATAGGACAGAGTTCTAGGATGGCTCAGAGGTTGAGCGAGGACAAGGACATTGATTGACTAGTTGGGTTAGGACAGAGGGCTGCTTTCCTCCGCAGCCAGGAGGAGAATGATGAGGTTTCTTGGAGGGATATTGGTTGTTTGGTCAGTTCTGTACCACATATCGCGAGCCCGAGCTACAGTCCATCATCACCTTCATTTATACCATCTGCATCAAACATGGAGCGCCTTGCTCGTACCACTAGACAGCTTGAGACCATTGAGGTAGCTGCACCGGGTGGGTACAGCCAGTGCCAGATCTATCTGGATCTCCAAATAATGAGGAGCTGACTCTTACTGAGAGAGTACTTATTCAGTTGGATTCTCATGAGACCCTGCTAAGGGTCCATACTGATCAGTTGGAGAGAGTCGATCTAGCACGCTTGCAGTCTTGCGAGCAGCGTGTTGATGGTTTAGACCGCACCACAGATGTGTTGTTTGAGAGTATGGAGCTAGAGAGGCATGAGAGGATTTGGTTGGGTTACAGATTTGAGGCTCATGTTGACGATGTTAGATAGTTGGACAGCAGAGCACGAGCGTTGGACAGAGGTCAGGCCCGGATGCACGGCCGACTTGAGGAGCTAGAGCACATCCAGTGGATTGCTAGAGATACTGCCAGAGAAGAATGGCAGAGGACCACAGGTTTGGAGTCCATGCTGGCCTCTCAGATGAGGCGCATCGCGAGTTTAGAGGCTACGCATCGAGAGTTAGTGGCTAGCATTGAGCGACTACGTGCCGAGCATGGACATCCTTAGATCTTATTGCATGATGTATCACACTAAACTGGATTATAACAGTTAGTGTTAGTTATTACTCTTGTACTTCAGTTTGTATTTCCGTTGTATTTCAGTTGTATTTCAGTTGTATTCCATCTGGTATCTCATCATGTACTTTAGGAACCTTGTAATCGAAGTTCTATCTATGTCAAGCTTATTCTTCCTATCCAATTGTCTTTTCTTTCATAGATTGCTCATATGATCTATCTACGATATTTACACCATTACTTGACACTTACCTTGTTTAAAAGGTTCTATATCTCATCACCTTTCTTACTGCAGAAATGACGCCGAAACGAAGATCAAACCGTACCAACCATGGTGGAACTTCCAATGCTCCTATTCCAGTGAGAGTTACTCATAACCGAGCTGGAAACACTGCTATTCCAAACAGAGTCACACACGATCAGACTGCCGAAGCCACTACTCCTGCTAGGGCTACTCCAATTCAACCTACCATGAATCAAGCCATGATAGACCAACTGGTCAATGAGCGAGTGAACGCCGCTTTGGCTGCAGCAAACCAGTCGTCTACTGATGCTGGAACTTCGAGACCATCCACCCACATCCGTACTTGTACCTATCAGGACTTTCGTAAGACCATGACTGGAGGCTTTAGTGGAACCGAAGGAGCTGTCGGTCTGACTAGATGGATCGAGAAGCTCGAGACTGTGTTCCGGATCTGTAACTGTGAGGAAGAGGCTAAGGTTAAGTATGCATCGTTCACTTTCACAGATGCTGCCTTGACCTGGTGGAACAATTTTCTGAAATCTGCTAGTATCGATGTTGCCTATGCCATGCCATGGGAGAGCTTCAAGGAGATGGTACTTCGAAAGTACTATCCTCGTAATGAGATCAAGAAACTAGAGCATGAGTTTTGGAACCTCAAAGTTCAAGGCACCAATATGGCTGCTTATAACCAGCGTTTTCAAGAACTAGCCTTACTGTGCCCTGAAATGGTTCAAACTGAGACCCGATTGTTGGAGAGGTACATCAGAGGACTGCCCCAATCTATCAAGGGCAATGTCACCACTTCTAAGGCTGCCGATCTTCACGAAACCATCGAAGTAGCCAACAAACTCATGGATCAAGTGATTGAGGATTCCATGGACAAAGTGGTTGACAATAAGAGGAAATGGGACGACCACTCTCGATGCTACAACAACAATGGATACCGTGGCAACAACAGTGGAAACAACATCAACAATCAGAACAAAAGGCAAAATGTTGCTAGAGCTTATGCAGCTGGGATTGGAGAAAGGAAACCGTACGCAGGGACTTCACCACTGTGTAACCGATGTACACTGCATCACAAGGGACAGTGTACAGTCAAGTGCCGTAACTGTCAGAAAATCGGACACTTGACCAGAAATTGCAGGTCCAAGTCATTGGCGACGGTTCAAACAACACCAGCTCAGGACCCAAAAGCTGCTATAACATGCTTTGGTTGTGGTGAGAAAGGGCATTATAAGAATGAATGCCGAAAGACCAGAAACTAAGGCAATGGAGAAAATCAAGGAAACAGAGGAAATCCAGGAAGCCTAGGAAATGGCAGAATTCAGGGAAATGTTGGACAACCGAGTAACCAGGGAAATGGCGAAGGAGCTCGTGGAAGAGTCTATGTTGTGACCAAAGTGGAAGCTCAGGAAGACCCGAATGTTGTGACGGGTACGTTCCTTATAAATAACCGTTATGCATCCAGATTGTTTGATACGGGAGCCGATAGGAGTTTTGTTTCTAATACCTTTAGTCCACTACTCGATATTGCCCCAACTGCATTAGGCAATGCACACAATGTGGAACTAGCTAACGGTAACGTAGAAAGGGTAGATACCATCATAAGAGGTTGCACCCTGAATCTGTTAAACCACCCATTCAATATCGACTTAATACCGGTAGAATTGGGTAGTTTCGATGTCATCATCGGGATGGATTGGTTATCGAAATACCATGCTGCCATCATTTGTACGAGAAGCTCGTCCAAGTACCCTATGGGGATGAAGTCATAACAGTAGAAGGAAACAGAGTGACAGAAGAAACGCGTCAAGACTGCATGTCATTACATGTACCAAGGTATTGAGGTGTATCGAGGAAAGATGTCACATCTTCCTAGCACAAGTCACCGGAAAGGACGAAAAAGAAAAGGAAGAAAAACGTCTGGAGGACGTGCCAATAGTGAGAGAATTTCCTGAAGTCTTTCCTGAAGACTTGCCAGGACTTCCGCCAACCTGACAGGTCGAATTTCAAATCGATTTAGTGCCTGGTGCCGCACCAGTGGCAAGAGCACCTTATCGATTAGCTCCAACAGAACTCCAAGAGTTATCAAACCAGTTGTCGGAACTTGCGGAAAAAGGGTTCATTAGGCCGAGCTCATCACCCTGGGGAGCACCAGTCCTGTTCGTCAAGAAAAAGGACGGAACTTTCAGGATGTGCATCGACTATCGTGAGTTGAATAAACTAACCATTAAGAACCGTTACCCACTCCCGAGGATCGATGACTTATTCGATCAACTTCAAGGTTCGAGCGTTTATTCAAAAATTGACTTAAGGTCGGGATACCATCAACTAAGAGTTCGGGAAGAAGATATTCCCAAAACCGCCTTCAGAGCTCGTTATGGACATTACAAGTTCCAAGTCATGCCTTTTGGGTTAACCAATGCACCCGCTGTGTTCATGGACCTCATGAACCGAGTGTGTAGACCCTACCTGGATAAATTTGTGATCGTTTTCATTGACGATATCCTAATTTATTCCAAGAGTGTGAAAGAACACGAGAAGCATCTTAGATTGATCTTGGAATTGCTGAAGAAGGAGGAACTGTATGCTAAGTTCTCGAAGTGTGAGTTTTGGATATCGACTGTGCAATTCCTGGGTCATGTAATTGACAATTAGGGTATTCATGTAGATCCCGCTAAGATCGAGTCGATAAAGGATTGGGCGACACCCACAACTCCCACTGAAATACGCCAATTCTTAGGACTCGTTGGGTACTACAGAAGATTCATTGTAGGTTTCTCAATGATTGCCAAATCTTTAACCAAACTAACCCAGAAAAACACCAAGTTTGACTGGGGAGACAAAGAAGAAGAAGCTTTTCAACTGCTTAAGGAAAAGTTGTGTAGTGCACCTATCTTGGCCTTACCTGAGGGTAGTGAAGACTTTGTTGTTTATTGCGACGCTTCACACAAGGGGCTAGGAGCGGTGTTAATGCAAAGAGAGAAGGTGATAGCATACGCCTCTCGCCAGCTGAAAACCCATGAGAAAAACTATACAACGCACGATTTGGAATTAGGATCAGTTGTGTTCGCACTCAGGATTTGGAGACACTACTTGTATGGCACGAAGTGTGTCGTATACACCGATCACAAAAGCCTACAACACATTTTGGATAAAAAAGAACTGAACATGAGACAACGCCGATGGTTGGAATTGCTCAGTGATTACGACTGTGAGATTCGTTACCATCCGGGTAAAGCGAATGTAGTTGCTGATGCTCTCAGTAGAAAAGAGCGACCAAAACCCCTTAGAGTCAGATCTTTGGGTATGACAATCAGTTCACCTCTTCCATCAAAGATTCTGGAGGCACAATCAGAAGCACTCAAAGAAGAAAATCGTCCGAATGAGAACCTTTACGGAATGCCAGAAAGTGAAAATGGATTCGTAAAAAGGTCAGACGGAATCTTGTGTTTCAAGGATCGAAGTTGGATACCACTTTACGGAGGAATTCGCGATATCAATATGCACGAATCCCACAAGTCTAAATACTCCATCCACCCAGGATCCGACAAGATGTATCTCGATCTGAAGAAATTGTACTGGTGGCCAAACATGAAAGCCGACATTGCAACATATGTCAGCCAGTGTTTAACCTGCTCAAAAGTCAAAGCCGAACACCAGAGACCCTCAGGTCTACTAGTATAACCCGACATTCCCGAATGGAAATGGGAACGTATAACAATGGACTTTATTACCAAGCTACCAAATACCTCTAATGGCTACGACACTATTTGGGTAATAGTTGACCGTCTCACCAAATCAGCACATTTCCTACCGATGAAAGAAAGCGACGGAATGGACAAACTTGCACGTTTGTACCTGAAGGAAATCATCGCACGTCATAGTGTACCAATCTCCATCATCTCGGACAGAGACAGCCGTTTCACCTCAAACTTCTAGAAATCACTTCAAGATGCCCTAGGATCTAACCTCGACATGAGCACCGCTTACCATCCTCAAACTGATGGGCAAAGCGAAAGAACCATTCAAACTCTGGAGGATATGCTAAGAGCATGTCTGATAGATTTTGGAAATGGTTGGGATAAGCACTTGCCATTAGCCGAGTTTTCTTACAACAACAGCTATCACACAAGCATCAAAGCTGCACCATATGAAGCACTCTATGGTCGAAAGTGTAGATATCCCGTGTGTTGGGCCAAAGTCGGAGAAAGTCAACTTACTGGTCCGGAGCTAATCCAAGAAACTACTGAGAAGATTATACAAATCAAAAATCGACTGCAAGCAGCTCGTGACCGTCAAAAGAGTTACGCGGACAAAAGAAGGAAACCACTTGAGTTTCAAGTGGGAGATAAAGTTATGCTAAAAGTTGCACCATGGAAAGGCGTAATCCGTTTCGGAAAACGTTGAAAGTTAAATCCTCGTTACATTGGACCTTTCAAAATCCTCGCAAGAATCGGACCGGTAGCATACCGACTCGAATTACCACAAGAACTCAGCTCTGTGCACAACGTGTTTCACGTGTGTAACTTGAATAAATGTCTTTCTGATGAAACTCTTGCTATTCCCTTGGAAGAGATCCAAGTCGACGAAAGATTGAATTTCGTCGAGAAACCCGTTGAGATTATGGATAAAGAAATCAAATGGCTTAAGCAAAGCCGCATTCCTATCGTCAAGGTCCGCTGGGATTCTCAAAGAGGTCCTGAATACACGTGGGAACGTGAAGACCAATTCAGGCGTAAATACCCACACCTTTTCTCTACTTCAGCAAGTAATTCTAACTGAAAACCGAGGACGATTTTCCTTCTAAGGCGGGGAGGATGTGACACACAGTAAATTTTCACTCAAATTTAACTAATAAATGATAATTTTATTATTACTAAACCTAGTCATTAAGCATGCATAAGCTTTGCCTGATCATTTGAGTAGTTAACTCGCATACAGTAGACAATTGCATCACTTTTGCATTCATTTCATTTTATAAATATTTCATTTTTGTCTTATGATTAAATTGTAAGACGAGAGGTTATCTTGTTTTTCTTGAGTGACCGACACTGCACGCGTACCGACACTATGATAAGGGCAAGTAAAACAAATGACAAACTTCCGTAATGAAAAATATTACAAAGATAATAATATTTCTGACACGTATCTATAAGATACTACATTATAAAAATTATCAAACAATGATACTTCAGTCACGGTTTTAATTCGCGAGACACGATAATATTTAACACAACTCTCACTTTAAAATTTATAACACTTATCTATAAAAGTTATCACAAATACAACTTTACAAATTAATATACTTATACTACCTAGCCATTTTACTCACACAAAACTTACAAAAATTACATTTAGAAGATAAGTGGGAATAAACCTTATCCTTCTTCTTTTTCTTGGATAATCCGCCCCCTTCCGACCTCATTTGTCGTTTCTGTTTGTCTTCCCTACCCACACGTTTCTTTCCCAAAAATGGAGATAACCCCAAAGTTCATCTTCCCTAAAAGACATATCTTCATCTACTATTCTTCCATTTTAGTCCATATCAACGCAAACCCAAAAGGAGGTGATAAAGATAGGTCTTACAAAAGCTCCTTTCCATCTCACTTTGTCCATTCATGGTAAAATGATGAATGTCTTTGTCTCTCTACTGCTGCCACAGTCCACACCGCTCCAGATGTTGGGTCAAACTACCTATAGATGGCTATGGAGGCATCAAAGGTCACTTTCTCTCTTCATAGTTTCTGAGAAAGAATCACAAGGTGTGATGATGTGAGTGGCTAGAGAACCACTTCAACACAAATGGGTATGACACAAAAACTCAAGGAAGAAAGTTGAGTCAAAACTGTGGAGTTTGTTAGGACTCCTTGAGATCGTTTTGAGCCTCTAGGGTTAACAATAACAATGACAATAAACATGATACGCAGCGGAATAAAACAAATCAAAGTTATTGACACAAGGTTTTTCATTATAATCATTCCAAGCCTCAAATATTATATGATCAGAATAATACGGTTACACTTAACTTGTAACAGGGATCAAAGATCCTTGAGGCTAAACTAAACAAACTCTAACCCTAGACGTTTATAGGAACACGTCTAGGTTACACACACACACACACATTTAATGACTACATTATAGAAGACTTGTATATAAAACCTACACCCCATGTCCTCTTTATATACTAGAGGATTAGGGTTTACAAAATACTACGAAGGACTAATAAGTAAATCTTCTTTTGCAAGCAAGTCCTTCCATCTTTTTGTAGGTTTCATCTATTTCACTTTAAGTCCCTTTGTTTCATTCTTGTATTTATTTTGTCTCATCAAATCCAAGGAACCTAAAACCCAACAATCTTCCCCTATTTGATGATGACAAAACAAACAAAGTCGTGTACGAACTTCCCTAGACGAAGTAGCAGAAGTTGAGATGAAAACATCTCCCTAAATGAAACAAATCTTGTCTTCCTTTGTCTTCCCCTTAATCCATGCCATCGCACTCCAATATTTCTTCCCCTTTTTGTTATCAACAAATAGAGAATATAAGCAGTAGAAACTTCCCCTTGAGTGGTGCATGAAAATGATTCTTCAAATCAGTAAGCTCTATGTAATGATCACTTGTGAAGAAAACCAAGTATAACGAATTTGATGAAGAAGTAAAATAACCCAAACTTGTATCTTATGTCTTGTTTATCCACGTGACTCCAAACTTATACTAACACCATATAAGTAGACCGCAATCTCTTGACAAAATCCTCATCTTCAATGAGACACTGAGCACTACAATGTAACTCCTTTAAGTGATAGTTAACTAGGTCTTCATCCATCCACCCCTTGACCTATAAAAACTAGATTTTGCAAGTCTTCGTCAACATCCTTTAAGCACGAACAAGTTACCTTAAAAGTAGGTATGATACTTTTAAGATATGATAAAACATGTATCCAAGTAATTCCACTTCACCTTCAAATAAGTGATATTCAACCGTCTTCGTAATCAACTAGTCCAATAAACCAAATACGAGCCTTTTTAAAACCTTTAAGATCAAATAACCAAACTCCTTGTGTGTGTGAACCAAAATCCCATGTGTGTGTCTGATGAGTGTCTAAATACTCATCATTTTTGTACAATCTAAACTGCAAAATCATCTGAAAACACTTAGAAACACATCAAAATGATCAAAATATCACAAATCAGTGTTTTATGTGTTTTAAATGCAAAAAGATCAAAATCAGATGAAAAATGTATCAAGTTTGCAAAATTGGCAGTTTTAGTCCCCCAAGTTTTAAAAGTTGTCAAATCTAGTCCCTGGAATTCAAAAATGTGGAATTTTATCATTCAAGGTCCCTGAAATATTCTAAAATGTCAAAAAATGGTCCTTGAATGATTCTTTGGTAAATTGGCAAGAAAGGTCCCTAAACTTTGGAAAATTGCAAAATTAGTCCTTGGATGTTTTAAAATGGAATTTTTATGCAAAAAGGGTCCTTGCACTATCAATGTTTGTCAAGTTTGGTCCTTGTGAGAGCATTGGAAAAAGTTCTAGATCAGTCCTTCAAGTTTGGATAATTTGCATATTTAGTCCTTGTGTACTAAGCTTAAACCAAACGGATCCTTTAATACTAAACCCAAAACAAACATAAGCCCAATCCAATGTTTAGCCCAAACCCAACTTGGACTTGACCCTTGACCCCATGACCCTTGAGCTAGGTCAGAACCATTTTGGCCCCTGCCACTCCCAATTGTGACCCCCCCTTTTTGTGTTATTAAAACCCCGGTCAAAGCTTCGGTCAAACAACCCACGCGCGCCAAAACTATGCACTGTTCATCTCCCTCTCACACAACACTGTAAAACCAGAAACCAGAGCAGTTTACTGCTTTTTCAACCTCACTCACCTTACCTTGTCCCCTCCACCTCCACTAACACCCAAATATCCTTAATTGATTGAACCAAATCCATTAATTGCTCAAACCTGCTTTGAAGAAATATTTGGCGCCAAAACTACAAGTGGACGGATATGATGGTTCTAGCCAATCCAATGGCTCAGGAGTGGTGGGAAAGATTCAGAGGTCAAAGAGAAGTCACTAAAGTCTATAAAGAGGAGTGGAGATGCATTGTATCAAATCATCTAGTGTAACTTTTACTTTTCTATGTCGTTTTTAGTCAAACTTTAAATTTCAGTATAAACTTAAGCTTTCAAGTACTTCTTTAAGTTATCTCAGTGTATTTACAACCTTTTGCAATTATCAATTTCAGTATTCAAGTTTGAAATTCAGTTTATGCATTTTTCATTTCAAAATTCTCACTATGTGTTAATGTTGTTGAAAGTTGTTGTTTGGGACTGAAATAGCACACATAAGCTCCTAGATAGCTTTTCTAAGCTATCAGAAACACTAAAACTCAGTTTAGAAGCAAAATCAGAAAATCACCAAAAATACAAATTAATTAGTGAAAATTCAAAAATCAGTTGGAAATGGTGTACACAGCTGGAGCAGGGTGAATTATGGATGGCCTTGGGTTAGAAGCTTAGTGGTAAGCTAATAGGGGTGTTCATTGGTCCTGGTTCTCAGTTTTAAGCTTGGAAGCTTTTGTGAGCTCTTTTGATCATTTTGGCATTTTACTGTTGTAGTTGTTAATTAGCTTATATTTCTGTTTCTTATTGTTCATTAGATATAGTTAAGTGTGTTTAAGCATTTAAACCAGTGGTTTGTTCTTTTAAATTAGTAGTTAGCAAAAAAAATTTAATTTGACAGTTAAAATAGCATTATCATAGTTCTTGTGCTTAATGTTGTTAATGTTGTTGCTTCATGTTTATTTAATCTTATTTAATGATTATGTAAGGTCTGCAAGCAGTTTCATGGGTTAAAGCTTTGTTTTGTTCTTAAAATCACCCAAACAGTAAAATATAAGCTTGTTTGGATTTGAGTAGTGAACCTGTGTTAGAGTTTGATAAAGGTTGTAATTGTTGTTGTCAAGAGTTACACTTGGTCATAATATCTCAAAGAAGTCAAGAAATTCAGTACTCATTCAAGCAAAAGTCAAAGTGCATTTGATCTCATCTTATGAGCTCACTGTTTGATTTTTAGGATTCATGATCATGATTCTGTGTTAGGAAGTTGTTAATCTTGTTCAAGTTAGTCTTATTACACCTTAACATAACATAATCAGTGATTGTAATCAACTTAAAGTTCATTTTGGTCAACTTAGCTAGTTTTCTTCTTAAAAGTCAAATTTCCAACTTGGTCATTTTTGAATAAAAAAGATATTTTCATTATGTGTTCATTAGTAAGATTCAGCTTATAAGCTTTTGGATTATCAAAGTTTGGTTGCTAAACAAAATTAGAAAAATATTAGTTCTCTGTAAATCAGCTGTTTAAGTGCTTAACTATTGGCTTATATTGAGTACCATGTCTGCATACATGCCCTGTGCACAGTTGGTTGGACCAACTTGAAAAGCTTGTACAGAGCTTGTTTGTCGGTCTTGTCTTGTGATTTTTTGTTCTTTGGGTAGCCAACCTAGCCACCTTGAGAACCCTAGTTTAGCTTTTCAATTTGAAGCTTAATAGGTAGGGCTGCTCTAAGCTTAAAGTTTGTCCCATTTCTGTTTTTATCATAAGCGCTTATTTGTTTGTTCTTAGCTTTTCAGAGTGCTTATTTGTATCTTTTAGCCTCATTTCAGTTTATCTAGCTTGTTTGAATCATATTCCACTCTTGTTTCCAGTTTTCAAGCTTGTTTGAGCTTATTCCACAAAATAAGCTCTTAATCACATCTGTTGGTCCATAAGCTTGTCAAAATAGCTTATTTGTGATTTGTAAAATTTTTGTGTTCATTAAAGTTTCATAATATCAGTATTAAAGTAGTTTTCAAAAAGAAAATCCAGAAAAAAGATCAATTTTAAATCAGTGATAGTGTTTATTTAATATTTCCTAGCTTTTTGATTTTTCTTTTTAGCTTATTAATAAGCAAATCTTGTTTTTCTATTTTTCTTAGTTTTCTGTCATCATATAGGATTTTTAGAAAAAGTTTCATATTTTTTTTCTATCTTTTTAGTATTTATTATAATTTTAAATAGTTAAAAATAGTAATTAATTAGTAATAAATAATTAAAAAGCATAAAAAATATCTTTTCAGTTTTAAAATTAGCTTTATCATATTTTAGATTTTTCCAAGTTAAAATTTTATTTTTCCAGTTTTATTTTATATTTTCTAGTATTTAAGTGTATTTTAAATAATAATTAATTAGTAATAATTAGATAAAAAGTGTGAAAAATATATTTTTAGTTTTAAAATTAGTTTTATAATATTTTAGATTTTTCTCAATAATAATTTTATTTTTCTAGCCTTAATTTGTATTTTCTTCTATTTTAGAGTAATTATTAAATAGTTAAAATAAGTTTTTAATTAATAATAATTAATTAAATAGTGTTAAAAATAATTTTCTTTTTCTAATAATTTTCTTTTATTTTTAGGATTCCAAAAATGTCATTTTTATATTTTTAGGTCTTTTATTTCTTAGATTTCATTTTTTATTTTGTACGTATACGTAGTTTTTAAACTTACGTTTACGTTTCTTTTATCTGATTGTTGTGCTTTCCAAATTCTGTATTCCATTCCATTCCAATCAATCAGTAGTGTAATTTCTCAATCAAAACCTTTACTGATCACTATCCTTAGTGATCATTCTATCGTCTGATCAAGTGTTTACACACCATTGAGTCTCCATGGGACTAAACGACCCGGGAATTCATTATATTCTCCAGGACTTCATTGCATTTGTGCTTAAGCTGTTTTAAGTCTGTTACGGTTGGCCATTCACAAGTGGCCAGCTTGTGTGATTAGACTTGACGGTTTAGCACGGATCAAATTTTGGCGCCGCTGCCGGGGAGGCTTTAGCGTGTGTTTAGCCATTTTCAGACCCATTCTTGCACATAACCCATCATTTGTAAAAAGTTTTTTGTAAAGTTATAAGAAAATCAAAAAGTTCATTAACACTTTTCCTAAAGTGTTAAAAACACCAAAAACAATATAAAACAACAAAACAATCGTAGCGTTTTCTATCTTGTATTGTCTTTAAGGTGATTCTTAAAACAGTATGATTTGGTTAAACGAGACGATCCAAAAATATTGTCCAAAAAGTTTTAAACCCATCTGCACAAATCTTACCTACGTCTTTTCAGTGGTACTTAATTTATACATAAAAATCAACCACCGCAAATCAAGGCAGTGCACTACCTAACTGGGGGTGCGACCATAATAAGTTCCCGAACATCAGATTTAAAACTTGCCTTTGTGTCACTTGTGATTTGGTGTACCTTTTTCAAAGAAGCCATTTCATTTGTGATTATTGGTTAAGTTCACTTGTCATTTTGCCTCATTTGTTTTGAAAATTGATTTTTATACTTAGTGCATGCGCACTCGTTCTTCCAGTTCTACAAGTCCACTTTCTGAACTTGGAAAGATTCCTCGTAGACGTAGAGGACGTTCAGCTCCTTCAGCCGTGACTGAGGAACGTCTACCACCACCACCACCTGTCGAAATGGCAGAAGACAAACCTATGAATGAGCTTCTCCAAGCACCCATTGAGGGTTACGGAGATGCCATTGTTGTCCCAGCCATCGTGGCTGACACCTTCGAGCTCAAAACCGGGTTGCTTAATCTAGTAACCCAAAGCCAATTCTATGGTTTTGAGCGGGATGATCCTCATGCACACATTCGATGGTTTAACAAGATTGCATCTACCATCAAGTATAAGAATGTCCCACATGAAGCTATCAAGCTTCTTCTGTTCCCATTTTCTCTAGAGGGACAAGCCCGGAATTGGCTTGAGAAACAACCCCCTCGTTCTATAGAGACATGGGAAGATCTTGTCACCAAGTTCGTTAACGAGTTCTATCCTCCATCCCGAACCACAAGTCTTAAGAATGAGATAATGAAGTTTTCTCAGAGATTTGATGAATCATTCGGGGAGGCATGGGATCGTTACAAAGAGTTGCTTCGCAAGTGTCCGCATCACGGTTTTACCGAATTAATGCAAATGGATACTTTCTATAATGGTCTCAATCAGACCAATCAAGACTCTTTGAATGCCTCCGCGGGAGGTAATTTCCTGAGCAAGACCACAAAAGAGGCCTTGCAAATCATTGAGAACAAATCTTAGGTCCGTCCTTTCAGAGCAAAGACATATCAGTCTCATGCTGGACCTTCTTCTTCTTCATCCCCCGTGAGTATATCTAGCACCGATGCTAAGATTGACAAACTCACAGACATTGTTCAGGCTTTGGTTCTTGCTAACCAGAAGAAAGTGACCTTCACTCAGACACCAACACATGCTGAAGTGAAGGAAGTCGAGAGTTGTGTTACTTGTGGTGGTCCTCATGCTTACTACAATTGTACTGCCACCGATGGTAGTCCTTTTGAAGCAAATGCTCTAGCCGGTAGTTCACAGCAAGGAGGTACTCAATACCGTCCTCAAAATGAACCACACTACCGTGCTAACACTAATCAGGCACCACCCGGTTTTAACCAGAATCATAACATGCAAAACCGGAATCAGAACCAACCAAGAATGAACCAAGGTTATCAAAACCAAGGTAATTTCTATCCTGGACCCAATCAGGGTTTCCAACATCAAGGAAACCCTAATCAAAACAATTTCAATCGAGGGAATCAATTTCATGGGAATATGAATCCTAATCAAGGGAATTTTGGCTATAATCAAAACATACGGCCTCAAATTATCCCTCCAGCTCCTCCAGCTATTATTCCTCCAGGACCATCATCTAATGAGTTACTGAAGCAATTCATGAAGTCCCAAGATGAAATGAACAGGTTGTTGGTCAGTCAGATTGCTGATCTTAAGAAGTCTTTAAATGATCAACCCTCGGGCTCAGGAAAACTTCCGAGCAACACGATCGCTAACCCGAGGGGCGATGCTAAGGCGATCACAACCAGAAGTGGTGTTTCATATGATGGACCTGCTGTTCCTACTACCTCTTCTTCTTCTTCTCTCCCAAAGGTAGTGGAAAGTGAACCTCCGACACACAATGGACCTACGACTCCAATGCCCCCTCCTCCTGTGGCAATGAGTCAAGTTACCAAGGAAACAACGGACAAGGTGCATTATTCTAGCCCACGAAGTACCGCACACGTCCTACCTTCGGTAGTCCAACCTCAAGTGGTCCAGAAACCCAAGTCAAATCAAGGAGTTGTTTTTGAACCTCCTGTAGCTCCTGTTGAAAATCAGAAATCCAAATCTTCTATTCCTTACCCATCACGTTTGAATGAGCAAAAGCTCCGCGAGAAAGCCAGTCATCAAATGGACAAATTTTTCCAAATTTTCCAAGAATTACACTTTGACATAAGCTTTGCGGATGCTATCATGCTGATGCCCAAGTTCGCATCGACTCTCAAACACATGTTAAGCAATAAGGAAAAGCTGTTTGAAATGGCAAAAACTCCACTGAACGAGAACTGCTCAGCAGTTATTCTGAAGAAGCTTCTAGAAAAACTTGGAGATCCTGGGAAATTTCTCTTACCTTGTGTATTCCCAGGAATGGTTGAATGCTTTGCCCTAGCAGATCTTGGTGCAAGCATAAACCTTATGCCTTATTCAGTGTGGAAGAAACTTTCTCTTCCGGAACTTACTCCTACATGCATGACTCTCGAGCTTGCTGATCGTTCCATATCTCGTCCTCTTGGCATTGCTGAGGAAGTATTTGTGAAAGTAGGAAAGTTCCATTTTCCAGTTGACTTCGTGGTTGTTGATTTTGATGCCGATCATCGGGTTCCTCTCATTGTTGGTCGAGGATTCCTGAGAACGGGCCGTGCTCTCATTGATGTATTTGAGCAGGAAATCACATTGCGTGTTGGTAATGAAGCTGTCACCTTCAACCTTGACCAAACTTCGAGGTACTCTGCAAACTATGATTCTGAATCGGTTAACCGAATAGATATCATCGATGTTGCTTCTGAAGAGTACTCTCAAGAAGATCTTGGTTATTCTCATAATTCTGTGAGTGGGGATTCCACCACATCTTCTCAACCTATCATAGCCAATTCTACTCCTTCTCTCACTCCGTTTGAGGGAAGCGACTTCATCTTAGATGAGATTGAAGCATACTTGGCTAGTGATTCTGTTCCATGGGAAATTGATCACGCTCCAATTGATATTGAGGGGGACATACTTCTTATTGAGAAGTTGCTCAATGGTGATCCATCATCAACCCCTCCCTCTAGTGATTCAATCCCAGATGAGATTAATCAAAATGAGATTAATCTGGAGGGAGATATTCTTCTAAAGAAGTTGTCAAATCTGGACACTTCTCCTCCTCTCCCTCCCATCAAACTTCATAACAAGGAAGTTAAGTCAGTTGAGAAAACTGAAGAATTTCCTGAGGTTGAGCTTAAGGACTTACCTCCTCATCTCGAGTATGCATTTCTTGAGGGCGATGATAAATTACCCGTCATTATTGCTCAAGATTTGAGTAAAGATGAAAAAGCTGCTCTCATAAAAATCTTGAAGTCACACAAGCAAGCAATTGCTTGGAAACTCTCCGACATTAAGGGTATCAACCCTGAGTTCTGTACTCATAAAATCTTGATGGAGGATGACTTTAAACCAGCAGTTCAACATCAGAGACGAGTGAATCCAAAAATCCATGATGTTATCAAACAGGAGGTTATCAAACTTCTTGATGCAGGATTGATTTACCCTATCTCAGACAGTCCTTGGGTTAGCCCAATTCATTGTGTTCCGAAAAAGGGTGGCATTACTGTTATCACAAATGAAGATAACGAGTTAATTCCAACTCGATTGGTAACGGGATGGCGTGTGTGTATTGACTATCGTAAGTTAAATGACGCCACCCGTAAAGACCATTTTCCTCTACCCTTTATGGACCAGATGCTTGAGAGATTAGCAGGGAATGAATACTATTGTTTCCTTGATGGTTTCTCGGGTTACTTTCAGATCCCCATTGATCCACAGGATCAAGAGAAGACCACATTCACCTGCCCATACGGAACTTTTGCCTACAAACGTATGCCTTTTGGCTTATGTAATGCTCCGGGCACGTTCCAACGATGTATGATGGCCATTTTCCACGACATGATCGGGGAAACAATGGAGGTGTTTATGGATGACTTCTCAGTCATTGGGGATTCTTTTCAAACATGTCTCTCCCATTTAGAAAAAATGCTTCAAAGGTGTGAAGACACCAATCTTTGTCTAATCTGGGAGAAGAGTCACTTTATGGTCAAAGAAGGCATAGTCCTTGGCCATAAAATTTCAAAGAACGGGATTGAGGTTGATAGAGCAAAAGTTGATGTTATTGCTAAGCTACCTCATCCTACTACCGTCAAAGGTATTAGGAGTTTTTTAGGTCATGCCGGTTTCTATCGCAGATTCATACAAGATTTTTCCAAAATCGCCCGGCCTATGACCCATCTTCTTGAAAAGGATACTCCTTTTATCTTCTCACCCGCGTGCATAGAAGCTTTTGAAACATTGAAGAAAAAGCTTACTGAAGCACCCATTCTCGTTGCTCCCGACTGGGACTTGCCTTTTGAGCTCATGTGCGATGCAAGTGATTTTGCTATCGGTGCAGTCCTAGGGCAACGAAGAAATAAGCATTTTCAGCCTATTCACTACGCAAGCAAAACTATGACTGAAGCTCAAACTCATTACACCACCACAGAAAAAGAGCTATTAGCCGTGGTGTATGCATTTGAGAAGTTTCGGCCGTACTTGATCTTGACCAAATGCGTGGTGTATACGGATCACTCAGCTCTCAAATATCTCTTTGCAAAACAAGATGCAAAGCCGAGATTGCTCCGTTGGATTCTCCTCCTCCAAGAATTTGATATCATTATACGTGATAAAAAAGGAGCTGAGAATCTAGCTGCTGATCATCTCTCCAGATTAGAAAACCCTCACCAAGATGTTTTCGAGAAAAAGGAAATAAATGAAACATTTCCTCTCGAGACACTCAATGCGGTTTCTTTTCGTGGAAATTCTTCTACCCCATGGTTTGCTGACTTCGCAAATTACCATGCGGGTAACTTCATTGTGAAAGGGATGTCGACCCAACAGAAGAACAAATTCTTCAAAGATGTTAAACATTATTTCTGGGACGACCCTTTCTTGTTCAAAATTTGTGCGGATCAAGTCATCCGACGGTGTGTTTATGGACAGGAAGCTATTGACATTCTCACAGCTTGCCATGCTGGACCCACCGGGGGCCATCATAGTCCAAGCTACACCGCCAAAAAGGTGTTTGATTCCGGGTTTTATTGGCCCACAATCTATAAGGATGCCCACGATTTTGTCAAAGCCTGTGACGCTTGTCAACGTCATGGAAATATATCTCAAAGAAATGAAATGCCACAAAATGCCATTCAAGTTTGTGAGATATTTGACATATGGGGTATTGACTTTATGGGGCCATTTCCTTCGTCTCGTGGTAACAAGTACATACTCATGGCTGTTGACTATCTGTCAAAATGGGTTGAAGCAAAAGCTTTACCCACCAATGATGCCCGAGTTGTTGTGAAATTTTTGAAATCTCTTTTTGCCAGGTTTGGAACTCCGAGAGCAATAATCAGTGATCGTGGTACACATTTTTGTAATGACCAATTTGAAAGAGTCATGCAAAAGTATGGTGTTACCCACCGTCTCTCTACTGCATACCACCCCCAAACAAGTGGGCAGGTGGAAGTTTCCAACCGTGGTATTAAAAGGATTCTGGAAAGGACAGTAGGCGAAAATCGTGCATCCTGGTCGGATAAACTGGATGACGCACTCTGGGCCTTCCGTACAGCTTACAAAACACCCATCGGGTGTACTCCATACAAGCTAGTGTACGGAAAGGCATGTCATCTTCCGATTGAGTTAGAGCACAAGGCATACTGGGCCTTAAAACATGCAAATTTCGATATACAGACAGCTGGTGATCATAGAAAAGTTCAAATGAATGAATTAAATGAACTTCGTGATCAAGCTTACGAGAACTCTTTGATCTATAAACATAAGACAAAGAAGATTCATGACTCAAAAATCAAGAACCGCGTTTTCAACGTTGGTGATCGAGTCCTTCTTTTCAATTCAAGATTGAAGATTTTCTCGGGAAAGCTCAAGTCCCGTTGGTCTGGTCCATTCACCATTACTAAGGTTTATCCTTATGGTACCGTTGAGTTATCTCAACCCGATGGTCCTAATTTTAAAGTGAATGGTCATCGAGTGAAGCATTACTTTGGAGAGGACATTCCTCCTGTGGTTGTCCCGGATCTACAAACCTTCCCCATGAACCAATGAATGCGGGGATCGAGTCAAGCTAGTGACTCGGTAATCAAAAACATTAGCACGCACCATATGGGTTTTCACCCATATTTCTGTCTTCTTATCTCTTTCTACCACCCTAGTGTGGGGAGGGTTGCCCCACATGTTGTGTATATATCATATTCTAAAAAAAAAAAAAAAAAAAAAAAAAAAAAAAAAAAAAAAAAAAAAATCTTTCATAATAATGGCCGTAATATTTCCCTTTTACGTTCTTTGTTTCGGCATAACCGCCGGTACTTTGAATATTGAGGGCAATATTCATTTCTAAGTGTGGGGGGAATTCTCGCGAATTTTGTCATGTATTATCCACCCAATTCCCCCGTTTTTGGCCAAAATTTTTTTTTTGGAGTAAGTGTTTTACACTTACTCAATTGGTTATCAGTCCGCCATGTCTGTTAGACAAAAGGATTGGCTAATCCAGGAGCAAACGGCTCTTGGTAAAGATTTCTCAAATCCGTTTATATGGCTTGCAATTTGCCCAAAATTGTATGGTTCTCAACTCACCATATCCTAAAAAGTGAAGAGTTGGCTAGCCCGCAAGGTTATGGCTTGTGGTAAAGGCAGTGGAAAATCCATAATTGGTATTCAGCTCACCAAAGATAATTCTGATAATTTATCTAAGAGTTGGCTAGTCCAGAAGGGTACGGCTTCTGGTAAAGACACATCAAATCCGTTATATGGTTTATGATTTGCCAATAAATCAGATGGTTATCAGTGTACCATGGTTCTTACTTGAACTGAAACATTTGGCTACTCCAGAAGTGATGGCTTTTGGTAAAGAGTTTTTCAAATCCATCAAGTTTTCTCAAATCATTGCTAGGGACTAGCAATATCTCAGTGTGGGGGATTGATGAGTGTCTAAATACTCATCATTTTTGTACAATCTAAACTGCAAAATCATCTGAAAACACTCAGAAACACATCAAAATGATCAAAATATCACAAATCAGTGTTTTATGTGTTTTAAATGCAAAAAAATCAAAATCAGATGAAAAATGTATCAAGTTTGCAAAATTGGCAGTTTTAGTCCCCCAAGTTTTAAAAGTTGTCAAATCTAGTCCCTGGAATTCAAAAATGTGGAATTTTATCATTCAAGGTCCCTGAAATATTCTAAAATGTCAAAAAATGGTCCTTGAATGATTCTTTGGTAAATTGGCAAGAAAGGTCCCTAAACTTTGGAAAATTGCAAAATTAGTCCTTGGATGTTTTAAAATGGAATTTTTATGCAAAAAGGGTCCTTGCACTATCAATGTTTGTCAAGTTTGGTCCTTGTGAGAGCATTAGAAAAAGTTCTAGATCAGTCCTTCAAGTTTGGATAATTTGCATATTTAGTCCTTGTGTACTAAGCTTAAACCAAACGGATCCTTTAATACTAAACCCAAAACAAACATAAGCCCAATCCAATGTTTAGCCCAAACCCAACTTGGACTTGACCCTTGACCCCATGACCCTTGAGCTAGGTCAGAACCATTTTGGCCCCTGCCACTCCCAATTGTGACCCCCCTTTTTGTGTTATTAAAACCCCGGTCAAACAACCCACGCACGCCAAAACTATGCACTGTTCATCTCCCTCTCACACAACACTGTAAAACCAGAAACCAGAGCAGTTTACTGCTTTTTCAACCTCACTCACCTTACCTTGTCCCCTCCACCTCGACTAACACCCAAATATCCTTAATTGATTGAACCAAATCCATTAATTGCTCAAACCTGCTTTGAAGAAATATTTGCCGCCAAAACTACAAGTGGACGGATATGATGGTTCTAGCCAATCCAATGGCTCAGGAGTGGTGGGAAAGATTCAGAGGTCAAAGAGAAGTCACTAAAGTCTATAAAGAGGAGTGGAGATGCATTGTATCAAATCATCTAGTGTAACTTTTACTTTTCTATGTCGTTTTTAGTCAAACTTTAAATTTCAGTATAAACTTAAGCTTTCAAGTACTTCTTTAAGTTATCTCAGTGTATTTACAACCTTTTGCAATTATCAATTTCAGTATTCAAGTTTGAAATTCAGTTTATGCATTTTTCATTTCAAAATTCTCACTATGTGTTAATGTTGTTGAAAGTTGTTGTTTGGGACTGAAATAGCACACATAAGCTCCTAGATAGCTTTTCTAAGCTATCAGAAACACTAAAACTCAGTTTAGAAGCAAAATCAGAAAATCACCAAAAATACAAATTAATTAGTGAAAATTCAAAAATCAGTTGGAAATGGTGTACACAGCTGGAGCAGGGTGAATTATGGATGGCCTTGGGTTAGAAGCTTAGTGGTAAGCTAATAGGGGTGTTCATTGGTCCTGGTTCTCATTTTTAAGCTTGGAAGCTTTTGTGAGCTCTTTTGATCATTTTGGCATTTTACTGTTGTAGTTGTTAATTAGCTTATATTTCTGTTTCTTATTGTTCATTAGATATAGTTAAGTGTGTTTAAGCATTTAAACCAGTGGTTTGTTCTTTTAAATTAGTAGTTAGCAAAAAAAATTTAATTTGACAGTTAAAATAGCATTATCATAGTTCTTGTGCTTAATGTTGTTAATGTTGTTGCTTCATGTTTATTTAATCTTATTTAATGATTATGTAAGGTCTGCAAGCAGTTTCATGGGTTAAAGCTTTGTTTTGTTCTTAAAATCACC
This sequence comes from Chrysanthemum seticuspe, assembly GCA_019973895.1. Classification (NCBI taxonomy): domain Eukaryota; kingdom Viridiplantae; phylum Streptophyta; class Magnoliopsida; order Asterales; family Asteraceae; genus Chrysanthemum; species Chrysanthemum seticuspe. The sequence continues at coordinate 257,788,287 of BPTQ01000008.1, read as the reverse complement.
CAAACAGTAAAATATAAGCTTGTTTGGATTTGAGTAGTGAACCTGTGTTAGAGTTTGATAAAGGTTGTAATTGTTGTTGTCAAGAGTTACACTTGGTCATAATATCTCAAAGAAGTCAAGAAATTCAGTACTCATTCAAGCAAAAGTCAAAGTGCATTTGATCTCATCTTATGAGCTCACTGTTTGATTTTTAGGATTCATGATCATGATTCTGTGTTAGGAAGTTGTTAATCTTGTTCAAGTTAGTCTTATTACACCTTAACATAACATAATCAGTGATTGTAATCAACTTAAAGTTCATTTTGGTCAACTTAGCTAGTTTTCTTCTTAAAAGTCAAATTTCCAACTTGGTCGTTTTTGAATAAAAAAGATATTTTCATTATGTGTTCATTAGTAAGATTCAGCTTATAAGCTTTTGGATTATCAAAGTTTGGTTGCTAAACAAAATTAGAAAAATATTAGTTCTCTGTAAATCAGCTGTTTAAGTGCTTAACTATTGGCTTATATTGAGTACCATGTCTGCATACATGCCCTGTGCACAGTTGGTTGGACCAACTTGAAAAGCTTGCACAGAGCTTGTTTGTTGGTCTTGTCTTGTGATTTTTGGTTCTTTGGGTAGCCAACCTAGCCACCTTGAGAACCCTAGTTTAGCTTTTCAATTTGAAGCTTAATAGGTAGGGCTGCTCTAAGCTTAAAGTTTGTCCCATTTCTGTTTTTATCATAAGCGCTTATTTGTTTGTTCTTAGCTTTTCAGAGTGCTTATTTGTATCTTTTAGCCTCATTTCAGTTTATCTAGCTTGTTTGAATCATATTCCACTCTTGTTTCCAGTTTTCAAGCTTGTTTGAGCTTATTCCACAAAATAAGCTCTTAATCACATCTGTTGGTCCATAAGCTTGTCAAAACAGCTTATTTGTGATTTGTAAAATTTTTTTGTTCATTAAAGTTTCATAATATCAGTATTAAAGTAGTTTTTAAAAAGAAAATCCAGAAAAAGATCAATTTTAAATCAGTGATAGTGTTTATTTAATATTTCCTAGCTTTTTGATTTTTCTTTTTAGCTTATTAATAAGCAAATCTTGTTTTTCTATTTTTCTTAGTTTTCTGTCATCATATAGGATTTTTAGAAAAAGTTTCATATTTTTTTTCTATCTTTTTAGTATTTATTATAATTTTAAATAGTAATTAATTAGTAATAAATAATTAAAAAGCATAAAAAATATCTTTTCAGTTTTAAAATTAGCTTTATCATATTTTAGATTTTTCCAAGTTAAAATTTTATTTTTCCAGTTTTATTTTATATTTTCTAGTATTTAAGTGTATTTTAAATAATAATTAATTAGTAATAATTAGATAAAAAGTGTGAAAAATATATTTTTAGTTTTAAAATTAGTTTTATAATATTTTAGATTTTTCTCAATAATAATTTTATTTTTCTAGCCTTAATTTGTATTTTCTTCTATTTTAGAGTAATTATTAAATAGTTAAAATAAGTTTTTAATTAATAATAATTAATTAAATAGTGTTAAAAATAATTTTCTTTTTCTAATAATTTTCTTTTATTTTTAGGATTCCAAAAATGTCATTTTTATATTTTTAGGTCTTTTATTTCTTAGATTTCATTTTTTATTTTGTACGTATACGTAGTTTTTAAACTTACGTTTACGTTTCTCTTATCTGATTGTTGTGCTTTCCAATTTCTGTATTCCATTCCATTCCAATCAATCAGTAGTGTAATTTCTCAATCAAAACCTTTACTGATCACTATCCTTAGTGATCATTCTATCGTCTGATCAAGTGTTTACACACCATTGAGTGGTTTCAGAAAAACACTAGAAGTGGTTTCAGAAAACACTAGAAGTGGTTTCGTAAAAACACTATCAGTGGTTTCGAGAATACACTATCAGTGGTTTCAAGAATACACTATCAGTGGTTTCAGAAAACACTAGAAGTGGTTTCGTAAAAACACTAGGAAAGCTGCTTCTAACCATGAATCATAAACACCACACAATCTATAAACAACCTCCATCAAGAATTAGAACAAGTAACACATATTCAAGATGTTGAATATGCATGAAAACCCAAAAATTCGAATTATTAAACCAGTTTATGAAAACCCTTCAGCAGCCAACTTCGACAATGAATAACTTTTTACTGGAAGCTCAGATCGAAAATCCCTTCGGTGAAAAGTTAGATGAATATATAGAGAACGTCCACCTAAAATTTCGTCACGATCCAACGGTTAACGAAAAAGTTATGATCGTTACAAAACAGTGCTGCAGAAACATACACGAAAAATTTCAGCTTCGAATTTTTTCTTCTTTTCGCCATTCTTCGACCAATAAAACGTAGTGAATCCCTAGGTAACGAGCTCCTCGAGCTCTGATACCAATTGTGGAGTTTGTTAGGACTCCTTGAGATCGTTTTGAGCCTCTAGGGTTAACAATAACAATGACAATAAACATGATACGCAGCGGAATAAAACAAATCAAAGTTATTGACACAAGGTTTTTCATTATAATCATTCCAAGCCTCAAATATTATATGATCAGAATAATACGGTTACACTTAACTTGTAACAGGGATCAAAGATCCTTGAGGCTAAACTAAACAAACTCTAACCCTAGACGTTTATAGGAACACGTCTAGGTTACACACACACACACACATTTAATGACTACATTATAGAAGACTTGTATATAAAACCTACACCCCATGTCCTCTTTATATACTAGAGGATTAGGGTTTACAAAATACTACGAAGGACTAATAAGTAAATCTTCTTTTGCAAGCAAGTCCTTCCATCTTTTTGTAGGTTTCATCTCTTTCACTTTAAGTCCCTTTGTTTCATTCTTGTATTTATTTTGTCTCATCAAATCCAAGGAACCTAAAACCCAACAAAAACTACTCTTATTCTTTCCTTTTAATTTCAGTCGAGGCAATCCAAAGAGTATCACACTCCAAAAAAAAAATTCACCACCAAAGATGAGAAGGCTCTAAGGTATCAACAAACCTTACTTGCGTTTGCTTTAGAACCGATTGTGGTTTATTTGGTGTTAAACTTCCGGGTTGACCTTCGACTTCACCATCATCTTCTTCCTTGTAAGAAATCATTCAACTTGGTATTTGTTAAATATTATGAATTGAGTTGTTAATGAAATGTAAAAATGGTGATATCTTGTTTAATATTCAGTTGTGTAAATGAAGTGTTTGATGTTACATAATTTTTAGATATGATAAGTGGTTATTATCCCTTGAATCTTGAGTTGGGTATTGACATTTGATGGGTTAGTTTTCTGTCAAAACCTACTAGTGATATTAGATTGAGTCTAGGAACGTGATGTATGTCGTGACCCAAAGTTAACTTTCAAGAAAACTTGCATAAGGTAGTAAGGCCGAGTCGAGTAGTACTCGATCATTTCATGGTCTTATCAATATCCGTAGTGCTATGTGTTCGATTCGAAGGTGAACCCACCTCGAGACCTATAGTACTCATCAGTCAACCCGCAAGTGTTTACCTCTAGTGTTTGAGAAATTAGTCAAGTAAAAACGGAGTCATGACGACCCGGATGCATAAGTAGTATATGAGCTTGTGTACTACATGTCGAACCTCCTCCACTCCACTATATCGAATTGGTAATGATGTTGTGGTAGTACCACGATTGCCAAGGTTCTTTTAGACCGATGTCATATTCATATGCGTATGAACCTTGTGATAAAATGAGTTTAGTATTTCCTGTTTTTACTAAGTGATGGGAAAACTTGGGTTGAAATCATGAAAGCCCCACTGCGGTACAATTTTTAGTGTCAAAAACAGTTTTGATAAGCTAACATGGGTCTTGTGAGTCTAAGCCTTGTCGAGAAGCCTCAGCTTCACGAGTCTAAATCATACTAGGGTCGAGCAATACCTTGAGGTCAAAACCATTTACGTCGAACTTCTGTGTCGAAGACAATTACTCTAGCATCTCGTTGGGTATTACATGTCCTCCAAAAACTTGTTAATGACCTACGTATAAATTCTTGACAAACCTGTACAAATTCTTCGTATGCCACGATGGGCCACAACCCGTATATGGTCCATGGTAGTGTATTGCTTAACAAGAGGCTAAAGCCTTTTTCCTTGTACAAACCCCACTTCGGGCCTAGGCCCAATCCGACTTCTCTACCACTTTTAACATCGGGCCTCAGCCCATAAAGGTTCGGGGGTGCATTTGATAGTTTAAACAAGACAAAAAAATGAAACACGTAACGTAAACTGGAAATTAATTATAAATATAAACTTGTCTACCACATATTCGAGCCTTCTAACTTAGACATACACTTATATGCAACGTCAAATAAATAGAGGTAAATGTGATAATACAATAAAACAAATGTTTATCCATATAGTCTACGTAATAAATTTTACGCCAAAGTTAACGTCTAACGTGTCCGAGTAAACATATCTATGTCAAAGGATCTACTAGTAGAAGATCATTTATGTTAAGAGCATGTTAGGAATTGGAAATTCCATGTTAAAGAGTCGGTCACCCCAATAATGGTCTTGCATATGTTAGCTCGTAGATTTGTCGTTGTTTACGTTATTTATCAGTTTATTAGTTAGTTATTAGTTTAGTTTAGCGTAGTGTTTCACCGTGGAGGAAGGACGGGTCTTTACCCACTGTATCCCTGATCCACAGGCCGATAGGAGGTTGTTGTGTCTGTAAGTATAAATACCCCTTCCATCCATGGAAGGGGTGGTGCTTTCAATCTAATATTCTACATTTTGTGAAGTAACTCTCTACCAAGAAAACACCCAACTCTCTAACTTTCTCTCTCTAATGGCAAACACGTATTTTGATCTCCCAAGACCACCTGAATCATCAAACACATAAATATTGGATCCTAACAATTGGTACCAGAGCCAAGGTTTTTGTGTTTTGATGATTTATTGTGGTTTGTTTCTTGTTCTTAACTGTTTTAGTATTTTTTCTTGGTCGAAAAACTTTGTTTTCCTATTCTCATGGTTAAAGGTTTATGACTGGTGTTGTATTTTTGTTTAGAAAAAGTCTTGTGGTCAAAGTTTGATATGTCTGTTTGTATCATGTGTCCAAACAAATTCTAGTCATCCAATTATCACTCTACATGATTCTTTTTAACCATTCTGTGACTTTTAATGTGGTTAAAGTGGTCAAATTTATGGTCAAAACGGGTATTTCTTGGTGTCTTTAGGCTGCTTTTCTGGGTTTACCATGAACTTAGTCGGAATTTGACCGGAAAACTAATCAGAAAATGTCTTTTATCAAGCTAGCGACTTGTCTTTCTTTTTGTCCTGTTTCAGTGAACCTGGTAGCGAGTTGTATTTCTTTTGACTTTTGAGTCAAAAGTCAATAGCGAGTTGAGTAAAAATCTGACATAGCGACTTGTTATTTAACAAGTCGTAGCGAGTTAGCTTAGCGACTTGGCTTAGCGACTTGGCTAGCGACTTGGCTAGCGAGTTGGCTAGCGAGTTGGCTAGCGAGTTGGATTAGCGTGTTGACTCAAGACCATTGTCACTAGCGACTTGACCTTGTAAAAGAAATGAAGAAGAAGAATGAAAGATGACCTCGACCACTCATCAAATACCATTTACAAACACCTTGAACCTCAGTTTGTAACCCACAAAATCATACCATGGTTTAACAAAAACATAATCGTGACGCCAAGAACAAAAACAGATCCGACTCCAACAACATCAATCTAAAACATATACAATCTCAACAATCATGATCTCAGACTATATCAAGGGTTGGTTAAGTACTTCTAATTCTCAGTTCAGGTTCAACTAAGACCCCTCGACATTCATCCTCACAGATCAAGACTCGTGACTCAAAAATGTATTTTTGGATCTCAGTTTTTCAAAGATTTCGTGGTACTCTAAAGTATCATCAAGACCATAGGTCTATAACACGAATATGAAAATCATCATAGATCCAAGTGAGAAGTTTGTGCTTCTGTTTTTAATGTTCGAATAAAAAAAAATGATAAGATGATAAACAACTTGTGCTTAAAACCTTTCGTGATATTCGGATTTTGGACTATCAAGGTTAAGAATTAAAATTTTTATGTCTCGATCTCAGATTATGTTCCGTTTTATGTGAGGTTCAACAAACACGAAGAACTCAAAAGATCCATTCACATATGAACATATACCTCATAGATCTATTTAGGAGCTTCACTCCTTTTGAATATCCGAATCCTTAAGACAAATCAATTAACAAGGATGTTAATTATTTCTCTTGATTCGTTCATCATAACACTATGGACTTAGATTTATAAAACAAACCTGAAAATATTTGTGAGTTATTGAAGCTTGTCTCGTTACCAACCCTGTGGCTATGACTATCAAACCATCCCTGTGGCTGGCCATATTATTCGAATATCATGTCATGAAGTTGATTTGATCTCTTTCATTTTGAGGTTATACACAAAACAATTGTTTTGTGGAGCGGATTATGTGTTGTGAATATCTCTTGACTTGTCTGATTTGGAAAAGGGAAATGAAAGAGGCGACTGATAAGTCAAGAGTATTTTTAGGGTTTGATAATGTGATAGATTTTGGGGATTCTTGTGGTTATGTGGTATTATATATCCCGAAGATTAGGGTTAAAGGAACTTGGACCGGTTATGCATTTTTTCTTATGGGCCGAGTATGTTAATTTTTCTTAGATCGGGCATTAAATCTCATGGGCCTCCTGAATTTTTTGATATAAGCTCAAGATGTATGGATGATTGGAGTATGGGCCGTACCAGGGTATTGCACATTGTTTAGGCTTCAAGTGGAATTTTATAATGTTTGTATTGGTAAGTCTTGAATACATTTCCAAATGCCATATTTGATGACTATTTGGCCAAAAGGAGATTATTGGACCGTGCTTGAATACTAATATATGAGGTGTTGAGTGGATCTGAGTTTATGATGTGAACCAGGGGGGGCCAAATGTTCTTCAAGTTTGATAAGTTTGAGTAGCTCAAGTTTATTCCGATTTTTTATATTGATCAAACCATTCTAATGAGTATCTCTACTTTATTGGACTATTTGTTTGGTCAGTATCGGGTGTTAGTATTGAGATCATGGGCTGTAACGCATGCTTTATATCGTTGATAAAATGATTTAAATTGGAATGGATTGAGTCTTCATGTGTGAAACTAAGTAGGTTTGAGGTGATAGGTGGCTGAATACTTTGGTTTTTACGTTTACACTGAATACAATATTTCACGACTTGAAGTGCTTATTGAACAAGAGCTAACTACGGGGTTGTTTGCATCTGATATTTCTTATTTGGATTTGAAGTGAGATTTTCCGGGCACGATTACTTATTTCGCCTTCTTTCTTTCTACCCGTCCGCAAAGATGACTTGTTTGGGCATTTATAGAGGGTGATAAAGACTTGGCTATTTAGTTACGTTTGTGATTCATTCTCGGTTAACCCACAACGTAACTTTCACTTCGGTGTCTCACGCAGTTGAGGATACGTCAAGAGGTTTTGTACATTGGGTACACCGTTTCTTCTTCACAAGGATTAGTACAAGGTTAAGTAACAAATCTGGGAAATTCTACTTCATGATCAAGTTTGGTATATCGGGTTTACTTCTCCATGTGGTCATTACAATAGCCGACAGATTGCGTGATTGATGTGTTTTCCAAAGTGTTGATTGGATGGTTGATGATGTTGATGATGTTGGATAATGGACCGTTGATGAACCGCTGCATGTTCCCCTAAAACAGATATTCTCTAAAACCAAAGTCGTCGTAACACATTCAAGCTGACATTGTTTACGGTTTTGTCTTGATTTTGTAAAATCCCGCGAAAGAACCTATTTCTCGGTTTAAATCATAGACTTGTAAAATCCCGTGACAATGGAAACATCCTGGTATTAGTAAAGTGCATTTCCGGATCTATCTTACGGTTTATTTTTGGTTTTGTAAAATCCCGCGAAAGAAACTATTTCTCGGTTTAAACTATAGAATTGTAAAATCCCGTAATGATGGATCCATCTTGGAGAAGAGAAAGGGTAATTCTGGATCTTACTTGATGCTGGTGCTACGGTTTCTGCTTCAAAGAAGGGATAAAGGGGTGTAATTCATGAATTGGGTGTGTGTTTGGGTTGTCTTCAGCAGTTTGGTTACTACATGGTTTTACGGGGTTATGTGCTTTAACCATGGTCGGGATGAAACCATTATCATAGTTCATTTAGATGTCAAAGAAGGCTAGATTTGAGCTGTTCAGAAGATGTGACAACGGCGTTAATTCACTATTATTTATTTGAGGTTGAAGTGAAATATCACGGGCGAGTGTACTTAGTATCTGAAGATATCGGGGATGGTTGGATGAAGATTCTTCGAGATCCTTGTTCGAGCTTATTATCAAAAACGAAGACTTGGAAATCTAGTTATTGTTGGGTGACTTTTACCTCTTCTTTTACCACTTGGGGGAATTGGGCTCTTATCACCTCAAAATAACTATCACTTAAAGGAGTTACGTTGTAGTGCTCAGTGTCACATTCAATTGTGGATTTTCAAGAGGTAATGTACGTCTTATACTTGATGGTTGGTTGGTTGAAGAGTATAGAGTACTTAGAGATTCAAATGGGCATGAAGTCTCAACACCGCTCTTTGTTACATATGTGCAAGTTTAAGTCACGAGTTCGGGTTAGTTTACTTCAGGGTCAAATTCATCATATTGGGTTTTCTCCATCAGCTGTCACGACAAAGGGCCTACAGAATGATAATGGGGTTGATTACATGTTTTGCTAAGAGAGCTGAAAAGAGAGAGATTATGACGTCTGTTCACATCAGTTCAGGCCTCGTACTCTAAAGAAAAGAAAAGTGTACGTTTTAGTGCGCTTTATCTTCAAAAAGAAGAGAAATCCTCTTATGACGTCTGTTCACTTCAGTTCAGGCCTCGTACTCTAAAGAAAAGAAAAGTGTACATCTCAGTGCGCTTTATCTTCTGAAGAAGAGTAATCTTCTTATTAATGACCATTCTCATCAACATGCTTCATACTTTTTCCATGCGCTTTCAAACATCAAGTGAACCGGGCTACTGATGATTGTTTTCTGATTCCACTTTCTCAACTATAATGACGATGGCGACATCCTGTGCTAATTTTGCGGGGGAGAAGTGTGAATAGACTACATTTGGATGATTTCACTTATTTAGTCAAGAATGGCATCTCCGTATGCAATTCTTGAGGGGGAGAAGAAGTGTGAATTTTTTGCATTGTTGATTGATATTTGAGAATACAAATGGTCATACGGCTCTAAACTCATGTAAGAACCGAGCTTCTTCTTATCGGGTCATCTTTACATGGAGTTTTTCTCTTCTAAGAGCCGTTGGTTGACATCTTCACTCGGATTGATGAGTTTATCGACAAAGTGCTTCCGGTTAATGCTTCACGTATACATCAACATGATGATTCCGAACAATCTATCTGTTCTTGTTTGATGTGATTGGTAGTTTGGTGTTACCATCTTGTGTGTTCGTTGCGGCCTGATTGCTGATTTCCTTGATGAACATCTTTCTGTTCTTGTTTGATTGGGAGGGATTTTAGTTAAGGGGATTTGCAAGATGTAAGTTGATTGGGATGCTTTTTGGTGATGTTCTTGTTTTTGGTGAGTTGAAGATGTTAACTATCTATTCCCCAACTGCACAATCTTGAAGAAGGTCGAGTCTTCAGTCTGTTCTACGTTTTCTGCTACATTTTAGAAGACTAAAGACGTGTTGCATTTAACGATCTAAAGACTTCTTCTTAATCTAGGCATTTATCAAACAGATTGTCGGTTTAGGGGAGAGCACTAATTGGGGGAATGTGATATGTCGAATTCAATCCCCAATTAGACTTGCTCATATTCTTTAGCAGTGACTCCTCGAGACGTTGTTATTGACTATTTCACGTATTGGACATTTGACACAAGTTGATTACTTCGGAGTTAATCATTTATCACTTATTTGAGATTGAAGTTGACTTTCACAAAGGCGTGTTCTTATTTGATAACTTGCTCGGGCTTAAGAATTTGAGTTGAAGACTTGGTTTATCTAGTTACCAGCAGTCGAGGTGGATGGTTGAAGACCTGGTTAACTATCACTATTAGGAGTTACTTTGTTTTACTCAGTGTCACACGCATATGACGGTGTGGATAATCACAAGAGGTGTTAATGTCTCATACTTTGTTTGGGTAGTGAGTACTTAGAGATTTGCTTGAAGCATAAATTCTCTACACCGTTCTTCCATCATTAGGTGCAAGCTTAAGATACAAATGTGGGGAAGTTGACTTCAGTTTCAAGTATGGTATAGCGGGTTTTTCTTCTTCAGTGGTCACTTTAAATTGTCCACATAAGGGTTGATAAAAATAGTCAGAGAGAGTCTTCAGCAAGTTGATTCTCACAAGAGTTCAAGTGTTCTTCTCATCAAATTTCTAGTATACGGGCTTACAATGAGCTGCTGATTCTGAAGTGCCAAAACCAGCAAGGAGAAAGGAGACTCACATATAAACACAAAGCGAGTAAACTTGATTAACTTAATTCTTCTAAGTGATTGAAGATATCCCGGGAAGACAAATGTTATTACCGCAGAAAACTCAAGGTTTGACTCATGACGAGTAAACTTGATGAAATTAACTCTTCTAAGTGATTGAAGATATCCCGGTAAAACAAATGTCATGACCGCAGAGAAACTCAAGGTTTTACTCATGAAAGCTTTTGTGTTATTATTCCAACGACGTGGGGGAAGAGATGGAAGAGTTAGTTTCTGAAGATGAAAGAGGTACACAAGTGTGTGATGATTTTGATTTTATCACAATCATCAGGGGATAGAGATTGTGTACATTGGGGATGCTCAGCTGTTTTACCTGAGGGGTTAATCTGTGATTCATAGATATAATCACTTATTCCGGTGTTGACATCCGCAGTGATTGTCACCCGCAGAGATAATCAGTGATTCAGCCTGCTTCTTCAATGTTATCGGTTATTCTCTCTTTGGGCATTTGGGTACTTCGGGTTCTTGAGCTTCATACACTTTCTTCAGGGGAGAGAAAAGTATACATCGGGGTTATTCTTTGGCTATTGGACTTAATTTGCTACTTCGATGGTATAAGTTTCTTTGTCTTCGGGTATGTGTATTCGGGTTCGTGAGCTCTAGTCTAAGAGATTGACTGCATCAATTCAACTACTTGGGGGAAGTGGTCTCTTGACACCTTTTTGGAATGGATTGCTTCAGACTTCAGTGGAAAAGAAATTTGAGAAGATTATTTAAGTGTGGGATGAAACGTTGCTGGTGTTCTATTGGATGATATAACCTCGAATGAAGAATCACGGTGATTATTCTTAAAAGGAGCAGCAAGTTCGATGATAATGGTGTGCTTCTTTGTGCACCTAGCTAAGAGAAGCTTGAAAGAAAGCTTTGAATCTGCTCAGCTAAAGGATTTTCGGTTTGGGGGAAAGCTGCCAAAGTCTCTCTTTCTCAAAGGCTCATGTTCTATCTTCTATTCTGGAGCCCTGGAAGCTTTGGTGGTGAATGTTTAAGGGATGATGACTTCTATCTTCTACAACGGGGCTGCTCGATATCCTTATCTCGGTACTCGTATCATCATCTTCTTTAACTATATCATCTATTCTATCCTTGTATATATTTATTCGAAAAACAAAATACAAAAATATAAAACCAACAAAAAGAAAATAGAAAAATATAAAACCTTCAAAAACCATAAAAATCAGAAAATTCAAAAAATACCAAAAATATGTTTTCCAAGACATGTCTTCTGGTATCGATAACATCTACGGTCTTAGAAATGTCATTCAATAATGGCACGGGACTTTAGATGAAGTTCGAGCAGGAGGTGTAAATATTCTTTTCCAAATCATGTCTCAATATATGGCTTACAGTTATTTCAGACTGTAACCCGGGTTTCAAATGATGGCTTGCAGTTACTTCAGACTGTAACCCGTGCTTAAACAATGGCTTGCTATTATTTTAGATAGCAACCCGCTCTTCATAAGAAAGGAAAGTGTTGCGCTAAAACAATTTTCAAATATTTCGTGCACTTATCCTAAAACAATTTAAGGAAAGTATGTCGAAGGACTGCTGTTCCTACACAAATATTTTTCCGTCTAAAATTCTTCAGAAAAATATTTGCTGTTTTCTAAAATGGTGGAAAATGAGTTGCTTGAAAATCAATCAGTTTCAGAGTTTTCGTATAAATTGAAAACTCAATCAATGACTTCAGCGCTTTTAAATTTTTTTGAAAAAATGAGTCATGGATTGAGGGGGATAATGCTTTTCAAATCTACATCATCTAACGGGCTTTCTTAATTATCCTAATATGCTTAATTAAAATATGATGTTAACCTATGTTGAAGGACTAGGTGCCTAGGATATGATTGCTAGGATTAGATGATTAGAGTTTGATGAACACATTATTCCCATACATCTATATGATCTGATTGATATGTTGCATTGACTTTTATTAGTCGATTGTTGTTTGGGTGATGTCGACCACCATATATTTGTATGTGTGTTCACTAACGTATGCAGGTATATTGGTATAAAAGAATGTTCCCGATCCGGATCCCACTAATGAAGATGATTGGATGCCGAAAGGAAAGGGTAACTATTTCTTGGGTTGACAAATGAAGAAACGGAGCTTAATTGGACTTCTATGGAGAGTTGGCATAAATGCAACGTAAGAGGTCTCACTGCATCAGCAGATGGTTTTCTTCTAAGTGATTGAAGAAACGGAGCTTAATTTGACCTCAGTTGGCATTCAAAATGCAACGTAAGAAGAAGTCTCACTGCATCTGCAGACGGTTTTCTTCCAAGCCCTACATCAACAACGGAAGCTTCTCAACCACCTAACGTATCTTTGTGCAGGATACCATTTTTAAACAATTTTGAATAATTTAATTAAATTGTTTTGAAAATGGAAAATATTGTTTTGAAAATATATTGGACTAATTTTTGAAAATCACCGGACTTCATGTTATCAAAACCTAAGTCACTCAATTATTGACTTCTGTCATGGATTGAGGGGGAGAGTGATTTAAAATAAAATATTTTCAAACGATGTTTCTTCACAAAAGTTCCGTCTTGTACGATAATAAATGGTGATCTAAAGATTTAATGTTATGTCATGGTATGATTTTTTCTTTAGAATCAAGGTCTTTCAAAATGAAATTTTTTCTGTTCTTGTTTGATTGTGAAATTGTTTTGTTTTACTTAAAAGATCTCTTAAAAACTATCATACCTGACACTAACAATCTTTATTGTCTTAAAATGGTCCTTATCTGTCATCTTTCAAAATTGAATCCTGCCACGTCTTTCCCCAAATTTTTCTAAATGATTTAAATCAGTTGGGATCACAAATCTTAAAAGGTTTGAAATTTTGATCGGGGTAGAGATCGTGAGTTAAATCTCTTATCTGTTTAAATGGAATTGGTTTTAGTCCTTCAAAGGCACTCCTGCCTCCATGTGCCAAACGATTTCAAATACACAATGCACATGTTGAGGAGGAGGATTCATCCAAAAACCAGATGAGTATTTAAACAAGGCCACATTTTCTCCCATGTTTTCTAAACCTTATTAAATCACTTGGGATCCAAAATCTCAAAGGGTTTGATATTTTTGATCGGGGGAGAATTTGTGATTTAATAATGAAATTTGATAAAAGTTGATCGTTTTGATTCAGTTGTGCAGGCTGCTCTCTCATATGTGCTAAACGCTTTCGAATCTCGTAGCACATATTGAGGGGGAGCAAAACCATCGAGGTACAAAAGTTTTTTAAAAGAGATTATAAAGTACCTTGATTGTGTTTTCAAATGGTTTTCTTAATGGATTTTGTGATTGTGGATGTGCTTCAAAAGAACTCTTGCCTCTATGTGATAAAAATGATTTCAAAAATCCTATGCACATATTGAGGGGGAGAATTTTACCAAGAAAATCAAATGGCTTTTTCGTATGAAAATTGTGATCAAAGAAAATATTTCAAAGTCCTCTTGCCTCCATGTGCCAAACAATTTCTAAATCACACGCACATGTTGAGGGGGAGGTTTTCTAAATGATCAAAACTATTAAGGTACAAAATGCTTTGATCTAGTATCACAAGTACCTTGATTGTTTTTCCAAATGATTTTTCAATTGGTTTCATGAAGGAAAGAACAATACCAAAAGACCGACCAATTTACTTTATGCATGGTGTTATAAGGATGGCTAGGTTAGGTATTTGTTCCCATGATCCGCCAGAACCGGAGGGATCTACCCAGGGACAATCCACTAGATAGTGTAGAGTCCTTAGGTATATTGAAAAAGGGAGAAAAATGAGAATATGGGAAGAGTGCGGATTGAGACAGAGCTAGTACTGGAATAAACCCAACAAGGTTCTAGTAATTAAGTCTCGGTAAGCACTGAAGGGGTTGAAGAATGAAAAAGAAATGAATGATAAAAGGGTGAAAAGAAATAGCCCTCCATCAATTCAACCTTAGGGCAGAAACCGGGTTCAATTCATATGCTACTGGTGGTTACTAAGGTAACACTGGTATTGAAGACAAGACATCATGGACCCAGTGATGCACTGCACTAAACTTCCCAAACCACTCAAGTTCCTCTTAAAAGGGCTTGTTTCATTCTCACGGGGAACCTACATAATCTATCGACTTTCTCTTAGAGATTGTTGATATTGAAGAAGGAGACCCTCTCCCTAGTCTCCGGAAAAGGAACCAAAATGCACTATTGAGTCTAGAGCCAAGAGATCATCCACAATATCTCGCTAGGACACTAAATTCTTGAAGACTTGCTTTTTCACACAATGTGGAAAGTAAGTATATATTAAGAGTCCTACGCATTATCCTTGTGGTATTGCCAGAACATCCGAGTGATATGTAAAAATATTCACAATGAAGATGGAAATCCTTCTAGAGCCAACATCTAACAAGCTCTTGGTGGGTGACATGTGAAATCTTGCAAAAGATCAAACTTGTGACAACTGGATAGAAACGATGGGGAGATTCATTCTTGAATCAACCTTGGTCCAGGAATGGAATTGACGAATACTTTTAGAAAAACCGTTCGATGTGCGAATCTCTTCTTTTCGCTAGCACGTCGAATGTGTACTCATTCTCTAATACAAAAAGTATTTTGTTTGAAAATTGATCTTTCTCATAAAACCTTCGTCGTATTGCAAAACTCTTTATTCAAGCAATACGCGATTGTTTTTCAAATCATTTTTCATCAATCAGTGAATCTCAATTTGCTGGTTCACTCACTTCGTGTTGTCTTCTTTGAGACGTTCCGGTTTGAGAACAGCTAGAACAGCTGCGAAAACCTGTCAAGGAGATTCTTAGGAATCCTTCCTGATCACAACTTCACATGATGGCAACACAATAAAGGGTGATCCAGAGATTGAATGTGGCTGATGTTCTCAATGAAAGCTCGAAGATCATCAAAGATGTGGATCAGTTCAAAGACCTCCACTAAAAGTACAAAACTATGCGGACTTTGAAGTTGCACTACTAAAGCACAAAGATTGCGGAAATGAAGAATTCAAGTCTACGAGCTCAAGAACGAATTCAAAGATAGAATGCTAGGAAGCAAAATGTATTTCATGGGGTGACCTCCCTTAGGGGGAGATTGTTAGGAATTGGAAATTCCATGTTAAAGAGTCGGTCACCCCAATAATGGTCTTGCATATGTTAGCTCGTAGATTTGTCGTTGTTTACGTTATTTATCAGTTTATTAGTTAGTTATTAGTTTAGTTTAGCGTAGTGTTTCACCGTGGAGGAAGGACGGGTCTTTACCCACTGTATCCCTGATCCACAGGCCGATAGGAGGTCGTTGTGTCTGTAAGTATAAATACCCCTTCCATCCATGGAAGGGGTGGTGCTTTCAATCTAATATTCTACATTTTGTGAAGTAACTCTCTACCAAGAAAACACCCAACTCTCTAACTTTCTCTCTCTAATGGCAAACACGTATTTTGATCTCCCAAGACCACCTGAATCATCAAACAGATAAATATTGGATCCTAACAGAGCAAATTTTGACAAACAAATAAAGACCACCATATCATTTTATCTTGTATTAAACTTAAAAGTCTTCAAACTTAACTCAAGAATTTTCTAAATACAATTAGAAAATAAATAAACTAATATTGATTTTGACAATACTATTAAGTGTCAACTTAATTAACTGTATATACATTTATATACTTAGTACTAGAACGTCGTGATTATTTTGAAACAACACTAATGTCGATAACACCATTATAGTATCAACATGAAAAGTATATATACTTTCGTATGCTTACTAATAAAACCACTTAATCATCTTTACAAACTAAAGTTTAGTTTTAATTCAAATATAGAAACAATGGAATTAATTTAAGTAGGTAATACTTAAAACAATGAACTAAAACATTGCCCTCCTTATCTAGGTCGCGTGTCGGTGCCGCTTCACAACAATCACTAAATCCCACTTTTGGATTTCACATTTGCTAAGGTGAGTCTCATAGCCCCTCTTTTACTTGATAAATTGTTTTATACATTTGGGGTGAGAAAATATGCAAAACCTTTTTATGGACCTAAACTATTGCATGATTACTATTACGTGGTTTAGCCTAAGCCCTTATGTCCCTAGAGAATGCCCTTTTTTCATGAACCGTCAGTTCCCCATTGGGAAGCGCGAATGTTATAAATAGATCTATTGAGGGTGACTCCTCCGTTCGGTTGGCCATGCTTAGGCCAAGGCGAAACGTATACCATGTCGAAATCGAGTGTTGAGGGACAAAACACTCGCAATGGGCCCCTATATTGTATGATATCTGTTAGCATACAGAAACTGTCGTAGTATCGGTTGCATGAACTTAGAGCTAACGTAATAGACATTCATCCATATATCATTATATTCATTGTAATGATTATATGACTTTGATTATGGTCCAAACTTACTACTTTAACTTAAACCTATGAACTCACCAGCTTTTAGCTGACCTTTTTAGCATATTTTTCTTAGGTGTTTAAATTTGTGCTCATGGATGCAAGGCAAGAGGCGGTATATGGTCGTAGTAATATCTAAAGAAGTGTTTTTACACATAACTATGTTTTTAAATTTGGGACCACTGAACTTATGGGATGTGCCCATTTATCTAAACAATGTTGTAAGATAAGGTTTTAAAACTATTTTATGAAATCAAACGGAGTATGTATTCCGTTCTTTATTACTTGTGTTGTGATCTCCAATTTCGTAACATTCCCAATAACACGTATGCTTCCGCTAAACAAATTTGGGGGTGTTACACTACCGGTGCATAAGTTTCGTCGTAATCAATCCCTTCTTGTTGATTATAACCTTGTGCGACAAGCCTAGCTTTGTTTCTAGACACCACACCATTTTCGTCCATTTTATTTCAAAAAACCCATTTCGTTCCAATTATAGTTTGATTTTTAGATTTTGGAACTAATTTCCAAACATCATTTCTAACATATTGGTTTAGCTCTTCTTGCATAGCAATTACCCAAGATTCATATTTTATTGCTTCGTTTATGTTTTTCGGTTCAATGGTCGATACAAAGCAAAAGTAGTTACTTTGATTTTGGGCTTGTGATCTTAATGTTCTTTGATTTAGTTGTCCTATGACTTTTTCTAAAAGGTGAATTTTGGACTCTTTGATGTTAATAATTTCATTATTTAATGATTCATCTTCCTTGTCATTTTCATTTATTTCTTGGCTTTCAACAAGTTGACTTTCAACTAAGTCATCATCTACCAAAGGTGAAGTATTAGAGGGAGGTGGACTTTTGTCGAATGTTATGTTCAACGATTCCTCGACTCTCATTGTTTCTTTGTTTAAAACTATGTATGCTTTGCTAGTTTGTGAGTAACCAAGAAACACACCTTCATAAGACTTTGGGTCAAATTTGGTGAGATAGTCTTTGGTATTAAGAATGAAACATTTACATCCAAACACTCTAAAATATCCTAAAGTCGGCTTTTTGCTTTTATATAATTCATATGGTGTTTTGTTCAAGAAAGGACGCATTAAAACTCTATTAAAATGTATGTTGAGGTATCAACGGCGTTACACCAAAACTTTTGAGGTATGTTTTGTTCATTTAGCATTGTTCTACTCATTTCTTGAATAGTTCTATTTTTACGTTCTACAACTCCATTAGATTGGGGTGTTCGAGGAGCCGAGAAGTTATGTGTTATACCATTTGTATCACAAAAATTTCCAAATTGTGTTTCATTGTCGAAATCGCGACCATGATCCGTTCGGATCGACACAATGTTAACACCTAGTTGATTTTGAATTTTCTTACTAAGTATTTCAAATTTATCAAAAGCTTCATTTTTAGTTTTCAAAAACATTGTCCAAGTAAACCTTGAGTAATCATCTACTATAACTAAAGTGTAGAGGTTCCCTTCATAGCTTCTTATAGCGGATGGACCAAATAAGTCCATATGCAAAAGCTCTAGGCATTTAGATGTGGAAACCATGTTTTTAGCCTTATGACTACTATGAATTTGTTTACCTATTTTGAAAGCATCGCAAAAGTGTTGATCATATTTTAATTTCGGTAAGTTTCTAACTAGCTCTTTTGAGGATAGGTTTTGGATGAGTCTCATATTAGCGTGACCTAATCGTCTATGCCAAAGAGTAGAGTTATCATCTAAGGTTGTTAGGCAAAGTTTGTCTTTAGATGTTCTATCTATTTTCATGACATATATGTTATTTTTCTTAACTCCTTTAGCTATGGTGATGCCATCTTTTAGTATTTTACTACCATTTTATTCAAATTGTACTTTATACTTTTTATCACATAGTTGGCTAATATTAAGTATATTAAATCCTAACCTATCAACATGAGCAACATTTTCAATAGTTAGGGAGTTATGAGCGATCGTACCTTTGCCAATGATTTTGCTTTTGAGATTGCTACCAAAAGTGACATTACCTCTGTCATACTCTTGGTATGTTGAGAAGAGGCTTTTGTTACCCATCATGTGTCTTGAGCATCCACTATCTTTTATCCATTCATCAGGTTCTAATCTAACTTTCAAGCATACCTATGACACAAATAACTCAAGCGTTTGGTCCCCAATATCTCATGGGTCCGTTTGGGTTAATCATACCATTTACTTGGTTCATGTATGGAAATGATGGATAAGGGTTCCATGGCATGTAATTTGGAGTTTGATATGGTCTAGGGTAGTTTTCATTCCAACCGGTATGTTGATAGTTGAGTTGTACGTTGTAGTTGCTCTTGGGAAAGGGGCGTTTGGCAATAGGTGTTTTAGGCCGTTGTTGAGTATTTTTAGATCTAAATTCATTTCTAGCAAGTCCTACTCCTAATTTAACAGCAGGTTTTAGTTTAACAACATCCTTGGTTTTCTTTGTTACCTTGACAAATTCACTACGGTCTGTTTTTTCAAGTATTCTATCCTACTGCCTCCTATTTTTGGGTCCGTCTGGTCCGTGCTGTACTGCAACAGATGTGACAGTTTGTTTGTCTTTTTTGGCCGTTTTGGTTTGACTATTTGGAATTAGTACTTCATTAAAACCTAATCCACTTGTGTTTCCTGGTATTTTTTGAATTCTTACTATTTCATCGGCACAAAAAATGTTTTTGTTAAATCTTTTAAATTTAGAGTTATGTTCAATGAGAACTTCTTGTGTGAGTTTTAGCTTTTCTATTTCAATACTAAGCTCTTGACATGATTTGCAACCATCGTCATTTGCTTTGCCCTTTTCAAATCGTTTTGCCTTTTCTTTTAACTCATAAATTTCGTTTTCTAAAAATTCCTTTTTAGTCTTTAAAAACTTGTTTTTAGTTATGATTTTTAAGCTAAGCTCACACAATTGATTATATTGTTTTTGCAAAGTGTCATCATCAATGGAAGAGTAAGATGAGTCGGAATGTACCTCGTTTGATTCATGTGCCATTAGAGCGATCTCATCCTTGCTTGATTTTTCATCATCCTCACTATCACTCCAAGCACCACTTACAAAAGCTCGTTGAGTTTTGATTTTAGGTGGCTTGGGGAAATCTCCTATTAGATGACTTGTATCACCGTATCTAAAGCACTTCCTTTCACCTTTTCCTTTCTTGTCATCTCGGTCTTTTCGGAATGGCTTCTTTTCATCTCGGGGTTGCCTTACGAACTTTCCTCTTCTTCTAAAGAACTTTTTGAAATCTTTCTCCATCACCATTTCGTGTACTTTGAGATTTCCAATTAGCTCGTCAAGTGACATTATTGAGAGATCTTTTGATTCCTCAATAGCCGTTACTTTTTCTCTCCACTTCAGATGGAGTGCTCTAAGAAATTTCCTGACAAAGTTCTTACTACGAAAAGTTTCATCAAGTGCTTTAAGAGAAGTAATAATAGTATTAAAGCGAGCAAATCCACAATCAGTGGTTTCATTCAGGGATAACAAATTGTTCATATTGTTGAACAAGAAGATCAATTTTGTTATCCTTGACTTGTGAATTTCCTTGATGTGTAATAATTAAAGATTCCCAAATCTCTTTTGCGGTTTCACACGTAAAAATTCTTTCATATTCTTTTCTTGGCAAAGCATTATAAAGCATCATTTTAGCTTCATTATTTTTAGCTATTAGTTTCTTTTGATCATCACTAGAAATACCTTTTGTTGTAGGATTAAAGTCTCTTTTAATAATAACAAACCAAAGATCTATATCTTTTGACTTTACATATGTTTCAAAACGGTTTTTCCAATAGATAAATCCATTGGTTTCAAAGTGTGGTGGTCTTTGCATAGATTGCCCTTCTTTAAAGTTTTCAAAATCCATGGATCATTTCAAGTTTATAAAATACAATATATTTTAGAAATTCTTGAGCAATGAGGCTCTGGTACCAATTGTGGAAAACTAGAAGGGGGGTTGAATAATTTACCGTTTAAAATCTGTGTTTTGAAACTTATTGTAAGATCAATTGATATTGATCAAAGATATGTTAGTGAATAATGAACAATATGCAAGCAATATATAAAGAGTAGATAAGGAAAGAAACTATCAAACCACGATAAGTTGTTTATAGTGGTTCGGTCTACAAGGACTCTTTTTCCTTGCCCTACTCCACTCCCCGAGTCTCCAACTCGAGAGTTTAACTTCACTAGTCAACAAGCTCCTTTCACCGGCAGAGAAACCTTTACATTTCGCTTACACACTATTTCTGACACAAAGCTAGATGTCGAGTTCTTTTACAAGGGCACAACCACTCCCACGCACTATGTATTTTAAGAACTAAAATACTAACCACTCACACTCAGAAGTTTAAGATGGTTTGGTACAACAATGATGTATGAACAAGACTAGATCATACAACAACAAAACAAACAAGACTTCCAACTATTTGTTGAAGCTTGATTATGCCGTGATCTTCTTCGCTACAAAAGAGGATCACTATAATGATATGATACTGAGTTAGAAATGTTAGAGAGAAGGAATGTATGTAATTATGCTAGAAAGGGATGAGAAAACAACTTGGGTTGGCTTGCTATTTATAGCCAAAACAATATGCTGTCACGACGGACCACGAAACCAAAATAATGGTTCCGCCCATGTAACATTTTGGTGCCGCCGGGTCTGACAACAAGATTACAAAAATTCTTACCAAAGTCAACCAAATCTAACCAAGATCATGTAAGATATGTAGAGTCCAAATCTACACAAAATATCTTATGAAATCCCCTAGAGATTTTAATGATGCACCACATGATGTCATATGTTGTTTTCTATTTTTAGAAATATGTTAAATGTAAATACATATGTAATGTTTTGTTTTAAGAAACTAAAACATACTTGATCTAAAAATGTTGACATACATTATGGTTTATAAGGATATCAAAGTTAATTGATATATGACTAATCAAAGTGTAAATGCTTGAGTGATGCAGATTATATTTAAGGAAAGGTTGTTTTAATATCTATTAATCTTGACAAGCTTTATACTTTATAAAAATTAAATTTACTTTTGTCGTTAACAAAACTTAGGTAAAGATCATAAAATATAAATAACGTTTAATGACGATATTTGTATTAACAATATAATTTTTTCAAGTGTCTACACTATTTTTGAAAAATAACTTATACATTTTTACTTGCAGTTTTCTTTTAAAACAACTAGATATATACATAGTTTAATTTACAAGTTACTTTCTACTTAAAAAAAAATCAAAATAAATATTTACCTCATGCATGAAGTCATCCAAAGTTGACTTTTTTGGAGTGTCACCTTAAAGATCTTTCTAAATATGGAGTTGACTTTTGAATATTTGATTTTATTTTGTAAGATAGCTTGTCCAAATTTTTTTCCAAATCTGCTGTCTATTAACCCCACGGACCGCTTTGTTAATGAAGCACGGATCCCTTCAAAAGGGATCCGCCGAATCCGTGAGGCCAGGTACTTGCTGCCAAATAGCAGCCTTATTTCACCATTTTAAGACACGAATTTCACACACATTTCTTCCATATCTTTCATACTCTTCTAGTCTTAGTTCCTTGATCATTATATAGCTTTCTATATTCATTTTAGTGATCATCTATTAACCTCTTTGTTAATACAAATAAGCCGTAAAAACGTTTATTTATATTTTACGATCTTCTAATGTTTTGTCGATAACAAACGTAAAATCATTTTAACGAAACAAATAAAATACGTAAATAGTTTGAACTAATAGTTTCTAACATATTAACATTTTCACATAAAACACTAAAACAAGTATAAGTGATTTTATGATTTAATATTACATATGTACAACAACTAGTGTTTACATATTTGGGTAAAATATACACATAACTAGTATGTAGTATATTGGGTAATATAAATGGGTAGAAACTTAAGTATCATAACCCATTGGGCAAATACATTGAATGTAGTTGGGTACAACCCAAAGCCCATGACCCATGGAGCTTGACCCATAACCCATTGCATGACATCATGCTTATATCATATATGGATAATATCCATAATCCATGGTTTTGACCCATACCCATGTGACTAGGTGCATTGACCTCAAAAGATACATTGTATCTAGCTAAAGATCCATGGATCAACCCATGACCCATGACCCATAACCAAAATACCCATGGGTAAAGAGGAGCGTCCCACGAATCCCTAGCTTTACGCTAGACGGATCTCTTGTGGGAGGGATCCATGGGATCCGGGGAACAGTAGAATTTTTCCTCTATAAATAGTGAGCCATTTCTTCATTATTTCTCACCCCTTTCTAACATACTTTCCCCCTGAGTTAAAAACTCACTAACCTCAGATCCAAGAGATCTATGTTTGTAGTTTTGTTTTTGTGTGATCTTCTAGGTTCCTCTTAAAGGCAAGATCACCACCTTTGAAGTCGAGCAAGCTCAAGTCCATGAGTTGCCATGCTTCCTCATCATCAAGGCTACTGAAGTCTTCTTGTTTATGATTCTTTTCTTTTCCTAAGAAGTGTTGAAGACATTTGTGAAAGGTATCTCAAGTTTCAAGACGAAGATATTAGTGAAGGGTATCTATCGTCCATATCATAAGCACTTGTGGTAGGTGCTTAGAAGTCAAGACTAGAAGCATTATTGAAGGGTGCTTTGAAGTCAAGACACAAGACATTAGTGAAGGGTGTCTTGAAGATCTAGTTAAAGGCATTAGTGAGAGGTGCCTTAGATGTACATTCGATATGGTGTGTTTCGATGTACAAGATAGATTAGTACTAGATCCAAGGATATTGATATCCTTAATGATGTTGTGAAAAGGAGTTGATCTCCTTTGGGATTAGTCGTTGGTGTAATGTTGGGTAGTAGTTCCTCCATTGGAATGGAACTAGGTGCTTAGCCTAGTACCTAATAAAGGGTAGGCGACGTTATGATACGTGTAGTTCACCTTGGAGTGAAAGAACTAGGTACTTAGCCTAGTACCTTATAAAGGGTAGGCGACGTTGTATAGGTGTGGTTCACCTTGGTGTGAAAGAACCCGGTGGTTAGCCTAGCACAGTATAAAGGGTAGGAGACGTTGTGATAGGTGTGGTTCGCCTTGGTGTGAAAGAACTCGGTATTTAGCTTTGTACCAGAAAAATGATAAGCAACGTTGTGAAGGCTTCTCCGCCATAAGGAGATTGGTGTAGTGTTTACGAACTCTCGAGTAGGTGACTCGGGGAGTGGAGTAGGGCAAGGAAGGTGTCCTTGTAGCCGAACCACTATAAATACTCGCGTTGTGGTTTTGTGCTTCTTACTCTTATCTTTTCATTACATACCTTTATATGCTTGTTTATCAACATCCAACACACATATCCAAATAGATTGACATAAGTCGATCTAAATAGATTAAAAGGAAGTTTTAATCGGCAAAACTATTTAACCCCCTTCTAGTTTTCCACAATTGGCATCAGAGCTTCGTTACCAAGTTTCTTGAAGTATATTGTACTTTAAAAACTTGATACGATCCATGGTTAATTGAAAACTACAAAGAAGGTTTTTCATAAAAACAAACACCATGTTTTTTAAAACTATATGTTTGGATGTTGATTTGATAAACAACATTTCTCTTAATTACTTTTTCACTTAATTGCACTAATCTTCTTTGTCATGTTGATTAGTCAAAGCTCACATCTATCAAGCCATAGGATTTGCTTGATAATAAAGATTACCTTCCCTAAGAAGGTATCTTTAGCATAAAGGAGCTGGAATTGTCTTCTGACATTTGCTGTGTCATTTGTAAAGACATTCCTAAGTGCATTTGAGGTATGACTTTCCACTTATCTCTAAATGACATTAGTTTAATAAATAAGTGTGATTACTTAGGTATTTATTTGATTAATTCTTGTGCATATACATGCTTTACATGTAGCTTCATTAGGAAGCTTTTTCTCACATATGTGTCACTCTTTCATCTAAAAATCATGGCTTATAAAACTTGTGTTTTGTTTTACTTAATCCAAAAATCATATCTTTCTAATAATAAAACAAAACACAAATATCAAAAATTCCTCTTTTCCCATAAATACTCCCACCGTAGACCACTCTATCAAAACCCCACTTTTTTCAAATCTTCCAATTTCAAAAATTTTCTCTCATTCAAAACTTCATCTTCCTCTCCATTTCATCCCAACCGAAACCAAGAAGGATCGTCTTCAACATGGTTTACATCGCCTTCGTGCTCATCGTCTTAACACTCATCGCACTTGTGTTCCCTATGATGAAGTTCACATACGGAGACATTTACTTTGTGTTGTTAATCTACATTGGGGTTATATACCCAATCCTTTGTATCATTCTTAGTATTGAAATGAAATATTACTAATAGTCTAGTTATCTAGGCTATTATTATCATTATGTGTTTATCATTTCCTCTCATTTTATTTCATTCTTTTGTGATACATTTGAAGTCATGTATGCATGCTAAAAGAAAATGTAGGCTAAAACACATATCTTGAGATAAAGCTATGAGATCTAAAAACCTATGTTTTTCATCATAAAATCTGTTTCTGTAACTACAGATCTACGGATCCCGGAAGACATACTAGCCGGATCCTTTTTGAAACGGAACCGTGGGATCCGTCCTACTGGAGAACAGTTTTTCATGCAAATTAAAAAACCACTTTTCTTCTAAAAGTAATACTCCACTAGTATGTCAAAACCATAAGTGAGTTAAGTGTCATTGTTGTTAAAAAACCATTGTTAATAAAAGTCTAGTAAAAACGTTAGGTTGACCACAAACATCACTTTCTATTAACTCATCATTTCTATAGGTTCAACCATGACGCATGAATATGAGTTTGATTTTTCACTCACTAGCGTCTACACTCCGAACATCTCCCTTGAGCCCAACACACCTGGCAATCATGTTCGTGGGTTCAATAATCTCGAAAACCGTCACTTCCACGAAGGACGTATTGTAGACACCTCTCTACAATTCGAAGAAGGTATCAATACCTCCTTCCGAGCCATAGGACTAGAATGTCTTCTTGAAATCAACGAGAAGATATGTCCAAGGTTGATAATGGAATTCTTCCGTCAAGTTGAACTCGTTCGTAACGAGGATCGCTCCCTATTTCTTTGGTTTTATATCAAAAATCAAAAGTTTACTTTAACCCTTGGGCATTTTGCTCCCATCCTCTGAATTCCAAATCATGGATAATGTGCCTTCACCGAAGATTGGTCTCTTGATTCTCTCTTCAACTTTCGTGAAGAAAATAGTCCATATTGTTCACACATACCCTCCCCGGAAGATTTAAATCGCAAAATATGCAAACCTCGACCATATTACTCCGATCCAAACATTATCTTTACAAGGGATATCCGAGAAGAGTACAAGCCTCTTGCACTCATCCTACGTGAAAATGTTTGGAGTCTTAGGGGAAATCGAGAAATCCTTCCCGCATGTTGTGCTCACATGTTGTACTGTTTGCTAACACAACAACCATACAATCTCGCCTATTTCTTTGCAAGGCGAATTGTAAATCTTCAAAGCTCCAAGAATAAACTCATCCCTTATGGAATGTTCTTGACGCGCCTTTACCATAATGTCATGCATTTCCATCCTCAATTTCAAAGTACGTTGTACGTACTTGTGAACAAGATGATGGAACCGCTAAACATATCTCTCATGAATACTTTCTTCATTCTTGATTCCACCAACACTCATCAACCACTTGATGATCCTTCTAGCGAAAACGCTCATGGAACTTAGTAGTCTTTCAAATAGGATCAATCCTTTTGTACTCGTGCTTTATCAATGTAATCCAATTTCTCTCATGAAATAAAACATCTTACATTTGATATCTTAGTGTTACAACTCCCTTAAACTAACCTTGGAATATAATGCATTGTCAAGATCATTGCATACCTTTAGTAAAGGTTCTGCTTAGCAGATGGACGGATCCCAAAGTTTGTACTAGACGGATCCCTACTTTTAGGGAACCGTGGGATTTGGCAAACAGAAAATGCAATTGCAAGCATTATATTTCAAACATATCCTTAGAACACCTCACACTAAGCTAAGCATAGTGTCTTAAGGCAAATTAAGTCCTTATCAAGTTAAGTAGATCCTTCCTACTCACACATAACTCACCTAGATCACACTCAAAGACGTTTGTAGATCTATCGTTTCATTTTAATCCATTACTCTTCCGCTCTTAAACTCACACATCATTTTTTCACATGATCCCTCATATCTAAACGTTGAAAACCTCTTATAGCAAAATTGATCATAATCATCCTTACGACAAAATTGGTCAAAATTGATCAAATCCTAGCTTTTCCATCTTAAGCCTTTAGGATATTTTCCAAAGGATTAATCTAAGCCACTATCTGATCTCTAGGATCATTTAGCTTCACTTGACACTCTCATCTTTAGTGTCATCCTTGTTCATTCATTGGTACTCATGAAAGTTCCAATTCCTTCCATAAAAGGCAATCATTAGTTACATCACTCATTACCTTCAAGTACTTGAGCACCCCTTCATTTAAGACACTTAGGAGAACTGAAACACTCAAGATGATATAGATCTTAGACCTTAGAAACATCATTTCTACCCTTCCATAGCTGCTGAGAGCCGGATCCCTAGGATTAGCCTAGACGGATCCCTCTGAGGAGGGAACCGTGGGATCCGGATGACAGATTATGTCAAACCTTGCAAAAACAATCATTTCAACTCATCTTTCTAACTCAAACACTCCATCTCATCTTAAATGAGTTCCTAGATCAGCACAAACTCTGAAGTTGACTCTTGTGCATGTTAATCATCACATTCCAATGAATTTTAGTGGCTTAAGGCTTAAATGCACCTGCCAAATCTCTTGCTTTATAAACCACATTGTTAGGAATTTCATAGTCATCACCTTCATCCTAATTTTCAGCACTTAAGAAACCCTTTCAAACTTCTTGAAATCATCTCATCATGAGGAAAACTCCAAGTAGTAACTTATCCACCAAAGTACCACCCAAGAAAATTGCTCGTGTTGTACACGAAATTTCTTCTACCGAATCATCTCCGGTCAAACCAACAAATGCAAGGATCTCTTCTCAACCAATCAACCCAATTCCAAAAAGGTTAGTACCCACAAAACTACCTATGCCAAACACCACCATACCTCCTAGGCCAAACAATATCATCTCCACTAAACCATCACCATTGGTTCCTAGAGCTATTTCTTTTACATCTCCACTATCATCACCACACCTCTACAATTTAGAGGATTTGCCTCCTAGGCCGTCTCATCCTCCTCCGCCGACAACATTCTCCTCATTAGGAGGAATAATGGTACAAAATCAAGGTGTTGAGTCAACATTTGCTCTGGCTTCCTTTTCACCGTTTCCATCATATAATCCTATTTGGATTATGAGAAATCATTAAAGTCAACCATCCGACCATATGGAAGTTGACACTTCTCTACTACCACCATCATTCTTGGTCGAGCCATTCTCAAATGCGCCTCCACCAATCCCTTCGTCGTTTGAAGCTCCACAAGCCGCTTCACTTGATCCTTCGCATCAAACCATTTCATTTCTTCCACCACCACTACCTAGCCATGACAAAGATTGCTATCATTGTCAACATGTTGAAAGTTTGATACATGAAGTACGAGAAGACCAACGTTTCATTTTCTATCATCTCCTCGAACGTTTCGACGAGATTAAACCTAAACAACACTTGAGCTAGAAGATTTTAGTGGTGTCCTAGCATCAAACGATAGTTGGTATAGAAATTCCTAGTCATGTATTTTTTATTTTCGTAGTTTTTAGAGTCATGTATATCATAACTCTAGTTTTATTAAATGAAATTACATGCTACTTGCTATATTTCTGAGTATATGATTACGTTGTATTCATATCTCACTTTTGTGATAACATTATTTGTTATACCACCATTTGCTGAATTTATTCATCAGCCAGACGGATCCCTCTAATTTGTCTAGACGGATCCCTACTAGGAGGGAACCGTGGGATCCGTGATACAGAAAACTATTTTTCTACTAACTTGGATCACATTTGCAGGAAATTGTGCATTATACTTGCTTTCTAACCTTTGTTTTGTAGTTATTCAATTTACACTTGAAGACTTTGACACCCTAAAGCTAGGGGGAGCTTTATGTCAAAAGAAACTCATTGCAAATTACTTGCAATATTAGGATTACATTTCTTGACATCCCTTTGCATAATTGCAAGCATCAGGGGGAGCACATTCGTCACATAGACGAAATCTTTTGCAAACTTAGTTGCAAATAAACTAGCTTAGTATTAGTCTCTTGACGACCTTACATAGGGATGGACTCGTCAAGGGGGAGTAAAGACGAGATTCTTTCCCGTTACTTTCTCTCTATTTCTTTTTTATTTCTTTCATATGTTTTTCCTAAAACAATGTGTTAGTTTCCTTTCGAAGCTCTTTTTGTTTCGACAAAAAGGGGGAGAAGAAAGTAAAAACTACTAATTCAAATTTTCTACGAATTTTAGTTTTTCCTTAAAATAATTTTATGTTTTGTCATCAACATAAAGGGGGAGATTTTTAATACAAATAAGCCGTAAAAACGTTTATTTATATTTTACGATCTTCTAATGTTTTGTCGATAACAAACGTAAAATTATTTTAACTAAACAAATAAAATACGTAAATAGTTTGAACTAATAGTTTCTAACATATTCACATTTTCACATAAAACACTAGAACAAGTATAAGTGATTTTATGATTTAATATTACATATGTACAACAACTAGTGTTTACATATTTGGCTAAAATATACACATAACTAGTATGTAGTATATTGGGTAATATAAATGGGTAGAAACTTAAGTATCATAACTCATTGGGCAAATACATTGAATGTAGTTGGGTACAACCCAAAGCCCATGACCCATGGAGCTTGACCCATAACCCATTGCATGACATCATGCTTATATCATATATGGATAATATCCATAACCCATGGTTTTGACCCATACCCATGTGACTAGGTGCATTGCACTCAAAAGATACGTTGTATCTAGCTAAAGATCCATGGATCAACCCATGACCCATGACCCATAACCAAAATACCCATGGGTTAAGAGGAGCGTCCTACGGATCCCTAGCTTTACGCTAGACGGATCCCTTGTGGGAGGGATCCGTGGGATCTGGGGTGTAACACCCCCAAAATATCGCAGCGGAAGACTGTGTCATTGGGGTGCTACTTCATAATACAAAGTACAAGTTATAGAAAACGACCTCTAAATGAGACGTTTTGAAAAGTTACCATTCGATTAATGAAATCAGAGTTACAAACAATGAGGTCCCAAAGTATAATACAAAAATGTTTACAAAATGTTTCGAATGGTAAATACGAATGTATAAAGTCTTCAAAACATGTCGTGCGACTCTAAGTTCCATGCAACAGCTATCGTCTTATTGACCTGAGATAAACATGCTAAAGTGTCAACACAATGGTTGGTGAGTTCATAGAGTTTGTTTAACATGTAAAGCCTTTAAAGAATGTTCACACAGCAAAGGCATTGTAAATCCACTCAGTTCCAAGTTCCGCCATAAAGAACTTGCAACCTGTGTGTTCACAACCCACTGCCAAAAATATAGTTTGCACAATACACCAGATTATATTCACCCATGGTCAAGAATCCGTACACATGGGCGGGGGCATCCCAAATAGTACTATATTAATCCCAAGGTCATGAATCGGGTACACAAGGGCGGGGGCTACCCGACTTATAGTACTATCAATACCTCTCCGACAGCATAGAGTATTGTCGCACGTTTGTAAATACAATTCATGTATTTAGGCAAGTATTTCCAAGCATGTAAAACGAAATCAAGTGTAACGAAATCAAGTATAATGCAATCAAGTATAATGCAATCATGTATAATGCAATTAAGCATAATGTTTTGAGTATTTATACAAGTAAAAGCAAGTAGTTGAGCATGTATCTCCCCCAAAGAGTTTAAAACAAGTATTAAAAGAGTAAAAGTGGGGCTACGAACTCACGATAATTAGTAAAAGTTTAGAGTACTTGTGAAAGTAAAAGCAAGTATTTGAGCATGTATCTCCCCCAAAGAGTTTGTAAAACAAGTATTAAAAGAGTAGGGGCTATGAACTCACCTGATAATAACTGATGAATGATACTAGAAAATTGGGCAGCGCTTCCGCATCTAAATTCAAAAATCCATTTCCTAAACTATAAAAACCTCTAAATCACCTCATATCTACCTCATAACTATCCCGATAGCTTCAAAAACAAAAACCCATCTTTAATATTGCCCGATCTATTCTTGCAAAAGTTTTGAGAATTTCCTGGGACCCACAGCTCTAACCCACCATTGTGTAGCTCTTAATCCAACCGCGGAAATACAAAATAAACTTAATTTTTACGTAGAGAATACTAATGCCTTCAACTTATGTGTATAACTCGGAGCCTGAAAATCAAGTATGGAGTGTGTATGGAGGGTGGCGACATCAAGGAGGAGGGGGAAAATGTGTGTGTTTTTCTGTGAAATAAAATGAACTAGTTTTCTTTCTATTTATAGGGAAAATATCTGAAAATATCTAGATATTTTGATGAATAGTGTTTAGATATTTTGATGAATAGTGTTTAGATATTTTTATTAAAATATATTATAAGAAAATATCTTAGATATTTATAATAAAATATCTTTAGATATTTATAACAGTAACTAGATATTTATATATTAGAAGTACAGAGTATATTGTTTATGCATAAAAATCGTGTAAAAGTACTTACTTATTCAATTTAGGCGAAATTAGTAAATAATAAAAATTACGGTGAATAGTAACTCGTGAATAGTAATTTGTGAATAGTAATTTTCGGAAAAAAGTTTGAGTTTAAATAATGACCCAAAATATAATGAATAGTAAAATGAATAGTAACAGTGAATAGTAAAAATGAATAGTGTCCCGAAAATACGAATTGTTACAGTCTCTACCCCTTAAGGGAACTTCGTCCCGAAGTTCTGTTGAAGTTAACTACTTATAGCGTGTCTAAGAAAAGTGTGGTCTATAAAACAGTGGGGTTCTCTCTTATTCAACAGGAATAGTGTATGGGTTACGTTGTAATACACCCATAATGTGGTTCGGGAATCGTATCGGATGAAAATAAGCCCACTTATTTATAATTCATTACTTACATAAAGAAGCGTCCAAATTTATGTAATTAATGGATTATAAACTTATGGTTCGGTGGTTTATAACTTCTTTATTTGAATAAAGAGGCGTCCCAATCCATTCAAATAAGGAGATTATAAATCATCCTACTTAAGATTTTCCGACACAAAACTCGCTTTCTGAGACAGATAATAAGATAACCAAGTCATCAAATGTCTAAAGTTAAGTAATAATATTATTTAACTAAAATCTCATGTCTCATCAAACAAGAACTGTCACAAGATAAAGTTAAATAATTAGTTATTACTGAGCTCCATATTTTTAATGACTCGATTAAATTATGTGGTTTCCTTATTATTACTAAAGTCATATCATCCAACAACGTAGATCTAAACAAATAACTAACAAGAAGCATATGCGCACAAAGTGTGTGTAAGGCAATCATAGTGGAGAGTCTTAACGGATAAAGCAGTTATAGTCTAGGCTCTTAAATGCAACCTAGTTCTCTATAACCAATTCTCTGATACCAATCTGTAACACCCCCAAAATATCGCAGCGGAAGACTGTGTCATTGGAGTGCTACTTCATAATACAAAGTACAAGTTATAGAAAACGACCTCTAAATGAGACGTTTTGAAAAGTTACCATTCGATTAATGAAATCAGAGTTACAAACAATGAGGTCCCAAAGTATAATACAAAAATGTTTACAAAATGTTTCGAATGGTAAATACGAATGTATAAAGTCTTCAAAACATGTCGTGCGACTCTAAGTTCCATGCAACAGCTATCGTCTTATTGACCTGAGATAAACATGCTAAAGTGTCAACACAATGGTTGGTGAGTTCATAGAGTTTGTTTAACATGTAAAGCCTTTAAAGAATGTTCACACAGCAAAGGCATTGTAAATCCACTCAGTTCCAAGTTCCGCCATAAAGAACTTGCAACCTGTGTGTTCACAACCCACTGCCAAAAATATAGTTTGCACAATACACCGGATTATATTCACCCATGGTCAAGAATCCGTACACATGGGCGGGGGCATCCCAAATAGTACTATATTAATCCCAAGGTCATGAATCGGGTACACAAGGGCGGGGGCTACCCGACTTATAGTACTATCAATACCTCTCCGACAGCATAGAGTATTGTCGCACGTTTGTAAATACAATTCATGTATTTAGGCAAGTATTTCCAAGCATGTAAAACGAAATCAAGTGTAACGAAATCAAGTATAATGCAATCAAGTATAATGCAATCATGTATAATGCAATTAAGTATAATGTTTTGAGTATTTATACAAGTAAAAGCAAGTAGTTGAGCATGTATCTCCCCCAAAGAGTTTAAAACAAGTATTAAAAGAGTAAAAGTGGGGCTACGAACTCACGATAATTAGTAAAAGTTTAGAGTACTTGTGAAAGTAAAAGCAAGTATTTGAGCATGTATCTCCCCCAAAGAGTTTGTAAAACAAGTATTAAAAGAGTAGGGGCTATGAACTCACCTGATAATAACTGATGAATGATACTAGAAAATTGGGCAGTGCTTCCGCATCTAAATTCAAAAATCCATTTCCTAAACTATAAAAACCTCTAAATCACCTCATATCTACCTCATAACTATCCCGATAGCTTCAAAAACAAAAACCCATCTTTAATATTGCCCGATCTATTCTTGCAAAAGTTTTGAGAATTTCCTGGGACCCACAGCTCTAACCCACCATTGTGTAGCTCTTAATCCAACCGCGGAAATACAAAATAAACTTAATTTTTACGTAGAGAATACTAATGCCTTCAACTTATGTGTATAACTCGGAGCCTGAAAATCAAGTATGGAGTGTGTATGGAGGGTGGCGACATCAAGGAGGAGGGGGAAAATGTGTGTGTTTTTCTGTGAAATAAAATGAACTAGTTTTCTTTCTATTTATAGGGAAAATATCTGAAAATATCTAGATATTTTGATGAATAGTGTTTAGATATTTTGATGAATAGTGTTTAGATATTTTTATTAAAATATATTATAAGAAAATATCTTAGATATTTATAATAAAATATATTATAATAAAATATCTTTAGATATTTATAACAGTAACTAGATATTTATATATTAGGAGTACAGAGTATATTGTTTATGCATAAAAATCGTGTAAAAGTACTTACTTGTTCAATTTAGGCGAAATTAGTAAATAATAAAAATTACGGTGAATAGTAACTCGTGAATAGTAATTTGTGAATAGTAATTTTCGGAAAAAAGTTTGAGTTTAAATAATGACCCAAAATATAATGAATAGTAAAATGAATAGTAACAGTGAATAGTAAAAATGAATAGTGTCCCGAAAATACAAATTGTTACATGGGGAACAGTAGAATTTTTCCTCTATAAATAGTGAGCCATTTCTTCATTGTTTCTCACCCCTTTCTAACATACTTTCCCCCTGAATTAAAAACTCACTAACCTCAGATCCAAGAGATCTATGTTTGTAGTTTTGTTTTTGTGTGATCTTATAGGTTCCTCTTAAAGGCAAGATCACCACCTTTGAAGTCGAGCAAGCTCAAGTCCATGAGTTGCCATGCTTCCTCATCATCAAGGCTACTGAAGTCTTCTTGTTGATGATTCTTTTCTTTTCCTAAGAAGTGTTGAAGACATTTGTGAAAGGTGTCTCAAGTGTCAAGACGAAGATATTAGTGAAGGGTATCTATCATCCATATCATAAGCACTTGTGGTAGGTGCTTAGAATTCAAGACTAGAAGCATTATTGAAGGGTGCTTTGAAGTCAAGACACAAGACATTAGTGAAGGGTGTCTTGAAGATCTAGTTAAAGGCATTAGTGAGAGGTGCCTTAGATGTACATTCGATATGGTGTGTTTCGATGTACACGATAGATTAATACTAGATCTAAGGATATTGATATCCTTAATGATGTTGTGAAAAGGAGTTGATCTCCTTTGGGATTAGTCGTTGGTGTAGTGTTGGTGTTGGGATATGAAAGTCAAAGTACTGAAGAAGTCAAAGTGCTGAAGAGTCAAAGTACTGCTAAAGAAGAAAGTCAAAGTACTGCTTAATGTCAAAGTACTGCAAAGCTAAAAGAACTGTTATATCGTTTATGGAAAGTTTTGTTATTCTAGAATATTGTTAGTTTAGATTACTTGTCGTACAAGATTAGAATTGTAAACCGTCTAGGGTTATCCTTAAGCCTATAAAAGGACCCCTAGATTGGCATTAGAGGTACGAGTTAGAATACGACGTGATTTTAGAGTTTAATAGTACGAATTCATACGCAATGTTAGAGTTGTTAGAGTTATTAGAGAATCTGTATAACAAGCAGGTTCTAAGTATTAATAAAATCATTAAAGTTAAAGTTAATTCTTCTTAGCTTTATTAAGTAGTTTCCGCATACTTAGTAAAGTATATTAAGTGTTTCATTGTTAGTGACTTAGGATTTATCCGAGGTTACTAAACCCTTACAAGCTACATAGTTAGTTTGATCAGAGTATATCGATCCAAAAAGTGGTATCAGAGCTTGTGTGGAAACTCTGATTAAGAAGAAACCCTAATAACCGATTTAACAACAAACCCTAAAGATGTCGACTGAAGCTGCACCACCACCATCCATCACCTCACTTAGAATACCAATCATCAAGAAGGGAGAATATGATCTCTAGAGTATGAAGATGAGACAGTACATTGCTATTACAGACCATGCACTGTGGAATGTAATTGTCAATGGTAATGAAGTTGTGGAAGATCCTCCAGAAATTCCTAGACAATCTAAACCACCTAAGGCTGTCTTGCCAGCTGCTACAATCAGAAATCAAGAGAAAGCTCTCAACATACTGCTGTCTGCTATTCCTGATGGTCACCTACTCATGTTCTATGATGCTAAGGATGCAAAGCAACTATGGGCTGCTCTCAAGACCAGGTTTGGAGGTAATGATGCTTCCAAGAAGATGCATAGAAATCTGTTGAAGCAACAGTTTGAAACTTTCACTGTTGGTGAAAGATAAGGTCTTGATGCTGCCTATGACAGATTCCAGAATCTTCTCAATATGCTGGAGTTATACAAGGCAGAGGTATCTGTTGAAGATGCAAACCTGAAGTTCTTAAGAAGTCTGCCATCCGTATGGCATGTGATTGCTACTATGATCAGAGGACAACCTGGTTTGGACACTATGGACTTTGATGATCTCTACAACCATCTGAAGGTGTATGAGCATGAGATGAATGGCCAAACAAGTTCAAAGTCTCACAGTATTGCTTTTGTATCTTCTGAAAAGAGAGGCAGTACTTCCACTAAAAGTACTGCTTACCCTACTCAAAGTACTGTTGCTCAAAGTACTGCTTATCCTGCTCACTCTATCACAACCATGACCACCCCCACCCCATCACCAACAAACACCCTCCATTCTGATGAAGTTGTATGCTCATTCTTCGCACAGCAAGCTACCTTTCCTATTACTTATGAAGGAGATTTGCCACAAATCGAAGAAGATGCTCTTGAAGAAATTGATATCAGGTGGCAAGTTGCTATGATCACTGCTAGAATCAAGAAGTTCATGAAGAAAATAGGAAGAGGCATTGACTTCAAACCCAAACAGGGTATCACTTTTGACAAGTCCAAGATTGAATGCTTTAACTGTCAAAAGACTGGACACTTTGCAAGGGAATGCAAGTTTGCTAAATATCAAGCAAAAAGGATGACTGAGAAACCTAAGCTGGAACTAAAGGAAATTCCTATTACTGAAACTAAAGCTTTGGTTGCTAAAGAAAATCTATCTGAGGTTGACTGGAGTGCTGAATTTGATGATGAACCAGTAACCTACTGTATGATGGCAAAGTAAGAGTTTGATTGGAGCACAGCTTTTGATGAGGAACCAGGATATGCTGCTATGGAATCTAGAGATGGTCTTGGAAGCTTTGATTGGAGCCTGGAAAGTGAAGAAGAACCTGTTCTGCTCGCTATAGTAGCTACTTCACCAAGTTCACCCCCTATCTCTGAGGTATGTTCTAAGTGTCATAATTTTTATCAAAAAGTGCTTAATGATTATGTGACTGAAAGAGATAATTGTAGAAGGGCTAGGTCTGAGGTAGCAGGTTATCAAATAACCTTAGAGTCAATGGAAGCCAAAATAATAACTCATGAAAATAATGAAATGGCTTGGGCAGAAAAGTATGAACAACATGATTATCAATTAAAACTAAGTGAATGGAAGTTAGGATGTAAGGTCTCTGAATTAGAAAAAATGACTAAGGAAAGGGATGAATTGTTAGCAAAATTTGCTGCTTGGGGAACATCTGGGCTTTCACACATTAGTTTTGTTGAAAAACAAAGAAGAGCACACATTATGACTGGCCTAGGTTTTGGTATGGATTTTAGTAGCATAGAAGAGAACTCACCTAGTGATCAGGATGACCTTAATTTTGAGGATATAACAACTAGTGATGATGAACTCATTAACAATGTAGACACATCTAGTAATGAGGAATCAATTAGTGAAACACCTCTTGAATTTAAGAAAGACAAGGGTTATCATGCAGTCCCTCATCCCACTAGTAGTTTTCAACCTCTTAGACAAGATGTTTCTCGTTTTGGAGTAGACAACCTAGAGTTTAGGAAAAAGCTTACTGATAAATCTATTTCTGAAACCCCAAAAGAAACAGTTAAGAGTGATGATGTTAAGAGTCAAGCAGTACCTTCAACTCAAAGTACTGCTACACGTTCAGCAGTACCTTCAAGAAAACCTTTTCAAAATACTGCTAAACCTTTTTGGGATAATTTTGGTCAAAACAATTTTCATAATTCACCAAAAAGTCAAGTTAGGTTTGGTCATAGACAGAGTGGAAGAAGTTTTGGAATTACTGATAAAAAGTTATGTTTTGTTTGTTATAGTCCTGATCATTTGATTAAGGACTGTCACTTTCACTCAGAATATCTAAGCAAATTTCCAAAGAACAGAATTACCAACCATAAGCCTAGGGAGAACAAACCAGTCTAGAATAATTCACATAGGGTTAACCATAGTAATTTCTCACAAGACTATAGGTACCCTCACCAGCGAAGATCTTTTTCAAAACCACCAGTTTCTCAAGCAGTACCTTCTCAAAGTACTATTAGGTTTTCACCCAATCCAGGTACTGCTAGCACTGTTTCTAATGAAAGCCCTAGGAGATCTAGTTACTATCAACCTAGAAGGCATTACACCTCAAATAGAGTATCTAGATCACAGGAACCATCACCAAGTGTTAAAACCAAATGGGTTAAGAAAGAAAGTACTGCTGAGGGACAAATAGTACTTTCAGCAAATAAGGGTGAACAAGATATTTTTGTTGTACAAGAAAAGGAAAATTTGATTGAAAAAGAGAGTTTTGTTGAAAATCCACAAGTTAAGAATCAAAAGATAATTCTGGATCATGTTTTAAAAAATAGTGGAAATTACATACTCAAAGAATTTGAGTATGTGACTCCACAAAGGAACACAAGTCAGTAATGGCTTGGGTTCCTAAAAGAAACTAACTCTCTCATTTTTGTGCAGGGCAACCCAGAAGAGGAGCTTAAAGATCATTTAATTGTTGATAGTGGTTGCTCTAGAAGCATGACAGGAGACAAAGAGATTCTGTCAGATTTTAAGTCATACTTTGGAGGAAGAGTTGCTTTTGGGAATGATCCTAGTGGAGGAAGAATTAGTGGGAAAGGAACCATCAAGGCAAGGCATAGATTTTAAGAATGTTCGTTATGTAAAGGAGCTCAAGTTAAATCTATTATCAGTATCTCAAATCTGTGACAAGAAGTACCTTGTGTTATTCACTGACAAGGAATGTCTTATTCTTTCCCCTGAGTTCAAGCTTGTTGATGATAACTTGGTAATTCTGAAAGTACCAAGAACCAATGATGTGTACAATCTTGATATGAAGACTCTTAGCTCTTCTGAGAGAGCAACATGTCTAGTAGCAAAGGCAACACTTGAAGAACCACATCTATGGCATAGAAGATTAGGACATGTGAATTTCAAGAATATCAACAAGCTGGTTCAAGGAAATTTTGTTAGAGGTTTACCCACCAAAACCTACAAGAATGATCACTCCTGTTTGGCGTGCAAGAAGGGTAAACAACATAAAGCTTCATGCAAGAAGCTTGAGGAAAGAACTGTTAGAGAACCTTTGGAGCTGCTGCACATGGATTTGTTTGGACCTGTTTCTGTTGCTAGTCTAAACAAGAAGAAGTACTGTCTGGTTGTGACAGATGATTGCAGCAGATTTAGTTGGGTATTTTTCTTGGGATTTAAAGATGACACTTTTGATGCAATTCATGATCTTATCATAGCCCTTGAAAACCAATTAAGACTCAAAGTAAGAGGTATTAGATGTGACAATGGGACTGAATTCAAGAACAAGCTTATGGATGAATTTTGTGCCAACAAAGGAATCAAGAGGGAGTTTAGTATTGCTAGAACTCCACAGCAGAATGGTGTTGCAGAGAGAACGAACAGAACTTTGATAGAAGCAGCCACAACAATGCTTGCAAATTCACAATTACCTATTCAATTTTGGGTTGAAGCTGTAAGTACTGCTTGCTATGTGTTGAATAGAGTTTCAGTCACCAAACCTCAGATGAAGATACCTTATGAGTTGCTGATGGGCAACAAACCCAACATTCATTTTATGAAACCTTTTGGTTGTCCCCTGACTATTCTCAATACTATTGATAATCTGGGAAAATTTGATGGTAAGTCAGAAGAAGGATACTTATTGGGTTACTGTACCAACAGTAAAGGATTTAGAGTGTACAATAGAGTCACCAAGAAGGTTCAAGACTGTCTTCATGTTGAATTTTTAGAAGATCAAGAAAATCAAAAAGG
The DNA here is from genome assembly GCA_019973895.1 of Chrysanthemum seticuspe. Lineage (NCBI taxonomy): Eukaryota > Viridiplantae > Streptophyta > Magnoliopsida > Asterales > Asteraceae > Chrysanthemum > Chrysanthemum seticuspe. The sequence continues at coordinate 257,748,323 of BPTQ01000008.1, read as the reverse complement.
TAAAGGTCCTGATTGGATGTTTGATCTTGATGTTTTGACTCCTTCAATGAACTATGTACCTGTTAGAGAAGAAAATCAAGTTATCCATAATGAAGAAAATTTACATTATGTTGTTCATGGAGTCCATATTAGACCTGATGTTGTTCCTGATGAAGAAGTCATCACTGTTGAAAAAGAGAGAAGTACTGATGAACCAAAATCTACATTGTCTGCTGAAGATCAAGCTATTCAGGATGAGCTTAATAGGATGATTTTTCAAGATACAGTAGCACAATCTTATGATGATGATCAAAGAAGAGCTTTTGAAGAAGCAAAGAAAAAGAACAAGACTGCTGAGTTCTCTCACAGTACTTTGGATCATAGTACTTTAGATCAAAGTACTTCTGCACCTGTTGACAGTATTTCGAATGATTTGGATGATCCAACCATGCCTGGTTTAGAAGATACTGATGATGAGCTTAAAGATGAAGGTATTTTCTCAGATTCCAATGAAGATGCTGATTTCACAAATTTGGGTGATAATCTTGAAGTTCTACAGACTCCTATATTAAGAATTCATAAGAATCATCCTACTGGTCAAATCATTGGACCTTCTACATCAAGGGTGCTTACAAGAACCAAAGCTAAAGGCTTCTCAAAGCCACATAATGCTTTACTTAGCTTTGTTTATAAACAAAACAGGCTTAATCATAAGGATCACCAAACATGCCTGTTTACTTGCTTTATCTCTCAAGAAGAACCCAATAATGTGGCTCAAGCATTAACTAAGGAGAGTTGGGTTGAATCCATGCAAGAAGAACTTCTTCAATTCAAACTACAAGAAGTTTGGGTACTATGTGATCTACCAGATGGAAAGAAAGTCATTGGTACAAGATGGGTTTTCAGAGTGAAGAGAGATGAAAGAGGGAATGTCATCAAGAATAAAGCACGGCTAGTGGCACAAGGTTACAGACAAGAAGAAGGAGTAGGTTATGATGAAGTGTTTGCTCCTGTAGCAAGAATTGAAGCCATTAGAATATTTCTGGCTTTTGCATCATATATGGGATTTCAGGTATATCAAATGGATGTCAAAAGTGCCTTTCTTTATGGCAAGATTACAGAGGAGGTCTATGTCAAACAACCTCCTGGTTTTGAAGATCCTACACATCCAAACAAAGTCTATAAAGTTGTTAAGGCTCTTTATGGTCTTCATCAAGCACCTAGAGTTTGGTATGAAAGACTTCCCACTTTCTTATTGAAACATGGTTACAGGAGAGGAGCAATTGATAAGACTTTCTTTATCAAGAGAGATAAGAAGGATATCATGCTGGTTCAAGTTTATGAAGATGATATCATCTTTGGAGCTACCAAACAGTCCATGGTCAAGGAGTTTGAGCAGCTGATGCAACATGAATTTCAAATGAGTTCTATGGGTGAGTTAACTTTCTTTTTAGGTCTTCAAGTAAAACAATCAAAGGAGGGAATTTTCATAAGTCAGGATAAGTATGTCTCTGACATTCTTAAGAAGTTTAACTTTGATTCTATGAAGCCAGTCACTACACCTATCAAATCTATCAATTCGTTAGGCAAGGATGAAGATGGTCAACCTGTTGAAGTCAAGCTGTACAGATCTATGATTGGCTGTCTTATGTACTTAACTGCATCTAGGCCTGATATCATGTTTGCTGTCTGTTTATGTGCACGATATCAAGTCTTACCTAAGGTCTCCCATATGAATGCAGTTAAGAGGATTTTTAGTTATTTGAAACACCAACCTAAGTTAGGGTTGTGGTATCCAAAGGATTAACCTTTTCACTTGGAAGCTTTTTCAGATAGTGATTATGCAGGTGATAACTATGATAGAAGATCAACCACTGGAGGATGCCAATATCTTGGGAGAAGATTAGTCTCATGGCAATGTAAGAAACAAACCATTGCAGCAACATCATCCACTGAAGCAGAATATGTTGCTGCTACAAGCTGTTGTGGACAAGTATTATGGATGCAGAATCAACTTTTGGATTATGGGTTCAACTTAAAGAATACTCCTATCAACATTGATAATGAGAGTACCATTTGTATTGTGAAGAATCCAGTTTATCACTCCAAAACCAAGCATATTCAGATTAGGCATCACTTTATCAGAGATTGTTATGAGCATAGGCTCATTAATGTTGTCAAGGTTCACACGGATGATAATGTAGCTGATTTACTCACAAAGGGATTTGATGTTTCAAGATTCAATCACTTGGTGGTGAGTATTGGTATGATTAATTACTAAGCTATATTTAAGGGGAGGACTGATTAGATAAGTTAGACAGTCCTATGCATTGCTTGAGGGGAAGAAATTCAATGCCTATTTGAAGTTTTTGCCATTGTGAAGAAGAGAATGGAAAAGTATTGCTTTTTGGTTATCTGAAAGTACTGCACTGAAAGTACTGCTGTAACACCCCCAAATTTGGCTTAGCGGAAGTATACGTGTTATCTGGGAGCGTTACGAAATTGGTGAATCATAACACAAGTAATACAGAACGGAATAAATACTCCGTTTGATTTCATAAAGTAGTTTAAAACATTTTCTTACAACATTGTTTAGATAAATGGGCACATCCCATAAGTTCAGTGGTCCCAATATAAAAACATCTTTTATGTGTAAAAACTCTTCCTTAGAAATTTCTATGACCATTTATCCGCCTCTTGCCTTGCATCAATGATCACAACTAAGCACCTGAGAAAATATGCTAAAAGGTCAGCTATAAGCTGGTGAGTTCATAGGTTTGGATTAAAATAGTAAGTTTGGACCATAAGCAAAGGCATATAATCATTATCAAGAATATAATGATATATGGATGAAAGTCTATTACGTTAGCTCTAAGTTCATGCAACCGATACTACGACAGTTTCTGTATGCTAAAAGATGTCATACAATATAGGGCCCATAGCAAGTGTTTTGTCCCTCAACACTTGATTCCGACATGGTATACGTTTCGCCTCGGCCTAAGCATGGCCAACCGAACGGAGGAGTCACCCTCAATAGATCTATTTATAACATTCGCGTTTCCCAATGGGGAATTGACGGTTCATGAAAAAGGGCATTCTCTAGGGACATAAGGGCTTAGGCTAAACCACGTAATAGTAATCATGTTATAGTTTTGGTCCATAAAATGTTTTGCATATTTCTCACCCCAAAATGTATAAAACAATTTATCAAGTAAAAGTGGGGCTATGAAACTCACCTTAGCAAAAGTGCAATCCAAATGTGGGATTAGTGATGGTTGTGGAGCGGCACCGACACGCGACCTAGATAAGGAGGGCAATGTCTTAGTTCGTCGTTTTTAAGTATTCTTTACTTAAAGCAATTCAATGATTTTTATAATGATGATATTACAAAAATATAAGTTTGTAAAATTTGTTAAAATGATTTTACTAGTAAGCATACGAAGTATATATACTTTTCATTTTGACATTAATATGGTTTTTATCTCCAAAGTTTGATATGAAAATATTTATAGCATTCCACTAGTAAGTATATAAATGTATATATACTCATTTAAGTTGACACAAAATGGTATTGTCAAAACAAATATTAGTTTGTTTATTTTCTAATTGCATTTAGAAAATATTTAAGTTAAAGTTGAACATTCTCAAGTTTATTAGTTTACAAGATGATTTGGTGTTCCTCATTTATTTATCAAGTTTGTTCTTAATACATATAGTTCTCAACTAGAGATTTACTTGACATTTATATATATATATATATATATATATATATATATATATATATATATATATATATATATATATATATATATGTTCATACATTGACGTTTAAGCTTTGACGGGGCCTCATTACGTGAATCATGTCCTTAAGCGCTTGTTGTCTTGTATATATATATATATATAAGTATATTAACCTTGCACTTGGTCACTTGTTAATTCGTATGCGTATATATATCTAATGCCGAAGATTTTAAATACGTGACAAATGAGCTTGGTTTTATAATTTATTTCCGGTTTGTATTTCGAATTCTAGTGAGAACTCATCCCACTGTTTTTAACGAGTAGTAATTATTGCAAATGGGCTGTGGCCCGAAAAGATTGGATATAATGTTGGGCCTGGGCCCGAAGTAGTGTACAAATGAGAGAAAAGCTTTGGCCCAAGAATGAAGTGGAAATTCTCTTGGACTCATTTCTGAGTTGCGGCCCAGTACCAAAACAGGAAGCAGATTAGTAAAAATTCTGTTTTTTTTTTGACAATACATACACTTTAGCACTTTATTTCAAGTTCATTAGGTGTCTATCATGTTTAGCGTGAGCATTCTAGTTCGAGTTGTTGGTTTCGAACAAGGTTAGCTAACCTCGCAACTAGGAAGTGAGCAAGAGTGTAAATGAAACCTTATACAAGTAGAGTACTACTTCAACTTGATCTCGATCTCGTCTACCCTTATGCATTTCGACACAAGCATGGACTACTCAATATGTTTGTAGTGACTAAGCCTATTCGACTAGAGCTCTCCTAGGCGTTCATATAAATTTTGACCCAAGGTTTACTTCTAAAAATTTAGTCACAAGTGAATGAAATCCTAGCAAGCTTTTCACGTTTACACAAGGTAGAAAATGAAGTTCGACATATTTTACAAGACATGAGGGTCGACTTAAAATGTGAGCTTCGACATGGGTCACTAGTAGGCTTCACATCTAATTCATATACCTCATCTTGTTCCTTTATCTCGATAGAGAAAAGAAAACCAAACGGACTCTTGTGAACAAAAAGACTTCACGAGTTTCATGTTACTAAGGTTGTTTACTAGTACTAAGGTTACACTCGCATAAACACAATCTTTCTAGTTCTTGGTTTAATGGTTTCGACAAGACTCAAGGTTTATCATAACCATATTCAAAAGACTCTGCTTCTACATTTTCTTGTTTCAAGCTCTCGACAAAACCCATTACACATCCAAGGGATAATTTCTTTTCGACATAGAAAATTAAAGGACATAAACACGATAAAGGTTTTACAACATCATTTTTGTACAAGATTTTAACTAATCCTCATAACAACAACAAAGGAATATTACAACAAAGAAAACTCATAACCTCAACTTGAAGACGCGGCGTGAGTACGAGAATGAATACTTGGTTTCGGACCAAATGAGACTTGAATTAGCTTCTCCACACCTCCAATTTCAAAACCCCCAAATCAATTTTTGAAAACCCTAACTTGTGTAAACCCTAGTTTTTGGTAAAACTTGAAGAAAACTGAGTTTGGGGTCTTTGAAATCCGACTAGAGATATAGGAGTGGATTGAGGAGGAGTTTGGTTAACTTTCTTCTCTTTGCTCTTGGCTTGAAGCCAAATTCAGCTATCTTCCAAGGGTTAAGAACATCTTGGACCTTTGGCTTAAGCTAAATATGTAAAGATATGATTCCTTGGACGATTTTGCTTTGATTCTTCTCTTGGATTCGTACGTGGGATTGCAAGGTATCAAAAAAAGATTTGTGAAATAAGAACTTTCATAGATATGGTAAGAGAGATGAGGAAGTGAAGGTTTAGACATGTTGGTTTATCTCCTTTTGGGAGATTCGGCCTAGGTGGATTCGCAGGGCTAGAGGAAGGAGATGGAGATATGATATCTTGATTTCCTCTGCTTATGGATGTGTGTTTTGTCGTGTGTGAAGGAGAAAGACAAGAGGGTACATCTACTTTTTATAAAATCTTCTCTTGTAATTGTATTATGTGTATACAAATAAAAGTAAAATAAAGTAATGTAAGTAACAAAAATATGAGGGTATATGTAATGTAGACCTTTAATTTATTTGTGTAAGTATATGTATGTAGGATAATTTTTGTATAAAATGTATGCATATACGTTATACCTCTGTATGTTTGTACTCGAGTCTTATAAAAGTTATTGTTTAAGTGATAGTGTGTTAAATATTTTGTGTCCCGTGAAGTCATATTGTGACCAAAATATCATTGTTTGATAACTTTTAGGAGTAATATCTTATGGTTACGCTTCGAAGGTATTATTATTTTTGGTAATGTTTTTCTTTACGGGTGTTTGTCATTTGTTTTATCAAGTCCTTATCATAGTGTCGGTACGCGTGCAGAGTAGGTCACTGGGGAAAACGAGATAACCTCTCGCCTTACAATTTAAATCATAAGATAAAATGAAATATTCATAAAATGATATGAATGCAAGAGTGGTGAAATCTATATTGTATGCGAGTTATCTACTCAAATGATCAGGCAAAGCTTATGCATGCTTAATGAATTTGGCTTAGTAATAATAAATTACTAATCATCAGTTAAATTTTTGTGAAAATTTACCGTGTGTCACATCCTCCCCGCCTTGGAAGGGAAAACCGTCCTCGGTTTTCAGTTAGGATTACTTGGTGAGGTAGAGAAAAGGTGTGGGTATTTGCGCTTGAATTGATCTTCACGCTCCCATGTGTATTCTGGACCTCTTTGAGAGTTCCAACGGACTTTGACGATAGGAATGCGGCTTTGCTTAAGCCGTTTGATTTCTCTATCCATAATTTCAATGGGTTCCTCGACAAAATTCAATCTTTCGTCAACTTGGATTTCTTCCAAAGGAATGGCAAGAGTTTCGTCGGAAAGACATTTCTTTAAGTTGCACACGTGAAACACGTTGTGCACAGAGCTGGGTTCTTGTGGTAATTCGAGTCGGTATGCTACCGGTCCGATTCTCGCAAGAATTTTGAAAGGTCCAATGTAACGAAGATTCAACTTTCCACCTTTTTCCAAAACGGACTTTGCCTTTCCGTGGCAAAAATCTTATCATGACTCTATCTCCCACTTGAAACTCAAGTGGCTTTCGTCTTCTGTCTGTGTATCTCTTTTAACGATTACATGTTGTTTGCAGACGGTTCTGGGTTAGCACAATTTTCTCAGTAGTTTCTTGAATTAGTTCTGGGCCAGTGAGTTGGCTTTCTCGAAGTTGTGCGTACTAGAATGTGTGGGCATAACGTATAGTCCTAATGGTAATCCGAGTTGGTAACTACCAGCTTGGTCTTGGAGAGGATCCGATAAATCTTACGAAACAAGGTTTAGCCTTTTGCGTTCGGTTATAATGGTTTACGCTCTTCTGAGTCGACACCTCAATCCTTTTCGTCGACTCAAACCTTATGTGTCATTTAGTCCTATTTTTATTGACTTTGACGATCAGGGTCGCTTGTACTCAACCTCTGATAAGCATACTATTATCAATGGTCCTTGATAGAAGCTTGGAGCCATTGGACTGGTTCCTTGCTAGTCTCAATCCTGAACACGATTGATTTGCGCTCTTGACCCTACGGTGTCTTATGAGGTGGTCTTTCGTTGCAAAGGGATTCGGTTAAGGTAATTTTCCTGCTCCATTCGTTTCTCAAACAAGTTACTCATGTTCGAAGTATAGTTTCTATAGATTGAATGGTACTTTCATTCAGCCTAGCGGTCGAAAGACGGTAGGTGGTACTTATTTCGAGATAACTTCTCAAGAACTTTTGGAGTGGTCTTCAAAAGTTTGATGTGACTGGTTGTCGCTATTTGGGATGGAGAGAATTGAAATGCTATGACTTGTAGCGCTTTGCTTTGAGCAATCCTTGCAAGTTTGTTCATGTTGTTGTTCTCTTTGTTTGGTAGGAATAGGTGAATTTGAGGGGATGATCAATTAGTACCCACATAGAGTCAAAATCGATAAGGATCCTTGGTGACTTGGGACTAGAATTTATTTTTATGCATTCCCATTTCTATCTGAAATTTCCAGTTTGTACCGGTTGGTTTGACGGTTCCTGATTGTTTTGAAATCTTCCTTTCAAACATGCTGAATATGGTTTGATATAGTAAATTACCGGCCTTCGTGTTCGATACTCATAATAGCTCTCTGGATCAAGGTGTATCTTTTCCAGACACTAGATGAGCATAACTTCTGGCCTTAATGAGGTCCCCACATAATGAGATTACAAATCCTTTCATGACGTGGGTCTCAACGTTGGTTCTTGGGAATAAGATTTCCTTCGTCTTTTACAAGTTCCATTTCGTCTTCGGTTATGTCGTAATTGTTTTATTTTGTCGGTACTTTTGTTGAGTGATACTACTTGAAATGATCTGGCTTTAAAAGATCTTGTTTGCTAGGTGTTGCTTGAAGTATATGCGGTTATGACTGTTTTTGCCTTGGGTGAGTACGGAGGTTGTAATTGAACTCACGTTGCGACTACTTGTTGGTGTCGTCACATGGTCAACTTCCCTTATGTTTTCGTACTCTCCGTGGGACATCGTGGTCGGTGTACACTGTACTCCCGTGATGTAGTAAGGATAACATTTCTAGGTGTTCCTAGTGTGATCATGTTAGATTCCGACTCTAATTTGTGCACTGTGTAGTGCTTCTCATGGATCCTTGGGTGTTGAGTACTCTATACCATTATTTTCCTCTTTGAACCAAGATAGCTTTCAGCTCTGGTGTAAAGCGTCTCTCTTAAATGGTAGAGTCTCTGTCATACTCAGGTATACCTGAAACAGGCGCACCACAGAATTTTCCTTGAGTCACGCGTGGAGGTGCTTGTTGGGTTGACCTGGGGTGTATGATGATTTATTCCTTTCTTAGTTCAGTGTAGGTGATAGGATACTAAGCATGAATCGGTATATCCGGGGCATCAGTCTCTGCGTCCAGTGTTCTATAGGGTGCTAATTCATTGTCGAAGGTTCAAACGTTTCATATTCGTTTTCCTTAATAGAAGATTTCTTCTCTCAGGTGGCACGGCCTATTCTATTCCCGTGTAATGTGAAATGTATGGCATTTTAAGGTGGGGTGTCGACGTGAGATGTAAACACGAGCTTTTCTATTTCGCGATAGTGAGTTAAGCACTTCTTCTATCATGACTGGGTAAGAATTTCAAGAATTTAGCCATGTCCGTGCACGTTACCCCTCTCGAATTATACATAGGTGATCAGGCTATGTATAATTGGGGACCGGTGACGTGTTGTTTGGTATAATCTAAATCTTGATGTACTTATTCTTTGGTCAGCAGAAATGTTGTAAGAGTTCAAGTGCGAAGTTTTGATGCGATGGTTTATAAGATTTGTTAGGCCGACCAACTCTGTCGGTATGGCCTATAGTTCGTTTGACCAAGATGTGTGAAATAATGACAACTTGGTAAGAAATGAAATGTTGGATTCGTGATTGCGAGGTACTAGTTTGAGTTGGTCTTATCGGTATTGGTAATAATACCTTCACAATTTTTGGAATGTGGATTTTTCTAAAACAACCCGTTGGGTGATACTAATTTGTCAGAGAGACTAGTCGAATATCCAAGATCACGTTCTCTTATTTTCGGAGGAATCTTTTCATTGAGACATGATAGTTGAAGTCCTTAATGATATGGTGAAAACGGTCATGGAGAGGACACATATTGAGATAACACGATAACAATAACAGATACATTACTAGGGGAAAGGCTCAGTACATTAAGGTTTCGTAGCGAAGTACTTTAAAGTAGACTATGACTTGGAAGTTAATCTAAGCTTTATTACAACCAGCATCTCTAGTTAACTTAGTTTCTTCCATGGTGTCCGTTGGGAGTCTGAACAATTCTTCATACTTTCTTCAGGAAATTGTTTTGACCTTTGCTGCCTTCACGCTGACCCTCCCTATCCGGGCACATGCTTTTGATGTGGTCTTTCTTCCCACATCCATGACATGTCATTGTTTCCCTATAGAGTTGCTTACAATCTTCTATCTCATGCCCAACTCTTTTACAAATCCCACAAGGTATAGGGCATTTCCCGTAGTGGTAATATGGGCATATATTACACTTGGGTTTTGTCCCGGCATACCTTACTTCCCGCTTGTTTTTAGTAGCCTTAACCTCGGCCGTCCATTGACGTTTGCTTGATTGTTGCATTTGGTCTTCCTCACCATCATAATTCCAGTTCCTCTTGCTACCACAGTACCCCATTGTCTTGCCTTGAGGCAGTGACCTTGTCAATCCAGGGGTCGCACCAGTAGCTTCTTGAGTGACGGTGGGCGCGAATGCAACAACGTTCTTTCGAGTTTCGGGAGGACATCCCCAAGAGTATGCCTCGAGTCTCTTTTCCTCAGGTCCTATCATATTAGGACATACTTGAGCTAATTCGCGAAAGCGATTGGTGTACCCCTCGAGGTCATTCCCTATCATAGTTAGTCCACAGAGTTCTTTTTCCATCATCCGCAGTTCATTCCTTGAGCAGTATTCTGCAATCATCATTTTCTTCAGGGTGTCCCACTGAAGTGAGTAAGCAGCGTCTATTCCTACTAATCGGACATAAATGTCCCACCACGTGAGGGCTTGGTGTCGAAAAGTGCAAGTAGCATACTTGACCTTACAATTGTCCGCGCAATTCTGTTCGCGGAAAATTGTCTCTATTCTTTCTAGCCATTTTGCTAAACTTCCGGCTCCTTCAGTCCCCTCAAATGCTGGTGGTTTACAGTTTCTGAATTCTTGGTACGATAAATTTCATGATGTGAGTGTCTTACCAACCTCTTCTTCCCTATTCCCCTGGATGAGGTTGTGTTGTGATTGATTTGGTAGTTAGCAATCCTTGCAGCAACTCGTTTGCTAATAGATTTCTCAGTGGTGGTTGCGTTCATGTTCTGCTTTACTGGAATCATTTCCCTTCAACCACAAGAATTTGACTACAATAAGTTTTCTATAAGCGTGAGGACCATGGTGGAGATAAAGTTACAACGTATATTACTTCTCAATCAAGTATTTTCCAGGTTGTATTGACTGAATATAACGTAGTCTTAGTCTGTCAAGATGACATTAAGAAAGCGGAGACTGGTTGAAGCGAGTTTTAACAAAAGGTTATAACTCACCAGTCGTTGTTTATTACGCACAGTCGTTCGTCAGAATAAACTTGATTACATTCTAAGGAGGTTCATGGCTCATAGGGCCGATACATAACATGCGTTCATTGACTCTCTCTAGTTTGTCATACAACAAAACTACTACAAGCGTTTTTTTTTTTTTTTTTTTTTTTTTTTTTTTGAAACTACTCATCACAATGTCTAACACAATTGCAAAGTGAAATTTAAGCATTTCCTGATGTTGTCCCGAGTTGACTTTGTTGAGTTGCCTTCCATTCTTCTAACTCCCTGAGTTGGGCCTCCATTCTAGCAAATTTGTTGTTGACCTCATTTTCCCTACTCTCCATAGTGCGTCTTTGAAATTCTACAACACCTTCCAGGTAACCTGTCTCAGTTAATGCTATTGTAGTAACGGTATCCAACCGAGTTAGTCTATTTTCAATCTCTGTGAGACGTCCCTGGGTGTCTTCTGGAGTTTGCAGAGCACATCTTTCAATGTTGTCTTCGAGACGTGCAATTACTTCGTTCAACTTCTCACGGGTTCCCTCTATTGTTGTCCCAACATCGTTGTAGCATTCCTTGAGTGTTTCGCCAAGTGCTTGTAGTTCTCCTACCACTTCTTCGATCCCTCCAATCCTTTCTTCTGGTAGTATCCCCAGATGATCCGACATTTCTTCTATTTGTTCTTCATGGCGTGTTAGGCGCGCCATAACTGTGTCGAGGGTTGGTGGTCTAGCAGTGGCTGCTCCTGAGGTTTCCCCAACCTCGAACGAACTAGGAGGTGATGTATCAGAAGATGATGGTGATGATGTAGAGGACAGATTCTCTTGGTAGCAGGTATCTCCCAACCGGGGAGTGGATCTCTTTGGTGTTTTGGTGAGAGTGTAGGAGTAGTGGAACTGGTAGGTATAGTACTGACGGTAGTGATGATTTGGAAGTGAGCAGGTGGAGTGTGGGTAGTATCCTCCTGGTGAACTTAATACACTACCCTGTACGGGTTTCCAGTGTCAGGAGTGAGTTGAGAAGGGGCTGGGATGCGTTCAGCAGGTGACAAACCTCCTGTTGTGCCATCGCATTCAGCTTCAGAGTGAGAGGAAGGCATGGTCTGTGACAAGGCGGTGCATATGTGTAAGCATATGTAAAAATATACTTATAATAGATATGGAGCAGTGAATTAATAGACAGGCAATATGTCATGCAGTCATGTAATAGGCAATATGTCATGCAGTCATGTAATAGGCAATATGTCATGCAGTCATGTCTAAATTGGATTTGAGTAATATGGTAAGTAAGACAAGCGGTAACTGGCGGTCGTAGAGTGATGTTTTTGTAAAAAGTAGTTATAGTTTAGGGTTTATATGTACCTAGTTCTCTATAACTTAGGCTCTGATGCCAATCTGTAACACCCCCAAATTTGGCTTAGCGGAAGTATACGTGTTATCTGGGAGCGTTACGAAATTGGTGAATCATAACACAAGTAATACAGAACGGAATACATACTCCGTTTGATTTCATAAAGTAGTTTAAAACATTTTCTTACAACATTGTTTAGATAAATGGGCACATCCCATAAGTTCAGTGGTCCCAATATAAAAACATCTTTTATGTGTAAAAACTCTTCCTTAGAAATTTCTACGACCATTTATCCGCCTCTTGCCTTGCATCAATGATCACAACTAAGCACCTGAGAAAATATGCTAAAAGGTCAGCTATAAGCTGGTGAGTTCATAGGTTTGGATTAAAATAGTAAGTTTGGACCATAAGCAAAGGCATATAATCATTATCAAGAATATAATGATATATGGATGAAAGTCTATTACGTTAGCTCTAAGTTCATGCAACCGATACTACGACAGTTTCTGTATGCTAAAAGATGTCATACAATATAGGGCCCATAGCAAGTGTTTTGTCCCTCAACACTTGATTCCGACATGGTATACGTTTCGCCTTGGCCTAAGCATGGCCAACCGAACGGAGGAGTCACCCTCAATAGATCTATTTATAACATTCGCGTTTCCCAATGGGGAATTGACGGTTCATGAAAAAGGGCATTCTCTAGGGACATAAGGGCTTAGGCTAAACCACGTAATAGTAATCATGTTATAGTTTTGGTCCATAAAATGTTTTGCATATTTCTCACCCCAAAATGTATAAAACAATTTATCAAGTAAAAGTGGGGCTATGAAACTCACCTTAGCAAAAGTGCAATCCAAATGTGGGATTAGTGATGGTTGTGGAGCGGCACCGACACGCGACCTAGATAAGGAGGGCAATGTCTTAGTTCGTCGTTTTTAAGTATTCTTTACTTAAAGCAATTCAATGATTTTTATAATGATGATATTTCAAAAATATAAGTTTGTAAAATTTGTTAAAATGATTTTACTAGTAAGCATACGAAGTATATATACTTTTCATTTTGACATTAATATGGTTTTTATCTCCAAAGTTTGATATGAAAATATTTATAGCATTCCACTAGTAAGTATATAAATGTATATATACTCATTTAAGTTGACACAAAATGGTATTGTCAAAACTAATATTAGTTTGTTTATTTTCTAATTGCATTGAGAAAATATTTAAGTTAAAGTTGAACATTCTCAAGTTTATTAGTTTACAAGATGATTTGGTGTTCCTCATTTATTTATCAAGTTTGTTCTTAATACATATAGTTCTCAACTAGAGATTTACTTGACATTTATATATATATATATATATATATATATATATATATATATATATGTTCATACATTGACGTTTAAGCTTTGACGGGGCCTCATTACGTGAATCATGTCCTTAAGCGCTTGTTGTCTTGTATATATATATAAGTATATTAACCTTGCACTTGGTCACTTGTTAATTCGTATGCGTATATATATCTAATGCCGAAGATTTTAAATACGTGACAAATGAGCTTGGTTTTATAATTTATTTCCGGTTTGTATTTCGAATTCTAGTGAGAACTCATCCCACTGTTTTTAACGAGTAGTAATTATTGCAAATGGGCTGTGGCCCGAAAAGATTGGATATAATGTTGGGCCTGGGCCCGAAGTAGTGTACAAATGAGAGAAAAGCTTTGGCCCAAGAATGAAGTTGAAATTCTCTTGGACTCATTTCTGAGTTGTGGCCCAGTACCAAAACAGGAAGCAGATTAGTAAAAATTCTGTTTTTTTTTTTGACAATACATACACTTTAGCACTTTATTTCAAGTTCATTAGGTGTCTATCATGTTTAGCGTGAGCATTCTAGTTCGAGTTGTTGGTTTCGAACAAGGTTAGCTAACCTCGCAACTAGGAAGTGAGCAAGAGTGTAAATGAAACCTTATACAAGTAGAGTACTACTTCAACTTGATCTCGATCTCGTCAACCCTTATGCATTTCGACACAAGCATGGACTACTCAATATGTTTGTAGTGACTAAGCCTATTCGACTAGAGCTCTCCTAGGCGTTCATATAAATTTTGACCCAAGGTTTACTTCTAAAAATTTAGTCACAAGCGAATGAAATCCTAGCAAGCTTTTCACGTTTACACAAGGTAGAAAATGAAGTTCGACATATTTTACAAGACATGAGGGTCGACTTAAAATGTGAGCTTCGACATGGGTCACTAGTAGGCTTCACATCTAATTCATATACCTCATCTTGTTCCTTTATCTCGATAGAGAAAAGAAAACCAAACGGACTCTTGTGAACAAAAAGACTTCACGAGTTTCATGTTACTAAGTTTGTTTACTAGTACTAAGGTTACACTCGCATAAACACAATCTTTCTAGTTCTTGGTTTAATGGTTTCGACAAGACTCAAGGTTTATCATAACCATATTCAAAAGACTCTGCTTCTACATTTTCTTGTTTCAAGCTCTCGACAAAACCCATTACACATCCAAGGGATAATTTCTTTTCGACATAGAAAATTAAAGGACATAAACACGATAAAGGTTTTACAACATCATTTTTGTACAAGATTTTAACTAATCCTCATAACAACAACAAAGGAATATTACAACAAAGAAAACTCATAACCTCAACTTGAAGACGCGGCGTGAGTACGAGAATGAATACTTGGTTTCGGACCAAATGAGACTTGAATTATCTTCTCCACACCTCCAATTTCAAAACCCCCAAATCAATTTTTGAAAACCCTAACTTGTGTAAACCCTAGTTTTTGGTAAAACTTGAAGAAAACTGAGTTTGGGGTCTTTGAAATCCGACTAGAGATATAGGAGTGGATTGAGGAGGAGTTTGGTTAACTTTCTTCTCTTTGCTCTTGGCTTGAAGCTAAATTCGGCTATCTTCCAAGGGTTAAGAACATCTTGGACCTTTGGCTTAAGCTAAATATGTAAAGATATGATTCCTTGGACGATTTTGCTTTGATTCTTCTCTTGGATTCGTACGTGGGATTGCAAGGTATCAAAAAAAGATTTGTGAAATAAGAACTTTCATAGATATGGTAAGAGAGATGAGGAAGTGAAGGTTTAGACATGTTGGTTTATCTCCTTTTGGGAGATTCGGCCTAGGTGGATTCGCAGGGCTAGAGGAAGGAGATGGAGATATGATATCTTGATTTCCTCTGCTTATGGATGTGTGTTTTGTCGTGTGTGAAGGAGAAAGACAAGAGGGTACATCAACTTTTTATAAAATCTTCTCTTGTAATTGTATTATGTGTATACAAATAAAAGTAAAATAAAGTAATGTAAGTAACAAAAATATGAGGGTATATGTAATGTAGACCTTTAATTTATTTGTGTAAGTATATGTATGTAGGATAATTTTTGTATAAAATGTATGCATATACGTTATACCTCTGTATGTTTGTACTCGAGTCTTATAAAAGTTATTGTTTAAGTGATAGTGTGTTAAATATTTTGTGTCCCGTGAAGTCATATTGTGACCAAAATATCATTGTTTGATAACTTTTAGGAGTAATATCTTATGGTTACGCTTCGAAGGTATTATTATTTTTGGTAATGTTTTTCTTTACGGGTGTTTGTCATTTGTTTTATCAAGTCCTTATCATAGTGTCGGTACGCGTGTAGAGTCGGTCACTGGGGAAAACGAGATAACCTCTCACCTTACAATTTAAATCATAAGATAAAATGAAATATTCATAAAATGATATGAATGCAAGAGTGGTGAAATCTATATTGTATGCGAGTTATCTACTCAAATGATCAGGCAAAGCTTATGCATGCTTAATGAATTTGGCTTAGTAATAATAAATTACTAATCATCAGTTAAATTTTTGTGAAAATTTACCGTGTGTCACAACTGCTTTGGAAAGTACTGCACACATGGAAAGCACTGCTTGTCTTATTAACATACTGTTCCAACGGTAATATTGAGGGGTAAAACACAATAACGGTAACTTTGTTATTATGGGTTGTGATTTTTTAAATCTCACCTATAAATAACTACCCTCCGATTTTCCCTCTCATCTTTATTCTTATCAATCTTTTCCATATTTCTCTCTCTCTATCACATTTGCTATTCATCGAACCACTTTCTTTTGTAACTGATAATCAATGGCGTATCGCAACACAGTTTCTAAACACAACATGGTGGCTAATTTGGATAAGACTGAAGCCAATGTTGCGTTTAATGACATAATTGATTTCCTCACTGGATCTGTAATCAATTATGCACTTTTGGTAGAACCGGATGTTATTGAACCATGGATTCAACAGTTTTGGGCAACTGCTAGCACTCACGTGGAAGATGATGAGTCCTATATACAGGCTAAGGTTGCTGGCAAGATGGTTAAAGTTAGTGAAGCCTCCATCAGAGAAGATTTGATGTTTGATGATGAGGAAGGAGCTGTTCGTTTTGATAAACAATTGATTTGGGATACATTCAGAGATTTTGGGTATAAAGGGTCCTTAACTGAACAAACTTTCAAGAAACCCTTGTTTAGTCCACATTGGAAGTACTTGGTGCATGTATTACTTCATTGCATCAGTGCTAAGAGTACTTCATGGGAGCAATTTGGATCTAATATAGCATCTGCTTTAGTAGGATTGGCTACAAATCGAATGTTCAACTTTTCAAGATTAATTCTGGATGGTATGCTATCTCACATTTCTAAAGTATCACCCTGGTTAATGTATCCAAGATTTATTCAAGTTTTCTTGAACAAACAACTTGCTGATGTACCAAAACCTTTGAGTTTATTACCTGTTGTAGTACAACCTGCAAAGAGTTTCACCTTCATGGCTACGAAGAGTGATAAGTTCTCTGGAAGGCACACTCCTTTGACTACTCACATGATGGAGATAGTGCAAGGAGTTCGTGATGAAGCTGCTGATAGTGCTGAACATACACATTCTGATTCTAGAGAAGGTACTGCTTCACCTTCCCAACATACTGATTCACCACAAGGTACTGCATCACAACCTACTGCATCTGTGCATGATACTGCTCATGGAGATTCAGAACCTGAGGAAAACCCACCATCCTCTCCCAATGATTTTACTTCCACAGATGGGTCTCAAACATCTGGAGGAGATGAGGGAGATATGGCTTCTGAGGGTCAGGTTTTGGATACTTATGCTTTGACAAGGGAGCTATTACGATTGAAGAAAGATTTTGAAGCTCAAGCTGCACAACTGATGAAGTTGACCAAAAAGTTTAAAAGATTAAAGAAATTTGTATGGCCTTTAGTTCAACATCATAGATTATGGGTCAAGTCTCAAAAGAAGCAAGGAAGGCCAGTTAGGAAATTTAAGAAGCCTTCAAAGGGCAAAAAGGTTCAACAGCAGTCTTCATTCCAATTGGGGAGGAATCTGGAGCAAGATAATTTGAAAGAAGATGCTGAGTTTAATGCAGATAAAGAAGAAGAACCTCAAAGTACTGAAGCTCAAGTAAATATTGAAAGTACTGAGCCTGAAGGAACTGGAGTTCAAAGTACTGGTGTACAAAGTACTGATGATCAAGGTGCTGGTGATCAAGGTAATGTTTTTCAAGGAACTTACAGACAAGAGTTGTAGGATCTTGGTTTAACACAAACAAGGTAGGCGGCGTTAAGTTAAGAGTTTAGAGAGAGAAAGGGGGAGAGAAAGGGAACCCTAGAGAGACAAAGAAAAATGTATTATAAAGCTCCAACCCTTTGCCTTGGAGGGCAAAGGGTATTTATAGGGTACAAGCTTAGACGCCTCTAAAAGGCTGTGGATCAGGCATACAGTGGGTAAAGACCCGTCCGTCCTCCACGGTGTTACAAAGTAATCTAAATACTAACACTGAATTACTACGACTACGAGCTTTCTAACGAGTATACATACTTGAGGTGACCGACACTTTAAGTACTGGATTTACTAAATCCCAACAATCTCCCCCTAAGAGAGGTCACCTCAACTTACAATGATTACAAACAGATATAACATTATGTTGTTCTTGGTTTCTTTGATTAAGCACTTTTGTTCTTTAGCTCGTAGCCTTTGATTCATCATGTTCTGCATGTTTTGAAATTTCGAGTGGAGGTCTTAAAATGATCCACGTGATGTTAGAGCATTTAAACCAGCTATGAAATAATCAGCAACTACAAATCTCTGACTCTTCCATTGTGGTGTTGGTAGTATGTGATGTTGTGACTTTTGGACCGACATGCTCACATTCTGGATCGTGATAATCTTCTTATCAGAGTAGCGGAAGTTTTAGCTGATTCATGATATTTGCAGCAGCGTAGCAGAAGCATGGAGTGAAAACATCAGAGTCATTGATGCACTTATCATGATTTCTTTAGAGATGAATGTAATGTGTGAGCATGCGGCTATGGATTGACCGCTTCATTCTGATCAGCTGCAAACATCGGGTGTACCTGCATAAAACAGTTCGCAATAAAGCACACAAAAGTGTCTTTGATCACTTTTGTTGAATTGAGGTACACGGCCCACGGTTCCCAGTTGAACAGTACAAGTACTGCCTGTGATCAGGTATAACTCCGAAGAATTTCCTTGACAGGGTTTCGCAGCTGCTCTAGCTGTTCTCAAACCGGAACGTCTCAAAGAAGACAACACGGAGTGAGTGAACCAGCGAATAGAGATTCACTGATTGATGAAAAGTGATTTGAGAACAATCGTGTATTGCTTTATAGAAAGTGTTTTGCAATACCACGAAGGTTTTATGGAAAATCAATTATCAATCATAAATACCCTTTAATTTTGAAACATTAATACACAGTCGATGTGCTATGGAAAAGAACTTTTAAGCACAACGACTGGTTTTTCAAAGGTATCCGTCAATCCATAACCTGAACCAGGATTGATTCAAAAGATTGAATCGCCCCATTGTTTCTGTTCAGTTGTCACATGGTTGATCTATAGAATAGATTTCACATGCCACCTACCAGGAGCTTGTTTGATGTTGGCTCCAGAAGGCTTTCCATCTTCATTGTGAATATGTATGCATATCACTCAGATGTTCTGGCAATACCACAAGGATAATGCGTAGGACTCAAGATATAATCTCTCTTTCCACATTGTGTGAAACAGAGAGTCTTCATTGAAAGTGTCCTAAGGAGATTTATTGATGATCTCGTGGCTCTAGACTCAATTTATGCATATTTGGATCCTGTATCGGAGACTAGGGAGAGGGTCTCCTTCTTCAATATCAACAATCTCTAAGAGAAAGTCGATAGATAATGTCGGTTCCCTGTGAGAATGAAACAAGTCCTTTTAAGAGGAACTTGAGTGGTATGGGAAGTTGAAGTGCAGTGCGTCACTAGGTCCATGACGTCTTGTCTTCAATATCGATGTTACCTTGGTGACCACCAGTAGCAAATGAATTAAACCTGGTTTCTGCCCTAAGGTTGAATAATTGGAGGGCTATTTGTTTTCACCCTTTTCTTATTCAATTCTTTTTCATTCTTCAACCCCTTCAGTGCTTACCGAGACATCATAGCTAGAACCTTGTTGGGTTTATTCCAGTACTAGCTCTGACTCAGTCCGTACTCTTCCCATATCTCATTTTTCTCCTTTTACCATCATACCTAAGGACTTCTACACTAACTAGTGGATTGTCCCTGGGTAGATCCCTCCGGTTCTGGCGGATCATGGGAACAAATACCTAACCTTAACATCCTTATATCACAATACATAAAGTAAAGTTGGTCGGTCTATTTGGTATTGTTCATCTGCCGTTGAAACCAATTGAAAACCATTTGAAAATCAATCCAGATACTTGTGATATATTATCAAAGCATTTTGTACCTGAATTGTTTTTGATATTTTTAGAACAAGAGCTCCCCCTCAACATGTGCATCAAGTGTTTGAAATCGTTTTGCACACGGAGGTAAGAGAAAGAATTAACATCTTTGATTACTATTTACTAAAAAATATCAACATCACTTCCCTAATCAAATCAAGTAGATAAAGCATTTTGGGAAAGGATGAGGTTTTCATAAGCTTGCTCCCCCTCAATATGTGCATAGATATTTGAAACTGTTTTGCACATCTTAGGAGAAGACTGCACAATGAGATAAGTTGATCATGTTTTAAATATTTGTGGTTTAAGATAGATGCTCCCCCTCAACATGTGCATGGAAAATTTGAAATCGTTTGGCACATGTGGGAAGGAGAGCATGTACATCCTTATAAAATCATTTACTGAATTATCAGTTTAAGTCCAATTTAAATCACAAATTCTCCCCCGATC
This sequence comes from Chrysanthemum seticuspe, assembly GCA_019973895.1. NCBI lineage: Eukaryota > Viridiplantae > Streptophyta > Magnoliopsida > Asterales > Asteraceae > Chrysanthemum > Chrysanthemum seticuspe. The sequence goes on along the minus strand of BPTQ01000008.1, from coordinate 257,727,854 downwards.
ACAATTATCAAATCCTTTGAGATTTGTTATCTCTTGTGGATTTAAATTGATTTTGAAAGCTTTTAAGGAGAATTGTGACTTGATTGTGAAAACTTTTTAACAGATAAGGATCGGATTTTGAGACTTTAAACTCCATTGATTAAACATGCATGATTATCTTTTGAAAACAATTGTATGACAAATAACCTTTTGATTTAATTGAAATCATTCTCCCCCTCAATCAACGACACATGTTGTTGATTGAGAGATAGATATTTTGACAAACTTTTAGGTCCAGATGATTTTCAAACTTGAGTGCAAGTTATTTTACAAAGCAATTAGTTTTCATTAGATAGCAGATAAATGTTTATAGAATCAGAGCATGAGATTTGAAAAACATGATAAAGCATGGCTCTGTTCTTTCTTTGAAAAGCGGGTTACTGTCTGAAATGACAATAAACCAACATTTTTCTCCATCTCGTTTTTTTTTTTTTTTTTTTTTTTTTTTTTTTAAGATTCGAACTTCATCTAGAGACCCGTGCCATTCTTTGAGTGGCAACTCAAAGTCCGTAGATGTTATCGAACCGACAAGAAAGACATGATAAATAAACAATTTTTTTTTTTTTTTTGAAGATTTTCAAGATTTTCTAATTTTTATGGATTTTGAAAAGTTTTATATTTTTCTATTTTCGTTTTGTTGGTTTTATATTTTTGTATTTTGGTTTTTGAAAAGATATATACACAGAAAAGATAGAGTCGAACACCTTTACTCCTCGACGTCTTCCTGAAGACGTTTGAGCGTTTCTGGTTGAAGGCTTTTTAAGCCTAGTCGTGGAAGAATAAACTCAAAGCGTTCTCGAGAAAGAGCTTTGGTGAAGATGTCTGCTAGTTGATATTCAGTCCTTACAAAGTATAGTTCAACCACACCGTTTTCAACTTGTTCCATTATGAAATGATGTCGAATGTCGATGTGCTTTGCTCTAGAGTGTTGAACATTGTTGCAGTAGAGAGCAATGGCACTTTTGTTATCACAATACATAGGAACTTTGTTGAATACAAAGCCATAGTCAGATAATTGGGATCTCATCCATAAGATTTGAGCACAACAGGATGACATGGCTATGTATTCAGCCTCTGTAGAGGATATGGAAGTGCTCATTTGTTTCTTTGAAGACCAGCTTACAAGCTTGTCACCTAAAAATTGAGCACCACCTGACGTACTTCGACGTGTATCTTGACATCCTGCATGGTCAGCATCTGCATAGGCCGTTAGAGACATACCGGAATCCTTCGGATACCAAAGTCCCATGTTAATGGTTCCTTGGAGATACCGAAAGACCCGTTTAACCGCTTCAAGGTGCTTTTTGGTAGGCTTAGCCTGGTATCTAGCACACATGCATACAGCGAACAAAATGTCTGGTCTGCTGGCTGTGAGGTACATCAGGGATCCAATCATACTACGATATTTGGTTTGATCTACTATGATCCCTGAGTGGTCCTCATCCAGTTTTGTACGCTCCACCATAGGAGTGTCAACAGGGTCACTAGAGGTAAATCCAAATTTCTTTAAGATTTCATTAGCGTATTTAGATTGATTTATAAAAATGCCTCCGGGACTTTGTGAAATTTGTAATCCCAAGAAAAATGACATTTGTCCCATCATTGACATTTGAAATTTGGAGCCCATCTCCATAGAAAAACGATCACATTCATTAGGGTCAGTCGAGGCAAAGATAATATCATCAACGTAAATTTGAACGTGAATTAAATGTTTGCCTGACTTTCTGGTGAACAATGTTGGATCAACTGCTCCTTTGCCGAATCCGGTGGATAGAAGAAACTTTGATAGCGTATCATACCATGCCCTTGGAGCTTGCTTCAAACCGTATAGGGCCTTCTTCAAGCGATAGACATGAGTAGGATGCTCTGGATTCACAAAACCTTCTGGTTGGCTGACGTATACGACTTCTTTAAGGTCTCCGTTGAGAAAAGCCGTCTTTACATCCATCTGATAGACAATCATATTCTTACTTGCAGCATTAGCCAGGAAGATTCTGATTGCTTCGATGCGTGCAATAGGAGCAAAAGATTCCTCAAAGTCGATACCTTCTTCTTGACGATAACCTTTAGCAACTAACCGTGTCTTATTTTTCAGAACATCACCGTGCTCATCAAGCTTCACTTTGAAGATCCACTTGAGAGCAATGATCATTGCACAATCTGGAACTGGTACTAATTCCCATACATCTAGACGATCGAACTCATGAATTTCTTCTTGCATTGCATTAAACCATCTGTCCTCAGACATTGCAGTTTTAACATCTTTTGGTTCGATCTTGGAGAGTACTGAGTTGAAGAAGCACCATAGGGCATCAGTAGCTAATTGTTTTCGAGTTGATACGGAACGAGAAGGATTCCCAATGATGTTATCCAATGGATGGTCATGTATCCATTTTCTAAGATGTTCGTGTGGTTGTTGTTGAAGGACTGATGTAGCAGAGTTTACATCCCCTGATGAAGATGGTTCAGGTGTTGGTTCAGGGGCAAAGATATTTTCAAATGGAGCATCTTCGGGAGTAGCAAATGGATTAACTTCATCATTAATGCCAGAAACAGTTCCATGATGTACATTCGAAGATTGATGATTTGTTGATGAGACTGAGTGATCAGCAGCAGGTGCTTCTTGACTTAATGATATTGAGACTGTAGGATTGACTTCATTCTCAGTGTTATGAGCAGCCTCTGTTGTGGGAATTGACAGTTCAATAGCACTTGGCTCATAGAGTTCATCAAACATAGGATCAAACAATTTCTTTAAATCATCTTCAGATGGAGGTACATATGGAGTTGCTGGAGAAGAATTTTGTACAAGGGATGAACCAATGGGACTGTTTTGAAGTGCGGGTCCCAAACTAGATTGTCCAAGAGCCATTTGACCGGTCAGCTCATCGAACGTAACGTGAATTGTTTCCATGATATTTCGGGTTCTCTTGTTGTAGATTCTGTAACCCTTCTTGTTTGGTTCATAACCAACAAAAACTCCAATATCTGCCTTTGCTCTTAATTTTCCTAAGTCTTGACCGTCATTCGTTGGATAGCACAAGGCACCAAACACACGAAGGTAGGAGAGATCAGGTTTTCGTTTATGAACTAGTTCATATGGAGTTTTTCCATGAGAGGTGTGTATAAGGGAACGATTTTGGGTGTAGCAAGCAGTGGCAATGGCTTCAGCCCATAGAAACATTGGAACCATCGAATAAATTAGCATTGTTCTTGCGGCTTCCACAAGAGTTCGATTTCGTCTTTCAACTACACCGTTCTGTTGAGGAGTTCGTGGAACACTTCTTTGATGACTGATTCCAATGCTTTCATAAAATTGACCTTAAGTCTCGGTTAACGAACTCTGTGCCATTGTCAGTTCGAACAATTCTAACCGTGTTGTTAAGACGAACCTGAAGTTACTTGATAAGTTTGATGATGACAGCTGGAGTTTCATCCTTAGTCCTCAAGAACTTTACCCAAGTAAATCTAGAGTAGTCATCAACAATGACTAAAATATATCTCTTCCCATTAATCGTTTGCACTCTCATTGGTCCGCATAGATCCATATGAAGGGTATGAAGAACTTCCATTACAGAGTTTGTGGGTTTTGGTTTGTGAGCATATTTCGTGCTTTTTCCCAATTGACAGGCTGAGCAAAGATGATCTTTCTCATATTTTAATCTAGGTAAGCCTCTGACAAGATCCTTTCGGGAAAGATTGTTTATGGTGCCGAAGTTCAAATGATTGAGACGGCGATGCCATAACCAAGATTTAGTTTTTGAAGCCTTTGACAGCAAGCAAATTGGAGAGGACTTCATCATGTCATCGATAGAGATGGTGTATAAGTTAGAACCTCGAGTACCTCTTAACAATTCCACACCATCAAGTTCTCTAACGAAACAAGTATGTTTTCTAAAAGCCACTTCAAGATCGGAATCACAGAATTGACCAACAGAGAACAAGTTATGACCAAGACCTTCCACATAGTATACCCGGGAAATTACACTATCTCCAACCACATAATCTCCATAACCTATAATAGCTCCAAAATGGTCGTTTCAGAATCTAACTGTCCCGATGAATTTGCTCACGAAGTTCATGAGCCACGACCGGTCTCCAGTCATATGCTTGGAACAGCCTGAGTCCAGGTACCACAGAACGATTTGAACAATCTGCAGTTGAACACAGACAAGAATGGATAACTGGATAATTGGGATCCCCATGCAAGAATGGGTTCCATTTGGTTAGTAACAGTGATTGGGACACCCACATCAGAAATATGAGCAATGGAATCATTAGGAATAGATGCAGTGCTGGTGTCAGTATTTGACCTATTCAAAGTATGTTCACTTCTTAATGGAATAGTTCTACCAGTAGGCATCCATTTTCTAGTGGGCATTGTCTGATTAACCTTATGGCCAACAGGTATCCATTGATAACCTATCTTACTAAAAGTTCTTCCTGTGGGCTTCCACTGTTTTCTAACTTTCTTTAGCCTTTGCCTTTTTGCCTTCTTAGCATGATATTTTTCTTTAACAATGTTAACTAGAGATTTGACAGTTTTAGACAAAACCTTCATACCACATTCATGATTAGTAACAGAATTCAAGCAGACATCATTACACGGTTTGCAAATAGTATCAGAATTCGAATTAATTACAGTATGCCTATGGCAAATACTAGAATCAACACGATTCGTTTTATTCGGCTCAAACTTAAAGTTCCTAGGTTGGTCTTCTACTCTCTTCCAATGCACATTCTTAGCTTGCGAGGTCCTATCATTCCTTGTATTGTCTTGAGACTTTGACCTGCTCGCTTTAATGTCACTGATTACTCCTGTAGAGGTAATGGGAACATTAGTTGGTTTTGCTACTTTTTGCATTTCCTGTTTAGATGTGCTGGGTTCTGAACTACTTGAAGGCATACCAGAGTTCACTTTCATGGTATTGGGCATTGAATGACTTGTATGCTTGGCACTAGGCATAGAACAGGGTATCAAGGGATTGACTTGCTCACCTAAGGTTTTGGGGCATATTGTAATTAAGCATTCTAGAAGTTCTTGAGATCGTTTGGCATATAGGCATGCATGGCTAATTGCATTATCAAGTGGTTTCTCTAACTTATCCTCTTCTACAATCTCACGGAGACATTCTAGGCTGTCTTTAAGGTATGAGAAATATGTTTGAATAGCAAGTTTGTTATTCCTAAGAGGAGGAGGAACATATTTCACAGTCAAATCATATTTATTACAGACATGCACCTTTGACGCACCATTCTCCCCATTTGTCATTGGCATTTTCCCTTTTACCTGACTCTTTAGATTCTCAATTTCCTTTTGCAACGAGGTTATTTTTTCATTATTTTTGTTACGAGTGACTTTTATTGTCTCAAATAACTCATTGAAATGACGTTTAACCTTTTCATTTTCTTCTAGAAAACTCTCATTTTCCTTTTGTAAAGCATTAACCAAGTTTTGAAGATGAAAATTTTGAGAGTTCCGAGAATCTAAAGGAGGAGGCATTCGGGAGCCAGTCACATTGTTCATTTCACCCTTTAATTGAGAGATTTGGGCTTTCAACTTTCTGATCGTGTTACAATGAGCTTGAATCTGTTCATCACGTTTGTTAATTTGAAAAACTGCGTCAAACTCTGGAGCATCTGAGGATGTCTTGATATTTGAAGTTTTGACATTTTCTTTAAGATGTTGATATTTTAGTTGTAAATTAAAATGCTCAACCTCTAGTTTAGAAAAATGTTTAACCAAATTGTCGTGATCATCCAGTTCAATTTTCTCATTTAGTTTAGAATTAGTTTTTTCAAGCTCAATGACACGATCATGGGAGACTTTCAGAGCAACAGATAATTCATGAAATTGAGAAGCATTAATGGAACAATTTGTAGCAGTGTAAAACACATCTTGAGCAATACATTCAGAAATAATATTCTCATTCAAGGTATGCAAGTTCTTCCTCTCAATTTCATTGTATTTTAGTTCTCGCTCATAGTCACTGACCTCGACAATCATTGCATCAAATTCCTTTTCCATTTCTTTAATATCAGTGTTTATTCCAATTTTAAGACTCTCAAATTGACCTTTTAACTGTTTAAAGAAAGGCATGACCTCGGTTAAATAACATTCTTTGGTTTGCTCAAAGCCCCTTTCCCCCTCAGTAATCCCTGTAGGTATGATTCTCTTCTTACACGTTTTCTCAAAATCAACAAACAGCTGATAAACAACATATAGGCTGATTAAGGTCCTGCTATTAGTAGCAATAGATCTAGGAACTAGGTTCATTGGTGTATTAGGAGGATACACCGTTGCTTTTGGCAATTTCATAAGGGGAGGGTTAGAAACAACAAGATTCTCTGCTTTTTGCTTATCTAAATACATTTTCCAGAACATTTGTTCAGGAGTTAGAAGTGTCTGAGTCTTAAACTTGTTTAAGGAGATCCAGTTTTCCTTAGTGTAATCATGAGGTTTGATCGTTATGTTATTCTTTTTACACTCAGGATTTTCAAACTTCTTGTTCATTTTCTCCCTAGTGACTTCATCTGATTTCTTATCTTCCTTAGTGCACTCAACGCAGCTAGGTTTCTGCCTAGGCTTAAGGATTTCATTACCATCATAAAGTACCTTATGAGCAGCTCTAGCCTTTTTAATAACCTCTGGACTAGGTTCCTCAACAAGGGGAATGCTATGCTTATCGCTTAAGACTCTATGCTTAGTGATCATGTGAGCAGTCTGAATGGTATTCCCTTGTACGTACAACTTATTCTCAAGTTTGTTTTTCAAAGTTTTTAGATTGGAAAAATCATTCAAAAGTTTTGATTCCTTAGCATTGAATTCTTGCTTAAGCATTTTCACATTTTCTTGAAGTTCTTGTTTTTGCTTAGCGGTTTTAGAAAGCTTTTCTTGTAAGGAGTTTAACTCTTGTTTTAATACTTCTTCTCTAAAATTACTTTTTCTAATAGTTGTACGCATTTGGTCATCCATATCCTGCTCACGGGTAGTTAACTCAAACTTAGCACGCTGTTCATAAATAGCAACTTGTTCCTTATAGGTATTGAGCTCAGTGGTCAAGGAATCATCAGGCACAAATGCAGTGTATTCATCTGGCATGCATTCATTGTTAATTGCAGAAGATTCATCACTAGGTACAACAAGACTGTCATCTTGTTTCACATATTGTTCATATGGGATAACATTGTTATTACCCATATTTTCAATATCTGACTCAATGACTTCAGTAGATTGTACTTCATGGTGAATCTTTTGCTCATCAACCACATCATATAGTTTGAGTACCTCTTTAATGACGGATTCCTTGGATGGACTGGCTTGTTGAGATGAAGAGGTCATTGGAGAGATATTAGCCATGAAGATAGTTTGTGCACATGGTTCATCATCAACGTCCGAGTCAAATGCATCACAGTCTGCAACTTGAAAGGCGTTGGGATTGTTCTGAGCAGCATGCACTGGTTGTTCGTCCACATCTCCATCATATGTTCTAGCATTCCCATCAGTCAAGAACAACAGCTCCTCTTCATTCAACATTACACCATTATCTTGTGCTTGAACCAACAACATCTTGTCCCTGAAGTATTCTGCGTTTTGAGGGCGTTTTGGTTGAGTACAGTTCCTAGCAATGTGCCCTTCTCCACCACAGTTGTAGCACTTGATTGGCTTTGCTTGACCCTGGTTTCCATTCCTTCCCCAATTCTGATTTGCAGCATAGCCTCTACCAGCTCCACCTCTTCCTTGTTCGTACTACCTTTCTTGAACTGGTTGTACAGTAACCTTTCCATCTCTGACCAAAGCATGGTTGTGTAGATTGGATGCAGTCCTGATTTCATTGTTAGTGTGAAGTCTGTTGGTATGTGGAGAGAAGGTTAAGTTTTGTTTAACCATAAAAGCCAATTTATTGATAAAGTGCTCCATGACTTCATCAGAATTAGGTTGTGGTTCGCTCCCGAACGGTCAAGTTTAATCACACAAGCTAACCACTTGTGAATGGTCAACCGTAATAAACTTAAAACAGCTCAGAAAGCAAATGCAATTAAGATCAGAGGAATATAGTGGATTCCTGGGTCGTTAAGTCCCACGGAGGATGAATGGTGTTTAAACACGATCAGGTGTCGAATAATCACTAAGGATAGTGATCAGTAAGGATTTTGAGATATTTAGACCTAAAGAAAAGTTTTGTAAATTACAGAGGCTTAAATGCAAATTAAAGAAAATTAAAAAGCTAAAATATATTAAATAAACGCTATCACTATTTTAAAATTGATGAACGTTTAAAACCTAAACGTACGTTTAAATAAAATTACGTAAACGTACAAAATAAAACGTGAGTTTTAAGAAATAAAAGGCCTACAAATATGAAAATGATATTTTTACAATCCTAATAATAAAAGAAAATTATTAGAAAAAGAAAATTATTTTTAAAACTATTTATTTAATTATTATTAATTAAAAACTATTTATTAAGTATTTAAAATGCACTAAAATATAAGAAAATACAAAATTAACCTAGAAAAATGAAATTATAACTTAGAAAAATCTAAAATATGATAAAACTTATTTTAAAACTGAAAATATATTTTTTAGACTTTTTATGTATTTATTATTAATTTAATACTATTTAAAACTAATTAAAATGCTAGAAAATACTATTTAAACCAAGAAAATTATGGAAAAATATTTTTTTTGATTTTTATATTTATCTTAATCTAGGAAAATTGAAAATATATTTTTTAAACTTTTTCTGATTTATTTGTATTAAAAGCTATTTAAAAAGACTTAAAAACTATTTAAAATAAAGAAAAATAGCAAACAGTACTATAAAATTATGAAAAATTCAGGAAAATACTAAAATATAATTCTTAATCTATGAAAAATATAAAAACATATACTAGTGTGTGAGAAAATGAAACTGAAGTGAAAAGTGCTTATAAATAAGCACTCAAAATAAGCTAAAGGACATAAATAAGCACCAAATAATCACAGAAGCTAGATCATGTTATAACTACTTAATACTAACCTATTCCAACTATCCTAAACCTCTGAAAAGCAATTTAAGCCAAGAATTAAGCAAAACTAAACTAGTTTCAACTTAAAAATGGGACAATATTATAGCTGATCTAGGAGTGGGGTCCACAGAGCTTAAGCTCAAAAGCTTGACTGAAACAGATAGTCAGTTGGGTGGTGATTCCAAAGAACCAATAAACACCTACTGGGGCCCACTGATGTGGCCTGTGGGACCCACCAAAGTGGTGGTGATGGTGACTGTGGTGGTGGTGCATGGCTGCACAGAGCATGCTTTTTGAGAAGGGGTTAAAGTAAGCTAGAGAATAAGCACTGAATAAGCTAAGAAAAGATGAACTATTATTTTTCTAATTTAGTTAAGCAGATAAATTTTACTATCCCAAAAGCATATAGGCTAAATCTTAATATTGCATACACAGTAAAATTCTAAATTTTATTCAAAAACTGCACTTAAGAAAATTTGACTTTTTAAGATATGAAGCAGTTTGACTTTGATGAGGTTTGAATCAATTTTATGAACTGAGATCTTTATAAAATGATGATTTGTAACCAATTATAGCTAGATTAACCTGTTTTCAACCTAAATGAAGCTTATGATTTCTAAAATTTTAACAGATATAATCCTAAGACAGATTTGAAGTGATTATGACTAAATTAGTTCTAGGATGCAAAATTATGATCTAATTGGGTTGAAATTACCTATATGAGACTAATGCAATAACAACTAACCACTAAATCTTCCTTTAATTCAGAATAATACTCTAATCCAAACACTACTTAAACAAGCAAATTTAAAACTTATCCTAGCCTATGCTCTGATCTATTCAATAATGGTAATAAATCTATATTTTAACTACTGGATAATGACTAAAAACAGCAGAAACAACAATTAATCATAACAGAAACAGAATATTTAATAGCTCAGTTTGAGAATTAAACTCACTTGGATCCTAAGCCACTATGGTTTGCCAAAGAACAAGTAATCAATAACCACTACCCTACACTGATTTCAAACCAAATTTCAACTCATTATCACCCCATTTCCAGCTCTGCATCATTAATTCAATCCCACAGTTGACTTTTGTTGACTAAGATAATTTTGAGAGTAAAATTGGAGTAAGTGAGTTTCTAAGTAAATGATAAGCTTAAGTAAGCTTATTAGAGCTTATGTAAGAACTTATACAAGCTTATTATCCCTTTTCAACTTATAATCACATATACATGAACTTGTAAATTGCATAACATAAATTCGAACTTGGAAATTGAAATTGATTATTTAAAAAGTTTAATATTACACAGATATTACATAAAAAAGTACTTTGAAGCTTATTTAAACATTGGAAATTAAAAACTAACTAATTCGACATACTTAAACCTAAATTACACTACTTTTTCTTCTTCCTTGCTTCTTTTTCCATTTATAATGATCCTTTTGGTTCCTTGTCGACCTCTGAGTTATTCCCACCTATCTTGAGCCATTGGATCTTCAGAAATCATCAAAACCGTCCACTTGGTGTTTTTGGCGGGAAAAAGTCATAGAGTTGGTTCTTTGCATTTAATGATTTTTGGTGGGATGTGGAGGTGTTAGGGATTAGGTATACAGCTGGGGAAGAGTGGGTAAGGGTGGTGGTGAGGTGGAAAGTAGTGAAAACCAGGTGGTTTTTGGTTTGCAGTGGTGAGGGAGACAAGTGAACAGTGGTGGCGTTATTTCATTTTAAATTTTGGGCCGGGTTTGGTTTTTGGGCTTGGATTTGGGTTTGGTTTAATATATAGGTCCGTTTGGTTTAAATAAGCACAAGGACTATTGTTGTAATTTCTGAAAATGAAGGGACTGATCCTGCACTTATTCCAAAGTTATTCCAAGGGCTTAAATTGTAACATGTGAATAGTACAAGGGCCAATGTTGCATAAAATTCCATTTTTATAAACCCAAGGACTATTTTTGACAATTTTCAAACTCCAGGGACCAAACTTGTAATTTTCTCAAAACTTATACTAAAGGACCAATTATGCCACAATTGAATAGTACAAGGTTAATATTTGATAATTTTCACTTTTTAAATTAACCAAGGACCATATTTGACAATTTTCAAACTTTAGGGACTAAAGTTGTCATTTTATAAATTTTAAACTTTAAAGGGTTTATTTTGACAACTTTTGAATCCCATGGACCTTAAATGACATTTTACAAGTTTTTGAATTACCAGGGACTAGTTTTGACAATTTTTGAAACTTGGGGGACTAAAACTGCCAATTATGCAAACTTGATACGTTTTTCACCAGATTTTGGCATTTTTGAATTTAAAACACTTGTTTGTGATATTTTTATCATTTTGAAGCATTTCTGAGTGTTTTCAGATGTTTTTGGCATTCTAGATGGTACAAAAATGATGAGTATTTAGACACTCATCAATCCCCCACACTAAGATATTGCTAGTCCCTAGCAATGTTTTAAGAAAAATTAATGGATTTCATCTCTTTACCAAAAGCCGTTACTTCTGGAGTAGCCAATTGTTTCAGTTCAAGTAAGAACCTTGGTACAATGATAACCAAATGATTTTGAGCAAATCATAAGCTGTAAACGGTTTTGATTTGTCTTTACCAGAAGCCGTTTGCTTCTGGGCTAGCCAACTCTTAGATAAATTATCAATATTATCTTTGGTGAGCCGATTACCAATTATGGATTTCCAACTGCCTTTACCACAAGCCATAAACTTGCGGGCTAGCCAACTTTTCACTAGTTTAAAGATATGGTGAGTTGAACACCATACAATTTTGGGCAAATTGCAAGCCATAAACGGATTTGAGATATCTTTACCAAGAGCCGTTTGCTCCTGGATTAGCCAATCCTTATGTGGGTTAGACATGGTGGACTGATTACCATTTGTTGTGTTTAGTACATAGTACTTCCACTAAAAAATTTTAAAATTTGGCCATTTTGGGGGAAAAATGGACTAAAAGGTTACATTTATGATCAAATTCGCCAGAATTTCCCCCCCCCCCCCCCACACTTAGAAATGAATATTGTCCTCAATATTCAAAGTACCGGCTGTTATGCCGAAACTTAGAACGTAAAAAGATAACATTACTAGCTAAGTGTAGAAACACAACAATTATTCTCTTTATTAATATTTACAATTTTCATTCATTTTTTTTTAGATCTCTATACAACATGTGGGGCATCTCCCCCACACTAGGGTGGTACACACGGGTGAAAACCCATGTTTAACTACTTTTTTTGATTACCGAGTCGCTAGCTTGACTCGACCCCGAATTCATTTGTTCATGGGGAAGTAAGTGGAAGAGACAATCTCCATCGGACTTTCATTCAAGATGTTTGTATAAACATTGAAGTACGTGAAAGTTCCACACCGATGAGATATACATAGAACCGGCTCAAAAATGATAAATGAAAATGCCGGGGTCAAAGATAATGTCTTCATTCCCGAAGGAGTGAAGAACAGGAGAAGCCACGGGATAGGTGAAGAAGAGAAAGAAAGTCATGATAATAATCTTGACTAATTCATCATCATCAGAAGGGGAATTCATGATAGCATGAATTTCATCTTTTAAGCTCAATTGGTCTAGACATATCCCGAGTGTGTCTACATCAAAGTAGAAGTTATCATACTCCGGTAGAGATATGATATGAGTGAGTTTACAGGAGAACTCCTCAAAGGCGAATGATTCATATTCGGGATTGATTTGAGTGAGTTCACTAGGGAACTCCTCAAAAGTGAATGATTCATAATTGGGGAGAGAATTATGAGAATGAGAAGTGGTAATACCACTAATCTTCTCTCCCATATGATCAAAATGGAATATTTGCAATTCTGGAATAGAATCATCGAACAAAAGTTCACTATCCTCAAAGGGAATAGGATATGAAGTAGGCTTTTCATTAAAAGCCTCGATTCTAGAAATGAGAAGATTAACATTCAATAATGTAAGACGAAGAGCTTCGTCTTGGATTATTTCTTCATCATTCTCTTCTCCTAAGCTGACAGGCTCAGAAGGTAAATCCCCCATATAACTTATGTCTTCACAAGATAAAGAATAGTCCTCATCAGAATCAGAGAACATCTCAATATGATCATTTTGGAAGACAAGAGGAGGAGGGATATCTCACACATGGTCAAGAATTCCCTGTGACTCTCTCGGGATTGGGACAAGGCTCTCAACACTAGACTTTATGAATTCGTCCGATTCCTTTTCAGGAACAGTGTCAAGATGCTCGTCCCCCATGTTCAGAGAGTGAGTGGGAGCTTCGGGTGTGATAGCAGTTATTTGAGAATGAATCTCAACTGCTGGGATATCCACTGATGAACTTGATGAATCTTTATAAAATTTCAGGATACCAAGTGCATCCTCATCATCACTGTCATCAGGAATAAAACGAAATTGAGAGCTAGATCTGGCTGCTTTTTCTTTTGCAATTGATTCCCTAATAGATTTTTCAAAAGCAATTTGGGAATTTATTTTAGCAGCCTGCTCTTCAGCTAGCAATTCTTCCATGGATTTCTCATGTGAATTTTGAATGACGGGACATTGTGGGAGTGGAGATTTGTCAAAACCGGAAGGTTGACATTGATAATCATCATGAGGACCCCCACAATATACACAAGAAAAACTGGGAACATTATGAAATGCTGTTTTACTCAACTCCTCAGTTCTTTTCACTGACTCCAGAAGCTCTAGATAAGTGTCTTGTTGGGTTTGCTGAGGAGTTTGAGTCATTTGGCACTGTGGAGGTTGGTCGTGATATGGATAGTCGTAATTGTTACAAGGAAATGGATTCCCTGTTTGACAATCAGAGCTGAAATGGGGACCTCCACAGTTCTCACAACAGTAAAACTGTTGAGCCTGGATTGGTGAATCATATGGATATTGGTCATAACCAAAGTTCTGAGCATCACCGGAAAGCTGTTCATAGACAAACGTGTTTCCGGATTGACACTCAAATCCTTGGTGAGGACCTCCACAAAATTCACAGCAGTTATGTTTATTATATGAAGATAAGTCGGGCTGTGGTGGGTAATTGGAAAAATTTGAGGGGTCGTTAAATGAGTTCGGATTAGGATCATAATCAAATAAATTCCTCGAACCACAAAACAAACAACTCCCGTTCTGAATATCATTACCACACTGTACACACGTACACCAGCGACAGGGTGAACCAAAAAGAGGCTGACCACAACCGACACAAGGAATAAACGATTCCATTTGAGAGTTATGAGAAGGAATCGGTGCATTCAAAGAATCAACAAAACCAACATGGTGATCTGAATGACTATTAAGTCTCGAAGAACATTTTGAAAAATCCGGAGGTGGGACAAGTGGTGTGCTCTGAGAGCTAGCAATTTCCACCACTTCCGTTATGGTCTCCGGTTCTGGTTCTTGAGAAACGTGAAGATTAGGCAAGTCATTCTTGCTAGTCACCGGTCTAAATTCTACATGTTTGCTTTTAACCGTAAATTGTGAAAGTGTAGGATCAATTTTAGACGGCTTAGGAGCAATCGAGGGGTTAGATCTTTGGATAACCGTAGGTTGGACGTATTTAGCACCTCCATTATCAGAGGAAAGTACCTGGTCCTTTGTCACCCCGGTTTCTCGTTCCATTTCCCTACGCAGAATTAATGGATCATCATGAACAACACGAATTCTTGACATTTGTGATAAAGTAGGAAGTTTTTCAACTTCGTTCCAGAATTCGTCGTAGTCGAGAGATTCCATGAGAATAGAAGAAGTCAGAATCAAATGGATAGAGGGTAAAGGGATAAAGAATCAAAAAAGGGTAAGAGGGTAAAGAGGAATATTTTTGGCATTTTTGAAAAACATGCTATAAAAACAAAGAATGAAAATATTTTTGGTGCTGTTAACACTTTAGGAAAAGTGTTAATGAACTTATTGATTTTGATTAACTTTACAAAAAAAAAAAAAAAAAAAAAAAAAAAAAAAAAAAAAAAAAAAAAAAAACAAAAAAACTGTTTACAAAAGGTGTTATATGTGCAAGTACGGGTCTGAAAACTGCTTAAAACACGCTTACAGCCTCCCCGGCAGCGGCGCCAAAATTTGGTTCGCTCCCGAACGGTCAAGTTTAATCACACAAGCTAACCACTTGTGAATGGTCAACCGTAATAAACTTAAAACAGCTCAGAAAGCAAATGCAATTAAGATCAGAGGAATATAGTGGATTCCTGGGTCGTTAAGTCCCACGGAGGATGAATGGTGTTTAAACACGATCAGGTGTCGAATAATCACTAAGGATAGTGATCAGTAAGGATTTTGAGATATTTATACCTAAAGAAAAGTTTTGTAAATTACAGAGGCTTAAATGCAAATTAAAGAAAATTAAAAAGCTAAAATATATTAAATAAACGCTATCACTATTTTAAAATTGATGAACGTTTAAAACCTAAACGTACGTTTAAATAAAATTACGTAAACGTACAAAATAAAACGTGAGTTTTAAGAAATAAAAGGCCTACAAATATGAAAATGATATTTTTACAATCCTAATAATAAAAGAAAATTATTAGAAAAAGAAAATTATTTTTAAAACTATTTATTTAATTATTATTAATTAAAAACTATTTATTAAGTATTTAAAATGCACTAAAATATAAGAAAATACAAAATTAACCTAGAAAAATGAAATTATAACTTAGAAAAATCTAAAATATGATAAAACTTATTTTAAAACTGAAAATATATTTTTTAGACTTTTTATGTATTTATTATTAATTTAATACTATTTAAAACTAATTAAAATGCTAGAAAATACTATTTAAACCAAGAAAATTATGGAAAAATATTTTTTTGATTTTTATATTTATCTTAATCTAGGAAAATTGAAAATATATTTTTTAAACTTTTTCTGATTTATTTGTATTAAAAGCTATTTAAAAAGACTTAAAAACTATTTAAAATAAAGAAAAATAGCAAACAGTACTATAAAATTATGAAAAATTCAGGAAAATACTAAAATATAATTCTTAATCTATGAAAAATATAAAAACATATACTAGTGTGTGAGAAAATGAAACTGAAGTGAAAAGTGCTTATAAATAAGCACTCAAAATAAGCTAAAGGACATAAATAAGCACCAAATAATCACAGAAGCTAGATCATGTTATAACTACTTAATACTAACCTATTCCAACTATCCTAAACCTCTGAAAAGCAATTTAAGCCAAGAATTAAGCAAAACTAAACTAGTTTCAACTTAAAAATGGGACAATATTATAGCTGATCTAGGAGTGGGGTCCACAGAGCTTAAGCTCAAAAGCTTGACTGAAACAGATAGTCAGCTGGGTGGTGATTCCAAAGAACCAATAAACACCTACTGGGGCCCACTGATGTGGCCTGTGGGACCCACCAAAGTGGTGGTGATGGTGACTGTGGTGGTGGTGCATGGCTGCACAGAGCATGCTTTTTGAGAAGGGGTTAAAGTAAGCTAGAGAATAAGCACTGAATAAGCTAAGAAAAGATGAACTATTATTTTTCTAATTTAGTTAAGCAGATAAATTTTACTATCCCAAAAGCATATAGGCTAAATCTTAATATTGCATACACAGTAAAATTCTAAATTTTATTCAAAAACTGCACTTAAGAAAATTTGACTTTTTAAGATATGAAGCAGTTTGACTTTGATGAGGTTTGAATCAATTTTATGAACTGAGATCTTTATAAAATGATGATTTGTAACCAATTATAGCTAGATTAACCTGTTTTCAACCTAAATGAAGCTTATGATTTCTAAAATTTTAACAGATATAATCCTAAGACAGATTTGAAGTGATTATGACTAAATTAGTTCTAGGATGCAAAATTATGATCTAATTGGGTTGAAATTACCTATATGAGACTAATGCAATAACAACTAACCACTAAATCTTCCTTTAATTCAGAATAATACTCTAATCCAAACACTACTTAAACAAGCAAATTTAAAACTTATCCTAGCCTATGCTCTGATCTATTCAATAATGGTAATAAATCTATATTTTAACTACTGGATAATGACTAAAAACAGCAGAAACAACAATTAATCATAACAGAAACAGAATATTTAATAGCTCAGTTTGAGAATTAAACTCACTTGGATCCTAAGCCACTATGGTTTGCCAAAGAACAAGTAATCAATAACCACTACCCTACACTGATTTCAAACCAAATTTCAACTCATTATCACCCCATTTCCAGCTCTGCATCATTAATTCAATCCCACAGTTGACTTTTGTTGACTAAGATAATTTTGAGAGTAAAATTGGAGTAAGTGAGTTTCTAAGTAAATGATAAGCTTAAGTAAGCTTATTAGAGCTTATGTAAGAACTTATACAAGCTTATTATCCCTTTTCAACTTATAATCACATATACATGAACTTGTAAATTGCATAACATAAATTCGAACTTGGAAATTGAAATTGATTATTTAAAAAGTTTAATATTACACAGATATTACATAAAAAAGTACTTTGAAGCTTATTTAAACATTGGAAATTAAAAACTAACTAATTCGACATACTTAAACCTAAATTACACTACTTTTTCTTCTTCCTTGCTTCTTTTTCCATTTATAATGATCCTTTTGGTTCCTTGTCGACCTCTGAGTTATTCCCACCTATCTTGAGCCATTGGATCTTCAGAAATCATCAAAACCGTCCACTTGGTGTTTTTGGCGGGAAAAAGTCATAGAGTTGGTTCTTTGCATTTAATGATTTTTGGTGGGATGTGGAGGTGTTAGGGATTAGGTATACAGCTGGGGAAGAGTGGGTAAGGGTGGTGGTGAGGTGGAAAGTAGTGAAAACCAGGTGGTTTTTGGTTTGCAGTGGTGAGGGAGACAAGTGAACAGTGGTGGCGTTATTTCATTTTAAATTTTGGGCCGGGTTTGGTTTTTGGGCTTGGATTTGGGTTTGGTTTAATATATAGGTCCGTTTGGTTTAAATAAGCACAAGGACTATTGTTGTAATTTCTGAAAATGAAGGGACTGATCCTGCACTTATTCCAAAGTTATTCCAAGGGCTTAAATTGTAACATGTGAATAGTACAAGGGCCAATGTTGCATAAAATTCCATTTTTATAAACCCAAGGACTATTTTTGACAATTTTCAAACTCCAGGGACCAAACTTGTAATTTTCTCAAAACTTATACTAAAGGACCAATTATGCCACAATTGAATAGTACAAGGTTAATATTTGATAATTTTCACTTTTTAAATTAACCAAGGACCATATTTGACAATTTTCAAACTTTAGGGACTAAAGTTGTCATTTTATAAATTTTAAACTTTAAAGGGTTTATTTTGACAACTTTTGAATCCCATGGACCTTAAATGACATTTTACAAGTTTTTGAATTACCAGGGACTAGTTTTGACAATTTTTGAAACTTGGGGGACTAAAACTGCCAATTATGCAAACTTGATACGTTTTTCACCAGATTTTGGCATTTTTGAATTTAAAACACTTGTTTGTGATATTTTTATCATTTTGAAGCATTTCTGAGTGTTTTCAGATGTTTTTGGCATTCTAGATGGTACAAAAATGATGAGTATTTAGACACTCATCAATCCCCCACACTAAGATATTGCTAGTCCCTAGCAATGTTTTAAGAAAAATTAATGGATTTCATCTCTTTACCAAAAGCCGTTACTTCTGGAGTAGCCAATTGTTTCAGTTCAAGTAAGAACCTTGGTACAATGATAACCAAATGATTTTGAGCAAATCATAAGCTGTAAACGGTTTTGATTTGTCTTTACCAGAAGCCGTTTGCTTCTGGGCTAGCCAACTCTTAGATAAATTATCAATATTATCTTTGGTGAGCCGATTACCAATTATGGATTTCCAACTGCCTTTACCACAAGCCATAAACTTGCGGGCTAGCCAACTTTTCACTAGTTTAAAGATATGGTGAGTTGAACACCATACAATTTTGGGCAAATTGCAAGCCATAAACGGATTTGAGATATCTTTACCAAGAGCCGTTTGCTCCTGGATTAGCCAATCCTTATGTGGGTTAGACATGGTGGACTGATTACCATTTGTTGTGTTTAGTACATAGTACTTCCACTAAAAAATTTTAAAATTTGGCCATTTTGGGGGAAAAATGGACTAAAAGGTTACATTTATGATCAAATTCGCCAGAATTTCCCCCCCCCCCCCCACACTTAGAAATGAATATTGTCCTCAATATTCAAAGTACCGGCTGTTATGCCGAAACTTAGAACGTAAAAAGATAACATTACTAGCTAAGTGTAGAAACACAACAATTATTCTCTTTATTAATATTTACAATTTTCATTCATTTTTTTTTAGATCTCTATACAACATGTGGGGCATCTCCCCCACACTAGGGTGGTACACACGGGTGAAAACCCATGTTTAACTACTTTTTTTGATTACCGAGTCGCTAGCTTGACTCGACCCCGAATTCATTTGTTCATGGGGAAGTAAGTGGAAGAGACAATCTCCATCGGACTTTCATTCAAGATGTTTGTATAAACATTGAAGTACGTGAAAGTTCCACACCGATGAGATATACATAGAACCGGCTCAAAAATGATAAATGAAAATGCCGGGGTCAAAGATAATGTCTTCATTCCCGAAGGAGTGAAGAACAGGAGAAGCCACGGGATAGGTGAAGAAGAGAAAGAAAGTCATGATAATAATCTTGACTAATTCATCATCATCAGAAGGGGAATTCATGATAGCATGAATTTCATCTTTTAAGCTCAATTGGTCTAGACATATCCCGAGTGTGTCTACATCAAAGTAGAAGTTATCATACTCCGGTAGAGATATGATATGAGTGAGTTTACAGGAGAACTCCTCAAAGGCGAATGATTCATATTCGGGATTGATTTGAGTGAGTTCACTAGGGAACTCCTCAAAAGTGAATGATTCATAATTGGGGAGAGAATTATGAGAATGAGAAGTGGTAATACCACTAATCTTCTCTCCCATATGATCAAAATGGAATATTTGCAATTCTGGAATAGAATCATCGAACAAAAGTTCACTATCCTCAAAGGGAATAGGATATGAAGTAGGCTTTTCATTAAAAGCCTCGATTCTAGAAATGAGAAGATTAACATTCAATAATGTAAGACGAAGAGCTTCGTCTTGGATTATTTCTTCATCATTCTCTTCTCCTAAGCTGACAGGCTCAGAAGGTAAATCCCCCATATAACTTATGTCTTCACAAGATAAAGAATAGTCCTCATCAGAATCAGAGAACATCTCAATATGATCATTTTGGAAGACAAGAGGAGGAGGGATATCTCACACATGGTCAAGAATTCCCTGTGACTCTCTCGGGATTGGGACAAGGCTCTCAACACTAGACTTTATGAATTCGTCCGATTCCTTTTCAGGAACAGTGTCAAGATGCTCGTCCCCCATGTTCAGAGAGTGAGTGGGAGCTTCGGGTGTGATAGCAGTTATTTGAGAATGAATCTCAACTGCTGGGATATCCACTGATGAACTTGATGAATCTTTATAAAATTTCAGGATACCAAGTGCATCCTCATCATCACTGTCATCAGGAATAAAACGAAATTGAGAGCTAGATCTGGCTGCTTTTTCTTTTGCAATTGATTCCCTAATAGATTTTTCAAAAGCAATTTGGGAATTTATTTTAGCAGCCTGCTCTTCAGCTAGCAATTCTTCCATGGATTTCTCATGTGAATTTTGAATGACGGGACATTGTGGGAGTGGAGATTTGTCAAAACCGGAAGGTTGACATTGATAATCATCATGAGGACCCCCACAATATACACAAGAAAAACTGGGAACATTATGAAATGCTGTTTTACTCAACTCCTCAGTTCTTTTCACTGACTCCAGAAGCTCTAGATAAGTGTCTTGTTGGGTTTGCTGAGGAGTTTGAGTCATTTGGCACTGTGGAGGTTGGTCGTGATATGGATAGTCGTAATTGTTACAAGGAAATGGATTCCCTGTTTGACAATCAGAGCTGAAATGGGGACCTCCACAGTTCTCACAACAGTAAAACTGTTGAGCCTGGATTGGTGAATCATATGGATATTGGTCATAACCAAAGTTCTGAGCATCACCGGAAAGCTGTTCATAGACAAACGTGTTTCCGGATTGACACTCAAATCCTTGGTGAGGACCTCCACAAAATTCACAGCAGTTATGTTTATTATATGAAGATAAGTCGGGCTGTGGTGGGTAATTGGAAAAATTTGAGGGGTCGTTAAATGAGTTCGGATTAGGATCATAATCAAATAAATTCCTCGAACCACAAAACAAACAACTCCCGTTCTGAATATCATTACCACACTGTACACACGTACACCAGCGACAGGGTGAACCAAAAAGAGGCTGACCACAACCGACACAAGGAATAAACGATTCCATTTGAGAGTTATGAGAAGGAATCGGTGCATTCAAAGAATCAACAAAACCAACATGGTGATCTGAATGACTATTAAGTCTCGAAGAACATTTTGAAAAATCCGGAGGTGGGACAAGTGGTGTGCTCTGAGAGCTAGCAATTTCCACCACTTCCGTTATGGTCTCCGGTTCTGGTTCTTGAGAAACGTGAAGATTAGGCAAGTCATTCTTGCTAGTCACCGGTCTAAATTCTACATGTTTGCTTTTAACCGTAAATTGTGAAAGTGTAGGATCAATTTTAGACGGCTTAGGAGCAATCGAGGGGTTAGATCTTTGGATAACCGTAGGTTGGACGTATTTAGCACCTCCATTATCAGAGGAAAGTACCTGGTCCTTTGTCACCCCGGTTTCTCGTTCCATTTCCCTACGCAGAATTAATGGATCATCATGAACAACACGAATTCTTGACATTTGTGATAAAGTAGGAAGTTTTTCAACTTCGTTCCAGAATTCGTCGTAGTCGAGAGATTCCATGAGAATAGAAGAAGTCAGAATCAAATGGATAGAGGGTAAAGGGATAAAGAATCAAAAAAGGGTAAGAGGGTAAAGAGGAATATTTTTGGCATTTTTGAAAAACATGCTATAAAAACAAAGAATGAAAATATTTTTGGTGCTGTTAACACTTTAGGAAAAGTGTTAATGAACTTATTGATTTTGATTAACTTTACAAAAAAAAAAAAAAAAAAAAAAAAAAAAAAAAAAAAAAAAAAAAAAACAAAAAAACTGTTTACAAAAGGTGTTATATGTGCAAGTACGGGTCTGAAAACTGCTTAAAACACGCTTACAGCCTCCCCGGCAGCGGCGCCAAAATTTGGTTCGCTCCCGAACGGTCAAGTTTAATCACACAAGCTAACCACTTGTGAATGGTCAACCGTAATAAACTTAAAACAGCTCAGAAAGCAAATGCAATTAAGATAAGAGGAATATAGTGGATTCCTGGGTCGTTAAGTCCCACGGAGGATGAATGGTGTTTAAACACGATCAGGTGTCGAATAATCACTAAGGATAGTGATCAGTAAGGATTTTGAGATATTTATACCTAAAGAAAAGTTTTGTAAATTACAGAGGCTTAAATGCAAATTAAAGAAAATTAAAAAGCTAAAATATATTAAATAAACGCTATCACTATTTTAAAATTGATGAACGTTTAAAACCTAAACGTACGTTTAAATAAAATTACGTAAACGTACAAAATAAAACGTGAGTTTTAAGAAATAAAAGGCCTACAAATATGAAAATGATATTTTTACAATCCTAATAATAAAAGAAAATTATTAGAAAAAGAAAATTATTTTTAAAACTATTTATTTAATTATTATTAATTAAAAACTATTTATTAAGTATTTAAAATGCACTAAAATATAAGAAAATACAAAATTAACCTAGAAAAATGAAATTATAACTTAGAAAAATCTAAAATATGATAAAACTTATTTTAAAACTGAAAATATATTTTTTAGACTTTTTATGTATTTATTATTAATTTAATACTATTTAAAACTAATTAAAATGCTAGAAAATACTATTTAAACCAAGAAAATTATGGAAAAATATTTTTGTGGCTTTTTATATTTATCTTAATCTAGAAAAATTGAAAATATATTTTTTTAAACTTTTTCTGATTTATTTGTATTAAAAGCTATTTAAAAAGACTTAAAAACTATTTAAAATAAAGAAAAATAGCAAACAGTACTATAAAATTATGAAAAATTCAGGAAAATACTAAAATATAATTCTTAATCTATGAAAAATATAAAAACATATACTAGTGTGTGAGAAAATGAAACTGAAGTGAAAAGTGCTTATAAATAAGCACTCAAAATAAGCTAAAGGACATAAATAAGCACCAAATAATCACAGAAGCTAGATCATGTTATAACTACTTAATACTAACCTATTCCAACTATCCTAAACCTCTGAAAAGCAATTTAAGCCAAGAATTAAGCAAAACTAAACTAGTTTCAACTTAAAAATGGGACAATATTATAGCTGATCTAGGAGTGGGGTCCACAGAGCTTAAGCTCAAAAGCTTGACTGAAACAGATAGTCAGCTGGGTGGTGATTCCAAAGAACCAATAAACACCTACTGGGGCCCACTGATGTGGCCTGTGGGACCCACCAAAGTGGTGGTGATGGTGACTGTGGTGGTGGTGCATGGCTGCACAGAGCATGCTTTTTGAGAAGGGGTTAAAGTAAGATAGAGAATAAGCACTGAATAAGCTAAGAAAAGATGAACTATTATTTTTCTAATTTAGTTAAGCAGATAAATTTTACTATCCCAAAAGCATATAGGCTAAATCTTAATATTGAATACACAGTAAAATTCTAAATTTTATTCAAAAACTGCACTTAAGAAAATTTGACTTTTTAAGATATGAAGCAGTTTGACTTTGATGAGGTTTGAATCAATTTTATGAACTGTGATCTTTATAAAATGATGATTTGTAACCAATTATAGCTAGATTAACCTGTTTTCAACCTAAATGAAGCTTATGATTTCTAAAATTTTAACAGATATAATCCTAAGACAGATTTGAAGTGATTATGACTAAATTAGTTCTAGGATGCAAAATTATGATCTAATTGGGTTGAAATTACCTATATGAGACTAATGCAATAACAACTAACCACTAAATCTTCCTTTAATTCAGAATAATACTCTAATCCAAACACTACTTAAACAAGCAAATTTAAAACTTATCCTAGCCTATGCTCTGATCTATTCAATAATGGTAATAAATCTATATTTTAACTACTGGATAATGACTAAAAACAGCAGAAACAACAATTAATCATAACAGAAACAGAATATTTAATAGCTCAGTTTGAGAATTAAACTCACTTGGATCCTTAGCCACTATGGTTTGCCAAAGAACAAGTAATCAATAACCACTACCCTACACTGATTTCAAACCAAATTTCAACTCATTATCACCCCATTTCCAGCTCTGCATCATTAATTCAATCCCACAGTTGACTTTTGTTGACTAAGATAATTTTGAGAGTAAAATTGGAGTAAGTGAGTTTCTAAGTAAATGATAAGCTTAAGTAAGCTTATTAGAGCTTATGTAAGAACTTATACAAGCTTATTATCCCTTTTCAACTTATAATCACATATACATGAACTTGTAAATTGCATAACATAAATTCGAACTTGGAAATTGAAATTGATTATTTAAAAAGTTTAATATTACACAGATATTACATAAAAAAGTACTTTGAAGCTTATTTAAACATTGGAAATTAAAAACTAACTAATTCGACATACTTAAACCTAAATTACACTACTTTTTCTTCTTCCTTGCTTCTTTTTCCATTTATAATGATCCTTTTGGTTCCTTGTCGACCTCTGAGTTATTCCCACCTATCTTGAGCCATTGGATCTTCAGAAATCATCAAAACCGTCCACTTGGTGTTTTTGGCGGGAAAAAGTCATAGAGTTGGTTCTTTGCATTTAATGATTTTTGGTGGGATGTGGAGGTGTTAGGGATTAGGTATACAGCTGGGGAAGAGTGGGTAAGGGTGGTGGTGAGGTGGAAAGTAGTGAAAACCAGGTGGTTTTTGGTTTGCAGTGGTGAGGGAGACAAGTGAACAGTGGTGGCGGTATTTCATTTTAAATTTTGGGCCGGGTTTGGTTTTTGGGCTTGGATTTGGGTTTGGTTTAATATATAGGTCCGTTTGGTTTAAATAAGCACAAGGACTATTGTTGTAATTTCTGAAAATGAAGGGACTGATCCTGCACTTATTCCAAAGTTATTCCAAGGGCTTAAATTGTAACATGTGAATAGTGCAAGGGCCAATGTTGCATAAAATTCCATTTTTATAAACCCAAGGACTATTTTTGACAATTTTCAAACTCTAGGGACCAAACTTGTAATTTTCTCAAAACTTATCATAAAGGACCAATTATGCCACAATTGAATAGTACAAGGTTAATATTTGATAATTTTCACTTTTTAAATTAACCAAGGACCATATTTGACAATTTTCAAACTTTAGGGACTAAAGTTGTCATTTTATAAATTTTAAACTTTAAAGGGTTTATTTTGACAACTTTTGAATCCCATGGACCTTAAATGACATTTTACAAGTTTTTGAATTACCAGGGACTAGTTTTGACAATTTTTGAAACTTGGGGGACTAAAACTGCCAATTATGCAAACTTGATACGTTTTTCACCAGATTTTGGCATTTTTGCATTTAAAACACGTAAAACACTTGTTTGTGATATTTTTATCATTTTGAAGCATTTCTGAGTGTTTTCAGATGTTTTTGGCATTCTAGATGGTACAAAAATGATGAGTATTTAGACACTCATCAGGTTGCTTATATCCCGAATCAGGAATGGGCTTGTGATTATCATTTCTAGTGGGTGTGACATGTGATGCTTTGGTGAAGAATGCAGTTGTATCATTTGATGAGCTTGTTTCTCCTGGTTGAGATTTGAATTGTTCAAGAATCCTTTTTTCAAACATAGCATGTTTCTCATTCTGAAGAAGGAAGGCATACAATTGCTCATAGTTGGTGCTCTTTAGTCCTTTGGTAAGCTTCACTGAAGTGACAAACTTGTGCCATTCGGGATTCATGTTGTTTACGAATTTTGAGTTTAGCTGAATGTTTGGCATAGTCATCTTGATATTCCTCATATCATTCACCAGCTTGTGGAATCTCACGTAATATTCATAAACACTCTCTTCAGGTTTCATCTTAAAGTGTTCAAATTCATCATACAGCTGTGATTCTCTGTCTTCGATAGTCAATTCAGAACCCGAGAGAAGCATCTTGACATTATCCCAAACTGCCTTAGCTTCTGTGTTGTGATTGATCAGCTTGTAGATGTCTTTAGGAAGACCCTGAAGTATGATGTTAGAAGCCCTGATATCATCATTAAATCTCTTTTTCTCCTTATCACTCAGCTCATCATATGTCTTTGGTCTGTCTAATCCATAGATCATTGTACCATCTGCTGTAGTGTCAATTATGTCTCTTGTGGTCTCAACCCGATAAGGTCCTTCATCAATTGACTTAAGGATGTTAATTCCATTCTCCTTTCCTAAGCAGTACAGCCTGATTCTTTGTGACCAATACTCATAGTCAGTTCTATCAAGCATGGGAGGACGAGTATCAGATCCTGCAGCTTGCACATCATCAGCAACGGAAGACATGTTTAAATTCTATGGGATTTTACAAATCTTTGACTTAACCGGGAAATAGATTCTTTCACGGGATTTTACAAAATCAATAAATAAACCGTAAAACTTATACACTTATGCGTGGACAGCAACTTTACGTGTAGAAACTTATGCGTAGAAAAGAGCTTACGCGTAGACAGCAGTTTACGCGTAACTTACAACTTACGAGTAGACACAAGCTTACGCGTAGACTTTTAGGGTAAAAGGCTTAAGTTTATGTGTAAACCAAAGCTTAGGCGTAAGAACCTTATGAGTAAGTCTCCCTTATGCGTAAGACAAGCTTATGCGTAAGAAAAAGCTTATGCGTAAGAATTGTTACGCGTAAGTTTTATGCTTATGCGTAAAATTAGGGTTTTACCCACAAAGATCTCTTACACTTCACAGTGCACGAGATATTCAAAGTCGAAGTGTTTTTCAAGCTTATCCAAGCAAGAAGAACACTGAGTAACCACCAGAAATGAAGATCAAGTGACAAATACCTTACGCGTAGGATTAGGGTTTCGTTATGCGTAGAAAGTACAAATTTTGCCAAACACGTATTTATGATCAAAACCTTTTACTAAACTTGATTAAGATGATGAAACAACCTTAAAAACACCAAAACAACAAAGCTTGAGGATCAAAACCACCTTTCTCTCTTACGCGTAGTACCGTACACTCGTATCCAAACACGCATAAAAACCAAGAAAAACTTGTAAAGTTTGAACCTTTTTGCAAGAAACTGAAAGTTTAACACTCAATAAACCTTAACCCATGAGAATCTTGGATTAAAAAGTGTAAAATTTAAAGCTTTAAGGATTCAAAAACTCGTATACGAGACACCCTTTTTACGCGTAAAACAAAACTAAACCTTAACTCAAAACAATAACTATCAAACCAAGAACATGAGAGATGGATGATCAAACCATGGCTCTTGATACCATTTGTAGGATCTTGGTTTAACACAAACAAGGTAGGCGGCGTTAGGTTAAGAGTTTAGAGAGAGAATGTGGAGAGAAAGGGAACCCTAGAAAGACAAAGAAAAATGTATTATAAAGCTCCAACCCTTTGCCTTGGAGGGCAAAGGGTATTTATAGGGTACAAGCTTAGACGCCTCTAAAAGGCTGTGGATTAGGCATACAGTGGGTAAAGACCCGTCCGTCCTCCACGGTGTTACAAAGTAATCTAAATACTAACACTGAATTACTACGACTACGAGCTTTCTAACGAGTATACATACTTGAGGTGACCGACACTTTAAGTACTGGATTTACTAAATCCCAACAAGAGCTGATTACGCCAAGGGCTCTTAATTTTGATGAAGAAGCTGGACCTTCGATTGTCATACATGAAGAAGAAGCTGGTCCATCGACTGTTCTACAAGAAGAGGAAGCTGATACACCTAAACCAGTGCACACTGCAAGTGATGATGAAACAGTTGCTGAGATCATGCTCAATCTGACTAGACCAAGAGGTGTTAGTATTCCAGGAGTTACTAAAGAACAACCATAAGCTTCTCAACCTGTCTTAGATCCTAAAGACAAAGGAAAAGGTATTCTGGTTGAAACAAAGAAGAAGAAAAAGCTTACTTTAGCATAATTTAGAGCGATTGAAGTGGCTAAAAATGAAGAAGTTGCTAAGAAGTTTCAAGCTGCATTGAATGCTGAAGCTGCTATTGAAGAAGCTAAGAATGAAGAAGCAGCTAAGAAGTTACAAGATGAATTGAATGCTGAAGTTGCTATACCAGAAAAGCCAGTTGTTTTATCAAGAAGACCACTGAGTAAAGCTAGACCATGGAATGACATGATGGCATATTTGAAGAGTCAAGGTTATAAAGGACTCCAGAAGTTGAATTATATAGAGATGAAAGTTTTATATGATGCTGTTAGAAAAGCTTATCAACAGATGGTAGAAGGAATTGTCTCTTTTGAAGATAAGGATAAATTGGATGCAAAATTTAAAAGTTTAAAGAGGAAAAGAACAACTGAAGCTGAACAGCCATCAAAGAAGGTTGAGTTAAGATCTGATACAGTTGATGAGCTGAGAAATTACATAAGAGTTGTTGATTTTGAGCATCCTAAGGCTAAAGATGTTGCAGAAAAGAAGTCAAAGATTGTTACATTTGAAGTAGTAGAAGCAGAAGATGGAGACTATCTTATGTTCCATAGAGAAGATGAAAGCTTTAGAGTGTTTAACTCATTATGGGACATACTGCATTTGATAAATAGAGAAGATCTGTTTCACCTATATCAATTAGTGGAAGAATATTTTCAACATATTCCATCAACTGGAATTGGTTTAGTACTGCTTGGAGATCTCACAACCATCTGGGAAACTGAGGAAACAAGCACTGAAGAAATCTGGCTAAATCAAGAAGTCTGGGAGATTACCAGCTAGAGATTCTTTGAAGAATCAGGTGTACATTCTTTGGAATTGGAAGATGGAACTATGATCCACATGCTAGCTGAGAGAAGATATCCCTTGACTAGTGATCTTATGAGAAGGATGCTGGATCATGGAATGGAAGTCGAGAATGAATCTGAAATAGCTCTGGTGTTAATTGAGTTGTTTATCAGATGGACAACAATAGCTGATGATGAAGCATAAGTACTGGTATGATGTTTATTTGTATAAATTTTTGAAAAACAAGTATTTTATTCAAAGTACTGCTGGACAAACAGTACTTTATCCAAAGCACTGCTTGCAGCACAAAACCAGTAAATGTTTTTAAAAGAAAATTTTTATGAAGTGCAAAATACTTTTTGAAGCACAAAATATCAGCAACAAATGGTTTTTGAGATGGTTATAACAAAGGTTATCAATCCACCATGTCTAACAAAAGGATTGGCTAATCCATGAGCAAACGGCTCTGGTAAAGATATCTCAAACCCGTTATACAGTTGACAACTTGCTAATAAGTTGTATGGTAATCAAGTCACCATATCAGCAAATGTTAAGAGTTGGCTAGCCCACAAGAAAATGGCTTGTGGTAAAGGCTGTGGAAAAACCATTCATATGGTAATTAGTTTACCATGGTTGCAAGAACTAACTAGTCCAAAAGGGTACGGCTTTTGGTAAAGACAAAACAAATCCGTTGATAGCTGATGATTTGCTAAAAATCATATGGTTATCAATGTACCTGGTTTTACACACCTAAACATTTGGCTACTCCAGAGTTAATGGCTTTGGTAAAGAGACATCAAAATCCATTAAAATTTCAATTATTCACCTCTCACAGGAGTTTACACACCTGGAAGTGATGAGAATAGACTGAAACTTTATGATATGATGTACAAATTGCCATATATTACTGAGTTTCTGAAAAGATGGAGTTTGCTGATTGTTGCTGAAAAGAGATTACTGATGAAAACTACTTTGATGATGATAATACAAGCACAGTGAATACAAAGACAAATCTGAAGACAAAGACACAATCTTTCCTTAAAGACAAAGAAGTTAAGTTCAAGATACAAAGGAAACTTGAAGTCAAGCAAGTAGAATTCAAGTTAGGGGAGGATTGTTGGGATATGAAAGTCAAAGTATTGAAGAAGTCAAAGTTCTGAAGAGTCAAAGTACTGCTAAAGAAGAAAGTCAAAGTATTGCTTAACGTCAAAGTACTGCAAAGCTAAAAGAACTGTTATATCGTTTATGGAAAGTTTTGTTATTCTAGAATATTCTTAGTTTAGATTACTTGTCGTACAAGATTAGAATTGTAAACCATCTAGGGTTATCCTTAAGCCTATAAAAGGACCCCTAGATTGGCATTAGAGGTACGAGTTAGAATATGACGTGATTTTAGAGTTTAATAGTACGAATTCATACGCAGTGTTAGAGTTGTTAGAGTTATTAGAGAATCTGTATAACAAGCAGGTTCTAAGTATTAATAAAATCGTTAAAGTTAAAGTTAATTCTTCTTAGCTTTATTAAGTAGTTTCCGCATACTTAGTAAAGTATATTCAGTGTTTCATTGTTAGTGACTTAGGATTTATCCGAGGTTACTAAACCCTTACAAGTTACATAGTTAGTTTGATCAGAGTATATCGATCCAACAGTTGGGTAGTAGTTCCTCCATTGGAATGGAACTAGGTGCTTAGTCTAGTACCTAATAAAGGGTAGGCGACGTTGTGATAGGTGTAGTTCACCTTGGAGTGAAAGAACTAGGTACTTAGCCTAGTACCCTATAAAGGGTAGGCGACGTTGTGTAGGTGTGGTTCACCTTGGTGTGAAAGAACCCGGTGGTTAGCCTAGCACCGTATAAAGGGTAGGCGACGTTGTGATAGGTGTGGTTCGCCTTGGTGTGAAAGAACTCGGTATTTAGCTTTGTACCGGAAAAAGGATAAGCGACGTTGTGAAGGCTTCTCTGCCATAAGGAGATTGGTGTAGTGTTTACGAACTCTCGAGTAGGTGACTCGGGGAGTGGAGTAGGGCAAGGAAGGTGTCCTTGTAGCCAAACCACTATAAATACTCGCATTGTGGTTTTGTGCTTTTTACTCTTATCTTTTCATTACATACCTTTATATGCTTGTTTATCAACATCCAACACATATATCCAAATAGATTGACATAAGTCGATCTAAATAGATTAAAAGGAAGTTTTAATCGGCAAAACTATTCAACCCCCCCTTCTAGTTTTCCACACTCTTTATTGAAGGAAAGATCATCACCACTTACATACAAGATATACAAGCCACAAGCTTTTTGTAGCTAGTCTTCTTTCACATACTTAAATCATATGGTTGCTCTTTGTATATCATTTACATACACATACATTGTACATCACATCATAAAACCTTGTAGAGTTTAGATCGGTTAGATCTTAGGTTGGTTCTACCTCGAACTAGAACTCGGTATTTAGCTTAATATCGGATACAGTGTAAGCGACGTTAGGTTGGTTCAGCCTCGAACTAGAACTCGGTATTTAACTTTGTACCGGATAAAGTGTAAGCGATGTTAGGTTTGTTCCACCTCGAACTAGAACTCGGCATTTTGCTTTGTACCAGCTAAAGTGTAAGCGACGTTGTAAGGTTTCTCCACCGGTTAAGGAGCTTGTTGACATAGTGTTACAAACTCTCGAGTTTGATACTCGGGGACTGGAGTAGGACGAGGAAAGGAGTCTTAGTGGTCGAACCACTATAAATACTTGTGTCTCAATTTGATATTTCCATTTTTTATTTATTTTCCTTGCATCTTATTCATTATCGCTATTATTGTTTATATTCTTGTTATTTATTATTCACATCGGAAGAATTCACATAAACTCAAATCAATTATTTTGAAACTAAAATTTAATCGGTAAAACTATTCAACCCCCTCTTTTAGTTTTCCACAATGAGCATAAGCTCTTCTGGGTGAAGTATGGTTTTGACAAAATCTAAGTTTATGTCATAAAACGTATTGGGTCTGGGCACAAGCTTAACTGCTTAGAAAAAGCATTTTGACAGAATATGTCCAAATGACCATACAACGTTCTATATAAGGGCATAAGATCGTATGGGTTGTAGCGTGTTTAAACAAGAAGAGAAATATGAGCGTTTCGATGATGACATTAGACTTAAATCGTATTAAATGGAGTTCATATAATAAGTCTATGGTGACAGTCGATGATTTTAAACTTTTTATTACATTACCATGTTTATACATTAGATAGAAAACTCAAGTCCACGTATATTAAAAAAAAGAGTAAAAGTGTAAATTTGATGTTAAGAATGTGATATACATACTTGAGAAGTTTATGAGTAACTGTGTAAATTATAATATATAAAATTTATTAAAGTGGTACTTGGAGTCGGTACTGCTGATAAGCAGCAGGTTGAGAGGTCGTATCCAGAGAGAATGATGTGTAACATATTGGATTTCATAAACACATCGTAACATATAATATATGGGCGTATGGTTTGAAGGTTTAGAGAGAGAAAGTAGAGATGGGAGCCTTTCTAGAGAGAGAAAGTAAACAAAATAAAGAATGTTAGATTAGAATGAAATGTCCAACCCTCTACCTTGGGAAGTAGATGGTATTTATAGTTACATACTGCACGTCCTCCTTCGGACTGTGGATCAGGCATACAGTGGGTAAAGACCCGTCCTTCCTCCACGGTGTTACTTAAACTAATAACTAACTAATAACTACTAAATAACGTAAAGTCTACGAGCTAAGATATGCTAAACAATAATTGGGGTGACCGACACTTCCTAATGGAATTTCCAATTCTTAACAATCTCCCCCTAAGGGAGGTCACCCCATGATTTACATTTTGAATCATAGCATTCTATCTTTGTCTTTATGCTCGAGCTCGTAGACTTCAATTGTTCAATGTCCGCATTCTTTGTGTTTAGCAGTGATTCTTCAAAGTCCAAATGCTTTGTACTTTTAGTGGAGGTCTTTGAACTGATCCACGTTTGGTGAGTTTTGAGCCAGTTTTGAGATCATCAGCCACAACAAATCTCTGACTCATCCTTTTTTAGTATCGCCATAATGTGACTTTCGGACAGACATGCTCACATTTTGGATCATGATATCTTCTCATCATAGTTGCGGAAGCATTAGTTGATTCGTGATATTTGTATCAGAGTAGCAGAAGCATGGATTAAAAAATATTAGAGCCAGTTGATGAAGATATGCACATATCATGATTTCTTTAGATGTGAAAGCGATGTGTGAGCATGCGGCTATGGATTGACTCCTCAATTCTGATCAGCTGCAACCGTCGGGTGTTCCTGCATACAACAGTTAGCAATAAAGCGCACGAAAGTGTCTCTGATCACTTTCGTTGAATTGAGGTACACGGCCCACGGTTCCCCGTTAATCAGTACAAGTATTGCCTGTGATCAGGTAAAATTCCAAAGAATCTCCTTGACAGGGTTTCGCAGCTGTTCTAGCCATTCTCAAACCGGAACGTCTCAAAGAAGACAACACGGAGTGAGTGAACCAGCAAATTGAGATTTACTGATTGATAGAAAATGATTTGAAAACAATCACGTACTGCTTTAAGAAAGAGTTTTGCAATACAACGAAGGTTTTATAAGAAAAATCAATTTTCAATCATAAATACCCTTTTAATTTGAAAACATAATACACAGTCGAAGTGGTAGAGAAAAGAGTTTTTGAGCATAACGACCTGTTTTTCAAAGGTATCCGTCAATCCATTTTCCTGGACTAGGTTTGAATCACTAATGAAACGCCCCATAGATAAAGCCCAGATATCACAATCTAGTCTTGGCAATACCACAAGGATAAAGCGTAGGACTCTCAAAATATATTCTTACTTTCCACATTGTGTGAAACAGTAAGTCTTCAAGAAAATGTGTCCTAATGAGATTTGTTGATGATCTCTTGGCTCTATACTCAATTGTGCACATTTGGTTTCCTATGTCGGAGACTAGGGAGAGGGTCTCCTTCTCCAATATCAACAATCTCTAAGAGAAAGTCGATAGATTATGTAGGTTCCCCGTGAGAATGAAACAAGTCCTTTTAAGAGGAACTTGAGTACCTTGGGAAGTTTAGTGCAGTGCGTCACTGGGTCCATGACGTCTTGTTTTCAATACCGGCGTTACCTTAGTAACCACCAGTAGCATATGTATTGAACCCGGTTTCTGCCCTAAGGATGAATTAATGGAGGGCTATTTCTTTTCACCCTTTTTCACATTCAATTCTTTTTCATTCTTCAACCCCTTCAGTGCTTACCGCGACTTCATAACTAGAACCTTGTTGGGTTTATTCCAGTACTAGCTCTGTCTCAGTCCGCACTCTTCCCATATTCTCATTTTTCTCATTTTTTCAATATACCTAAAGACTCTACACTAACTAGTGGATTGTCTCTGATCACTTTCGTGGGAACTAATACCTAACCAAAACCATCCTTATAACTCCGATGCATAAAGTAAATTGGTCGGTCTTTTGGTACAACTCTTTCCTTCATGAAACCAATTAAAAAATCATTTGGAAAAACAATCAAGGTACGTGTGATACGAGATCAAAGCATTTTGTACCTTAATAGTTTTGATCATTTAGAAATGCTCCCCCTCAACATGTGCATATGATTTGAAATTGGTTAGCACATGGAGGCAAGAGTTCTTTGAATCTTTTCTTGATCACAATTTTCATAGAAAAAACCATTTGATTTTCTTGGTAAATTCTCCCCCTCAAAATGTGTGTTTGTTGTTTGAAATCATTTAACACATAGAGGAAAGAGTTCATTAAAGTACTTCACGATCACAAAAACCATTAAGAAACCATTTAGAAAATCAATCAAGGTACTTTATGTTGAAACATAGAAATCTTTGTACCTTGAAAGTTTATTTTCTTTTTGAGCTGCTCCCCCTCAATATGTGCTTCGAGATTCGAAAGCGTTTAGCACATATGAGAGAGCAGCCTGCACTTTTGAATCAACATGATCATCTTTTATCAGATTTCATAATTAAATCACAAATTCTTCCCCGATCAAAAATATCAAACCCTTTGAGATTCTGGATCCCAAGTGATTTAATAAGGTTTAGAAAAATACTCATCTTGTTTTTGGATAAATGCTCCCCCTCAACATGTGCATTATATATTTGAAATCATTTGGCACATGGAGGCAGGAGTGCCTTTAAAGGACTAAAACAGATTTGAGATTTAAATCACGATCTCTCCCTCGATAAAAAATTTCAAACCAATTGAGGTTTGTGATCCCAGTTGATTTAAATAATTTAGATAGTTTTAGGGGAAAGACGTGGCCTGATTTACTTTTGAAAAATGACTGATAGAGGACCAATTATAGACATTAAAGATTGTTAGTGTCAGGTATTATAGTTTTTAAGAGATCTTTTAAGTAAAACAAAACAATTTCACAATCAAACAAGAACAGAAAAAATTTCATTTTGAAAGATCTTTGAGTTTTAAAGAAAATCATACCATGACATAACATTAAATCTTTAGATTACCACTTATTTTGTACAAACGGACTTGGTAGATGAAATATCATTTGAAAATATTTAATTTGAAATCTCTTAAGATTTGACAAAATAAAGTCCGGTTGATTTCAAAACTTTGAATCCGATTTATTTTCAAAACAATATTTTTCCATTTTCAAAACAATATTATTCAAAGTCTTAGAAAAATGGTATCATCAATATTGTTCCTGCACAAAGATATGTTAGGTGGTTAAGCTGCATTTGTTGTTGTTGCTGAAGGTTGGAAGAAAACCGTCTGCTGATGTAGTGAGACCTCTGACGTTGCATTTGTTATGCCAACTCTCCATAGAGGTCCAATTAAGCTCCGTTTCTTCATTTGTAAGAAAACCGTCTGCTGATGCAGTGAGACCTCTAACGTTGCATTTGTTATGACAACTCTCCATAGAAGTCAAATTAAGCTCCGTTTCTTCATTTGTCAACCCAAGATATAGTTACCCATTCCTTTCGGCATCCAATCATCTTAATTTGTGAGATCCGGATCGGGAACAATCTTATATACCAATATACCTGCATACGTTGGTGAACACACATACAGATATATGGTGGTCGACATCACCCAAACAGCAATCGACTAATAAAAGTTAACGCAACATATCAATCAGAACATACAAATGTATGAGAATAATGTGTTCATCAAACTCTAATCATTTAATCTTAACAATCATATCCTAAGCACCTAGTCCTTCAACGTAGGTTAACATGTTTTACATTTAAGTATATAGGATAATTAGATAAGCTCGTTAGATGATATAAATTAGAAAACATTCTCCCCCTCAATCAATGACTCAATTTTTGGAAAGTTTAAAAGCGTTGAAGTCATTGATTTAGTTTGCAAATTTTATAAAAACTCTGAAACTGATTGTTTTTAAAGCAACTCATTTACAACCATTTTGTTAAAACAAATATTTTTCTGAAGAATTTTTGAAGGAAAAATATTTGAGTAGGAACAACAGTCCTTCGACATACTTTCCTCATTTTTTGATTTGGGATAAGTGCACGAAATATTTGAAAAATGGTTTAGCGCAGCCCTTTCCTTTCTTGAAGAACGGGTTGCTATATGAAATAATAGCAAACCATAGTTTAAGTACGGGTTACAGTCTGAAATAACTGTAAGCCATATTTTGAGACATGTTTTGGAAAAGAATATTTACAGCTCCTGCTCGAACTTCATCTATGGTCCCGTGCCATTATTGAATGACATTTCTAAGACCTTAGATGTTATCGAAACTAGAAGACATGTCTTGAGAAAACAATATTTTTGGTATTTTCTGATTTTTCAAATTTTTATGGATTTTTGTTGATTTTATATTTTTCTATTTTGTTTTGCTGGTTTTATATTTTTGTATTTTCTTTTTGATAAATATATACACATATAGAGTAGATGATATAGTTTAAGAAGATGATGATACGAGTACCGAGATAAGGATATCGAGTAGCACGTCGTAGAAGATAGAATTCGTCATCTCTTAAACTTCCACCACCAAAGCTTCCGAGGCTCCAGAATAAAAGATAGAACATGAGCCTTTGAGAAAGAG
Source organism: Chrysanthemum seticuspe (assembly GCA_019973895.1). Lineage (NCBI taxonomy): Eukaryota > Viridiplantae > Streptophyta > Magnoliopsida > Asterales > Asteraceae > Chrysanthemum > Chrysanthemum seticuspe. The sequence continues at coordinate 257,690,716 of BPTQ01000008.1, read as the reverse complement.
AGACTTTGGCAGCTTCACCCAAAACCGAAAATCCATTAGATGAGCAGATTCGAAGCTCTATTTCAAGCTTGCCTTAGCCAGGTGCACAGAGAAGCACACCATTATCATAAATCCCGCTACTCCTTTTAAGAATGATAATCGAGATTCTCCGTTCGGGGTTATATCATCAAAATAGATCAGCTACGTATCATCCCACTCATAAATAATCTTCTCAAATTTCATAACCACTGAAGTCTGGAGCAATCCATACCAAAAAGTTGTCAAGAAACCACTTCCCCCAAGTAGACGAATTGAGGCAGTCAGTCTCTTAGAATAGAGCTCATGAACCCGAATACACATATGCCCAAAGACAGAGAAACTTATAACATCGAAGTAGCAGATTAAGTCTGATAGCTAAAGAATAACCCCAAAGTATACTTTTCTCTCCCCTAATGATAGTGTATGAAGCTCAAGAACCTGAAGTACCCGAATGCCCAAAGAGAGAATAACCGATAACATTGAAGAAGCAGGCCGAATCACTGATTATCTCTACGGATGACAATCTCTGCGGATGTCAACTCCGGAATAAGTGATTATATCTCTGAATCACTGATTAAGCACTCAAGTGAAATAGCTGAGCGTCCCCAATGTACACAATGTCTCTCCCCTGATGATTGCGATAGCATCGAAATCATCACACACTTGTGTACCTCTTTTATCATCAGAAACTAACTCTTCCATCTCTTCCCCCATGTAGTTGGAATAAGAACACTAAACGCCATGAGTCAAACCTTGAGTTTCTCTGCGGTCATGACATTTGTCTTCCCGGGATATCTTCAATAACTTAGAAGAATTAAGTTCATCAAGTTTACTCGCTTTGTGTTTAGATGTGTGTCTCCTTCCCCCTTGCTGGTTTTGACACTTCAGAATCAACAACATACTATAAGCCCAAATACTTGAAATCTTTTTTAGAAGAACACTTTTAATCTTTGTGAGAATCAATTTGCTGAAGTAGAATGTGAGCAAGTCTAATTGGGGATTAAATCTGACTAATCACTCTCCCCCAATTAGTGCTCTCCCTTAAACCGACAATATGTTTGATAAATGCCCAGATTAAGAAGAAGTCTTTAGATCGTTAAATGCAACTCGTCTTTAGTCTTCTAACATGTAGCAGAAAATGTAGAACCGACTGTAGACTCGACCTTCTTCAAGATTGTCCAATTGGGGAATAGATAGTTAACATCTCCATCTCACCAAGAAAGCATCCCAATTAACTTACATCTTGCAATTCCCCTTAACTAAAATCCCTCCCAATCAAACAAGAACAGAAAGATGTTCATCAAGAAAATTAGCAATCAGCCCGCAACGAACACACAAAATGGTAACACCAAGCAAACAATCACATCAAACAAGAACATAAGGTTGTTCAGAATCATCATGTTGATGTGCACGTGAAGCATTAACCGGAAGCACTTGTCGTTAAACTCATCAGTCTGTGAGAGGATGTTAACCAACGGCTCTTAGAAGAAAACTCCATGTGAAGATGACCCAATAAGAAGAAGCTCGGTTCTAACATGAGTTTGGGGCCGTTTAACCATATATTCTCAGATAAAACTCAACATGTAGCAGATTCACACTTCTTCTCCCCCTCAAGAATTGCATACGGAGTTGCCATTTTTTATTAAACAAGTGATTATCATCTAAATGTATTCTATTCACACTTCTCCCCCGCAAAATTAGCACATGATGTCGCCATCGTCATTATAGTTGAGCAAGTGGAATAAGAAAACAATCAACAGTAGTTTGGTTCACTTGATGACTGAAAGCGCATGGAAAAAGTATGAAGCATGTTGATGAGAATGGTCATAATTGAGACGATTTCTCTTCTTCAGAAGATAAAGCGCACTGAAGCGTACACTTTTCTTTTCTTTGAGAACGAGGCTTGAACTGTTGTGTTCAAACGTCATAAGAAGATTTCTTTTCTTTGGAAGATAAAGCGCACTGAAACGTACACTTTTCTTTTCTTTAGAGTACGAGGCTTGAACTGATGTGTTCAAACGTCATAAGAAGATTTCTCTTCTTTGGAAGATAAAGCGCACTGAAACATACACTTTTCTTTTCTTTAGAGTACGAGGCTTGAACTGATGTGTTCAAACGTCATAGCAGATTGATTATCAAGGTTGAGTTACTTGAACCCGTGAGTTATGAGATATCAATCCATTTGTTATCCATACTTTCTTTAAGCCAGTCCATGTAGTGAAGGATCGAAGTATCTGCAACTGAGTAAGGACTACCTGCACTAACATTACAAGCTTGATTGCATATATATTGGCTAGTGACATTAGTATCCAAACCCTTTGGGGTTTCACGGTCAACTTGATTTTGCCATCGGTAAACAGCTTTCCGGTAGGAATCCACTTAAGTCCAGCATCCTTAAACATTCTACCAGATGGTATCCACTTATGGCAAGGTCTAGGATTGTTAGGCTTCTTATGCATAGTGGAAGACTTATCCTTATTCCTAGTTTCCAAAGATTTAGCAGTTGGTATCCATCTAGGCGAAGTTTTTGGTTTGTTTTGCTTCATATGCACAGTAGATGACTTAGTGAAAATCCTAGACTTAACAGGTTGAACCTTTATATGAGTATTTACTTTCTTTAGGGATTTTGAAAAACAATTATCATGATTTGCCTTAAAGATGCATTTCAGACAATTTGAGCAAACAGCTTGTTTGGATTCAGAAAATGATCTAGAGTTCTTAGAGTGATTTGCTATGGGAATAGCTTTATTCAAAACGCAACTACTCTTAGATACAAGCCAATCCCTAGTCTTTAGTTGAGTGTTCCTAGGTAATGGTTTAAAACTACTAGCAGTGCCTTGAAATCTCGTAGAATTCATCACCCTAGGTCTAGCACCTAAAATTCCATCTTTTTGAATCTGTGCCTTTTTTCTAGCTTCTTCTAGATCATAGTTCTTGAACAAGTCATTCATATCATGTGAATTCTTAGGCAAATAAGGTGAAGTGACTGGTTTTGACAAAACTTGTTTCACATCAACTTGGGAGGCAAACCGTGTTTTTGAAAATTTTGTTCTTTCAGATTTAAATACAGTGGGTTGCCTAACAACAGACCGGTCTCTAATGGAATGAGAAGCTGGCTTCCCCAAGGTTGATGGTTTTGTAAACTTAGTGTTCACACTTTTCCCTACAGTTTTTCTAAGCTCATTCTTTAAGGCAACTATCGCAAAACTCTTATCCTGAATTTGAGCTTTGAGTTCATCAATTTTTGCTATCAAAGATTTTGTTTGTTCCACGGACTTAGTTCTAGTTTCATTGATAGAGTCGCTTAAGTCCTTTTGATGCTTTTTCAAAGACTCGTTTTCCTTAAGTAATTTAGCCACATAAATTTCCAATTCATTATTTCTTGTTTTAATAGCATCGATATCTTGTTTAGTCATGACTAAATTACTTTTCAAATTCAGGACAGAAATATGTTTCTTCAGATTGTAAATGGTTGACTCTTTGTCTTGAAGCTGAGCTTTCAAAGTGTTAATTTCAAAAAGTTCACGGAATTCAGGAAGTTCCGGATTTTTACATGGTTTGTTAAGTTGAAAACTTTCTTCTTTACTATGTATCGCAATTTCAAGTGAAATGCAATGTTTTTCAAGATTTGAGAATTTGTTTAAAAGTTCATCAAAAGCACTTTTATCAATCATATCTTTTGTTTTGAAACACTTAATCTCAGACTCAGCCTCAATTATAGAACATTTATCAAAGTCATGTTCAGCATCATGATCAGTTTGTTTAAGTACTTTAGCAGATGCACTATGTTAAACAGTTAAGGGTACCTCATTACATGACACCTGTTCAATTGTCGGTCTGATATCTGCATCCACATCATGTGTAACAAGAGTCACTGAACTGCAAGCTGTTTCAAGCTTATCAGATTCTGAGCCTCTGTATTCAGTGCAGCCGGTTTCATCATCCTTTGTTGTATCTGATATTATGCATTCAACATCACCCGACCTTTCAACTGAAACATTACCCGACTTATCACAACATTCACTTAATTTCACTTGACACTCATTCAAATTATCCTCCTTTTGAGCAGCTTCCTTAATGTACTTATCCATATTATCCATAAGTAGGATAAATGTATTGATGAACTCATTAATTTCCATTCCAGTATGTTTCTTGAAAGAAATTCCAGTCACGTGTTGATCGAAGTCTGCGTAATATTCCCCATTGATAAATGCTGAAATTGGTTGTGGATTACCTGAAGTGCAGCATTGGAATCATCCTTTAGTACCTTCCTTTTGGTAATTTGAAGCTTCAGTTGTTCTAAGTTCTGCAACAAGGTTCTTGTCAATGTAGGTAAGTCCTGGCGGAAGAGAGCACTACATGTTCGATCCCCAGTTGTGGATAACAGTTGTATAAGGTGCAAATGAAGTAGTTGATAGGGCTCAATGTTGAATTCCATTTGCTTTGCATCATGTATCATTAACAAGTGTGATTCTTTGTTATTCGACTCAGAATGTAAAGTATTTTGAACATAATTTACTGAATCAATCATGGTTAAACTTTTTGAGTAGCAAACAGTTTCTTTGTTCTGTGAAGTATCATAGAGTTCGAGGACTTTGGAGATTAAAGGGTCAGTGGTGTAAGACATTGTGTTGATAGATATTAGGCACAGGTAGCTTGCATTAATTCACCAAGTCGCTAAATATCATGGAGACAAGTCGCTTCACACACAAGTCGCTAGATATTCAAGTCGCTAGATTGACATTGTTGGTGAGACACAAATCGCTATAAGTACAAGTCGCTAGATACAAATAGCCAGATGCACAAGTCGCTAAAGTAATAAATCGCTAAGTGGGCAAGTCGCTAAGGAACAACTCGCTAGACAGAACAGTACAACCACTACTTTGTCCTTTTTGTCGATTTGTCTCAAGAGACAAGTCGCTACTCACAACAAAGTCAAGTTGCTGAAGATCGTAAAGACAAGTCGCTACGTTGACAAGTCGCTAGCCGAAATGGTACAACCACTACTTTGTACTATTTGTCGCTTTGTCTCAAAAGACAAGTCGCTAGTGTTCAAGTCGCTACCACAACAACGACAAGTCGCTGAATAATATAGATACAAGTCGCTACAAAGAACACTATTCCGAGACTCAAGTCGCTAGCAAGAGAAGTTCAAAAACAACCCTTATCAATCCAAAACTAACCCAACCACACTGATTCAAGCCTTCCAAAACAAAACCCAAGCACTTACAATGATTCTAAACACGAAAGTACAATCAAAATTCAAACTTTAACACTAGAAATGATCCAAATGATGCAAATACCACTAAACTTTTTCAAACCCAAAAACCATATAAAACCACTAGAAATCCAAGAACATGTAAGAGAGATGATCAAACCATGGCTCTTGATACCATTTGTAACATATTGGATTTCATAAACACATCGTAACATATAATATATGGGCGTATGGTTTGAAGGTTTAGAGAGAGAAAGTAGAGATGAGAGCCTTTCTAGAGAGATAAAGTAAACAAAAGAAAGAAGGTTAGATTAGAATGAAAGGTTCAACCCTCTACCTTGGGAGGTAGAGGGTATTTATAATTACATACTACACGTCCTCCTTCGGACTGTGGATCAGGCATACAGTGGGTAAAGACCCGTCCTTCCTCCACGGTGTTACTTAAACTAATAACTAACTAATAACTACTAAATAACGTAAAGTCTACAAGCTAAGATATGCTAAACAATAATTGGGGTGACCGACACTTCCTAATGGAATTTCTAATTCCTAACATGATGGCTCGGGTGCATTGTGGAGATGTGGCTCAAGCTGGCAGTGTTCACATACTGAGCTGAGCCGTCGGCTTAGAGGGATTAAAATAATGTTTGTGGGTTTTCCACTACTTTTGCCACTTAATTTTTGGGTTAGTTACATGTTGTACACCTGTTTTCCATTATCAATTCTGGATCTTTTTATACCAAAATCAGATCTGGCTTTTCATTTGTTTTATTTTTATTCAAAAATCACACATACACACATTGGGTGGAGGTAAAGTTTTCTTATTGATTTGGGTTTTATTTTGTTTTTCAGAATTCAGTTAAATTGAAATCAGGGTATTGAACTTATCTGGTAAGATCTTTAATAAAGTTGTGATTATTGGAGTTAACTACATATTTAAAAAGTAAAGGATCCAGTCTTGAATTGAGCGACCCGTAACGGGTTTGGTCCATTTTTCGTTGACTGTTAGTTTGACTAGTTAAAAAAATGAAACGACTAAAATGCCGTAATTTTTTTATCCTTATGGTTTGTCATGTGTAACACTTTTAGTCCATTATTATCATTTTTTTTATTTATTTTTTATTAATCACTTTTATTATTATTATTATTATTATTATTATTATTATTATTATTATTATTATTATTATTATTACTATTATTATTATTTTTTATTATTATTATTATCACTTCATTAGAAAACCAGAGGGATTTTATTATTATTATTATTATTATTATTATTATTATTATTATTATTATTATTATTATTATCACTTTGTTTATTGTTATTATTATTTTTCGGTTTCAGTTTCTTTTTATTTATTTATTTTTATTTGCTTTTTGGTTTTGGTTTCGGCTTCTTTTATTTTTATTTATTTATTTTCGGTTTCTTTTTATTTATTTGTTTTTCATTTTTTTTTCATTAAATCAGTTTGGTGTCGATTTATTTTTCTGTGTTTTTAAATTTTGATTTACTGATAAATCAAACCTAATTACTCATTTATCTCTATTTTATTCGGACAATAGAAAACTAAAACTCAAACATCTCCTCACCCCATCTTCATCTTCTTTAACCTCATTCTTCTATCAAGTATCAACCACTTCATTTTTTTCCAACCTTATTTGTTAACACTTATGTGAGTGTTTTGAGTAGGGGTGAACACAAAAACCAAAAAACCGAACCAAATAAAAACCGACAAGGACGATTTTGATTTTTAAAAAAGTCAGATGTTGCGGTTTTTGATTGCATATGAAAAAACCGCCTCGCCCCACCTTTATATATTAACAATAACTTATCTAGTTAATTATTTCAACGGAAGAACCACCCCGCCCCGCCCCACCTTTTATATTGTTGTTTCATACTTTATTTGATAGTACGAAAATAAATATAAACAAACAAATCATATATAGTTAATTATTTGATAGTACGAAAATAAAAACAAATAAATCTTATCTAGTTAATTATTTTTACGAAAGAATTGGTATATCTCTTAGAATTTTGCAACAAAAAGAAACCGAAACCGAAACTTGAAAAAAAAACATAAATAACAAAAATAATAATAAATAAAAACAAAAAGATACAGAAACCGAAAAAAAATAAATGAAAATAAATAATAAAAATAAAAATAAATAGAAACCGAAACCGAAACCAAAACCGCAAAACGAATAAATAAAAAGAAATCAAAACCGAAAAATGAATAAAAAGAAGAAACCAAAAATAAATAAATAAAAAGAAACCGAACCCGAGAAACAAATATGTAGTTAACTCAGGAAATAAATAAATAAAAATAATAATAATGGACTAGAAGTGTTACACACGACAACCCACAAGGACCAAAAATGTAGTTAACTCAGAAATTTGTTTTATTAAATATATAATAAGACAATTGTACCTTCATATTTAACAGTCAAACTAAGTCTGACTAACCGCGTTAGAAAAATGGACCAAACCCGTTACATGTGAGATACAAAGCTCGGGTAAACACCAAATCGACTAGAAGTCGATTGGTGAAGATCGACTTAGGGTTTTGAACCCTTGGTTGATCATCCGAATGGAGAGGGGAGAAGAGAAGAGAGATTTAGGGATTGTGTGAAAGTTATGAGGATCCTTAGAAGTCCCTTTGTATTTATAGGATACAAGGGAAGGATCTAGAATACTAAAGTATTCGAGTTTGTTTACGAAACAAACTCCATATTTTCCTCTCTTTGGATTCGGTTGACGACTAATATCCCTAAGGGATATTAGTTTTGTATTTTGCTAATTATCGCCCATTAATATTTATCTCTTGATAAATATTAAGTTTCTGGTAATTACCGTTTAACCCTTTAATGAAAATAACGCCGTATTTTTATTTTCTCATTTACTCCATTTCATTTCGTAAATTCACTTCTTATTTTCGCTTGCACGTTCTGTTTAGTGTTCACCGGTGTGACACTTCGGAATTTATGTTAAGGCCAGTTGTGAAAGCTTGTTGTGTGGTTTGCACGTTATTCTTTCAACCCATTCCGGTACTACTTTCACACGAGCATGCTTAACTGAACGGTTCCTAAGAACTCCACCCGCAGTAGACCATAAAACGCGTTGTGTCATTATAAGGCGAATGTTATCTTATGAATCCAACATCTCTCCAGGCCACAACCGATGTGGGATTTTCCTAAGGTTTTACAATCACCCCCTTAGGGACTCATCATCCTCGATGAGGTTTGCCTCACCATCCTGAACGTCTAAGGAGTGAATCTAATACCACTTGTAACATCCCACATACTCATACCACAATATTGTCCGCTTTTCCCTCAAGCTCATGGTTTTACTTTTGTGACCCTCATGTGAAGACTTCCTGACAGGTCACCCATACTAGTAATACTTCCTGACAGGTCACCCTCATGTGAAGACTTCCTGATGAGACTTTCCAGAATCATACCTAGGTGGTTTTCTCCCATACCCACGTGAATCCTCGTCGTCCTTGTCCAGTTTTGATCTTCTGTCACTTGAATGTATTTCTGTTCATTTGCGGTCACTATCTTTTTCTATCTTGGAACTTCTTGAATCTTTGTCATGCATCCTCGTGTCTGGCACTCGGTTTGATGGGCCTAGTCCTCTTGTGGGACCTCTAATTCTGTCATTTCGTTTTTCATTTTTAGCATCTTGAGCACCCCAACCTGTGTTTGCAGCTCTCTGTGTTGAAGGAAAAATAGATGGTTAACAAAGTGATGCTAGAATGACTGGCAGGAGATATAGCCAACAGTATTGTACTTCGTATATCATACCAATATCTGATAACAAGATTAGCTAAATAAATTATAACTAAGGTTACAATATAAAGGTATAACATATGCATAGGACAACCAAGTCGCAAAAATGCTACAGTAAGGTCACCCAACTATCAAAACACCATTTCAGGCAACCCAAGTACCATTTTGGTTTCACTTACGCCAATTCTGACCAAAAAACTTGCTGGAATATTGTTAATTACCATAAATGCCCCTAGATCTAATCCTTACATTTAACTTTACCAAAAAGTGTTTCGCCCATGTCTTTTTGAATATTTGAGAGCATTTGTGTAATCTAAGTTTTTGGCCGGCATTAGCATTAACAAAACCAAATCTATACTTATCTAAAGCTATTTCGACATGTGGGTGGCCCTGGTTTAGCTTTTTCAACTCTCGAGTGATCTATGTGTATATAAGTTTTGTGTCAACTACAGCAAGTTAAAGAAAGATGACTAAAACATACAAACTATATAGTAGCGTCATAAAAAAGTTCATAGATTTAGATCATCTTACTTGCTCATTATGAGAAAATTTGCATCCAGCTCCACGGGTACATTCACCTCTTTGGAAAGCACGACAAACTCCACGTTCCTCTCTTTTCCGCTGCTCCTCCTCCTCATCCTCTTCTTCTTTCTTTTTGTATTTAGTAACATGATCAACTCTAATTATACGGCCAAGAACTTGTGCACCATTCAAATTGTCTGTAATAATAAATATTTCAGTTTCTAAATCAGATATTTAACTAGATATGAAATCAAATGGATCAAGAGACTGACCGACTGCAAGAACGGTACTTCTTTGATCCTCATATGCAACAAAAGCAAAGCCTTTTGATTTTTCGGTACCTTTGTCCCTAACCAAATTGACATCAACAATCTCGCCATATCTAGATGGTAAAAATTGGATAAGTGCCTGGTGAGAACAGCGTTCCATTTCATAAACACAATATTAAAGCTACTCATGTAAATGCTCTAATATTATGTACCTACAGCTAATACAACTAAGTAATACATGTAAGTACATTTCATGTTCTTTTACTATATTGACAGTGAATTTTGTGACTATGACGTATATGCTACCTTTAAAAACTGCAAGACATGCCTGTATATATCGATTTCCATACCAACCCCTCAAGAATCCCACCAAAACAGGCACCCAAACACTGTAATCTACTTAGAATAGCCATACATCAAAATCATTATAATGGATAGATAGAATAGAAACCATATATAAATATATGAAAAAATTAACAGCTCTATGTATATAATAATACTTGTATATTCATCTTAAAAGACAGCATATTCAATACTATGCATATAAGCTACTGAAGGCACACTTTCTAATACAAATTAGAGGGAAGCCAGGTACAATTGAGATCAATATAGTAAGCAACATATATTACACGGTTGTAAATACTTCTTCCAGTCAATTAAACTTCACATACTAAGATAATCAACAAAGCGTCTGGTGGTATCTCAAGAATGGATTGATTGCACAAGCTTCTAAGAAAGATTATCGAATTGGGTAGTTACTGCTTTACCCGTGCTAAAATGGGTCAACTAAGATTCTACAGTAAGAAGCAACATGATCAGTTTGAGCTAAACAATGTCTTAGAAGATTATCATAGGCATTCTACATTCAAGTGTCAAGTAAAAGAAATAATAATAGTTGTAAGAAGTTGGAGTGAGGTGACATCAATGACAAGCTTAGTTCTAATCCAAAGAGTATTAGAAAATTATCATAAGACCTACTATAATAAAAATATATAACATTTACACATAAAGAGTAGCGTCTGCATACATGAATATGTAGACCTTTTCATGTCTTTCATCAGATCAAGGCATGTTCATAGTTCATGATTGAATCGGTTTCTACAAGTGTGGTGAACTGGTGGTATTAACCTCTTACTACACATGCTGATTTTTCATATGTTTGTGTGTTCCCATGGTAATTGGTAAATAGTAGTAAGTGTAAGTTCAAGAATTTAATTTATTCAAGCAAACCAAACACTGATTCTGGGAATCATACTCAAAGTTAACTCATGAACATCCACATTTTTGGAATCATCATACCCGGTCCACCTTGCTACCAAACCCCATAAACATAGCGAGTCCAGGCAACAAATAAAACATCACCAAGCCTAATGGTCAAAAAAATCTAGACAACAAACCAATTTCAACTATTACTTGGTAATTGTCCATAACAAAATCCTCTGCTGTAGGGAGTCAGAAGAGTAAAGTCCACAGCTCATGTTCCTAATTAATAGTGTTTTGATACAGCAGTTGTATTTGGAGGTTGCTTATTCAAACTGTTTAAATGAATACGTAGTGCTTGGAATCACTTATTGTTTCTGCTTATTTTGGCCAGACTCGATGTTTTAAGTGTTTATATGAAACAAACTGATTTGGCTTATGTGCTAATTTTTTTATTAAAATATGCAATTTCTAATAAGCAGGTTGAGCAAGTGCTGTTAGGAATTAGAAAATTCCATAGTGAAGTGTCGGTCACCCCAAGTATTATCTAGCATAAGTTAGCTCTTAGACATATCATTAGTTACGTTGTTTAGTAGTTTATTAGTTAGTTTGTAGCGTAGAATAGTTTAGTGTAACATCGTGGAGGAAGGACGGGTCTTTACCCACTGTATACCTGATCCACAGGCCGATAGGAGGTCGTGTAATTTGTAAGTATAAATACCCCTTCCATCCATGGAAGGGGTGTGGCTTCTTTGAATCTAACCTTACATTTGTTTAAGCAACTCTCTTTCAAGAACCTCCTCTTAACTCTCTTCATCTCTCTAATGGCTTTCTTGTTCAATCACAATCCTAGACCACCCGAATCATCTAACAACATAATATCAAAGATCTGACAATTGGTATCAGAGCCTAGGTTGTGTTGTTTGTGTTGATTTGGGTCTCATTCAAATGGTTTTTTTTATTCGGTTCATCTATGCGGTTTTCATGCGGGTTGTGTGGGTTTGGTTGCTTCTAGATGTGGTTATGATGAATTTCTTGTATCTGTTTTGAATCTGGTGTTGAACATGTTCTAAATCTGTTTTGAATCTGGTCTTGTGTGACTTAGATGAGTTTTGAAGCAGTTTTTATATTGTCTCATTCTGATTCTAAAATGTTTTCTGGTCTTGAACATGTTTTCATCCATGCGAGTTAACTGTTTTTTCATACATGCGAGTTGTCCGTTTTGTCTTTACAAACTGTCCAGATTCAGTGTTTTCATGTTGCGAGTTGGTAACCTGATAAGGCTATGCGAGTTGCCTTATTCATACATGCGAGTTGGTCAGGTTATGTTGACTTGCTTTTGAGCGAGTTGCACTCTGCTATTTAGCGAGTTGCTTAATAATGTCAAAGCGAGTTGCTGTCATGCTGTCCGGCTACAATGAACATAAGCGAGTTGACTCAGAAAACCAGATACGGTTTATCAAAATTTAAAGGAAGCGAGTTGGTCTCGTTGACTTTTGAGTCAACGAATGTCTGAAGCAACTTGTCATATGCGAGTTGGGTATGATATAAGTTGGAACTGATGCGTGTTGGGTATGTTGCGAGTTGGGTAAGATGAGTGCTGGAAATGATGCGAGTTGGGTTAGATGCGTCACATGATTATGAAGGTTTGTAAGATGAAGAATGTCAAAAGCGTTAAATGATCTAAGATGAGATTAAATGGATTATCAACATCAGACCATTACAATCAACAGTTAACAACAACATACATGATGTATTAAACCCATTTCAACAAGTCACCTCATCTTACAAACACAACATCCAAACATAAACAGATTCTACATCAGTCAACAACATCTAAGTAATTCATACTACATCACAACCAATTCATTTCACAACATACGATTCATATCAACTAACATTGACGTTGATTCTTAGTCAACATCTACATCAAGTCTCGAATCTCATCAATAAAGCAAGTTACTCATGATCTCAGTTATCTCCTCTTATCAACAAGTTTCGTACACCAATTGTGAAAGAGAGTAACATCATCGATCATTGTCATTGATGTCTTGTCTCCATGACATATTCGAATTCAGATTAAGAAAATGAACATAAATCAAAACGTTTCATTCACTTCTTGATTCGGTTGGAAAATAAATGACAAGAATCTCAGATTTGTGTGTTGCTTTAAAGGGTAAAACATCTTAACCATCATGGGTCATTCACACTTTAATCCATCACAGATCCTCAATTAAGGAAAAACGGACATAAATTAATTCTTGATCTTGATCTCAACTTTGTTCATTATGTGAGTGGTTATTCTAACACATAGATATCATTTATCTATTCACACAAGAACATATGCCTCATAGATCATTTTTTTTGGAGTATACTCCTTTTTAATTTTCGAAACTGATGATAAAGATGATAACAAGGATGTTATATCTTTTATCATGTTTCGTTAAATTATGAATCACATCATGTCTCACCTTGGATAAAAAGTATAAAATATGTTGATACTTACCTTTAAACCTTGACCTAAACGTTCTTGAAGCCATCCCTGTGGCTATGTCGATAGACCTTCGAGCCATCCCTGTGGCGAGGTCATGATGATTATCACGAGTGGAGCGTGGATGGAGGTGTTCCCAGATCTGATCTAGATTATTTATTGGGAGCGTTTGTCTGTTTGGGGAGGCGGATTAATATGATTATGGTGTTAGGGTTTGTGTAACAGATAAAGAGTATGTGATATGTGGGTTATATACCCATTGTATTAGGGTATTGTAGGATTATTATCTGTTGATTACATGGGCCGTGTAGTATGAATTGGTAATGGGCCGAGGTAAGTTATTTCAATATGGGCTGTATTTTGATAAAAGGTGATCGTTTTGATTTAATTGTGCAGGCTGCTCTCTCATATGTGCTAAACGCTTTCGAATCTCGAAGCACATTTTGAGGAGGAGCATAACTATCGAGGTACAAAAACTTTTTAAAGTTATTTATAAAGTACCTTGATTGAGTTTTCAAATGGTTTTCTTAATGGCTCTTGTGATTGTGGTTGTGCTTCAAAAGAACTCTTGCCTCTATGTGTTAAAATGATTTCTCTTATCCTATGCACATATTGAGGGGGAGAATTTACCAAGAAAATCAAATGGCTTTTTCGTATGAAAATTGTGATCAAAGAAAATATTTCAAAGTCCTCTTGCCTCCTGTGCTAAACAATTTCTAAATCATATGCACATGTTGAGGGGGAGGTTTTCTAAATGATCAAAACTATTAGGGTACAAAATGCTTTGATCTCGTATCACAAGTACCTTGATTGTTTTTCCAAATGATTTTTCAATTGGTTTCAAGGAAGAATGAACTGTACCAAAAAGACCGACCATTTTACTTTATGTATGGAGTTATAAGGATGGTTAGGTTAGGTATTTGTTCCCACGATCCGCCAGAACCGGAGGGATCTACCCAGGGACAATCCACTAGATAGTGTAGAGTCCTTAAGTATATTGAAAAAAGGAGAAAAATGAGAAATGGGAAGAGTGCGGACTGAGACAGAGCTAGTACTGGAATAAACCCAACAAGGTTCTAGTTATGAAGTCTCGGTAAGCACTGAAGGGGTTGAAGAATGAAAAAGAATTGAATGTGAAAAAGGGTAAAAAGAAATAGCCCTCCAATAATTCAACCTTAGGGCAGTAACCGGGTTCAATACATATGCTACTGGTGTTTACTAAGGTAATACTGGTATTGAAGACAAGACGTCATGGACCCAGTGACGCACTGCACTAAACTTCCCAAGCTACTCAAGTTCCTCTTAAAAGGGCTTGTTTCATTCTCACGGGGAACCGACATAATCTATCGACTTTCTCTTAGAGATTGTTGATATTGAAGAAGGAGACCCTCTCCCTAGTCTCCGGCACAGGAACCAAATGTGCACAATTGAGTCTAGAGCCAAGAGATCATCCACAATATCTCGTTAGGACACTAAATTCATGAAGACTTGCTGTTTCACACAATGTGGAAAGTAAGTATATATTAAGAGTCCTATGCATTATCCTTGTGGTATTGCCAGAACATCTGAGTGGTATGTAAAAGTATTCACGATGAAGATGGAAATCCTTCTAGAGCCAACATCAAACAAGCTCTTGGTGGGTGACATGTGAGATCTTCTCGTAAGATTAAACTTGTGACAACTGGAAAGAAACAATGGGGCGATTCAGTCTTGAATCAACCTTGGTCCAGGAATGGAATTGACGAATACTTTTGGAAAAACCGTTCGATGTGCAAATCTTCTTTTCTCTAGCACGTCGAATGTGTACTTATGTTTTCAAAATTCAAAAAGTATCTCTGATTGAAAAATACTTTTAGAAAAACCGTTCGATGTGCGAATCTCTTCTTTTCGCTAGCACGTCGAATGGGTACTCATTCTCTAATACAAAAAGTATTTTGATTGAAAATTGATCTTTCTCATAAAACCTTCGTCGTATTGCAAAACTCTTTCTTCAAGCAATACGCGATTGTTTTTCAAATCATTTTTTCATCAATCAGTGAATCTCAATTTGCTGGTTCACTCACTCCGTGTTGTCTTCTTTGAGACGTTCCGGTTTGAGAACAGCTAGAACAGCTGTGAAACCCTGTCAAGGAGATTCTTAGGAATCCTACCTGATCACAGGCAGTACTTGTACTGATCAACGGGGAACCGTGGGCCGTGTACCTCAATTCGACGAAAGTGATCAAAGACACTTTCGTGTGTTTTATTGCTAACTGTTGTTTGCAGGTACATTTGGACGGTTGCAGCTGATCAGAATTGAGCGGTCAATCCAAAGCCGCATGCTCACAGCATCCACACTTAATTGAAGAAATCATGACTGGTGCATATCTACAAAACCTGGCTCTGATATTTTTATACTATGTTTCTGCTACGCTGCTGCAAATATCATAAGCCAGTAAGGCTTCCGCTACTCTGATGGAAAGATGTCATGATCCAAAAGTGTGAGCATGTCGGTCCAAAAGTCACAACTTCACATGATGGCAACACAATAAAGGGTGATCCAGAGATTTACTGTGGCTGATGATCTCAATGAAAGCTCGAAGATCATCAATGATGTGGATCAGTTAAAGGCCTCCACTAAAAGTACAAATCAATGCGGACTTTGAAGTTGCACTACTTAAACACAAAGATTGTGAAAGTGAAGAATTAAAGTCTACGAGCTCAAGACTGAAGATAAAATAGAATGCTAGGATTCGAAATGTAAAACATGGGGTGACCTCCCTTAGGGGGAGATTGTTAGGAATTAGAAAATTCCATAGTGAAGTGTCGGTCACCCCAAGTATTATCTAGCATAAGTTAGCTCGTAGACATATCATTAGTTACGTTGTTTAGTAGTTTATTAGTTAGTTTGTAGCGTAGAATAGTTTAGTGTAACACCGTGGAGGAAGGACGGGTCTTTACCCATTGTATACCTGATCCACAGGCCGATAGGAGGTCGTGTAATTTGTAAGTATAAATACCCCTTCCATCCATGGAAGGGGTGTGGCTTCTTTGAATCTAACCTTACATTTGTTTAAGCAACTCTCTTTCAAGAACCTCCTCTCAACTCTCTTCATCTCTCTAATGGCTTTCTTGTTCAATCACAATCCTAGACCACCCGAATCATCTAACAACATAATATCAAAGATCCGACAAGTGCTTATTTGAGATTAAATCTAAATAACCTTGTTACCCCTCACGCCTAACCTAAAACTCTTGATAAAAAATGATTTCAACTGACACTTGGAATCAATTATTACAAATTCATGTCTAGTGCATTTTTTTACATCATAAGCAAATCCAAACACTCTCTAACCTTATTCCAAACCACTTATTTAACTATTTAAACGAAGTAGAGACAGGTGTTAGTTTAAACTTATTTTTAGGCTTATAAGCTTATTTGACCCAAGTTATATTTCATAAGCCCACTTTCTCTAGCATAATTTTTTGACTTATGAGCTTATTATTACTTCAAGATGGAAAATAAGCTTAAACAAACACGACCTAAATTGTAAAGACCTGAAGTTTTCAGTTAAGTCTGTGTGGCCGCGGATTAGTCAGCCAAAAGGCCAACCCATTATGAGCAGTGTTTCTGGCTTATATTTCATAAGCTCAATTTGTTTGGCTTATTTTGAAACTTGTGAGCTTATATAAGTCCCAAAATAAGCTGAGAAAATGGGGCTTATAAGACATAAGCCGCAAACAAATAAGCTTAAACAAACAACACCTAAATCAATGCTTAACCCATGATATGAAATCAAATTTCTAGATACTATACTACACCACCGATTATCCAGACATAAACAAAAACATGAACCAAACAAACAAAGAAATAAAAAAACCAATAACAAGATTAGGGAAAACATACTGAGCAAAGACAGCAAGAAGATCTCCTTCAGTAAGATCAAAAGGAATGCCACCAACATAAACATAAGCAGAATCTTTGTACTTGGCATGCCATGATGCATCTTCTGATATTCCTAAAGATGCTTCTTTTGAATTTATGTTTTGTATTCTTTTCACTAATGTTAATGGGTTCATTCTTATGATGCTCTAAATTTAATCTATGGGTTTAACTTTTGAGAGTGATCGATTTTTATAAACCCTAAAAAACCAACACTCGTTTTTTGTTTTGTTTTGTTAAGGCCTTTGGGGTGAGGGGTGTTCGGATTAGTTAATTACTGTATATATGTCACTTTATTGAGACCGGAGCACCATAGGGGAGCCGGGTGTATAGCGTTTGAAAAAAAATCAATTGCTTATTTAGGTGGCTCGGGTTGGGTTTGGTTCACATATTTAGGGCCCGTTTGGTTTGGGGATGGGGATAGCATTTAGGGGTGATGGACAAAAAGGGTTGTTTGGTATATTATTATAGGAGGTAAAGTTAAAATTAAAAGACAAATAAAAAAGATTTTTTTTTAAAAAACATCCTTCAAAAATTTTAAAAAAATTCCACAAGATCGGGTATGTTGGTGCATAAAATGTTTGTGAAAACATTTTTTTTATAATTTTGAGTTTTGATACCTTTTTTTAATGCACAAAAAACGAATTTTGATGCGCAAAAAAATTTTGATGCTCAAAATTTTTAACTTGTTTTAGTTAGATGCCCAATGTTATTTTAATGAAAAAAGTCAAAAGAAGTTGGGTGCAAAAACCAATTTTTGATGCACAAAAAAACAATTTAATGCACAAACGTATTTCTTCATAATTTTTTTCGGAAAAAATATCCACTTTTAGAAAAAAGTTTTTCACAACTTTTTCATGCACCATCATATTCGATATTTCGAAATTTTTTGGGACTTTTTCGAGAACTTTTTTTGAAAAAAAAAAATTTTTTATCTTTTTACGGATATTTGTCTTTTTATTTGATCTTTATCCTTATTGTAGGTCCTAAAATGGGGATGAGCCCCAAAAATTTTCTTTGTGCTAATCCCTTTCAACTTACCAACTTTGGTAATAATATTCATTTTAGGTGAGACCAATTCATACATCAACCAATCATATTTTCATTTAATCATAATAACATTTTTAAATTTATAAAATATATTTATTTGTAACATACATAATATAATTTTTTATTATATTTTTCTCTCTCTTCATTTAATTAAAAAACTATATTAAATTAAAATCCAAATTCTAATCCTAAACCCGTATACAAACCAAACGGACCCTTAGATGAGTTTGAGTTTATATGGGTGTTTAATAAGTTTTTTTAGAAACAAGAGTTTAAATGGGTATGGTTTTAGATGCGTTTTGGTTTGGTGGATAACAATTTTTTTTTTCTTGTAAAAAATGAAAAAAGTGAAAAAAAATAAAAAATAAAATAAAATTGATCCGCTAGACTTACTTAGACCCGTTGGTTAATTATTACTCGTATATAATTGTATTTTTTTTTTATCAAATACTCAATTATACCCATTTATAATATTTAGACTAAAATACACCGTTGGTCCCTAAACTTGATCATATGCTTCGCGATGGGACAAAACTAGGCGTTATCATCGCCGGAGGTCCAAACCTTGACCTTTAAATGCCAAACTCGTCCCTTGACCAGGATTGACATAGTTAACTTTAATTTTCTGGATTTCCTTCGAGGGTATAATAGACCATTCACATTATTGACCCAACATAGTTAAAATGTAACCCAACCTTCAACCATATTTGTATCGGCAACGACCAACATTGAACCCTAAAATACAATCAACACACATTCTACCCAAAGCAAAAAAAAAACAAACAATAATGGCACAAAACGATAAGGGGAAGGCTTTGTTGAGTTCGTTGAGGAAAGCAGACTGCCCAAATGAAAAGGGTTTGGGTGTTAAGAAGGGTTGTTTGGTAGAGTTGAGATCCATATATAACTCAAATTTATCTAAATTAATAAAAAATCATTTTTCACCTTTTTTTTAAAACAACATATCTTGCAAACGGTAAATCTTCAAGCTACAAAAAATACACCATCGTGACGAGAATTAAATTATCTTTCTATAGATATGTATTGTGATATATTTTCGACGAACTTTTTTTATTTAAAGTTCGTCCAGAAAAATCACATATGATTTTTAAAAATCACATGTGATTCGTAAAAATCAAATCACATATGATTTTAAGAAATCACATGTGATTTTTACAAATCACATGTGATTTTTACCAATCACATGTGATTTTTCTGGACGAAATTTTTTTTAAAAAAGTTCGTCGAAAGTATATAACAATGCATATCTATAGAAAGATAATTTAATTCTCGTCGAGATGGTATGATTTTTTTGACGTAACGATTAACGGTTTGTGAGATATTTAATTTTTAAAAAAAAGGTGAAAGTTAATTCTTTATATTTTAATATAAAAAATGAGTGGCTATGATTGGTTCATTGGTTCTATGACAAATATGAGTTCTATATTGAACTTTTCATATGGAATGCATATAATAAATGAGTCAATAATTAAAATAATCATTTAACAATTATAATTGAGAAATAAAATTTCAAAAAATAGAACTTTAAAAAGGAGCAACGGATTTCTCAAATGCTTTGCGAATCCATGCGATTGAGTTCCGAATGATTATATTTGGATATTTTGTTGGGTGCAAACGTGGTTTACAAAAACTCCTTGCGAACAATTGGGAATCGCAAGGGTGACCTAGGTCACCGCCTGTCACATTAGCTTTTTCTCTCATTGATCAGACACGACCAACTTTCTACAGCCCACTGTGGGCAGCCTAAGGGATAAAGAATTGACCATGAAATGCATATAATAAATGGGGAGAAATAAATTTTCTAAAAATATAACTTTAAAAAGTAGCGACGGAATTCTCAAATGTTTTGCGAATTCATGCGATTGAGTTGCGAATGATTATATTTGGATATTTTGTTGGGTGTAAATGTGGTTCACAAAAACACCTTGCGAACAATTGAGAATCGCAAGAGTTTAAAAATGATCCAAAATTTGCGAAAAGATAAGGGATAAAGAATCTGCAAACCATATTACAAATATTTACGAAACATGTAAATTAATTATGCGGTTCGCAATTTATGCATTCAGTTCGCGAACCATGAATCCATTCGCAATTTATGAATATTTTCAAATAATTGTGTTTTTACATGAGTTAAACCCTAATTTGTCAATTGCAACGTCATGTAACAAAAATAAAACATCAAATTTACACGAAAACAATAAAGAAGCATAGATATGAGTTTTGATTTTTTTTTTTTCTTTTAAATTGAAATGTATATCATATATAGATGTGAATTTAGGGTTTTTGAGAGGATTTGCGAAGTGAAAAAGATGAGAAATTGAGGAATTCGCTTTCTTTGGTTTATATAGCCGGGTTCATTCCCAAATGGTTCACGACTAAGTTGCGAAATAGATGGCTATTTTTAAAAAGTGCAAAAAATCTGGTTAAATGTTAAATTATATTTTTCTAAATAATTATTTTAAATATTAACCTATATAATAATAATAATAATAATAATAATAACGGTAATAATAATAATAATAATAAACAACGTACTATAACAAGTTCCATCTAAATTATCCATAATTGACCGATTTAATTTATTGTTAACAACAAAATTGACGAATAAGTTTGGTCAATCTAACTATAGCTTGACAGAGTGTTGCGTATGCGTTCATGTTGTTAGTTATTTTATTGATGCTTCTACTACAAATTAATTGGACTGATGTTGTTCACATCTATCAGTATTTTTAAGGGTGAAAGTTAAAAATACACGACATATTATTTTAAATAAGCAAGTCTATGCAATGTATTTTGTAAATTGTCAAAGATATGCAATATATTTTCAAGTAATCTCCGATGTAGCTAATATGACCGGTTAGCAGCAGGTTACCAGGTCATCCTTAATTAAAAGTTACACCGTTGGTCCCTCAAACTGGACCATATTCACGCAGTTAGTCCTATTTTGATAACGCTCGATAAAAAAAATTAAAAAACTTAAAAAAAAATAAATCTTAAAATCTAGATAAAATCTTTTTTTTTTCTAATTTAAAATTAGAAAAAAGTAGATAAATTTTTTATACATTTACTTTTAATTTTTTTTTAATATGGATAAACTTTTTATATATTTTTTAAAATCTTTAAAATTGTAATTTTTTTAAAAATAAAAATTATCCAGATTTTTCAAAAAAAAAAAGAAGAGATTTTTAAAAATGTTTTTCCAAACCTTTTCGGTTTTTTCTTTTTTTTATATATATATATCTGGATGAACTTTTATATTTCTTTAAAAATTTTGAAAATTGGGTAATTTTTAAAAAATAAAAATTATCCAGATTTTTCAAAAAAAAATCAGATTTAAAAAAAAGCTTTTTTTTCTGATTTTTCCAGATTTTTAATTTATTTTAAAACTGTCAGAATTTATATATATTTTTAAAAAATTACAATTTTATTTAAAAATATATTAAGAGTTTATCCAGATTTAAAAAAAACGAAAAAAAGTGTATAAAAAAATTTATCCATTTTTTTTAATTATAAATTAAAAATATATATTAAGTAGATTTTAAGAAAAAAAATTAAAAGTTTAAAAAAAAAAATCTAATGACCGTTACCAAAATAGTAACTGCGCGAATTTGGTCCAGTTTGAGGGACCAACGGTGTAACTTTTAATCAAGGTTTACCCCGTAACTTGCTGCTAACCGGTCATATTAGCTAGATCGAAGATTATTTGAAACTATATTGCGTATATTTGACAATTTACAAAATATTGCGTAGACTTGTTTATTTGAAAAAATATGTTGCGTATCTTTTGCTTTCACCCAATATTTAAAGTATTCAATTTTAGACAATTGAATGGTCATTGCAAATGTTGGAATTATATAACATGACAATTATATATAAAACACATAAAACATCAAAGAAACATGCGGAAGCGATAGGAATGAATAATGAATAATTAACTAACATAAACATAAAGTATGCGTACCTTTTTTTTTCTAGCCGAACAAGAATCATTTTCACAAAACTAGCAAGTGACGAACCCTAGTTAGGGTTTATAGGATTATAAGAATTACCCCTTACCGTTTTGTAATTCAATCCAAGATAGCCACAAAAGTATGTTAGTACCACGTTCTTGTACACACGTACTAAATCAAAATTAATGTAATGCTAGTTTTAATCACACGAAAATATTTGTATTGGAAAAACAAAAGTTTTGACACTTTTGTTAGAGTGTACGATCGGTTGGAACAAGAAACACACACAAAACAATTTTAGGGTTTAGATAATAAGTACAAGAGAGATGGAATAAAAAGACCATAGGCCTTGTATTTATACCCAAGATAACTTTGTTTCCAAGTTAAGTGTGGGTTGGGCTTTTTGGGTCCCTTGGCCGATCGGTTTACATATCCCAAGGGGATTCCGGAACCTTCCCAATCTCTATTTTAGCATTTAGTCCTTCCATTTAACATTTAACGATCGTTAGTCCATTACACTTAATTAACTTAACGTTCGTTATATATTTCGTATAATTAACAAATAAATATAACATTTTGCATTTAATTATTAACTTTAATTCTCATACGTAAAGCGTGCAATCCCATGGTCTCGAGTTCGATCCTAACTCACGACTACTAATTTATATCTATAAAACTAACAGCTCCCACTTTGATATATCTTAATAGAGTGATCACATCTGTTAGCGTCTAGCAACACTTCGATGCCTCTAGTACAACTCGAGCAAGGCTCCTGGAAAACCTTTTAATGATTTCTCATTATTATTATCCTTTTGTTTCTAATACCATGTTAAATAAATATAAGGAATTAAGTCATTCTTTATTCAACCATTTTGTTTCTCGTTTTAAGTGATTGACCAAGATTACCAAATCTTCTGAACATCTTCAGGGGAGATTTTGGGTGTGGCCACACAAACATCTTGTCAACCCAACGAGGAGCCCAGCAGTATTAAACTCCAAATAAATTTGAAGGAACAAATTCTATCTTGACTACGAGACTAACCCACAAACTTTGCAACACTTCTGGAAACAACCCTTATGACTACCAGTTACGTATAGCGTTAAGTTGTTCCACAGAAGTGCACTACATTCATGACACTTATCTAGAATCTCAAGTCTGAGGATAACTATTCATAATTTACTTAACAACAATATCCATAAAGTAATTATGTAGTTGGGATAAGTCCTATATTCAGTTCATTGAATATCATCTGAAATTGGTATGCTTTCTCAGCAATATACTTTTAAGTATATTCTACCAAATCACTCAGATTTGTCTGAATTTAATGATACTCCCATATCATTAATTGATAACGGACAATTTAGAATAAATAAACTTATTCACGGATTAAACATGCAAATATAGGATACAATATATTAAAATCAAACATACCAAGTATTTGATTTATTATAATAATTGTTTAACATCCTTTATCCAAATACTAAATAGATCAATGCATGAAAATTCCAGTTGATGAATTATGCCTCAAGTAATGACAATCATACTTGTAACACCCCAACCCGGCAAGGGTAGAAGTATCACATTCTGGTGTCATATCAGAACATGCAAAAAAAAATTTACAAGCGGAAACTTTACAAAAATAAATACCAAGTCATATAACAGATGACTTACAAGGAAAAATACAAAATCCAATATGTCAAAAATAAAAATGAAATGAAAAATCAAAACCATGGCTCTTCAAAATAAGTCCCAAAATAACAAGGTAACTAGGGTCGGTCTACTCAGATAATCCAGCTCTCAGCCCATCAAAGCCCATCTTCAACCTAAAAACCTGCCGCAGGAAAAGAAATGCGGCTGAGCTTAAAAAGCCCAGTGAACAGATATAACAAAACGAAAGCTAAACGAAATCAGAGATACAATTGAAATAAGGAAACTGATAACAAGGTCGCAATGAAGAGAGAACAATGAGTCAATGAGAATCCTGCAGAAACACAATTACACAGATATCCAAAAGGAACAGTTAACAGAAGAGGACAAGCACATAACACATTGATGACATATACGTAAGCACGTCTAAAATAACGAGGCATACAATAAATCAGGAAATCAGAGTACAAATAAGTCAACCGGAAGTCCAAAAGCTAGCGGAAGCAATTAATGAGAAAATGAGCATGGCAATCACACCAGTCAAATAATTTACAGTTAATAACTTAACCAGTATCATAACAGTGAAAGTACTAGCAGTAGTCGAAATACAGTAGCCACATGTATCAAGTAGGAATACAGAACGAACATTACAACTGAATGAATTATCTAAACAAGTTCCTAATACAGCAACTAAACAAGTCAACAAGCCAGACCACATACGATGAACCATTTACTAAATCAGACAGAAGTATAAGCAGAAATGTAACATAGCGGGTCAACAATCAGCAGACAAGAATACTAACGGATAATCATAGCCCATGAACATAACTGAACGAAGATACACATGATAACAGATACTCTAACTGCTTTCACACAAGCATGATCACCAGATCAATCAAAGAGTCACATAACATTATGATAAGCGGTTGATCAGTTATTGGCATGACAATAGGTGAATCAGACAATCACATATTAATCATATAGTAGCAAGGCAAACGATAGTCACGTAAAACATGTAAAAGCACAATCAAATTCAATAATCATATAATAACCCGGTACGTGAATGGAACGATAGCCTGAAGTAACGGAATGAGAGTGTGACAGATCAAAGCAATGGAACATATATATCTTGGTAGTAGAGTGAGTCATATAAGGGTATTGGGTAAAGGACAGTCAATTCAGAATATGGTGCAGTGGGGAATCCAGAAGGTACAATATAGGTATATCAAAAGTGTAAGGGTTGTCAGAAATCTATCCCGAGCCAACAATACAATACAATACAATCAATAGTGGCATTAGCAGCCCAATATCCAATAGTAGCCATTGTATTCGGAGGGGTGACCTCGGAATACCAAACCAATAGGAGGGGAGACCTCAGTAACCAATGGAGTAGCTAGCTCCCAAAATGTGAGGGGGTGTATTGCACACACGCACCGCATCACCAATACAATATCAATATCAATATCAATCCAATACAATACAAATCTAGGATGCATCCATACGCCCCTGCAGAACAATAGTGGCCATAACAATAATAATGAAGCGCGCATAATCAATACAATATAGGGACGGTGTGGAACATCACTCAACCACACTAGAGTCATGCCATTGGTGCATCAATGACACGGACATGGAACCCCCATGCCTAGTTAATGGCTCGGGTATCAAACTGACAGGTCAGACCAAAGTTCAAAGTGTAGCAATGTATATGTCTTCATAAGAAAAGGTGCAATGTCAATAGTTCACAATTCAGAGGTTCATCACAATAGTTCAATATCAAGGTCCAATATCAATATTTCAATATCAAAGGTTCAAAAGCACAGATTCAATAGCACAGGTCAATAGCAACTGTTCAGTAGCAAAGGGTTCAATAACGAAAGTTCAGTAACAGTGGTTCAATAACATAAGGGTCAATAGCAAAGCAAAGATTCAATAGCAATGGTCAATAGCAAAGGGATCGATATCAGAGGTTCAATAACAGAGGGCCAATAGCAAAACAAAGATTCAATAGCAATGAAATATCATAAGCGAACAAAGTCAAAGGGTCAGAAAGTCATGAGAAATCCCTACTGAAAAGGGATAGAATATATGTACCTTAACGCCGATGAAAGGAAAGCAAACGATTGAATGAACACAAAGATACAATGCCGCGTCTTCTTCAATGAATCTACACGGATTACGGTTCGTACAATATATTTATTAGCTCATTTAAGTCATAACGTATTTATTGCTTATATGAATCGTATCAATATTTTTAGAGTTATTAAGCGCATTCTCATTTTTAGTAATGGACCAAAATAGATACCTTAGGGTAATAATTATTAATTATCCAAACTTAGGGGTTACAAATGATAATTGGCGAAATTAAATGTTTAATATGACAAATATCATATTTTAAACTTTATTAGATAATACTTCAAAGTATAGGGTTCGCATGGTAATTATCTCAAAGTTTGAGGTTTACATGGTCATTATTTCAAAGTATAGGGTTACAATGTAATTATACTAAAAGTCTTATGTTACCTTTCAAATTTCATGCACTTATAAAAGAAAGAAATATATGTTTCACCTATATGATCGGTCGATATTCAAGCTTGCTCGCGGTTCAAATGACTAATATTTACGACCAAGTAAACACGTATTATGATTGACCCCCGACTCGTCTCCCCCGTCACACATTCAAAATATTAAACGACTTACACATTCATCCCGCGATCACCCTTAAACTTACCCCAAAAGAGCACAATTTATTTGTCGTACTTTGCTCATCATGCGTATAAAATAACTAGACATATCATGCCATGCCCCCATGATGCACCTTACATTATTAAAACAACACGCTTACATTCAGGTTACAAGGCAAATTCACAAAGTTCTTTTACAGGTTATTGTTTCATGATATCATGCGAATTTTTAACATACATTTTAGCACATTAACGAGAATATATTAATTAATTAACGAGACATATACATTTCATGTGAATGTTTTCATGATTAAGAGACCTTTTATCTTCATGTGATTACTTATCATTTCATGTGTGGATTCATGCATGTTTCACGACAGAAATCAAACGAAACAAAAGAAGGGCAATCGAATGAGATAGATGATAGTTTTACCCTTGCTGATCGATTGGAATAACGGCAAGAAAGAGATGAGATCGAGTCAAAACAGCCACAACTTCTCGACCAAGAAACTCACGACCAAAGCTCCCTTCGAACTGTCCACGACCACAGCAGCAAGCCCACGACCATCCCTAAACCAACACTACGACCAGCCTTGGACCAACATCACGACCAGTCCTGAACCAACACCACGACCAGTAGCCTATTCGAACCTAACCCACGACAAGGCCAAACCAAAACAACCACCTTCGAATAAGAGACCCACGATCACCAGCAGCCCCTTCAAAACGCCTCACAAACCTCCTTGTGCTTGCCTTGGATCGAATGAAGAAGGGAAAAATTGTCTTGCCGTCATTTTTCTTTTAGTTGTAGGGTTTTATTTATTTTTATTTTTTTGAATGTGATTTGGTAAGTAATTAAATGAGAGTAAATGGGAGATATCAATGGATTAAATGGGGGAGGGTATGTGGGGCGTTAGTTTTGCCGAACAAGCAGAAAAATCAAAGACCAATCCAATTTCCAAAATTTCAATATAGTGGGCTTTTACATTTAAGTGGTATTGTCTTGCAAATCTTGTAAAATTCGGCCCATGTACAAAAGAAATGTGTGATTTATATTTTTAAACGCAAGTGTGTCGATTTCATTTATCTTGCATATTATGTTTGGTAATTTATTTACAAGTTAGGTTAGAATTACATTTAATGAGCTTGGCGTATTTTACGTATTTTATAAACGTTAAATTAGAGGGGTACAATGGTCATTTCAAAGGCGTTAGATTTTTAGGGTTTTACAACTCTTCCCCTCTAAAAGAAAAATTTTCGTCCTCGAAAATTGAAGTCGCAGGGGTACACAGAGACGTACGAGTTCAGGGCAGATGTAGCAATCCATAGTCTCACATAGATCATAACGATTTCGGTTCCAAAGCGTACAAAACTTATACGTAACAGATGTCGGTGAGAATCTCGCAAAGAGGTACAAAATTCCAAACGAACATGAGGAGTGCCAAATAACGGATATAAGTCCTAGTCCATTCACGTACCAACCCCAGGCATTTCCCAAGATGTCGTATGATTTTAATAAGTTCAAATTATATGATCTCGGTATTATCACGTTGATCAGGCGTCATAATACTTGCATCACATAACAAGTCCTTATTGTCATCATATTCTGCCTCGGGAACCACATAACCAACATTACCACAAAACAGATAACATACATGTAGCAAGCAACATACCAAAATAGATCAGATCCACATTCATACAGCATATAACCTATCAACCAACTTACCATACCACAAAAGAGAGAAGGCCACCAATTAGCTCGAACGGTTCCTCATGACTCATCACTGACGATCTAAAAGAAAGATGAGATATTACCAAAATGCTAAACCATAAAACTTCACGATTCAAATCGAGTTCTGAACAAATCAAAGAAAAGCAATACTGATCAAAATCACTTAGCAAAATATTAAACCGCCTCAAAACGCATGACAAACAAATCGGAGTAACACAAGTCGCGCCCAATCATATGAAGTAGATGAACCTTCTCAGCCACCAGTTGAATCTTGTCTCCGTCTTTGCGCCTTTGGTTGATCCGTCCAGCTCCCTCCAGCAGCATCCTGATGTCTCCCACAGCATGGCAGTCGGGTGCGGCTTCTGCTTCACGAACCTCTCCAGCTCAGGAACTGCTGCACCAACGCAGGGTCGGCACCATCATCTTCGATTCCACGAGTAGTCTCCGTCTAACGATCGACAAACGGATGTGCGAAATTAAAATAGCAAAATTCGATGCGAAAAGAAGGAGGCCAAATTAGTGAAGACAAAAGAATATCGAAGTCAAATCTGAATGACAATCAAAAGGAATCGAAAAAGATCAGAACAGACAGAAGCCTAATGTCTACCCAGTCCTCACAGGTCAATCCTAAGGTCAACAAGACGAAACCTTTGCTCTGATACCATAATTGTAACACCCCAACCCGGCAAGGGTAGAAGTATCACATTCTGGTGTCATATCAGAACATGCAAAAAAAAATTTACAAGCGGAAACTTTACAAAAATAAATACCAAGTTATATAACAGATGACTTACAAGGAAAAATACAAAATCCAATATGTCCAAAATAAAAATGAAATGAAAAATCAAAACCATGGCTCTTCAAAATAAGTCCCAAAATAACAAGGTAACTAGGGTCGGTCTACTCAGATAATCCAGCTCTTAGCCCATCAAAGCCCATCTTCAACCTAAAAACCTGCCGCAGGAAAAGAAATGCGGCTGAGCTTAAAAAGCCCAGTGAACAGATATAACAAAACGAAAGCTAAACGAAATCAGAGATACAATTGAAATAAGGAAACTGATAACAAGGTCGCAATGAAGAGAGAACAATGAGTCAATGAGAATCCTGCAGAAACACAATTACACGGATATCCAAAAGGAACAGTTAACAGAAGAGGACAAGCACATAACACATTGATGACATATACGTAAGCACGTCTAAAATAATGAGGCATACAATAAATCAGGAAATCAGAGTACAAATAAGTCAACCGGAAGTCCAAAAGCTAGCGGAAGCAATTAACGAGAAAGTGAGCATGGCAATCACACCAGTCAAATAATTTACAGTTAATAACTTAACCAGTATCATAACAGTGAAAGTACTAGCAGTAGTCGAAATACAGTAGCCACATGTATCAAGTAGGAATACAGAACGAACATTACAACTGAATGAATTATCTAAACAAGTTCCTAATACAGCAACTAAACAAGTCAACAAGCCAGACCACATACGATGAACCATTTACTAAATCAGACAGAAGTATAAGCAGAAATGTAACATAGCGGGTCAACAATCAGCAGACAAGAATACTAACGGATAATCATAGCCCATGAACATAACTGAACGAAGATACACATGATAACAGATACTCTAACTGCTTTCACACAAGCATGATCACCAGATCAATCAAAGAGTCACATAACATTATGATAAGCGGTTGATCAGTTATTGGCATGACAATAGGTGAATCAGACAATCACATATTAATCATATAGTAGCAAGGCAAACGATAGTCACGTAAAACATGTAAAAGCACAATCAAATTCAATAATCATATAATAACCCGGTACGTGAATGGAAAGATAGCCTGAAGTAACGGAATGAGAGTGTGACAGATCAAAGCAATGGAACATATATATCTTGGTAGTAGAGTGAGTCATATAAGGGTATTGGGTAAAGGACAGTCAATTCAGAATATGGTGCAGTGGGGAATCCAGAAGGTACAATATAGGTATATCAAAAGTGTAAGGGTTGTCAGAAATCTATCCCGAGCCAACAATACAATACAATACAATCAATAGTGGCATTAGCAGCCCAATATCCAATAGTAGCCATTGTATTCGGAGGGGTGACCTCGGAATACCAAACCAATAGGAGGGGAGACCTCAGTAACCAATGGAGTAGCTAGCTCCCAAAATGTGAGGGGGTGTATTGCACACACGCACCGCATCACCAATACAATATCAATATCAATATCAATCCAATACAATACAAATCTAGGATGCATCCATACGCCCCTGCAGAACAATAGTGGCCATAACAATAATAATGAAGCGCGCATAATCAATACAATATAGGGACGGTGTGGAACATCACTCAACCACACTAGAGTCATGCCATTGGTGCATCAATGACACGGACATGGAACCCCCATGCCTAGTTAATGGCTCGGGTATCAAACTGACAGGTCAGACCAAAGTTCAAAGTGTAGCAATGTATATGTCTTCATAAGCAAAGGTGCAATGTCAATAGTTCACAATTCAGAGGTTCATCACAATAGTTCAATATCAAGGTCCAATATCAATATTTCAATATCAAAGGTTCAATAGCACAGATTCAATAGCACAGGTCAATAGCAACTGTTCAGTAGCAAAGAGTTCAATAACGAAAGTTCAGTAACAGTGGTTCAATAACATAAGGGTCAATAGCAAAGCAAAGATTCAATAGCAATGATTCAATAGCAATGGTCAATAGCAAAGGGATCGATATCAGAGGTTCAATAACAGAGGGCCAATAGCAAAACAAAGATTCAATAGCAATGAAATATCATAAGCGAACAAAGTCAAAGGGTCAGAAAGTCATGAGAAATCCCTACTGAAAAGGGATAGAATATCTGTACCTTAACGCCGATGAAAGGAAAGCAAACGATTGAATGAACACAAAGATACAATGCGCGTCTTCTTCAATGAATCTACACGGATTACGGTTCGTACAATATATTTATTAGCTCATTTAAGTCATAACGTATTTATTGCTTATATGAATCGTATCAATATTTTTAGAGTTATTAAGCGCATTCTCATTTTTAGTAATGGACCAAAATAGATACCTTAGGGTAATAATTATTAATTATCCAAACTTAGGGGTTACAAATGATAATTGGCGAAATTAAATGTTTAATATGACAAATATCATATTTTAAACTTTATTAGATAATACTTCAAAGTATAGGGTTCGCATGGCAATTATCTCAAAGTTTGAGGTTTACATGGTCATTATTTCAAAGTATAGGGTTACAATGTAATTATACTAAAAGTCTTATGTTACCTTTCAAATTTCATGCACTTATAAAAGAAAGAAATCTATGTTTCACCTATATGATCGGTCGATATTCAAGCTTGCTCGCTGTTCAAATGACTAATATTTACGACCAAGTAAACACGTATTATGATTGACCCCCGACTCGTCTCCCCCGTCACACTTTCAAAATATTAAACGACTTACACATTCATCCCGCGATCACCCTTAAACTTACCCCAAAAGAACACAATTTATTTGTCGTACTTTGCTCATCATGCGTATAAAATAACTAGACATATCATGCCATGCACCCATGATGCACCTTACATTATTAAAACAACACGCTTACATTCAGGTTACAAGGCAAATTAACAAAGTTCTTTTACAGGTTATTGTTTCATGATTTCATGCGAATTTTTAACATACATTTTAGCACATTAACGAGAATATATTAATTAATTAACGAGACATATACATTTCATGTGAATGTTTTCATGATTAAGAGACCTTTTATCTTCATGTGATTACTTATCATTTCATGTGTGGATTCATGCATGTTTCACGACAGAAATCAAACGAAACAAAAGAAGGGCAATCGAATGAGATAGATGATAGTTTTACCCTTGCTGATCGATTGGAATAACGGCAAGAAAGAGATGAGATCGAGTCAAAACAGCCACAACTTCTCGACCAAGAAACTCACGACCAAAGCTCCCTTCGAACTGTCCACGACCACAGCAGCAAGCCCACGACCATCCCTAAACCAACACCACGACCAGCCTTGGACCAACATCACGACCAGTCCTGAACCAACACCACGACCAGTAGCCTATTCGAACCTAACCCGCGACAAGGCCAAACCAAAACAACCACCTTCGAATAAGAGACCCACGATCACCAGCAGCCCCTTCAAAACGCCTCACAAACCTCCTTGTGCTTGCCTTGGATCGAATGAAGAAGGGAAAAATTGTCTTGCCGTCATTTTTCTTTTAGTTGTAGGGTTTTATTTATTTTTATTTTTTTGAATGTGATTTGGTAAGTAATTAAATGAGAGTAAATGGGAGATATCAATGGATTAAATGGGGGAGGGTATGTGGGGCGTTAGTTTTGCCGAACAAGCAGAAAAATCAAAGACCAATCCAATTTCCAAAATTTCAATATAGTGGGCTTTTACATTTAAGTGGTATTGTCTTGCAAATCTTGTAAAATTCGGCCCATGTACAAAAGAAATGTGTGATTTATATTTTTAAACGCAAGTGTGTCGATTTCATTTATCTTGCATATTATGTTTGGTAATTTATTTACAAGTTAGGTTAGAATTACATTTAATGAGCTTGGCGTATTTTACGTATTTTATAAACGTTAAATTAGAGGGGTACAATGGTCATTTCAAAGGCGTTAGATTTTTAGGGTTTTACATGTTGACAAGGCATAAATCAACCAACTTGATCTATCGTAATTTTGAGAATACTTATTTCAAGAATTCAATTAGTAAAGTCCTTGTATGTGTGCATTCACCAATCCACATAATAATTCATAAAGTGTATGACATCCTCTATCACTAATTTATGACAATTTAAACTTTCAAATATTTTAAAGTTTAAAGTATTCTTATTCTTCTAATGTATAATGCAACTGCGCTCTTAGTAGCACAACTAGTTCATATGGCCATTAATAAGGATGAAATCCTACTATGACTAGTATTGAGTGTCATCTCAATTAAACCAGCATCATTGTATACAAACTACAATATGCTCATTAAAACTCCGTAAACTTTAATATCTTATTGTGTAATGTTTAATGTCTTCTAAACTTTCAAGTTTGTAGCTGATGACAATTTACACAAAAATTGACATATTGTTCATCTATAGAATCTAGGAACAATTCCAGGCTGAGAATATGATTCTATTAGAATATTCATTACATAAGTTATCAAATAACTTTTAGTTAGATATCAATGTTGTCAAATCACTTCTTATTTAAGAATGATACAACAATTTTAATACACAACATGATGTGCATGATGAACTACAGGTCAAACTTAGATTTCATTCATGTTCTATCTTGTCAAAAGATATTTATCCATTTCCCAAATGATATATCATGTTTTATTAGAATTATTTATTTTACTGCACATGTTTATTAATAATAAACATATATTCTAATGTTGTATGTTTTAATTCTTACATCTTACAAGTGAAGTTTCATTCCAATCTAAGACTTAACATTTAGCTTACAAGGAATGTTACTTCCTATACGTTATACAACATATAAGATTTAAAACCTTAACATAATACTCTCACTAGCTTTCAGAAATACTTAAAATTTATCTTATTTTAATTATAAATCAAAACTAGGATTTAATAATTAAACATAAGAATTATTTCATAGATGCATGAATTTATTCATTCATGAATTATTGCACTTCGTACACTTCCAAAGATTATATGAATTCAAAAAACCTTTCGATTACTTACCATCCTCGCTCAAGTAATTTCTCAAGAAAGAGTTTTGATATTCCATTGTCATATTTCATATTAATGAAAACAAGTATGACCATTATCATCTTTATATATTTAATGTGTCTAAGAAAGAATATTCAATCACAATTAATTGCTTAAGTATGATTAATAATATTGTCATAAAACATGCATTAAATATGTGTACAATTTTGTTCATATGATTTCTACACAGAGATTTAAACCAATAGAGTTTTCCATCTCTTTGAAGAAACTTATCTTCATTCTCAGTCTAACTATTAAGATAAACCAAATTTCCAAAATTGATTTTCTTTATTGACAACATCTTTAACATTCATAGTATGAGTAATTTACCCAATTCAATATTTGGTAATCCATCATAATGATTTATCAGGTTAACTATAATCCTGTAACTCATGTTCTTCTCAGCATATAAATCAAATATCTGAGATATCCTTGCAGATCTGTGAATGAAAATCCATCATCTTGAGGTAAACATTTCATATATAGCCTCATCATGATATTTACTAGTTTATTTAAGAAGATTATGTATCTTGTAATTTTATCTTCCAAGAAAAAAAAAAAAAAAAAAAAAAAAAAAAAACTTTTACTTGCCTTTTGTAATATATAGACCATCTATATATACTTAACAATTAGAGCAAAACTACGTTGTTCTCTTTTTGGGATATTACAAATACACATTCATAATTCCTGACTTTAGTTTGTTAATAACCTATTCATAAGTAGTTTAACAAATTCAGAATCTTCAATCTTAAAACTTAATGTGATTCATCACATTCCATAATAAAATGGTATTTTATTAATCTTCTAGGTTGGAGTCATATTGAGTATATTCAATCCATACTCAATTTTCTAACCTTGTTACTTTTTAAGAAAGAAGTTATGGTTATCATGAATCAAACAAATCAAATAGAGTTTGATTCTCCTAACTGAACATACCATCAACTTATGATATTCATTTGAATTAATATTGTAAGACAATCTAACAATATATAAGATAAACATATTCCTTTTGGCTTACGTATTTACCAATTAAGTCAACTTAATGGTATAATAGACTTTTCAAGCCAATTGCATGCTTTATAACACAAGTACTCTTTAACCAAGTCACTTCATATCCATGTCTCATCAAGAAAACGTAAATTGTTATAATCCCATTATACGCTATAAATCATTGATCAACTCAATGACTTCTTGTATATGTCTTAATTAAAAAAATAACAAGTTAACGTCTTATTTTATTATAAGTCTTAAAAGAATTTATGTTTATGTCTTTACAATGAATCATAAAAATGTTTAACTAAAGTAATTATGAACACAACTCTTGGTTTCAATAGTAAATTCAAGTTAATTTATTTTCTTCACAATAATGTAGGACTACATTATTTTTCATTTATGTCATTCCAAAATACATGAATAAACAAATTGAAGTAGTATTAGATTACTTTATTTATTTATGTCATTCTAATAATACATAAATATTTAATTTGAAGTAGTCTTATATATCATTTTTGACACATGTTCTAAATACTTGTCTAATTTAGAAATTGTAAATTTATTCCAGATACGATCCCACGTAACTTGGAGATTTACTTTGTTGTTGCAATCTCGCCAAGTTCTCACATGACGTAAATTGCAACACCAAATGTTTCTTGAATTAGATATGTATAATTCATATTAGAACGTTAGTCTCTTACCTTGTTAAGAGAATCCGTTAAATCATATACCTATATGTTGTACCTTGCACACAATATAGATTTCTCCCAATTGTGCATGGAACAACATCATGTAGCAGATAAACAACATGACATATGTTTGTTTATGTGACCAATATGATTGTGTCAATGATATTAGCATAACTAGTAGATGTAGAACCGCTTCATTGTCTAATAAGGAAACGTACATGACTATCCTTGAAAACATAAGTGTCTACAACTGGAAAGAAATTATCTTAAGCATTCTAGAGATAATCTGGGTTACTACCAAGATGACAAAGCTTGTAACTCCCACTGAATTAGAGATCATTATATTAATTCCTTATTCAGTAATAAGAACACAATACCCCACTGGATTTGACAACATTGTAAGTGTTTCATTAACTAGTGAAAGAAAATAGTGTTGTATTTACTTCCCTACACTTTTGAGAAAGTTCATACATAACAATTACTTATGTACTAAAAGAGTGTATTCTACTATGTAGATGATGAATTATCCATCAATGCTATTAACTGTCACACCCCCAAATTACCTGATTTGCAGCGGAATGGAATTCCTGGGGATTGACTGTCATAGCATCACAATCACAGTTATATTGAACGACCTAAAGTGTCGTTTGGAAAATACATCGTTTGATTTAATAAAATAATCAGAGTTTACAAAGTAGGTCCCAAATGAAAATCAACTTGTGCGGAAATAAGTTTGTTACAATACAAACGATGTTTTAAAGTACGTAAAACCCAAGTGAGACGCGTCGTCATCGCGACTCCATGATGTGTCCAAATGCATGCCATGAAGTGAATGCCTTAGATACCTGAGATAAAACATGCTAAAAGTGTCAACACAAAGGTTGAGTGAGTTCATAGAGTTTGAATTGAAATGTAAAGCCTCTCAAAATCGTTTATGTAGCAAAGGCATTGTAAATCCACTCAGTTCCAAGTTCCGCCCATACAAAACTTGCAACCTGTGTGTTCACAACCCATTGCCAGAATGTGATATAGTTTATGTTCAAACATATGATTTCAAATGAATTCACAATAGTACCTAACTCGACGTAAAACAATAGCACTTACTCAATAGGACTAGACTTAATGTATCAGTAGTCAACTGATTTAGAACGTTATACGACGTAGAACCGAAGCACATAAGCAATAGCACCTAACTCAATGTATCAGTAGTCAACTGATTTAGAACGTTATACGACGTAGAACCGAAGCACGCAAACAAGAACAATTGATATAGTATAACCTTTGATTTAGAAACAATGGTAATCATGGTAGCATTTAGCCTTAAAAATCTAAAGTACTTATGAAAAATAGTTTAGCATGCATCTCCCCCAAAACAGTTATGTAAACAAGTAAAAGCAGGGGCTACGAAACTCACTTGGTAAACAGGTGATGACAAGAGTGAGTACACTGAGGTATAATGTTATGCGTCAACCGGGACCTATTACGAATGATATGATATGTCATGAGTTGCAATGTAATGTTATGCATGCACTTCGTATGTTATTTATACCATTTACGGGTTTTAAAAATATTACTCGTCGTCGAAAAATACTCTTTTGACGTCTTGACCCTTCAAAAATGACTTTACATGTTTTTACGTCAAAATGTCATCCTACAATGGTTTTATAATGATTTTTGGTGAAATTACCATTTTTCGTCGCAAAACAATGTCGTCGGAAAAATCATGAAATCAACAAAAATGGCTCCGGAAAAATAGTCGTAAAACGGTGTACGTCGATCGTTAGAGAACGAACTCGACGGTTTTGGAAAATTTGTATCGATATCTAGAAGTTTCAGTTCAGGAGTTTTCGTCCAAAAGGTCTCGATCATAAAGATATTAAGGGCTAAAGATGGTGGTTTTTGCTAATTGTGTGCAGAAAATGAGTTTCGGCCAAGTTTGAACATCCGTAATTAATTCACTATAACTCCGCTTAACAAACAGCTTTTTGTTTTGAAAAATATGGCCGGTGAACTTGATTTTACTAGAAGACAATTCGCTCCAAAAAGTTTCGCATCATGGTTAAAAACTGCCGCAAACATGGTCGTTACAGCTAATGGAATACTTGTATCGTAAAAATAATATAGATTTTCAGAAAATAATAGTTACGGCAAGTTTATAAAAACGTGCATATCTTTGTCGTTTCAAGTCCGTTTTCTACGTATAATATGTCCTTAGCTTCGTATCGAAGTAAACTAATATATTTTTGACTAGTCGAAATAATTTGTGAAGCTTAAGTCTCGTTTTTGACCCAAACAATGTCAAAACAGTTTGCTGAAAATTCTGAAAATAATACGTTTCGTCGTCAAACTTTAAAAATCCATAACTTCTTCGTTATAAGTCCGTTTTTATCCGTTCAAGCGGCCACGGATTCGTTTTAAAGTATATTTTCTAAATATCAAGGCCAAAGTTTCGTACCAACAGTAGGTTTTTCCAGAAATTCGAAACAAGGACAGAACCTATTTATATAGTTATCGAAAATAGTTTTTCTCGGACAAAACCTATTCTAATCCCTTCAAATCAACTCCAAAGCTAATCTAATCCTACCATACACCTTCTTAGGGTGTCATGGGTTCCTAATCACCATCAAGACCAAAGAATACCATGGGAATATTTATAGGATGACCATAGTTTATAAATAACTCTAAAATCATGAAATAAAATGGTATAAATCACATATCATGCATACTTGCTTCAAACATGAAAGGATGAATATGAAATGATAAAGGAAACATAAAAATGAAAGAAACTAGCTTACAAATGAAAATGATGAGGTGTAAGTAACAAGGATTAGCCTAAATACTCTTGGTTTTTATTTCAAAACCTTATAAAGAGTATACACTAGATTGTAAAAACACTTGAACTAGAAAAATAAACTTTGATCCCTTGTGCTCTTGATGAGGCCGGTTCTTGGTGATGAGGAAGAAGGAGAGAAAAGATTTTTATCTAACTTGAATTATTGTAGTTGAAAATGAGTGTAAATGTGAGATTGTGTGTAAATATATACAAGTAGGATTTTGAGTACCAAATTCAAGATACATCCCCCCCCATAGGCCGGTTATGGGGGGATTGTGTCTCATGTATTATTATTTTTTTTTTCTTCTTATAACTTGTATATAATTTGTAAATAAATATTTGATAAAGTGTAAGTAAATGTGTAGGAAATGTACAAGTAAAGGTAAATGGAAATTTTTGGTACAAGTAAGTTTTTAATAGGTCAAAATAGAATGTAATGAGATGATAAAAATTGTAAAAATACATTCCTTATGAAATTTAAGTGATAAAAATAATTATCGTAAAATTTTTAAGAAACACGACGTAATAATTTAACTTTAACGATTTATGTACCAATTAAATTTAAAACACTAGGAAAACTAAAAATATAGTTTTTATGAACTAAATGTAAGTTTAAAAATACATCGGGATCATTTTTGAAAGTAACAGGTTAAATATACAAAATAATAACTCACGCGATAAAGTTTATTAAATATAAAAATTACGCGTTGAATGTGAAATGAAATGTCGTGAATGAACTAATGAGATGCAAATGATGTCCATGAAATGTAGACTAACCTTAGTCCATATGAAATGTACGTGATGTTATGATCATGAATTCGCCGCTAAACCATAAAGGTTACGCGAATTTGGAACAAGTAACCCAAGTTTACTAAAAATGTTGAAATAGTGAGACATGAATGGTGTCGAGGAATGACCTGAAAGTACGGGTTGTCACATTAACTTGAAAAATTGGGTATGCAATTTCTTTCTTAATAGTTCTACCATTCCAACAATTGTAAGTAGTACTTTTAAATGGTCAAAGCACAACAACTAAATAAAATATGCTAGTTTGTCTTTTACCAATTTTGCAGTAAATTAGTCTAGCTTCTAATTTAATAACTCATAAAATATGCAATTTTCTTAACTATTAAAATTTGCTTACGAGTTATGTATTTAGAATTCAGACATTTCTAATTTGTCCTATCATACCTTTCTCATTCATGAAAAAGAATAGAATTGAATCTCACTCTTTCTTATGAAAAGAGGACTAGGTTTATTCTTTTAGCAAAGTTGACTCTACCAAAAACCCTTACAAGTGTATATCAATTTACCAATACAGGAATAACCTACATTTACGGTTTAATGTTGCATTAATACATTTAAAGAATTTGCAAAATTTAATTTTAGTATTTTCGATAATTAAACTTTTCAAGAAAATAAAATACCCAAGGTAATATTCATATAACCATAGAATTTTCTCGAAAACTAGGATCCAAATTATCATAGTTTATTACATCAGTTGATCTGCTAGTAACGAAAGCACATAATAAGGTAATCTGTCGAACAATAATTGGCAAACATTTTCCAATTCCTAGATCATTATGGGATTTACATTTCCAACGCTATTGCAAATGTAAACATGTTTTATCCCATCTTGCGCCTTGAGTCCAGTTCTCACTTACTACTCAATTTAAGTCGTCTCACTTGAAGAACTGCAAATATGTCCATGAAAGGTCTGACTTCACATGAAGATTTACCTTTCCATCACAATCTCGCCAAGTTCCCACATGACGTAAATTGCAACTTCGAGTGTTCCTTTAACTAGATGGCACTTAACTTAATTTTAAAAGGGTACTAGTTTTGATTTATGGTGTGAAATCAAACATGTACGAAGAAGCATGCATACAACTTCGTATCAATAGTTTTTATAATAAAAAAAACATTTTATTAACAAATTCACAAAGATTAAATTATCAAAGTTTTGATTGAGGTATTGGTTTCGCCAATCAAATAATTTACCTTTAATTATCGTCCATTATATCGTACTTTTTCATAAGTCTAAAGACTTAGTGTTTCGGATAATTACCAAAAAGTGGCGCATGGAATTAAAGCTAATTGGCCCTTAGGATGATTTTGTACATTTATAGCCTACTTGGTAACTCCAATTTGACGCACAAAGAAGCGGAGAATTTGGTCAGCACTGAAGCAATAACCTCCTTCTTTCAGGTCACAATTTAATGCGCTCCCCTCTTTATACTCCTCTTATAGTTTGTCAAAATTGGATGAGCCGTTCTCACTATTTGTACCAAAATCATCAATTAATTAAACTTATTGAAAATTTAACTCTTCTAAAACAAATCAAATTTCACCATTGTTTAGTCTAATTCATTTTTCTATTCAAAATTACCTTTTGCTTAAAACTTGTCGCACATAATAAATAAACAAGTAACAATAAAAAATAAACAACTAAAACAATGCGCACATAACTAACAATTAATACGTGTAAACAAGTAGCCACATGCAACTTATTTGATAAAGCCTATTAATAATCAATACCTAGGTTAATTAACGTATATATTAACTAGGGCTTTCACTCGCACAATTGAAAGTGAGCCACATACATCGACGAATCGATTGCGTGAGCCATAATTAAAATATACCAAAATTGCACATAATTGATTCATTAATATATTATTGGAGTCTTCCCCAATTCAAGATTTATCAAAACATACATGTGATTAAAATAACTTAACAATTAAAAATTCAAGCAACTATCCATGACGAACATGCATGTATTATCATGGATATAACATAACAATTATTCAGGTAAGTCATAAGATCGTATACAATTCCATGTCATATAACACTTTATTCATGAATTTATCACGTAACAAATATATTAATTCTAGGTTTCGATATTGATAACATAACCATTATAATAAACCCTAAAACAATTTTTTTAAAAATAATCGACTAAAAAAAATTTAGGTTATCGACCTATAAAAAAAAATTTGGTCGATCCAAAAAAAATTAAAACCAAATTAGGGCAAAAGGCCTAACCCTAAAATTAGTGTTTACATAATCATAACCAAAACACTAGAATAATCATATCAAACAACATACAATATTCGTTTTTTTACGTGTTTAGTAATTAATTACTCATATACAAGACTCTGATACCACTGTTGAAATTATATAACATGACAATCATATATAAAACATATAAAACATCAAAGAAACATGTGGAAGCGAATAGAAACGAATAATGAATAATTAACTAACATAAACATAAAGTATGCGTACCTTTTTTATTCTAGCCGAACAAGAATCAATTCTACAAAACTAGCAAGTGATGAACCCTAATTAGGGTTTATAGGATTATAAGAATTGCCCCTTACCGTTTTGTAATTCAATCCAAGATACCAACAAAAGTATGTTAGTATCACATTCTTGTACACACGTACTAAATCAAATTAAAGTAATGCTAGTTTTAATCACACGAAAATATTTGTTTTGGAAAAAACAAAAGTTTCGACACCTTTGTTAGGGTGTACGATCGGTTGGAACAAGAAACACACACAAAACAATTTTAGGGTTTAGATAATGAGTACAAGAGAGATGAAATAAAAAGACCTTGGGCCTTGTATTTATACCCAAGATAACTTTGTTTCCAAGTTAAGTGTGGGTTGGGCTTTTTGGATCCCTTGGCTGATCGGTTTACATATCCCAAGGGGATTCCGAAACCTTCCCAATCTCTATTTTAGTATTTAGTCCTTCCATTTAACATTTAACGTTCGTTTGTCCATTACACTTAATTAACTTAACGTTCGTTATATATTCGTGTAATTAATAAAAAAAAATATAACATTTTACATTTAATTATTAAATTTAATTCTCATACGTAAAGCGTGCAATCCCGTGGTCTCGAGTTTGATCCTAACTCACGACTACTAATTTATATCCATAAAACTAACAGCATATGCTTTCATGTAAAAATCTTCTCCATGCATAGATCGTCCATAAAAATAGAAATTTTTTTATGGATTAATGGAACTATTTCATCCTCTACAATTTCCTGTGATTATTTCTTTCTAGCTCCTTGCAAGCTTAATGGATTTTGTTAAAAAAAATATTGTTTTGCTCCACATGGGTGATTCTCTTATATAATTGAAAGGTAAAAAACAAGATGTTTTGTCTAAATGTTCTACAAAACATGAGTATCATGTCATGACTAGTGAAATAGTTTGGATACATTGGTTGCTTGCATATATATATATATATCTCTATATCATATATAACAGGAGGCATTTTCTAGAAATGTCACCTCAATGCCACCTCAATGCCCAGTAATTCAATTTAATGCCATGTAATCATTAGTTGTCCACCTAAGCAATAATGCCATGTAATCATTAGATAATGTTTGAAATTTAATTACCTAGGCAATAAATTTCGAAATTTAGTTATAAAAAATGATACATGCATGATTCGAACCTGGGTCTGTTAGTCCACAAACAAACATGATAACCACTACACCAACTCATTTTTTGGATTATATCTTGCAACCCAAAATATATAAATGCAACCAATTACGTATTGATATGATAACCCTAATCAAACATATAAACACATGGAAAAAAATACGGTTCATTCATTATCTCTACAACTTAGGTAACCCTAATCAAATATATAAACATACAACTGATACGTACGTTCATCTATATGCATATGTTGTTTTTTTTTGCAGGTTTTGCATGTTAGTCATCTTCTTTGAACACATGTGGTTGTAATGAATCTTAAAACAATGATTTCATGGTGAGTTTTATTCAGTTTCAATGATTTGTGATTGGTTTATTTAAGTTTTTTGTTTAATTAGGTTATAGTTATGTCAAACAACCATCAATGAGTAACAATAAAGATGGAAAAGGTGAAGGTTCTTCAAGCTCCAGCTTTAAGGATGGTTTTGAAGTTCATGATCTTGTGTTTCACGGGTATATACTTTTTTAAAACTAGAGCGGACTAAATTGATACGACAGGGAAGCCAAGAGAAAAGTTCCTGCAACAAGGACAACAAAGTGATTCATTGGTTTGAAGTTGATGATACCGGTTGTGGTATGTACCTTGACTCTCACTGCTTACCAGAAGTTTTTATTTACTAATGAACATAG
The DNA here is from genome assembly GCA_019973895.1 of Chrysanthemum seticuspe. Classification (NCBI taxonomy): domain Eukaryota; kingdom Viridiplantae; phylum Streptophyta; class Magnoliopsida; order Asterales; family Asteraceae; genus Chrysanthemum; species Chrysanthemum seticuspe. The sequence goes on along the minus strand of BPTQ01000008.1, from coordinate 257,646,757 downwards.
TACATTATGTTAAATCTGTTTTTGATGTATAGGCATCGATCCAAGCAAATGGGAATCGGTATTTGAAAGCTTTGAACAAGCTGACCCATCAACGACTTGACTGTAAGCAATAATACACGCGTTACCTTCTTCATGAGAACCAAATATATTAATGATACATATTTTCAAATCGGCATTTTTTTATGCATTTTCCAGGTACAGTCGATAAGTTTATCTATTCACACTTCATTCCCAATTCTTTCTTTTTTTATAGCCAGATTGGTATATTGCCAATATGAACCCAATGGCCAGAACTGTCAGTTTGATAAGCAATAACCCAAGTTGTGATTTTGCAGCAAGTGGTCAAAGTCAGATGCTTTAATAAATGTGTTCTTTAAAATTTTTAAGCCTGAAGATTACATTCCTATGAGAGGCTGATGAAGCCGTAAGCTTATCATCTTTTGGATCATGTTCTAGATTAATCTACGTGTCATATCTGATCATTATTAGCTTTGTATGCAACTGGTAGCTAAGTTCAAAGCTTTCAATTTTTAATTACCAATTAAAAAAGTGTTACTATTAAGTTGCTCATGACATATCTACTTCGTATTAACTTTGTTTTTTTCGGAAGAAAAAAATGTTGCTTCTTTTAGGGTCAAGAGTGTATATGTCTTGTCTTTCTCGCCCTGCGTTTCCTTAAAATCTAGAAACAAAAACTACGATAAGTTTAGTCTAAAAATCTCATGCTTTTAATAACTAAGAAGTTCTTGGTTGACATTACAGATACACCTATTGTTGGTGTTGCATATACACCACATGGTTGATTTGATGGTTCTCTTTCATCCTTGCCAGCAACCAAACTCGGATCAATAGCAATTGTAAGTAAGTTCTGGTTTGTTTATTTTAATAAGATTTGGACAATGTTATGTTTTGAAAGGTGAGAAAACTATTTTTGTAAATACTCTTTACTAAATTTGCTTGTCCATTTGATCATAGTGATCAAATGGACTGAAGTTGCACTAGGTATGCATTGAATGCATGGAACCTATGAAATTATTAATCTCGAAGATTTGGATAACTATTGTAGACAAGTTCTGAAATTTTTTATCTCGAAGATTTTGATAATAATTGTAATTTTACTGTCTTTAGCTCTTTACTATCGGAAATTTTGAGAAATACACACTAAAATATGCCAACGGCTCACCAAGCCAACTCCCTTTGACCGACCTGTACTTAAAATTACGTCTGCAGGAGAATCAACTTCCATCGTTGAACTTGCAAGTATGAGTCCATCTACTGAATCTTATCAGTCCTCACGTCCCCCTCTTAACGAAAGAATTCTTTCATCCATGAACAAGAGTTCAGTTGCTGCACATCCTTGGCATGATCTTGAAATAGGAACTTTTAATGTAATTTATAAATACTGATTCTACTAATCCAATGCTGGACCTGGTGCACCAACGGTCTTCAACTGTGTAAGCACTAAAATCATATCAACTTCTGAATAATGGATACCTATTGTTAAATTTTGGGGTAATAATATGTGGCAAACATGTCATTCTATCAATTGCTAATGGTTTTCAAGTTACGTTCTTTGCAGGCTTATTACAGGGGTTAATCATGGACAAAGCATAAATAGTCTTAAGTGTCTAGAAGTTCATTTCTGCTGAAGCCTATCTCATTTCTGCTGATACCTCTCTTATAGCCGTTAAGGGGGTCTTTGTGTAACTTTATCTCCTATTTAATCAGTCCCCTAATCTAGGGTTAATAAGAAGTGTGTGTGCAGTCATTGTCTCACACTCTCCTCTTTCTGATCATTGCACTGATCTTGTTTCTTCTTTGTATTTGTCTGGTTATTGTCTCATTGACATTAATCTAACCTTGTAACACTTTGGATACTATTGTTGGTTTAATCTAAGCCGACTATTGAGGCTTAGGTTTGAATAAAGTATTGTTGTGAATCTATTGTTGCTGATACGTTCGCACATGGTATCAGAGCGTCAGGCTCATAATCATAGTTGATTCACCATCCAAGGATTTCTTCGTAGAAACTTGGGGACATCTCTTCGGCAACAATTGGTGGTTTGGGGTTATTGCTATTGGTGTAATCGCTGGTTATTTTCTATTCAAAATTAGCCCTAGACTAAGTGAATCTAGGGTAATTGTGATTTGTTCTTTCCGCTGCATATTGCTCTGTAAGTCTACTCTCATCTTCAACCATCAGTACCTAAGTCTTTGTGGGTGCAAACGGGTAGACTAACATCTTGATCTGCCACCCCTGAGTGGTATGAATACCTGCTCTGGTTTACCCCAGTCCACAGGCTTGGTGCTTGTTGTTTCTTAATTACAAAGTCTTATTTATTTTTTATCTGTCTATCTGCTCTAGCTGTTTTCTCTGTCTGTGTTATTTGCCTGTCTTATTGTTTGCATTATGGCTATTGGTGATGATAATACTGGTGGTGGTTCTTCCACTGAGAAAAGCTTATCCTTTGGTGATGCTTTGTATTTACACCCCAATAACACCAATGGTACTCCTATTATCTCCATCAAACTTACTGGAATAGAAAATTATAAAATATGGAATATGGCCATGACCTTTGCCTTAAGGAATCATAATAAGTTAGGGTTTATTGATGGTACTTGCATAAGAGATGACTCAAATCCTAGTCTTGCTAATCAATGGGATACCTGTAACTCTGTTGTGGTTACTTGGATTCTTAACTCTCTCAGTCCTGAATTATTTGCTGGTGCTATCTATGCTAAAACTGCTTATGAAATGTGGAATGATCTTAAAGATACTTATGATAAGGTTGATGGGTCAGCTATTTTTAATTTGCATAAAAATATAAACTCTCTTAGTCAAAATGGGTCCTCTCTTGCTGATTATTACAACAACATTAACTCCTTATGGAAACAATTTGATTGTATGATTAGCTTGCCTCCCTGCACTTGTGAGGCTGCAAAACATTTTGAAAAACACAATCAGCTAATCAAATTAATGCAATTTCTTATGGGTCTTGATGACACTTATGTTCCTATCAGAAGTAATATTTTAACCAGAGACCCTTTGCCTAATGTCAAAACTACTTTCTCTGTTGTCTTTGGAGAAGAATCTCACAGAAATGTGTCATTTGAGAATAGCTCTGCTAAACCCAATGCCACTGCTTTTGCTGCGTTTAGTGGAAAATTTTTTGATAACAAAAAAGGATCTAACGACAACAATTTCAATAAAGGTTCTGGTTTTAATGCTGGCAACAACTCTAATAATAGAGGACCAAACATGAATCTCAAATGTACTAACTGCAAAAAACCTGGTCACACTGTTGATAGATGTTATGATCTTGTTGGTTATCCTGCTGGATATGTTAAAAGGAACTTTAATGTTAAACCTGTCAGCAGTAACAATGTTTCCACTGATGCTAATCATGTCACTAATAATAGAGCTAGCAACTCTCCTGTCTCTTTGTCTAATGAACAGCTCTCCAGACTTATGAGTCTTCTTAATGACAACAATGTGTCCTCTGCTAATGCCAACATGGCAGGTAAAAATTTTTCAGGAACTTTCTTTAATGGCAGTGTCAAGTTTAACATAAACTTCAACAAATTTTTTAACAACAACACAAAGACCTTATCTGGAAACATCAGTCTTGGTTGGATTGTTGACTCTGGTGCAAATCAGCACATGACTGTATCTGCAAAAATTTTAATTAATGTTGTTGACATTTCAAATCTTGGTCTAACTGTTGGACATCCCAATGGTACTCAGGCTTTAATTACTAAAATTGGTGATTTAAAGGTCAATAATGACCTAACTCTTTTTGATGTTCTGGTTGTTCCTGATTACAATGTCAGTCTGTTGTTTGTTCATAAGATTGCTAGAGACAATAAGATGTTTGTTGGGTTTAATGAATCTAATTGCTATATACAGGATTTACATCAAAAAAGGATTGTGGGGATTGGTAAATAATGCAATGGGTTATATATGTTTGATATTGATTCTACATGTAAGATTACTTCTAATAACTGCATATCTGTTTGTCATGTTTCTAGAAATCTCTGGCATCAAAGACTTGGTCATCCCTCTGACCAAGTCCTACATATACTTAAACCCACTCTTAAGCTTGATAGTACATCTGAATCTGACCATCTTTGTGATACTTGCAATAAAGCTAAACAAACCAGGGAACCATTCCCTCTAAGTGAACATAAATCAACTAAAATTGGTCAACTTGTTCATCTAGATGTATGGGGACCATATAAAGTCACTAGCAGAGATGGTTACAAATATTTTTTAACCATTGTTGATGACTATTCTAGGGCAGTCTGGGTTTATATGCTTAAGGGAAAGGATGCCGTTTATGTTTCCATTGTTAACTTTACTCATATGCTATCAAATCAATTTGAACACAATGTTAAGATATTCAGAAGCGATAATAGGACAGAATTTGTCAATAACAAACTTCAACACTTCTTTCATGAAAAAGGAATTTTACATCAAACCTCTTGTGTTTATACACCTCAACAAAATGGTATTGCAGAAAGGAAACATAGGCATCTCCTTAATGTGGCTAGATCCCTTATGTTTTAGGGGGAATTACCTCTATATCTTTGGCCTGAATGTGTTCTAACTGCTGCATATGTCATAAACAGGTTACCCTCTTCAATGTTGCCTGGCAAGTCTCCCTTCTCCCTTGTGTATGGGCATGACCCTTCACTCTCTCTCCTTAGAGTCTTTGGCTGCTTATGCTATGCCACCATTCTCAACATCTCTGACAAATTTGGTAGTACGTCTGAGAAAAGTGTCTTTATTGGTTATTCAAATGAGAAAAAAGGTTATAAACTTTTAAGTTTAGAAACAAAAAATATCTTTTATTTTAGAGATGTCAAATTTTATGAAACTGTTTTTCCCTTCAAAATGAAAAATACTTTGTCAAAACCTTTTGTTGAAACTTATGTGCCTAAAGATTTAAATCACAAAAATTTCTTTGACTCACAAATAAGTCCCAATGATGAAGGGAGAGTGACATCTTATGATGATGGCACAGTGTTGGGTCATCCTACTAGGGATGATGAACCTGTTGCAACTTCTATAGATGATAATACACACCCTGAGGGCACTATATCACATGAATCACATCCTGCTGATGCATCTTCTGATTCTGCTGATACATCTTCTGATTCAAATCAGAACTCTGTACAAGAAGAAGGCTTGCCAGCCACTACTGCTAGAAGGTCAACCAGAGTTTCTAAATTGCCCAGTAATCTTAATGACTTTATTGTTGAAGGGAAAGTTAAATATGGTGTTGAAAAGGTTGTTAATTACTCTAACCTTAACAAAGATAATTACTGCTTTGCTTCTAGTCTTAATAAAAGTATTAAACCTACATGTTATGAAGAAGCTATCCTTGACAGTAACTGGGTTGATGCTATGAACTCTGAAATTAAGGCCTTAAATGAAAATCATGCTTGGGATATAACTGATCTTCCACCTAATAGAACTCCCATTGGTTACAAATGGATCTTTAAAATCAAATATAAAGCTAATGGTGAAGTTGATAGATACAAGGCTAGATTAGTTGCTAAAGGTTATAACCAAAGGGAAGGAATAGACTATGATGAAACTTTTTCCCCTGTTGTGAAAATGTCTACTGTTAGATGTCTTATTGCCTTAGCTGTGAAAAACAAATGGCCTCTTTTCCAACTTGATGTTAACAATGCTTTTTTGTATGGAGACCTTGATGAGGATGTCTATATGACCATCCCTAAGGGGTTCTGTAATGAGAACAATAAGAATAAAGTTTGTAAACTTGTCAAGTCCCTATATGGCCTTAAACAAGCTCCCAAGAAATGGAATGAAAAACTTGTCAGTGTTTTAAAAGAAAATAACTTTGTTCAATCTGTCAATGATCATTCTTTGTTCACCAAAACAGAGAATAACAAGTTTATTGCTCTGCTTGTTTATGTGGATGACATTGTCCTTACTGGAAACTGCATTGATGAGATAAACCTATTCAAAGAGTTTCTAAAATCAAAATTTGATATCAAAGACTTGGGAAACTTAAAATATTTTTTTGGCATTGAGGTTTTAAAAACTGGGAATGACATATGTCTCACCCAAAGAAAATATTGTCTTGAACTTCTCAAAGAATTTGGTCTTCTTGGGTGCAAACCTGTGTCCACTCCTATGGAACCCAACTCTGTTCTTCCATACATACCCACTGCTGATGATCCCTTACTTGTCAACATCACTGGTTATCAGAAGTTACTTGGGAAACTTATTTATCTCACCCATACAAGACCTAACATCTCATACTCAGTTCATTGTCTGGCACAATATATGCATTCTCCCTTGAAATCTCATCTAGAATGTGCCCTCAATGTTCTGAGATATCTGAAAGGAGCTCCAGGAAAAGGTCTAAGGTATAATTTCAGCAACTCTGAAAATCATCTTGAAGGGTATAGTGATGCAGATTGGGCTAAATGCAAGAAAACCAGGAAATCTGTCACAGGTTATTGTGTTTTCTTTAATGATTGTTTGATCTCATGGAAAAGTAAAAAACAAAACACTCTTTCAAAATCTTCCACAGAAGCAGAGTATAGATCAATGTCCACTGCTTCCTGTGAAATTATTTGGATTCAAAAAATCTTAAAAGATCTAAAAGTTGATATTAATCTCCCTGTTAATCTCTTTTGTGATAACAAATCTGCTTTGCAACTTGCTGTCAATCCTGTTTTCCATGAAAGATCAAAACATTTTGAAATTGATGTTCACTTCATCAGGGAAAAAATTGCAAGAGGTGTTATAAGTGCCAAAAAGATTGGCTCTTCAAACCAAACTGCAGACATTCTTACAAAAAACCTCCCTGTTTATCAGCATAAATTCTTGTGTGAAAAATTGATATTGTTTGATATGTTTGCCCATCAGATTAAAGGGGAATGTTAAATTTTGGGGTAATAATCTGTGGCAAACATGTCATTCTATCAATTGCTAATGGTTTTCAAGTTATGTTCTTTGCAGGCTTATTACAGGGGTTAATCATGGACAAAGCATAAATAGTCTTAAGTGTCTAGAAGTTCATTTCTGCTGAAGCCTATCTCATTTATGCTGATACCTCTCTTATAGCCGTTAAGGGGGTCTTTGTGTAACTTTATCTCCTATTTAATCAGTCCCCTAATCTAGGGTTAATAAGAAGTGTGTGTGCAGTCATTGTCTCACACTCTCCTCTTTCTGATCATTGCACTGATCTTGTTTCTTCTTTGTATTTGTCTGGTTATTGTCTCATTGACATTAATCTAACCTTGTAACACTTTGGATACTATTGTTGGTTTAATCTAAGCCGACTATTGAGGCTTAGGTTTGAATAAAGTATTGTTGTGAATCTATTGTTGCTGATACGTTCGCACACCTATTAAGTGTCACCTTTTCAAATCTTTTTCATTACTTTTCTTTTTCAGGTTTCTTTAGTTTTCATTCTTTTAATTAGAGTTTTTCCTTTATATATTATATGAAGATATAAATAGCTTTTCTGCTTCTAAAGGGAATACTCTTGGTCTATTTGGCAGGCAAAAGTTGCAGACTTGCAGGATTCTCTTAACAAAAAGAAAGCTCAAAGTGCTGTCTTGATGGAAACCACTTCGAAGGCAAAAAAAAGGCAGAGCAAAATGGAACAAAAAGTTTCTAAGGTATGTTCTAAAGACTTAATACGTATTCATAGGGCGATCTTGATCTGCTTAAATATACCAGAGTAGGATCACCACTTCTGAATTTATGTACGTTGCGATTATGTTGAATCGATCCTAATACATATATACAAGTATAATCTTGCTTAGTTTTGTGTAATTTTACGAGGAATTGATCTTTTTTGTTTCAGCTCGTGTGCTCTCACAATTTTGTTCTTGGCGTCAATCCAAATTTGAACAACTGCGGTGAAGATCAAATATTCCGCATGTATACAACTACTACACTGGAAAACACGTGGGTTCCTGGCACTTCGAACATGCTCCAATATCTACTCTCCATACAGGGTCTGATTTTGAATACAATGCCTTTTTTTAATGGGCTTCCATCGTTGGGTGACACGTCTGCAGGAGATCAACTTCCATCGTTGAGCTTGCAAGTATGAGTCCACCTACTGACTCTTATCAGTTCTCACGTCCCCCTCTTAACGAAAGAAATCTTTCATCCATGAACAAGAGTTCAGTTGCTGCACATCCTTGGCATGATCTTGAAATAGGTACTTTTAATGTAATTTATAAATACTGATTCTACTAATCCAATGCTGGACCTGGTGCACCAACGGTCTTCAACTGTGTAACCACTCAAATCATATCAACTTCTGAATAATGGATACCTATTAAGTGTCACCTTTTCAAATCAGATTTATGTTAAGATGGTTGTTGAATCCTGTTTTATCTTTTTAGGTGATTGAAATTAGCAAAGGCAGCAAGGTCAAGTATGAGGTCAACAAAAAATCAGGACTTACCAAGGTAAATGAAGATGATAACTACATGGTAGAGGTTAAACAGGGCCTGGTTGACCTGAAACACTTTCCACCTGCTTTATTATATATAACCTGAGTTAAATATGAAATTTGGGTGATTTTTAACCCATTTGACTTCTTTGAACCGCTTCCTTTTTAGTTAAATTTTTATCTTATCCATTTTGTCTGCTAGAGATAATAACCGGAATCGACCCGTTCACAAGTAACGAGTCAAAATTTTCATCTCTAAGTAATAATAACTAGCATAATGATACTATCACAGAAGATTCATAATCATATGAGTTCCAAATATGCTTTTTCAGGTTGACCGTGTCCTATACTCAAAAGTTGTGTACCCTCACAGTTATGGTATTGTACCACGTACTGTATGTGAGGACAATGATCCAATTGATGTCTTAGTCATCATCATGCAGGTATGAAAAATGTTGATTTATTTTTCTAAAGCTATATCATATTCACACAAATTGTTTCTTTAATCTTAATTTCGATGTATTATTTCTAAATTACAGAACATGTCACTTGCTTAATATAAGAACCTTTAAGCTGGACATCCTTTGTTTAAGCTTGAGCTGTTTGTTTGTGCACTTTGAAAGTGATTAATGAAAATAAATTAGTAAGAGGAAGATAATGAAACATGGTGATGTATTACGCATGTAACAGAGTTTTACCTATTTTAAATGACCCAAATAGTACTACAATATATATTAAGGCTAAGTGTTATAGTCACCAAACGACCTAAAAAGTTAAATTAAACTCTCTAAGCCGATTCCTTTTTGGTAAATCTAAAAAAGTTCAATGCTTTAAAATCATCAAATTGATACACAGACCTTGAGTTCTATGAAAGAGTTGATATGAGTAGAAGCGAAATGTGTCTTTAGATAAAGTTTATTATGAAAAGAAGTTTAAGAGTCGGTCGATGATAACCAAAAGTCATTTGCCACAATAGTTGCATTGTGACATTTAGCATTTTAGATGTGATCAAGATCAGTATTCATGTGCATTTGGAGCTCTCAACACCTACTTTTCCTTGAAAGTTGAAATGTTGCCATTAATTTGATGTGGTTATCCTTTAACCTTTTCGAAGCTGTATAACATTGACCTCAATGCATCTTTGATAAGGCTAAATAGTGTACATTTCAACATTACCTGCATTACATGATCATATATAGTTCTAATAATGGGAGACATAGACTTTTGCTTTAACATAACCGAGCTCTTAGTGGGTCATCACTATTAACACTTGTCAAAATGGCATCAAAATTGGGACATACCCGACTTTCCGCCATGTTCTTCTAAAAGTAAGTTAGTATACAAAGGTTCCCATCAACCACCAGCATGCACATATGTTATGTCATGTTATAGTCTTGTGATGAGTGTGCAAATACTCATCATTTTTGTACCTTTTAGACTGCAAAAACATCTGAAAACACTCAGAAATGCATCAAAATGATAAAAATATCACAAATAAGTGTTTTATGTGTTTTAAATGCAAAAATATCAAAATCAGGTGAAAAACGTATCAAGTTTGCATAATTGGCAGTTTTAGTCCCCTAAGTTTCAAAAGTTGTCAAATATAGTCCCTGGTAAATCAAAATAATGAAAAATGTCATTTAAGGTCCATGGGATTCAAAAGTTGTCAAAATAAACCCTTCAAAGTTTAAAATTGCAAAATTACAACTTTGGTCCCTCAATTTTGAAAAATGTCAAAAATAGTCCTCGGATACTTAAAAAATGGAAAATTATCAAATATTATCCTTGTACTATTCATAAATGGCAAAATTGGTCCTTGTGTTAACTTTGGAAAAGTGGCAGGTTCAGTCCCTCAAAAATCAGAAATTACATGAATGGTCCTTGTAATAAACTACAAACCAAACTGACCCTTTTTGTATTATTAACCCAGCCAAACCCAAAAGAACCCCCTGTCAATAAACCTGTGACCCCCCTATTTTGAACCCCCTCTCTTATTATTAATACGGTCAAAAATAGTCAAACCCGCCAAAAACCAGATACACTGTGCTTCTCCCTCTACCTCCCCTGCAACCCAAAACCAGGTGGTTTTACCACCACCTCACCACCTTTCCACCTCACTACCCACTCTCTCCAGCTCATCCCCCCTCCTCCTATACCAGCCCACAAGCATTAAATGCTTCCCCACCATCAAACACTTTATCCTCACTCACAACCCCTGGTTTTGCTGCCACCTTGCCCCTAGCTCCATATCTACTTCCCAAATTGTCCCCTTACACCTCCACAACACACCAAGGTTCCTTAATTTCTCTAAAACTGCCCCTAGCCACGTGTTATCATTTTGGCGCCAAAAACAGTTTAAACGGCTAGGATGATTTCAGAGCAGCCAATGGCCAAGATTGCAAGTGGGATATGTTCAGAATCAAGTGGGAAGTCCAAAAAGTCTATAAAGAAAGAAGGAGAAGCAGAGGAGTGAGCTATCTAGTGTAATTTGTAATTTTTAGTTCGTTTTCATTAACTTATGTTTTCAAGAGTATGTTTTAAGCTTTCAAGTACTGTATTATCAATTCTCAGTGTATTTTAATCCTTTCTCAGTGATCAATTTCAAGTTTCAATCTTATTTTTAGTTTATGCAAATTTTCAAGTTCAAATTCTCAATATGATCAAATGTTGTTATTAGTGGTTGTTTTGGACTTATAAGATCATATAAGCTCCTAGAAAGCTTCTGAAAGCTTTTAGTAACCATAAAACTCAGTTTAGTATAAAAAAGAAAAAATTACCAAAAAAATACCAAAAAAATTAGTTAAAAAAAAAATCAAAGGAAATGGAGATCACAGCTGGAGCAGGGTGAATATTGGATTGCCCTTGGGTTTAGAGCTTCTTGGGAAGCTATAGGTTGTGTTCTCAGGCCTTGGTTCTAAGTTTTTACTTGGTTTCTATCTTGTAAGCCTTTTGCTCAATTTTAGCATTTTACTGTTAAAGTCATTAATTAACTTTAAGCTTTGTGTTTTTATGTTTCTTAGTGGTAGTTAAGTAGAATTAACCATTAAAACCAGTTGCTTGTTCATTAGAATTTGTAATTGTTAAAAATTGTAATTTGACAGTTAATATAGCATAATTGTCATTTCCTAGTTTTATGCTGTTATTGTTGTTGTTTTATGCTTCTTCAGTCTCATTAAGTGATAATATAAAGTCTTTAATCAATTGCATGGTCTTAATCTGTGTAAACTTTTGAAAATCACAAAATCAGTTAGTTTAAAGGTTGTTTGGATTTGTGAGTAAACCTGTGTTAGAGGTTGTTTGTGTTGTTGTTTGTTGTTGTTCTGTGTCATATTAGGTCAAAATAACTCAGTTCAACCATAAAATCTAGTGCTCATTTGTGAAAAAGTCAAAATAGCCTTTGATCACTCCTTGTTCATCAACTGTGTAGATTTCATGTTTCATAATCATGGTTTTGTATTCATATGTTGTTATTGTTGATCAAATCAGTCTTAATCCACCTTAATATAACATAATCAGTAATTAGAATCAATTCAAAGTTCATATTAGTCAACTTTTTAGTTTATCTTAAAAAGTCAAAATTTCAGTTTTGCAGTTTTTGAATAAAATAGATAATTTTATATAGGATTTAATACTAAGTTTCAAGATTTGAGCTTTTGGGATATTAATATTTAACTGCTCATCTTTATCATTGTATTTTTTATAATTTCTAGATTGCTAGTTAAGCTGCTTATTTTTTAGCTTATTTTGAGCCCTTGTCTGAAAAAGTGCCCTGTGCACAGTTTTACAAGCCTTTTCACAAGCTCACACAGAGCTCATTATTTAGCTTTAGCTTATGTATTTTGGCTTTTTGGAAAGCCAATCTACCCATATCTTTATTCCAGTGCTTATTTCTTATTTTCTAGCTTATTTGATAAGGCTGCAAGTAGCTTATTGTTTGTCCCATTTCTGTGTAAACTAAACAATCAGTGTTTTACCAGCTTTTTCTCAAGCTTATAGCAAGCTTATTATTGGGCCCCACAGTGAGAGCTTTGGCTTTTTAGAAAGTTCACCAGCCCATCTTGCTACCTCAGTCTTTGTTTTGAGCTTTTAAGCTTATTTCATTAGCTTAAATTAGCTTAGAAAAACACTGCAGGCCTGTTTGTTTAAAAGGTTTAGGATAAGTGTTTATTTGCTTATTATAGCTTATCAGTGTGCTTATTTGTGTCTTTTAGCTTCATTTGAGTAACTTTAGCTTATTTGTATCTTATTTTAACTTTGTTTCAAGCTGAGCTTAAAACCCTTTTAATAAGCCATTAGCCAAACTGTTAAGCTCTTTAGCTTCTAAACTGCTTATTTTTAAGTTTCAAAATTTTTGTCTTTATTAAAGTTGCTTATTTTAAGTAGTTAAATAGTTTTCAAAAAGAAAAATCACAAAAACATCATTTTAAAAATAGTGATAGCGTTTATTTAATAGAATTTAGCTTTTTAATTTTTTTCTTTTCAGCTTATTATTAAGCACTTTCAGTTTTTATAATTTTCTTAGCTTTCTGTCACCATAGGATATTTATAGAAAAAATTTCATAATTTTCCTAGTTTGTTTAGTATTTATTAGAATTTAAAATAGTTAAAATGTATTAAATAATTAATAATAAATAAATAAAAAGCATAAAAAATATCTTTTCAGTTTTAAAATTAATTTTATAATATTTTAGATTTTTCTAAGTTAAAATTTTATTTTTCCAGGTTAATTTTATATTTTCTTGTATTTAAGTGTATTTTAAATAATTAATAAATAGTAATTAATTAATAATAAATAGATAAAAAGTGTAAAAAAATATATTTTAAATTTTAAAATAAGTTTTATAATATTTTAGATTTTTCTAAGTCATAATTTCAATTTTCTAGCTTTATTTCATATTTTATTATATTTTAGGATATTATTAAATAGTTTAAAATAGTTTTTAATTAATAATAATTAAATAAATAGTTATAAAAATAATTTTAATTTTTCAATAATTTTCTTTTATTATTAGGATTGTAAAAATATCATTTTCATATTCATAGGTGTTTTATTTCTTAAAATTTACGTTTTATTTTGTACGTTTACGTAAAATTTAGTAAACGTACGTGTTCAAGTTTGTTTAATCTGATTGTTGTGCTTTACAGTTCTGTATCCAAATACAATTCCAATCAATCAGTAGTGTAATTACCAATCAAAATCCTTACTGATCATTATTCTTAGTGATCATTCTATCATCTGAACGTTTTTAAGCACCATTAATCCTCCGTGGGACTTAACGACCCGGGAATCCACTATATTCCAAGGGAAATTGCATTGGTTTTAGACTGTTTGAATTTTATTACGGTTGACCATTCACAAGTGGTTGACTTGTGTAATAAACTTGACAGTTTGGAGCGAATCAAATTTTGGCGCCGCTGCCGGGGAGGCTGTAAGCGTGTTTTAAACATTCTCAGACCCATACTTGCACATATTCCACCTTTTGTAAACAGTTTTTTGTAAAGTTATCAAAATCAAAAAGTTCATTAACACTTTTCCTAAAGTGTTAACAACACCAAAAAAATATAAAACAACAAAACAATCGTAACGTTTTCTTTCTTGTATTTTCTTTAAGGTGATTCTTAAAGAGATACGATTTGGTTAAACGAGACGATACCAAAAATATTGTCCAAAAGTATTTAAACCCTTAGCACAAATCCATACCTACGTCTTTTCTTTGGTACTTAAATACATAAAAATCAACCACCGCAAACCAAGGCAGAACACCTACCAACTGGGGGTGTGAACATTAATAAGTTTCCAATCTTAAAGATCAAAACTTACCTTTGTGTCCTTGTGATTTGGTGTACCTTTTTCAAAGAAGCCATTTCATTTGTGATTATTGGTTTAAGTTCACTTGTCGTTTTTCCTCGCATTTGTTTTTGAAAAGCTGATTTTTATACTTAGTGCATGCGCACTCGTTCTTCCAGCTCTACAAGTCCACTTTCAGAGCTTGCAAGTATTCCACGTAAATGTAGAGGACGTTCTGCTCCTTCAGCCGTGACTGAGGAACGTCTAGCACCACCACCCCCTGTCGTAATGGCAGAAGATAAACCGATGAACGAGCTTCTCCAAGCACCCATCGAGGGTTACGGAGATGCCATTATTGTCCCAGCCATCGTGGCTGATACCTTCGAGCTCAAAACCGAGTTGCTTAATCTTGTAACCCAAAGCCAATTTTATGGTTTTGAGCGGGATGACCCTCATGCACATATTCGATGGTTCAACAAGATTGCATCGACCATCAAATACAAGAATGTCCCACATGAAGCAATTAAGCTTCTTCTGTTCCCATTCTCTCTAGAGGGACAAGCCCGGAATTGGCTTGAGAAACAACCCCCTCGTTCCATTGAGACATGGGAGGATTTAGTCACTAAGTTTGTTAACGAATTCTATCCTCCATCCCGAACTACAAGTCTTAAGAATGAGATAATGAAATTCTCTCAAAGATTTGATGAATCATTCGGTGAGGCATGGGATCGTTACAAAGAGTTGCTCCGAAAGTGTCCACATCATGGTTTTACCGAGTTAATGCAAATGGATACTTTCTACAATGGTCTGAGACAAGCTGACCAAGACTCTTTAAATGCCTCCGCGGGAGGTAATTTCCTGAGCAAGACCACAAAAGAAGCCTTGCAAATCATTGAAAACAAGTCTCAGGTCCGCCCTTTCCGCACAAAGAAATATCAGTCTCAGTCTAATGCAGGACCTTCTACTTCATCTCACGTGAGTACATCTAGCACCGATGCTAAGATTGACAAACTCACAGATATTGTTCAGGCTTTGGTTCTTGCTAACCAAAAGAAAGTCACTTTCACACAGACACCATCACATGGTGAAGTGAAGAAAGTCGAGGTCTGTGTTACTTGTGGTGGCCCTCATGCATACTACAACTGTACTGCCACCGATGGTAGTCCATTTGAAGCCAATGCTATAGCCGGTACTTCACATCAGGGAGGTAATCAATACCGTCCTCAAAATGAACCAAATTACCGTGCTAATACTTATCAGGGACCACCCGGTTTTAACCAGAATCCTAACATACAAAACCGGAATCAGAACCAACCTAGAATGAACCAAGGTTATCAAAACCAAGGTAATTTCTACCCCGGACCAAATCAAGGTTTCCAACATCAAGGAAACCTTAATCAAAACAATTTCAATCGAGGGAATCAATTTCAGGGAAATGTGAATCCTAACCAAGGGAATTTTCAACAACAAGGTCATAATCAAAACATACGACCTCAAAATTTCCCTCCACCTCCTCCAGTACCATCATCTGATGAGTTATTGAAGCAATTCATGAAATCCCAAGATGAAATGAACAGGTTGTTGGTCAGTCAGATCGCTGATCTAAAAAAGTCTTTAAATGATCAACCCTCGGGCTCAGGAAAACTTCCGAGCAACACGATCGCTAACCCGAGGGGCGATGCAAAGGCGATCACAACCAGAAGTGGTGTTTCATACAATGGACCCGCTATTCCTACTACCTCTTCTTCTTCTCTCTCGAAGGTAGTGGAAAGTGAACCTGAGGCAACAAAGGACAAGGAACTTCCTACTAATAACGGAGGTACCAACGATGTCCATCCTCAAGTTGTCCCGAACCCAAATCCAATCCAGGAGTTGTTTTTGAACCTCCTGTAGCTCCTGTTGAAAACCCCAAATCCAAATCTTCTATTCCTTACCCATCACGTTTGAATGAGCAAAAGCTCCGCGAAAAAGCCAGTCATCAAATGGACAAATTTTTTCAAATTTTCCAAGAACTACATTTTGACATAAGCTTTGCGGATGCTATCATGCTGATGCCCAAGTTTGCATCAACTCTCAAACACATGTTAAGCAACAAGGAAAAACTGTTTGAGATGGCAAAAACTCCTCTTAACGAGAACTGCTCATCAGTTCTGTTAAAGAAGCTTCCCGAGAAGCTTGGAGATCCTGGAAAATTTCTCTTACCTTGTGTATTTCCAGGAATGGTTGAATGCTTTGCCTTAGCCGATCTTGGTGCAAGCATAAACCTGATGCCTCTTTCAGTATGGAAGAAACTTTCTCTTCCGGACCTTACTCCTACATGCATGACTCTCGAGCTTGCAGATCGTACAATATCCCGTCCGCTTGGCATTGCCGAGGACGTATTTGTGAAAGTAGGAAAGTTCCATTTTCCAGCTGACTTTGTGGTTGTTGATTTCGATGCCGATCATCGGGTTCCTCTCATTGTTGGACGAGGATTCCTGAGAATGGGTTGTGCTCTCATTGATGTATTTGAGCAAGAAATCACATTACGTGTAGGTAATGAAGCTGTCACCTTTAACCTTGATCAAACTTCGAGGTACTCCGCAAACTATGATTCTGAGTCGGTTAACCGAATAGATATCATTGATGTTGCTTCTGAAGAGTACTCTCAAGAAGTTCTTGGTTATGATCATAATTCTTCGAGTGATAATCTCACTCATTCATCTCAACCCATCATTGCCAATTCTACTCCTTCTCTCACTCCATTTGAGGAAAGTGACTTCATCTTGGAAGAGATTGAAGCATACTTGTCTAGTGATTCTGTTCCATGGGAAATTGATCACGCTCCCATCGACATCGAGGGGGACATACTTCTCATTGAGAAGTTGCTTAATGATGATCCATCATCACTCCCTCCCGTCGAGCTTCATAACAAGGAAGTCAAGTCAGTTGAGAAAACTGAAGAATTTCCTGAAGTCGAACTTAAGGACTTACCACCTCATCTCGAGTATGCATTTCTTGAGGGTGATGATAAATTACCTGTCATTATTGCTCGAGATTTGAGTAAAGATGAAAAGACTGCTCTCATAAAGGTCTTGAAGTCACACAAGCAAGCAATTGCTTGGAAACTCTCCGACATTAAGGGTATCAACCCTGAGTTTTGTACTCACAAAATCTTGATGGAGGATGATTTCAAACCAGCAGTCCAACATCAGAGAAGGGTGAATCCAAAAATCCATGATGTTATTAAACAAGAGGTTCTCAAACTTCTTGATGCCGGTTTAATTTACCCGATCTCTGATAGTCCTTGGGTTAGCCCAATTCATTGTATTCCTAAAAAGGGTGGCATAACTGTTGTCACAAATGAAGAAAACGAGTTAATTCCAACTCGGCTGGTTACGGGATGGCGTGTTTGCATTGACTATCGTAAGTTGAATGACGCCACCCAAAAAGACCATTTTCCTCTACCCTTCATGGACCAAATGCTTGAGAGATTAGCAGGGAACGAGTACTATTGTTTCCTAGATGGTTTCTCGGGTTATTTTCAGATCCCCATTGATCCACAGGATCAAGAAAAAACCACATTCACCTGCCCATACGGAACCTTTGCCTACAGACGTATGCCTTTTGGCCTATGTAACGCTCCTGGCACGTTCCAACGATGTATGATGGCCATATTCCACGACATGATCGGGGAAACAATGGAGGTGTTTATGGATGACTTCTCGGTCATTGGGGACTCATTTCAAACATGTCTCTCCCATTTAGATAAAATGCTAAAACGGTGTGAAGACACCAATCTTTGTCTAAATTGGGAGAAGAGCCACTTTATGGTCAAAGAAGGCATAGTCCTTGGCCATAAGATTTCCAAAAATGGGATTGAGGTTGATAGAGCAAAAGTCGATGTTATTGCCAAATTGCCTCATCCTACTACCGTCAAAGGTATTAGGAGTTTTTTAGGTCATGCCGGTTTTTATCGTAGATTCATACAAGATTTTTCTAAAATCGCCCGGCCTATGACCCATCTTCTTGAAAAAGATGCTCCTTTTATCTTCTCACCCGAATGCATCGAAGCTTTTGAAACATTAAAGAAAAAGCTTACTGAAGCACCCATTCTCGTTGCTCCCGACTGGGACTTGCCTTTTGAACTCATGTGTGATGCAAGTGATTTTGCTATCGGTGCAGTCCTAGGGCAACGTAGATCCAAGCATTTTCAGCCTATCCACTACGCAAGTAAGACTATGACTGAAGCTCAAACCCATTACACCACCACAGAAAAAGAACTACTAGCCGTGGTGTATGCGTTTGAAAAGTTTCGGCCATACCTAATCTTGACCAAATGCGTGGTGTATACGGATCACTCGGCTCTCAAATATCTCTTTGCAAAACAAGATGCAAAGCCGAGATTGCTCCGTTGGGTTCTCCTCCTGCAAGAATTTGATATCATTATACGTGATAAAAAAGGAGCTGAGAACCTGGCTGCTGATCATCTGTCCCGATTAGAAAACCCTCACCAAGATGTTTTCGAGAAAAAGGAAATAAATGAAACATTTCCTCTCGAGACACTCAATGCGGTTACTTTTCGTGGAAACTCTACTACCCCATGGTTTGCTGACTTCGCAAATTACCATGCGGGTAACTTCATAGTGAAAGGAATGTCGACCCAACAGAAGAATAAATTCTTCAAGGATGTTAAACATTACTTCTGGGACGACCCCTACTTATTCAAAATCTGTGCGGATCAAGTCATCAGACGGTGTGTTTATGGACAGGAAGCTATGGACATTCTCAAAGCTTGCCATGCTGGACCCACCGGGGGCCATCATAGTCCAAACTACACTGCCAAAAAGGTGTTTGATTCTGGGTTTTATTGGCTCACTATTTATAAGGATGCCCATGAATTTGTCAAAACCTGTGACGCTTGTCAACGTCACAGAAATATCTCTCAAAGAAATGAAATGCCGCAAAACGCCATTCAAGTGTGTGAGATCTTTGACATCTGGGGCATTGACTTTATGGGGCCATTTCCATCATCTCGAGGAAACAAATACATACTTGTGGCTGTTGACTATTTGTCAAAATGGGTTGAAGCGAAAGCTTTACCCACCAATGATGCCCGAGTTGTTGTGAAATTTTTAAAATCTCTTTTTGCTAGGTTTGGAACTCCACGAGCTATAATCAGTGATCGTGGTACGCATTTCTGCAATGACCAATTTGATCGAGTCATGCAAAAGTATGGTGTAACCCACCGTCTCTCTACTGCATACCACCCCCAAACAAGTGGGCAAGTGGAAGTTTCCAACCATGGTATAAAAAGAATTCTTGAAAGGACAGTAGGCGAAAATCGTGCATCCTGGTCGGATAAACTGGATGACGCACTCTGGGCCTTCCGTACAGCTTATAAAACACCCATCGGGTGTACTCCATACAAGCTAGTGTACGGAAAGGCGTGTCATCTGCCGATTGAGCTAGAGCACAAAGCATACTGGGCCTTGAAACATGCAAACTTCGATATTCAGACAGCTGGTGATCACAGAAAAGTTCAAATGAATGAATTAAATGAACTCCGTGATCAAGCATACGAGAACTCTTTGATCTACAAACAAAAGACAAAGAAGATTCATGACTCCAAAATCAAGAACCGCGTTTTCAACGTTGGTGATCGAGTCCTTCTTTTCAATTCAAGATTGAAGATTTTCTCAGGAAAATTAAAATCCCGCTGGTCTAGACCATTCACCATCACTAAAGTATTTCCATATGGAACCATTGAGTTATCTCAACCCGATGGTCCAAATTTTAAAGTGAATGGTCATCGATTGAAACACTATTTTGGAGAGGACATTCCACCTGTAGTTGTCCCGGATCTACAAACTTTCCCCATGAACCAATGAATGCGGGGATCGAGTCAAGCTAGCGACTCGGTAATCAAAAACAGTAGCACACCACATGGGTTTTCACCCGTGATTATCACCCTAGTGTGGGGGAGTTGCCCCCCGCTATTGTATATAAGTTATGTTAAAATATATATATATATATATATATATATATATATATATATATATATATATATATATATATATATATATATATATATATTATATATATATGTATATATCAAAAATAAAATAATGGCCGTAGTATTTCTCTTTTATGTTCTATGTTTCGGCATAACAGCCGGTACTTTGAATATTGAGGGCAATATTCATTTCTAGTGTGGGGGGGAATTCTCACGAATTTTATCATGTAATTATACCACCCAATTCCCCCATTTTTGGCCAAAATTTTTTTTTGGAGTAAGTGTTTTTCACTTACTCAGCAAATGGTAATCAGTCCGCCATGTCTAACCCACATAAGGATTGGCTAATCCAGGAGCAAACGGCTCTTGGTAAAGATATCTCAAATCCGTTTATGGCTTGCAATTTGCCCAAAATTGTATGGTGTTCAGCTCACCATATCTTTAATTAGTGAAGAGTTGGCTAGCCCGCAAGTTTATGGCTTGTGGTAAAGGCAGTTGGAAAACCATAATTGGTAATCGACTCACCAAAGATAATATTGATAATTTATCTAAGAGTTGGCTAGTCCAGAAGCAAACGGCTTCTGGTAAAGACAAATCAAAACCGTTGAAAGCTGGTGATTTGCTCAAAATCATTTGGTTATCATTGTACCAAGGTTCTTACTTGAACTAAAACAATTGGCTACTCCAGAAGTAATGGCTTTTGGTAAAGAGATGAAATCCATTAAGTTTTCTCAAAAGATTGCTAGGGACTAGCAATATCTTAGTGTGGGGGATTGATGAGTGTGCAAATACTCATCATTTTTGTACCTTTTAAACTGCAAAAACATCTGAAAACACTCAGAAATGCATCAAAATGATAAAAATATCACAAATAAGTGTTTTATGTGTTTTAAATGCAAAAATATCAAAATCAGGTGAAAAACGTATCAAGTTTGCATAATTGGCAGTTTTAGTCTCCCAAGTTTCAAAAGTTGTCAAATATAGTCCCTGGTAAATCAAAATAATGAAAAATGTCATTTAAGGTCCATGGGATTCAAAAGTTGTCAAAATAAACCCTTCAAAGTTTAAAATTGCAAAATTACAACTTTGGTCCCTCAATTTTGAAAAATGTCAAAAATAGTCCTCGGATACTTAAAAAATGGAAAATTATCAAATATTATCCTTGTACTATTCATAAATGGCAAAATTGGTCCTTGTGTTAACTTTGGAAAAGTGGCAGGTTCAGTCCCTCAAAAATCAGAAATTACATGAATGGTCCTTGTAATAAACTACAAACCAAACTGACCCTTTTTGTATTATTAACCCAGCCAAACCCAAAAGAACCCCCTGTCAATAAACCTGTGACCCCCCTATTTTGAACCCCCTCTCTTATTATTAATACGGTCAAAAATAGTCAAACCCGCCAAAAACCAGATACACTGTGCTTCTCCCTCTACCTCCCCTGCAACCCAAAACCAGGTGGTTTTACCACCACCTCACCACCTTTCCACCTCACTACCCACTCTCTCCAGCTCATCCCCCCTCCTCCTATACCAGCCCACAAGCATTAAATGCTTCCCCACCATCAAACACTTTATCCTCACTCACAACCCCTGGTTTTGCTGCCACCTTGCCCCTAGCTCCATATCTACTTCCCAAATTGTCCCCTTACACCTCCACAACACACCAAGGTTC
Organism: Chrysanthemum seticuspe; assembly: GCA_019973895.1. Classification (NCBI taxonomy): domain Eukaryota; kingdom Viridiplantae; phylum Streptophyta; class Magnoliopsida; order Asterales; family Asteraceae; genus Chrysanthemum; species Chrysanthemum seticuspe. Next base: position 257,624,850 of record BPTQ01000008.1, on the reverse strand, counting down.
CTTAATTGCTCTAAAACTGCCCCTAGCCACGTGTTATCATTTTGGCGCCAAAAACAGTTTAAACGGCTAGGATGATTTCAGAGCAACCAATGGCCAAGATTGCAAGTGGGATATGTTCAGAATCAAGTTGGAAGTCCAAAAAGTCTATAAAGAAAGAAGGAGAAGCAGAGGAGTGAGCTATCTAGTGTAATTTGTAATTTTTAGTTCGTTTTCATTAACTTATGTTTTCAAGAGTATGTTTTAAGCTTTCAAGTACTGTATTATCAATTCTCAGTGTATTTTAATCCTTTCTCAGTGATCAATTTCAAGTTTCAATCTTATTTTTAGTTTATGCAAATTTTCAAGTTCAAATTCTCAATATGATCAAATGTTGTTATTAGTGGTTGTTTTGGACTTATAAGATCATATAAGCTCCTAGAAAGCTTCTGAAAGCTTTTAGTAACCATAAAACTCAGTTTAGTATAAAAAAGAAAAAATTACCAAAAAAATACCAAAAAAATTAGTTAAAAATAAAAAATCAAAGGAAATGGAGATCACAGCTGGAGCAGGGTGAATATTGGATTGCCCTTGGGTTTAGAGCTTCTTGGGAAGCTTTAGGTTGTGTTCTCAGGCCTTGGTTCTAAGTTTTTACTTGGTTTCTATCTTGTAAGCCTTTTGCTCAATTTTAGCATTTTACTGTTAAAGTCATTAATTAACTTTAAGCTTTGTGTTTTTATGTTTCTTAGTGGTAGTTAAGTAGAATTAACCATTAAAACCAGTTGCTTGTTCATTAGAATTTGTAATTGTTAAAAATTGTAATTTGACAGTTAATATAGCATAATTGTCATTTCCTAGTTTTATGCTGTTATTGTTGTTGTTTTATGCTTCTTCAGTCTCATTAAGTGATAATATAAAGTCTTTAATCAATTGCATGGTCTTAATCTGTGTAAACTTTTGAAAATCACAAAATCAGTTAGTTTAAAGGTTGTTTGGATTTGTGAGTAAACCTGTGTTAGAGGTTGTTTGTGTTGTTGTTTGTTGTTGTTCTGTGTCACATTAGGTCAAAATAACTCAGTTCAACCATAAAATCTAGTGCTCATTTGTGAAAAAGTCAAACTAGCCTTTGATCACTCCTTGTTCATCAACTGTGTAGATTTCATGTTTCATAATCATGGTTTTGTATTCATAAGTTGTTATTGTTGATCAAATCAGTCTTAATCCACCTTAATATAACATAATCAGTAATTAGAATCAATTCAAAGTTCATATTAGTCAACTTTTTAGTTTATCTTAAAAAGTCAAAATTTCAGTTTTGTAGTTTTTGAATAAAATAGATAATTTTATATAGGATTTAATACTAAGTTTCAAGATTTGAGCTTTTGGGATATTAATATTTAACTGCTCATCTTTATCATTGTATTTTTTATAATTTCTAGATTGCTAGTTAAGCTGCTTATTTTTTAGCTTATTTTGAGCCCTTGTCTTAAAAAGTGCCCTGTGCACAGTTTTACAAGCCTTTTCACAAGCTCACACAGAGCTCATTAGTTAGCGTTAGCTTATGTATTTTGGCTTTTTGGAAAGCCAATCTACCCATATCTTTATTCCAGTGCTTATTTCTCATTTTCTAGCTTATTTGATAAGGCTGCAAGTAGCTTATTGTTTGTCCCATTTCTGTGTAAACTAAACAATCAGTGTTTTACCAGCTTTTTCTCAAGCTTATAGCAAGCTTATTATTGGGCCCCACAGTGAGAGCTTTGGCTTTTTAGAAAGTTCACCAGCCCATCTTGCTACCTCAGTCTTTGTTTTGAGCTTTTAAGCTTATTTCATTAGCTTAAATTAGCTTAGAAAAACACTGCAGGCCTGTTTGTTTAAAAGGTTTAGGATAAGTGCTTATTTGCTTATTATAGCTTATCAGTGTGCTTATTTGTGTCTTTTAGCTTCATTTGAGTAACTTTAGCTTATTTGTATCTTATTTTAACTTTGTTTCAAGTTGTGAAGCCTGTTTGAGCTTAAAACCCTTTTAATAAGCCATTAGCCAAACTGTTAAGCTCTTTAGCTTCTAAACTGCTTATTTTTAAGTTTCAAATTTTTGTCTTTATTAAAGTTTCTTATTTTAAGTAGTTAAATAGTTTTCAAAAAGAAAAATCACAAAAACATCATTTTAAAAATAGTGATAGCGTTTATTTAATAGAATTTAGCTTTTTAATTTTTTTCTTTTCAGCTTATTATTTGGCACTTTCAGTTTTTATAATTTTCTTAGCTTTCCTGTCACCATAGGATATTTATAGAAAAAATTTCATAATTTTCCTAGTTTGTTTAGTATTTATTAGAATTTAAAATAGTTAAAATGTATTAAATAATTAATAATAAATAAATAAAAAGCATAAAAAATATATTTTCAGTTTTAAAATTAGTTTTATAATATTTTAGATTTTTCTAAGTTAAAATTTCATTTTTCTAGGTTAATTTTATATTTTTTTGTATTTAAGTGTATTTTAAATAATTAATAAATAGTAATTAATTTATAATAAATAGATAAAAAGTGTAAACAAATATATTTTCAATTTTAAAATAAGTTTTATAATATTTTAGATTTTTCTAAGTCATAATTTCAATTTTCTAGCTTTATTTCATATTTTATTATATTTTAGGATATTATTAAATAGTTTAAAATAGTTTTTAATTAATAATAATTAAATAAATAGTTATAAAAATAATTTTAATTTTCCAATAATTTTCTTTTATTATTATGATTGTAAAAATATCATTTTCATATTCATAGGTGTTTTATTTCTTAAAATTTACGTTTTATTTTGTACGTTTACGTAAAATTTAGTAAACGTACGTGTTCAAGTTTGTTTAATCTGATTGTTGTGCTTTACAGTTCTGTATCCAAATACAATTCCAATCAATCAATAGTGTAATTACCAATCAAAATCCTTACTGATCATTATTCTTAGTGATCATTCTATCATCTGAACGTTTTTAAGCACCATTAATCCTCCATGGGACTTAACGACCCGGGAATCCACTATATTCCAAGGGAAATTGCATTGGTTTTACACTGTTTGAATTTTATTACGGTTGACCATTCACAAGTGGTTGACTTGTGTAATAAACTTGACAGTTTGGAGCGAATCATCTTGACATATGTAAACACACATTCTATGCGTCTATTTACTATCAGTTTCCGTATGATTTTCAGAAATGGTTGGTCTGTCTATTGGAGAAAAGCACTTTATACAAGGTGGAATTGCTCAAGACCTTCGTACTGATGGCCGTAAAAGATTAACTTACCGCCCTATAGTTGTGGAAACTGGTGTCATTGCCCAAGTAGGCATTTACTTTCATTTTTCTTATATAAAGTCGCAACCTTTTTTATATATAATAGTGGCTGATTATAGAAATAAAGACTTTGTCATACACACTTACTGAATTTGATATCAGGCAAATGGTTCAGCAAGAGTGAAGATGGGCAGAACTGAAGTCATTGCCAGTGCTAAGGTTTTTAGTTATCTTTTTATGCGTGCTCTGAATTTTCGTTTACTTTTTTTTGACATAAAATTTTTTGTATACCTTGCGTGATCTGCTTTATTGTAGGCTGAACTAGGAAGACCAACTTCTTCAGCACCCGACAAAGGAAAAGTTTCCATATATATTGACTGTAGTCCCACAGCGGCACCAGAATTCGAGGTTTACTATTTTCTGACTACTTGATATAGTTCTCTTTCATCAAATCAATAAACCAACGAAGTTCTAAATTTTTGTATATACAGAGGAGAGGTGGTGAAGAATTGTCGATGGAACTGTCAGCAGCGTTACGACAATGTGTTTTGGGAGGTAAAACCGGAGCAGGTATGAAATTTAACAAAAGAAGCAACGTCCTATAATCGTTGTACTTAAAAAACTAGCATATTTATTATATACTTTTTCATATTCTGTATTTCAGGAGCTGGAATTAATCTTTCGTCTTTGTCGATAGTGGACGGGAAGGTCTGTTGGGATTTATATATCGATGGTCTTGTGATTAGAATGGATGGAAATGTACTCGATGCTTTGGGTGCTGCAATCAAGGTATTTCTTATGCTTAACTTAACTTTCTTTTTTCTTTGAAAAAATATCGGATTTTCGGCATTTTTGGAGTTTATAATTATTAGGTACATTGATGGTTTACGTAACTGTATACAATGGTCAAGTAAGTTACGTTTTTATGAACTATTATCATTTTATGTACTCCGTAGCAAGTATGGTAGTCTGATCTCATATTATATACCACATAAACTGGTTAGGAGACCCTTGGTAGCCATGTTTATTAAGTAATTTTGATGTTTTGTAACTCATGTTATGTCTCAGAATATTGATAAAATGGATAGTCCAGGTTCTAATGATGATAGATTAAAGTTATTATGTAGCTTTAAGGAGTTGTTTTGTAACTCATGTTATGTCTCAGAATATTGATAAAATGGATAGTCCAGGTTCTAATGATGATAGATTCAAAAGATATGTTAACAAAAGATATAATACAGTACTATGTTAGCAAAAGACATTAGTGTATCAATCACCATAGGTTCACGAAGGAACAATGGAACAGAAGTGACAACTTACTCATACAGTGTATCAGCTACTTCTAAAGGTTTTGACGACGGATTAATATCTTCGACTAGATGACTTTTGATTGAGCCTACGCCCATGTCTTTGTCGATAATTGATGCAGAATCAGGAAAAGTTTCCAAGCCCATCAACTTAGCTACAACACTGGGTGGACGTGTCTGAATCAGATCATTATTACCATTACCTTTAGGGTTTCTTGAAGGACGGTTAGATTTAGAATCAGATGGTTTAATGGGTACAAGTGAAACAAAGTTAAGAGTATGTACAGATCGCTCTCCACTATCTAAAGAAAGCCTTGGTAGTTCTGTCAGTTGTTTTGGGGTGGTGGTTTTGGCAGTGGACAGACAGTCTATGTCCCTCCCATCATAAGAAAACCAAGGATAGTATTTAGAGATAGAAAGTGGAAGCCCGTCCTTATATTGACAAGATTTTGATCTCGACAGTTCTCTAGGTTCATCACAGCACCAATTGGTTTCTCAAATTTAGCAGCAACATTATCTCGAGTCTCCTTTTTTATAGTTTTATGTGATAACCCACGAGCTTCTCTATACATTGAGTCTTTGACCACATCTCGAAGGTCAAGATTACCCACTTCTTTTTCTTATTTACTTTTTATATTCTCTGCTAGAGTAGGTCATGTGTAGATGGTCATGACTTTAATATGTTATAATTTAGTTCTTTTGTTTGCTATGTTGCAGCTTCATCCCTTGATTAGAGAGCGACTTTAAGAAATACCTTGATCAGTTGGTGTTGAATAACAGGTCAATATGAGGTTTATCCAAGGCCTATGAGTCAATGCAAGTAAATATGTGATAGTCGGACCAAAAGTGGCGACCCATACTTCAAGACTAGATGAGGTATAAGGTTTTGGGGTGCTTACGGTGTATGTTTATATCATTAATAAATCTGATGCATTTTGATATTGTTTTAGAGTATTGGCCATTGTGGTTGTGTTATATGGCTATCTGTGTTGGATCGTAAACTTGATTTAGTCCGAGCCCATATAGTGGAAGCTTCTAGAAAGCGTAGAATGGTATGGAAGCTTCTAGAATGACAAAGAATAATCCTAGAAAATATCCATAGATATGTCTAGAATATTGTAGCTAAATGTAATAGAAATATCTAGAATTAGGATAAGGATGATGATGTATGATCAAGATGATGTAGGAAGTATCTAGATCGTAGTAGAATATCCATGGAAATATCTCATCTTTAGAACATTCCATGGAGTAGTATAAATAGGTGTTGTGGTGATGCATATGCAAGGACCTAAGAAAAGGATTAGCAATAAAGTTACATTGTAAAAATTCTCTAAGTGTTCCTCTCTTCATTAGCCTAAAAGCCCTTCGAGTTTCTAACAAATTGGTATCAAGAGCTAGAAGATCACGATGTCAAGCATGATGAACTTGTTCCAATTTCCTCGTCTTACCAAAGACAACTATGGTAGTTGGTGCATTTGAATGAAGGCGTTACTAGGTTCACATGATGTATGGGAGATGGTAGAGAAAGGTGTTGAGAAAGTAGATGATGAAAGTTCCATGAATGCCGCCCAAAGGGTGGAGTTGCAAAAGGCAAGAAAGAAGGATCAAAGTGCTCTTACACTCATCTATCAATGTCTTGATGATGCGATGTTTGAAAAAGTTGCAAATGCAACTACTTCCAAGGAAGCGTGGGAGATCCTTCAAAATGCTTTCAAAGGAATCGACAAAGTGAAAAAGGTACGTCTTCAAACTCTTAGAGGAGAGTTCGAAAAACTCCAAATGGAGGAATCCAAAACCATTTCGGATTATTTCACTCGTGTCTTGACCATTTCAAATGAAATGAAGAGAAATGGTGAAAGCTTGAGTGACACAAGGGTGATAGAAAAGATTCTTCGTTCTTTGCCCCCCAAGCTTTGATTACATTGTCGTGGCCATAGAGGAGTCAAAAGACATAGATCAATGACCATTGATCAACTCATGGGATCTTTACAAGCCCATGAAGAGAAGTTGAAGAAAAGAAGGGGGAAAGAACCCTTGGAGCAAGCTTTATACTCAAAGGTCTCTTTCAAAGAAAGAGAAAAGAGCTTTCTACATGGAAAGGAGCAAGGACGAGGACGCGGTATTTTTTGAGGTCGTGGTGGTTTCCAAGGCCGAGGACGAGGAAGAGGAAGATAAGATGTCAACAAAGAAGATGAAAACCAATGGTATTCATATCGAAGAGGTCGTGGGAGAGTCTTTCAATATCAAAGATGAGTTAAGCCTCAAACACAATGTTACAACTGTCGTAAATATGGTCATTATGCCAATGAGTGTACTAGCTCAAGACAAGTGGAAGAAAAAGCTAATCTTGTGGAGGTAGAAGACGGAGATGAGCTTACCTTGCTAATGGCAAGACATGATGAACAAGAAGAGAGGATAGAGCCATGGCATATAGATTCCGCTGCAAGTAACCATATGACGGGTGAAGAAGACTTGTTCGTGGAGATGGAGAAAAGTAAAGGTAACGTCACCTTTGGAGACGAATCAAAGGCACCGGTGAAAGGAAAAGGTAAGATACTTATCCGAGCTAAAGATGGAAGTCACCAATATATTTCGGACGTATACAATGTGCCCAATCTTAAAAGTAATATTTTAAGCGTGGGACAACTTTTAGAGAAAAATTACGATATTCATTTCAAGGATCGTAGTGCTACAATAAGGAATCCCGAAGAAAAGCTCATAGCAAAAGTGCCTATGACCAAAAACCGAATGTTCCTTCTAAACATTCAACATGATGAAGTTAAGTGCTTAAAGAGTTGTTTGAAGGATCATTCGTGGCTTTGGCACATGAGATACGGGCACTTAAACTTTGGTGACTTAAAGTTATTATCCTCAAAGGGAATGGTGAAAGGGTTAGATCAAATTGATCATCCCAATCAACTGTGTGAAGGATGCCTTCTTGGGAAGCATGCTAGGAGTTCGTTCCCGAAAGAAGCGACATCAAGAGCTAAGGAGCCTTTACATCTAATTCACACGAATTTGTGTGGTCTCATTACTCTACCCTCTTATAGTAAGAATCTTTACTTTATGCTATTTATTGATGACTTTTCAAGGAAAACTTGGGTATATTTTCTAAAAGAAAAATCCCAAGCTTTTGAAACTTTTAAAACATTTAAAACTATGGTTGAAAAAGAGAAAGGTTTAAAAATTAAATCAATGAGATCCGATAGAGGTGGAGAATTTTTATCAAAAGAATTTAACAAATTTTGTGAGGATAATGGGATCCGGAGATTTCTAACGGCTCCTTACTCCCCACAACAAAATGGAGTGGTTGAGAGAAAGAATAGAACCATTCTCAATATGGTCCGAAGCATGTTGAAAAGTAAGAAGATGCCAAAGGAATTTTGGGCCGAGGCGGTTGATTGTGCAGTATATCTATTGAACCGGTGTCCGTCAAAGAGTTTAGATAACAAGACTCCACAAGAAGCATGGAATGGGATGAAGCCTACCGTCTCTCACCTAAGGGTATTCGGAAGCATAGCATATGTCCATGTTCCCAGCCAAAGCCGATTAAAGCTTGATGATAGAAGTGAGAAGCATGTGTTTATTGGCTATGACAAGCAGTCGAAAGGTTATAAGCTCTATAATCCAATCACAAGGAAGGTGGTAGTGAGTAGAGACGTGGATTTCGATGAAGAAGAGACATGGGATTGGAGCATCAAGGAAAGTGAAAGGTATGACTTTCTTCCTATGACTGATGAAGAAGAGACGGGTGAATCAAGTGAAGAAGTCCAACAACCTCAAAGTCCAACTCCAACCCAAGAATCACCTTCAAGTTCAAGTGAAGGAGAACCGAAGACAAGAAGTTTGCAGGAGCTCTACGAGGTAACTGACGAAATACCCCTTACTTGTTTATACGTTGATTGTGAACCTTTAGTTTTTGAGGAGGCTATGAAAAGCAAGAAATGGAGACAAGCCATGGACGAGGAGATAAAGTCAATAGTGAAGAATGATACGTGGGAGTTGACGACCCTTCCGAAAGGCCAAAAGGCTATTCGAGTCAAGTGGGTATACAAGACCAAGAAAAACGCCAAAGGCGAAGTGGAAAAGTACAAGGCAAGACTTGTGGCAAAAGGTTACAAGCAGAAGCATGGTATCGACTACGAAGAGGTATTTGCTCCTGTTGCTCGCTTAGAAACTATTAGAATGATTATTGCTATTGCTGCTCAATATAGGTGGAAAATCCACCAAATGGATGTAAAGTCTGCATTTCTAAATGGACTTCTTGAAGAAGAAGTTTATGTGGAGCAACCAGAGGGATATGTTGCCAAATGGCAAGAAGGTAAAGTGCTAAGGTTGAAGAAGGCCTTATATGGTCTAAATCAGGCACCACGTGCTTGGAATACTAGAATTGACAAGTATTTCCAAGAACATGGTTTTACTAAATGCCTAAGTGAATATGCACTTTACGTGAAATTTGCAAATGGAAGTATATTGCTCGTCTGCTTGTACGTGGATGATTTGATCTTTACAGGAAACTCTCAGAGTATGATTGATGAGCTCAAGAAGTCAATGACGAAAGAGTTCGAGATGACAGACATAGGACTTATGTCTTATTATCTTGGCATTGAGGTGAAGCAGACGGATGATGGAATTTTCATAAGTCAAGAAGGATATGCCAAGGAGATATTAAAGAAGTTTGTCATGGATAAGTGCAATCCCGTTGGCACCCCCATAGAACATAAGGCAAAGCCTTCTAAGCATGACGGAGGAGAAGCGGTAGATTCAACTCAATTCAAGAGTCTCGTTGGAAGTTTGCGCTATTTGACATGTACAAGACCTGACATACTCTTTGCGGTTGGTTTAATTAGTCGTTTCATGGAAGAGCCTACGACAAAGCATTTGGAGATTGCAAAGAGGATCCTCCATTATATCAAAGGTACCGTAGACTACGGAATGTTTTATTCAACAAGTGAAGACTTCAAGCTGGTTGGATATAGCGACAGTGACTGGGCTGGAGACAAAGACGATGGAAGAAGTACAACAGGATTCATATTCTTCCTAGGTAACAATGCTTTTACATGGTCTTCAAAGAAGCAACCTATTGTTACTTTGTCTAGTTGTGAAGCAGAGTACGTAGCTGCAACATCATGTGTATGTCACACAATTTGGCTTAGAAGTATGCTAAAGGAGCTACACATGGAACAAGAAGATGCGACTGAGATCTATGTGGATAACAAGTCGGCCATTGACTTAGCTAAAAATCCAGTATACCATGATCGAAGTAAGCATATCAACACTCGTTATCACTTTATTCGAGAGTGCATTGCAAGGAAAGATGTCCAAGTGATACATACGAGGTCCGAAAACCAAGTTGCAGATATCCTCACCAAGCCGATCAACGAGAAAGTTTTTTCAAGACAACGAATGATGCTTGGAGTCGGTAAATCAAGTTTAAAGGGGGTGTTGGATCGTAAACTTGATTTAGTCCGAGCCCATATAGTGGAAGCTTCTAGAAAGTCGTAGAATGGTATAGAAGCTTCTAGAACGACAAAAAATAATCCTAGAAAATATCCATAGATATGTCTAGAATATTGTAGCTAAATGTAATAGAAATATCTAGAATTAGGATAAGGATGATGATGTATGATCAAAATGATGTAGGAAGTATCTAGATCGTAGTAGAATATCCATGGAAATATCTCATCTCTAGAACATTCCATGGAGTAGTATAAATAGGTGTTGTGGTGATGCATATGCAAGGACCTAAGAAAAGGATTAGCAATAAAGTTACATTGTAAAAATTCTCTAAGTGTTCCTCTCTTCATTAGCCTAAAAGGCCTTCGAGTTTCTAACAAAAGTGACGTGTAGGAGGTTCAATATGACACTTTTACGAGTGCTTCAGCCGTGCTAACATAGTAACTACAGGTGGTAGCATAATCAATACCACTACTTAGATAATGTTGTTCAAAAACTTTATTTTTTATGCACTTTCAAGGTACCATGTAAAACTGTGTTGATCGAATTCAGAAGTCGACTTACCATTTTTTTGTGATGGCGTGTCTTAATATTAAAATACCTTTTTAACCTCTAACATATAGTTGCAAAGAATCCTAGCAATGAAATTAGAACTACTTTGTTAGACAACGCTCTAATAACAAAGTTCAGGACTTATAAACAGGCATGGCAAAAGGTAACAGTTAAAAAGATCATATAGGTTACCACTGAATTAACAGACAGTCCGCGTTAGAATGCTTTTTAACATCTTTTGAGATATATCCTTTTTTTTTAAGTTCATGAATAAAACAGTGTCATCTTTCAATAAACATTTTTAGCCTACTTGACATACTATATTTGTAACTCTTTATAGAGCACTTCTAACTTCCCCTATAAAAGAAACAACAGCTAACGCTTGCATGAGTTACAAGCCCATAGCAAGCATATAAGACCAAAGCCACATCTCAAGTTTCATAGCAACTTAAACAAGCATACTATTTTACTAATTCATGAGCAAATTACACCGAACAACAAAGACAGAAACCTAAGTTTCATTCCATATAAATAGAAGTTAACGGGATGGAGACTATGTTATGTAGTTATGCATACCTTTAGCATCTTTAGATCTTAATGGATTCAAACCTTTATGCGAACTTTGCGCCTTGCTAACTTATAAACAACCAACAAAAATAAGCTTGATTCCAAAAAAAATGTAGCTCATAGCTGTGACAGAAACATTGAAACTCAGTATCCAATTCATAAGTCAGTTACTTACAGCATTAAATAACTTCACCACTAAAAGTTCCGCCATGACATGAAAAAATATCACACATTAGCAGATTTCAATAATGGAAAAGTTTGTAAACCCAATAATTTATCAATTGAAATATAAGTACCTCCTTTTGTAGCAACTCCAATGAGTAGCTTTTCATGTGTGACTGAGAAGGAATCAGGATTTACATGTCCTTTTTCTCCTAACTTTATATCCAAAAAATATTCCAGGGCTGACAGTTAGCAAATGTAAATGCAGGTACTTCTAGCATTAAATGGAAGTATGGGTAGAATGATTCTATCCCAGTGGCTAATGAAATGGAGTGCCTATTTGGGATGCATCTGAGTGGAACGAACTGACGCACATACTTCAGGAGTTTTTTATACCTGCACGTTATGCCCAAAACTTAACATATGTATGCTCAAAAGTTGAATCATCAAGTTATCAGGAAATGGACGCCTCGGTTTTCATCATAGTCATTGATATTGGACTACTAAACTTAAGTACCGACATATGGGTGGAACAACTCAATTTCCTAGATACTTTTAATAGAAGAGCGAAGTTTGCATGGGTTCTAAACCATGATACCTCTAATACTATCAAAATGGAGCTTCATAACCGAGGACATTTGTTAATGGTAAATGAACCATTATACAAGGGTAAGATGATTCAGATAATAGAAGCTGCCATAAAAGAAAAAATGATTTCTTTGAGACATACTAATGGTGGAGGTGACACACATGAATCTTTGGAAATTGATTCAATACATTCGGATCAAGAGACTTCAAATGACTCTGAAAAAGCAGAAATAAATTCACCAAGCAATTTCCAAGTTGAAGAAACACAATGTGTACTTTCTTCTTCACGTTATGGAAGTGTTAACAACTGTTTTCTTGATCTAACTGAAGTATGTTTTGAGCGGAACAAGTTGGACACAAATGAGACGGTTCCAGTGAGCAGGAATTCAAGTTTTCAGGAGAAACATATTCGATATGCAGAGAAGCGCATAACTCGAAACAAGTCCCTTGAAGGCATACGTATTTTGCCGGCAGAAGATAATCCAGTTCTCCAGAAAGTAGCAACTATAATGCTTGAAAAGATGGGTGCTGTAGTTGTGGTGGTCGGAGATGGGTTGCAGGAAGTTGAGGCTCTACAAATTCCTCCAGAAAATGGCCCCAAAACTGAAACAAAAATGTGTGATCCTTCACCGTACGACTTGATACTCATGGATCAATATTATCAAATCACAGCATCAAAATCAGAAATTTCTCATGGGTGATTGCTGACCTGACCAAATGCTTGCTCATAATTGGATGAATATTTTAATTTCTTGAGAAGAGAAATCACATCAGAACTCCTTGGATAGGTTACATGAGGAGCTTTAACCCTATTAAGAGGTATAAATGTAACTCTTCCACCTTTCTCTGCATTAAGATGTCGAATTACTTGGGTTGATATTTCATCAGTTTCAACCACCACATGGTATAAGCTACACCAGAAGAAGAAGACAGGTTTATAAGAAAGCACGCAGGTTTGAATGACTATCAAAAAGAGTGTGCAAACCTGTTTCCAGCTGTCACTTCAACCGCGGTAAATAAATTTTCATCACATTCGAGCAGCTCAATAATTGAACCATACACTCCAGAAATGTTGTACTCCCTGCAGATTCTATGAATTGTACTGATTCCCCGTCTTATGTCCTGTTAATTTTACCATAGGTAAGTCACCATCAGCAACAAAACCTTAGTCCTCCTACGAGGTTCTTCATGCACCATATAAGATAACAATATAAGAATAATATAGGGCTAACTGCGCAGAATCGCCAAATAAATTCACGCTTTTACGAATCAATGACTACACCAAATAGAAGTATGTGACTATGATTTATATTAATAAAAATTATAAACAGACTATTATGTTTGTAAAAAAACTGAAAGTAGTTTGAGTAATTTTATAGCTACATTGTCGTAATTGGCAAAAGGGTGAAAGTGTGAAAGTATATTGTTATTCTGCGTAATTAATCTAATTAATACAAGCTGACATGTAATACATTTCTGATTTGTAACAGTATAAAAAGTAATTGGCAGGAAACGCTCCAGTCATGGGAGAAAATGAGGTTCGTAGCTAACAGATTAATGAAAATGTACCCTGTGAGAGTTTGTGGGTACTGTCCCGAGATCCATGTCGGGCCCACTGGTCATAAAGCACAGAACTGTGGGGCATTTAAGCATCAGCAAAGAAATGGGCAACATGGGTGGCAGATCGCAGTGCTTGATGACTTAATACCACCAAGGTATGTGTGGCATGTTCCTAATATGCAGGAGCCCATGTTGCAGAAGGAGCTGAGGAATTTTTACGGTCAACCACCGGCAGTGGTGGAAATGTGTGTGCAAGCTTGTGTTGTTGTACCAGAACAGTATAAGCCTACAATGAGGTTAGATGTTGGGATTCCGACTAGCGGTAGGGAAGCAGAAATGGTGGTTTAAGTTTGTCATTGTTTTGGTATTACTCCATACTGTGTTACAAAGCTATGTATAATAGATATTTCATCCACCCATTTTTTTACAAATTAGTTTATTTAGCTATAATTTGTTACTAGCAGGTCAAATGGGTAAAACTGCACCTTTAGATTATACTGAAACCAGTCAGAAGGATATAACCACCCAAGTTTGTTTCAAATGCACATAACCCCCTAATTCAAAAGATTAGCTCTTATTTGAAAATATATTAATTCTAAGCATATGTAATGCAAAAAATAATTATACTATAATTTTGACCAAAAGCATTTGCAAGCAACATGACCATGGATCAGGTGGCCCTAAAGCAGAAGTAGGCGGGCAGATACTACCGGCTGATATTATCTTTACACGAGGCACTTATCACGTATGTGCTCACCAGTTAGTTCATCAATGAATATATACTAACTTGGTCGTCTGCCGGTAGCATAAATATCTTCTTATCCATTGTTTCATTAGGTAGTATAAATATCTTCGTATAAATATTGAAACTATGTTCACATTGCTGTTAAATTCACAAATGATTCCGTTGAAGGTTATCTGAGCTGGTCTGCTGAATTTCAGTCAATATGGAGCAATGCTACTGAAATATTGATGTTGAATATTCACAAGCCACCTTCTACAATCAGACAGATGAACGTATAGACATATTATTGAACTATGACTGATAGTGACGGCAAGATTTGGGGGTTGGGTAACATGTATGTTTTACTGTAGGTCCGAAGGGCCTAGCCGGGTTGGGTCTACCAAAAACACCTACGCTGTTTTCATTATAAACTGACCTTGAGTGTGTCTACCAAAAAAACAATATTACTACAGCAATAATCTTTTTGAGTATCTTTCAACCCGTTTATAAAGAAATATTCAATATGGCAAAATCTCAGGTTGGCTACTCAAGCATATAAGGAACTCTACTATATTCTGTTTATGGCTTTTAGTTGTGACATCTTTGAGTGGCAACAATTTTCTCATTGTAAGTGATCTTTTGTTAAAACTGTGTGGCAGTGAGCTATTACAGTTGTAGTATTTTTATAATCAATTAATTCTAGAGGTTATTTTTGCATTATATATACACCTTGGTCGACTTTTGACCACTTGACCTGTTTGAGATAATGCGTATCCCAAACCGAATAATGTACCTACAAATTATTGAAATTGCCTCATCCAAGAAATTTAATTAAGATTTGTGTGTAAATTTTTGCAGACAACAACTAATGTTGCACCTCAACTATGGCAACCTTCAAGTGGGATTTTGATGACCAACGACGTTGCTGAAACCAACCCTGAAGAATCTTTCTGCTGTTTTGTGTTGTCCAAAAATGATTCTTATGTAATGTCAGCATCTGGAGGAAAGATTTCTCTATTCAACATGATGACATTCAAGGTAATGTTGTAAGCTCAACATCATTAAATGTTATGTCATCACTTCCAGGATTTTGTGCGCATTCAGTTATTTTTATGAAAGTTTGAAACGAGTAACCACTCATACAAAAACGTGGTCGAATTATCTAAGACAAAATCTTCTTCGATTCGATGTTTATTTTTTATATAGTTTCATATTTAATCTTAAAAGTCAACTGTCTGCAGACGATGACAACTTTCATGCCTCCACCACCAGCAGCCACGTTTCTTGCTTTCCATCCTCAAGACAACAATATAATCGCTATTGGCATGGATGATTCGTCAATAAAGATATATAATGTTCGTGTAGATGAGGTAAATAAAGGTTACTTTAAAATATCATATTCTTAGAGGTGGCAAAACGGGCAGGTCAAGAGAGTTGGGTAACAGATGAAAATACTTCATTCTCAAAGGCTCAAAATATGCGGGGTCAAGTGGACCCTAAACGCATTTTCTCTGGACATTTTAGGCTTTTACAAAGTAAATAGCTTGTCAAACTTGATTACGGAACTTCAATATTTCGTTTTCTGTAGGAGTTTTTAAATCAAATATCTTAAGGAACCTTCAGCCTGTTTCCTTGTGAGCTATTTTGTATGATAATTGACCCGTTAGAGTAATCGACTCATTTAAAAGTTGATGGGTTGAAAATTTCTCCGTGAGACTATTGTGTTTTGATCTTCTTTCTTAAACGCTAATATACCATTTATGTCTTGAAGGTCAAAAGCAAACTCAAAGGGCATTCCAAAAGAATCACTGGTCTTGCGTTTTCCCATGTGCTTAATGTTTTAGTCTCATCCGGGGCAGATGCTCAGGTTACTACACTGAATGACACCACGTAATCTTTAATACTTGCTATTAATATTCTTGCGTCACGCATATTTTAGTTTGTTGATTGTATTTTTCCTTCTTACAGCTTTGTGTATGGAGCTCTGATGGACGGGAGAAGAAAAAAGCAAGATACTTGCAACTTCCACAAGGAAGAGCACCTACAGCTCAGTCCGACACCCGTGTGCAGTTTCATCATGATCAGATCCATTTCCTTGTCGTACATGAGACCCAACTCGCTATTTATGAAACAACAAAGCTTGAATGTGTAAAGCAGGTATTAACTATTCTTGCGTTTTTTGCTAGAGGTGGTAATATGGGTTGTTAAAAAGTGGATTCCCGTTTAAGCGGTAAGACAAAGTATTTGCTTGAAAACAATTTTATGTGATGTGGTGGAAGCTTTGGAATTATTGAAATCAAATTATTTGGTGCAACCACTCCTAGAAAGGCAACCATTTTTTATGGCATTGTATCACAATCTTATACTTGATGTTTTCTAATCGATGTGAATTCATGTTTAATTGGATAACTTGGATGCAAGATCCTAATCTTGTTATTATGTAATTTTTTTTCTAGATTTTTTCTAATAAAATTTGCCGCTAAAAAAAAATACACATTTCGCTATTCGTTAGTATAACAAATAACAAAGATTAACATCGCACACTAACCTATATCTAATTTAAATGCCCGTATATCTATACCAAAATCTTTTACATTCTAACATCCATAGGGTGTCATAAGTAGTCATTTAAATGAGTTCTAAGGTAAACCAACTTGTAATATTAAAAGTCCAACATAACAACAACACGCTATTAAAATGTGGATTTTTATGAATTTTATGTATGGTCCACTTAATAATAACTAAATATGAGACATATAAATCATCTCTCGAACAAAGAGTGAACCTATAATAATCTTGTGAGGAAAAATAGTGCACTTGAGGCCAAACAAAGAACTAATTCGGTATTATATAAGTTACTAAAACCGATATCTATGCGTATGTTCAGGAGTCGTGTATACAAGTAATAAACCGATATACAAGTAATAAGTTACAATTTTTTTTTTTTTTACTTTTTCTTCACCTTTTTAACTTTTACTAAAAAAACATATATTATCGACCAACCAAAACACATCTAAATCTGTGAACCTTTACCCACCACGAGCCACCTAAATAAACCATAAAAAAGAAAAAACGGATCACAGATTGAAGCAATTGATTTGTTTTTCAAACACTATACACGTGCTCCGGTCTCAATAGTAGTATAAAGTTACACATACAGTAATTAACTAATCACCCCTCACCCCAAAGGCGAAACGAAACAAAACAAAAAGAACGAGTGTTTTTCTAGGTTTATAAAAATCAACCATTCTCAGAAATATATTAGATTAAATTTAGAGCATCATAAGAATGAACCCATTAACATTAGTGAAAAGAATACAAAACATAAATTCAAAAGAAGCAGCTTTAGGAATATCAGAAGATGCATCATGGCATGCCAAGTACAAAGATTCTGCTTATGTTTATGTTGGTGGCATTCCTTTTGATCTTACTGAAGGAGATCTTCTTGCTGTCTTTGCTCAGTATGTTTCTTCTTTCTTTTCTTTTCTTTTTTATAATTTTATGGTTTCATGTTTATGTTTGGATTATTGGTGTTTAAATGTGATTTGGTATTGTGGGTTAAGGATGAATTTGGGATTAGGTGTTTGTGTGTTTTGAAAGAGCTAGATGGGTGTTTCGGCGAAAGAGATTATTTAAAAGTGCTGATGATGATGATACCATTGGAAAGTGTTTGGATTTGCTTATGATGTAGAAAAAATGCAGTTAGACATGAAAATTTATGGGTTCCAAGTGTCAGTTGAGTTTATTTTAAATCATGGGTTTTAGATAGGCGTAAGGGGTAGAAAGGTGATTTAAATCTAATCTCGAATAAGCAGTTACTCAACCGCATAATTATATGAGCAGTTTTGATAAGCAATACCAGAACACTCTTAAAACTGTTTTAATGTTGTATTAAAACACAGTAAATGGCATGAGTTGTGTACTTGACCATCCTGACTTTTGACAGCAGATGATTCCTGTTCCTGACTTTGACCACCGGCTTGACTGGAATGGGAACTGGTATGATGGTTCCAAAAATGTTGTTGGTTTATGTGCACCCTATGATCTGATGTAAGGCATGGCAGAGGCCTTCATATTCATGTATGCAGTTGCTATTCTTTATGTGCAAATGTACGTTTCGATAAAAAAGAAAAAAAACATTTGAATGATTATCTCAAAGATATTCTGGGCTAGAACTAAGCAAGTCATCGATGACTTGATGTCACCTCACTCCAACTTCTTACAGCCATTATTGTTTCTTTTGCCGATGTTTGAATTTGTAGAATGCCTATGATAATCTTCTAACACATTGTTAAGCCCAAATTGATTATGTTACTATCTACTGTAGAATCTTAGCTGATTCTTTTTAACATAGGTAAATCAGTAACTACCCAATTCAATAATCTTCCCTAGAATATCCTCTCGACACTTTGTTGATTATGGTAGTATACAATGAAAACGATGCCAATACCCAATCCCGTCGAAGCGGGGTATGGGGGAGGTAGGATGTAGACCGTCACACCCCTACTCTAGGGTAAAGGGACCGCTTCCAGAGAAAGACTTCCGGCAATAATATAGACATGCAAACATAAAAGCGTGTATAGACATAAAATGCGTAGAGAAAACATATGACCATGCAAATATATAAAGATTATATGATCTACGAGCATACAAAGTATGATAAAGAAAATAAGGGTAGAGGCATATAAGGCTAGAAGTATAAAAGCGCATATAGCGCATACATGCAAGAGGTGTTTACAAGCATACAAACTATGATTATGATAGTATGGTAAGTCTAATTGAATGTAAAAAGTGTTTGCAACCACGTAATATGTTCGCCTACTATTTTGAGCTAAAATGAATTAGAAAGTGTGCCTCTAGTAGCTTGTATGCATAGTATTGAGTATGCAGTCTTTTAAGATGAAAGTACAATTACTGTACATTCTAATTTTCTATGATATGCATAGAGCTGTTTATCTTTAGGTAGTTCCTATTCTATCTAACCGGTATAATTATTTTGATGTATGATAGGAGAGTTCATGTACCTGTTTTAGTGGGACTCTTGAGGTTCCTGTAAAACTATGATTATTGAAGAAATCGATGTATACATGTCGTGTAATCTTTTGAGGTGTCATATCATATGAGTCATTTGGGGAAAAGTTCACTGTCAATATAGTAAAGAAACATGAAATGTACTTTCATGTATTGCATGGTTGTACCAGCTGTAGGTTTGTTATATTAGTGCATTGACATTGGTTGCTTTAATTCTCAATAAAACACATTTCTTCACCAGGCACTTACCCAATTTTTACCATCTAGGTATGGCGAGATTGTTGATGTCAATTTGGTTAGAGACAAAGGTACCGGAAAATCAAAAGGCTTTGCTTTTGTTGCATATGAGGATCAAAGAAGTACCGTTCTTGCAGTCGGTCAGTCTCTCGATCCATCTGATTTCATATTTAGATAAATATCTGATTTAGAAACTGAAATATTGATTATTACAGACAATTTGAATGGTGCACAAGTTCTTGGCCGTATAATAAGAGTTGATCATGTTACTAAGTACAAAAAGAAAGAAGAAGAGGATGAGGAGGAGGAGCAGCGGAAAAGAGAGGAACGTGGAGTTTGCCGTGCTTTCCAAAGAGGTGAATGTACCCGTGGAGCTGGATGCAAGTTTTCTCATAATGAGCAAGTAAGATGATCTAAATCTATGAACATTTTTATGACGCTACTATATAGTTTGTATGTTTTAGTCATCTTTCTTTAACTTGTTGTAGTTGACACAAAACTTATATACACATAGATCACTCGAGAGTTGAAAAAGCTAAACCAGGGCCACCCACATGTCAAAATAGCTTTAGATAACTAGATAAGTATAGATTTGGTTTTGTTAATGCTAATGCCGGCCAAAAACTTGGATTACACAAATGCCCTCAAATATTCAAAAAGACATAGGCGAAACACTTTTTGGTAAAGTTAAATGTAAGGATTAGATCTAGGGACATTTATGGTAATTAACAATATTCCAGCAAGTTTTTTGGTCAGAATTGGCGTGAGTGAAACCAAACTGGTACTTGGGTTGCCTGAAATGGTGTTTTGATAATTGGGTGACCTTACTGTAGCATTTTTGCTACTTGGTTGGCCTATGCATATGTTATACCTTTATATTGTAACCTAAGTTATAATTTATTTAGCTAATCTTGTTATCAGATATTGGTATGATATACCAAGTACACTACTGTTGGCTATATCTCCTGCCAGTCATTTTAGCATCACTTTGTTAACCATCTATTTTTCCTTCAATACAGAGAGCTGCAAACACAGGTTGGGGTGCTCAAGATGCTAAAAGAGAAAAACAAAACGACAGAATTGGAGGTCCCACAAGAGGACCAGCCCCATCAAATCGAGTGCCAGACACGAGGATGCGTGAGAAAGATTCAAGAAGTTCCAAGATCGAAAAAGACAGTGACCGTAAACGAACAGAAATACATTCAAGTGACAGAAGATCGAAACTGGACAAGGAAGACGAGGATTCACGTGGGTATGGGAGAAAACCACCCAGGTATGATTCTGGAAAGAGTCATCAGGAAGATGATGATCGGAGGAAGGAGAAAAGGTCCAAGCATGAATCTGAATCCTATCGAAGAGACTATGAAGAATCTGACAGAAGGAGCAGTCGTGAAGAATCGTATGGAAGAGAAAATCAAGAATCTGATAGAAGGTCTAGCCGTAGTGGAGAATCTGCATCCCGTGACTACAGAAGGAAGGATGAAGACCAGCGTGTCAGATCACACAGAGGATGAACCTGTCATTAAACGGATCCCTTTAACGGCACAAATAGCAAATTATCGGCTACGGATATTGTGTGTGTGTTGAAATAGGCATGTTCATGAGTTAAGTTGTAGTTTTTTTACAGCAGAGTAACGTGGTAGTTGAAAGTGTCGACTTATCAATGTGTTGTGTTAACTGGGCCCATGTACACAAAGTTTAGCTTTGATATCAGATTTTATCCCTTGATAGTAGTATCTTGTGTCTCTTTGATTACTAGTTCTCAGCTCTAGTAGTTGCGAATATGTTGTTTTGAGGACATATTATGGGTAGGTTAGAGATGGAAGCTCAGATTTAATCACATAGGGATTGGTTTATGTTCCCATTTTGATTCTCCTTACTAATTTGGTTTGTCTCAAAAACTTTTCCACCTACTAAATTTATTTAATTTAATGTTACCCATTCTGCTCACTTTATGAGGAAACTGTTTGTTATCTTTATTGCATTCAAAGGATAAATGTGTCATTACGTCTCCCAATCATATAGCTCTTTTATAATAATTAAACATCTACATTCATTGTATCTTTTTTCAAAAAATAAAATAAAAAACTTGTTTGTGGACCTTTAAAGTGAGATGCAGGGAAGTAAGAGAAAACCAATGTTTTGAAACCCGGGTTTGTGATCGACCCGGCCAAGACACCGGGTCACCGGGTCACCGGGTCAACCGGTTCAACCGCCGGGTCAACCCGGTTAGACCCGGTTTTATGCATATGTCCAAACACTAGTTTTGCAGTGAAAAAAAAAGCAAAGAACCATTTTTCATGCTCTAAACAACAAATCAAAGGTGGACAAGGATATAAACCTGCATAATTTTCTAAACAACCATAAATGCTACGGGATTACATGTTTCATACTTCAAAAGGCATAAATCCTACGAGATTACAAGTTTCATACTTCTAAAGACATGCATCCTACGAGATTTACAAGTTTATTTTTTTGAGGTTTAATATATTGTTGCCTTTCCAAAAAAAAAAAAAAAAAAAAAAAAAAAAAAATGATAAAAACCAAAATCGGCCGGGTTTCAAAACCCGGGTTGACCCGGGTCACTTAAAACCCGCCGGGTCTAAACGGTTGACCCGTTTTTTAAAACCCGGGTTTTTTTTACCCGTTTTTTTGTCCGGAACCGGTCCAACCGGTTAACCCGGCCGGGTCGACCCGGGTTTCAAAACATTGGAGAAAACTCCGATTTTGGTCATGTTTGCCATCTTGATCCGTTATCTAGTAAAAAAAATGTTTTTCAAATTTAGTTTTGTGAAAACGTAAGACTATGGGACTCCATTGAAAGTTGACAAGTGTCCAAAAGTTGGTAAGGTTTTTTTGCTAGATTGAAGTTACTTTTGTGCGACCAACGTTATGTTTTTGCTAGGTCGGTTTGTCTTATTCAAAAATATATAAGTGAATAAAAGACCGGGACTCGGAAAAAAAGTGAGATTCACGCTTGAGTTTTGAATAAGACAAACTGGTATAGCAAAAACATCACGTTAGTCGCACAAAATGTTACTTTGGTCTAGCAAAAAACCTCACCTACCTTCGGGTCACTTGTCAACTTTTCAATAGAATCGCACAATTTAACGGTCGCCCAAGACATTTTCGTTAACTAAAAAATGGACTAAAGAGTTGATTTAAATTTACGTGTTCTTTATTGTAACATTAATTCCTTTCATTTGTTAATATGACTTAAGAAATAAGTATATGACTTTAGAAATATCCTCGGGACTCGAGCCTTTGCTCACAAAACAAAAAAAGTAATGTCTGAGCCCGGGTTCGAACCGGGGACCTCTAGTGTGTGAGACTAGCGTGATAACCGACTACACCACCCAGACTTATTGTTAAGATGTTTAACTAAAAGAAATAAATCTATTTGTTTAAAGTCATCTGAAACATGATAAATTGCAAAATCTTCTCAAACTCTTTTCAGAGTCAGACTATTGTTGCAACATAAAAAACTTTCGTAGTATTCTGATGCATTACTTTATCAAAACTCAAGAAGAATGAATAAGCCTTGTCCGCACACTGGCTTGATCCGGCCTGATCAGTTTTGAAGTATGCTAATAGCGTTTTAGCGTCTAGTTTTGACTGATTTGATCTGCCAATTTTCTTATTACAGTGAGTGTTAGGAAAACGTCGTGTATACAAGTAATGTTAAAACTGCTGCTTCTACTGTCCATAGCCTTTTAAATGATCTTTCGCTAAGTGGCTCTTCAGGGGAGTTTAGATGTGCGTTTTCAAATTGATTCTTGTTGTGTTAAAGAATATCCAACAAATCCGTTACAAGAGATAATATCAAGCATGTTTATGAAGATATACGCAGTAAAATGTATGAGGGGGCAGGTGCAGAACACCACACCCAAATCAGATTCCATAATCATCATGTGATTTGGGATTAAATTAAACAAATAGGTTTTCAAACAGACGAAAATCTTTAGTTCTGTATAAACAAACGTTCCTCGGTTGTGTTGCAAGAAATCAAATTTTTCCCAACTCCAACTTACACAAAAAACATCAAAGCCAAATGCTTGTAAATAACTGCTCATAAGCAAACAAACCATTTTTTTTTTACGGCTGACTTAAACACATGACCCATAGCTTGGTCTCCTAAAGCCGTTTTCTAATACTAACCAATCACTACAGCAAACTCCCATATGCTAGCTAATCAAGAGCAGTTGATCACGTCTCATTTGTCAACAAATGACGACTCAGCAAGATCAATAGCACGGGCAAGGGCTGCAGCTTTGTTCTCACATTGTCTCTGTTCATCACCAGGATCACTATCAGCTACTATACCTGCCCCGGCTTGAAGGTGAGCCACCCAATCTCTCCGCTTGTTTGAATCTCGATATGAGTACATTGTGTCAAAGCGTGAAGCAGTAGGGAACACGATCGTCCTTAAGGCTAGGGCAATATCCATGTCTCCAGTGAACGAGATTCCTCCAAACCCGCCACTATATGGTCCACGCCTGGTCACCTCCAGCTTATCAATAAGTTCCATGGCTTTCACCTGTTGCAGAAAAGCTTGAGTAAGATGTAAAATGAGGTGCAATGTGATCAGGCCTAGAAGTCATGATATGAAGTTAAAACCAACACTTGTGCGTGTACTGTGACTATCAAATAAAGATACTACGTACATGAATACAAATCTGAAAAGATCTGAAATGGCTTGTAGACGCCTAAACACGCGAATCAACCTTTTAAATGCAACTTAAACTAAAATCAGATGTGGCATAATGGTTGGGATGGCAGCGAGTTGAGTCAGATTAATGGTGTGAGTTGAGTGAGTCGCACTTTTTGTCCATTTGAAAAGAAAAACTTCATAGTTTTGTTCGAAACTAAGTGTCCACTTCCAAGATAATTTAGCAAGTTTCTCATTATACCCTAATAACACACAATCACATAGATGCACTTATTGTACTTGAAAAAGTGTGCCATTTGAAAAAGGATGAGCTAATATCAACTAGTAAAAAAAATTAAATCATTTCTAAAACCGCACATCTTTTGTCTAGTGGACACTTATTTTGCGATGAAAGAAGTATGTTAGATATGATTTCAAAAACCATATTTAACAATAATAATCTTATCCAAACATAACCAAGCGGTGTAGATGCATTACAAATCCACTTTGGGTGGAGCCATTTTGACATGTTCTCTAATTAATTAAACAAAATTTAACCCATTTTACCTGTTAGGAATATAACATAAATGAGTCTTAATTGCCAACTCTCTGTCAAGAATCACTGAGCATCAGGTTCGATAAACACACAAGCATCACCAGACATGTAATATATTGGCGACTGAATTTTTTAATTGTGATGGCATGAAGATATAGGACATGTGAACAGACAAGAAACATACATGACATGTAAAAGGTCCTATATTTGGGATATTAAGTTACAATGAAAAGCATGATTAAAATTACAAACCTTAGGTGCACCACTGACTGTGCCAACAGGCAACGCCGCACGAAGAGCGTCCCATGTACTCAGCTCATCAAGCAGCTCTCCAATAACCTACAGATCAAGGGGTGAACATTAGATTGATTTTATAGCATGGGGCACAAAGCTTACAAAAATTCAATGATCCTATAACAGTTTGAAAGGGCAAACAGAAAGAGACCACTTTCGATTGACCAGTAGCCATAAACACATTAAGAAAACTGAATTTGGAAATCTGTATGCATATAATCCACATTTTTTTTAAAAATTGCTTATACACAAATGCCAGCAAATAAAGCTTTAACATGTGCCTAATGAATTGCCAATCATAACTTTGTGTGATTGAATCTGCCATGCAATATGTGTGACAATAAGCATTTACCGTGGAGCTGATATGCATGACATGAGAATAATGTTCAATATTCATCAGCTTCTCGACATTAACAGAACCAGGTTTTGATACCTGCAAGAATGTCCTAGTTTAGTTAAAGTAAACGATTGAAGTATAAGCATATATCTTAATGTCACAGCCAGCTTATTTCATGACAATATTTTTGTTCTTTTGGATTCCCAAGTTATAGGTCCTTCAGGCATAGTTAGACGGGAGCTTCTCAGTTCTCAGAAGCAATTATATTACTACTTGCCTAATAGAACTAGAATTCTGTTAGCTGATTCAGAAGTATGCATCTACTTAAGTAAAGGAGTTAGGATCAAATGAGAAGGTGAGAAGAAACCATAACCTCACATTTTAGATGCACCTAAAAAATAGAAGCATCTCCCCTTAAATTTCTCCCTCTTATTTGAAATGTCGCTAGAATTCCTTCTCACTCTCATTTTAATTTTTCTTCTCATTGGATACCTTCCCGAGACAATTAATGAAATTAGCTTTTTAATGCCCCTCTTCAACAAGATCATCTAAACATATTGAAAATGTGAAATATGCACACACATACAATTGAGTAAACATGCCCACCTTTCCAACATCATCCCTCCCTAGATCAACCAGCATAATGTGCTCTGCACATTGTTTTTCATCGTGTAGTAGTTGATTTTCCAACATATAGTCTTCTTTTGGTGTCTTACCTCTCCTAATAGTTCCAGCAAGAGGTCTATTTGTGACTTTTCTCTGTCAACATGAGCAGATAAAGATGAAATATGCAGAAAGGGAAAAAATAGAATTTGAAAATATTTGAGTAACTGAATGAAATTTTTTTGGGACTAAGAACTAAGAGTGAATGTATATTATATCTTGGCTTATTACCTTCTTCACACGAGTAAGAATTTCGAGACTTGAAGCAACAAGGATACTCCCTCTAGCCTGGGTGAATAAAAACACAAGTAATCATCAAATACTTTTACTAACGTCTTTTGTGCTCCAAGAAGTCATAACAAATGCAAAAGAGCAAGCAACTTGTAAATAAGTCATATACGGACTGGGGTTGACAATTCTCAGGGCCCTGTAAACTTCAAATGGATCTGCAAATGTACGACGCTCAAAACGTTGACTTAGGACAATTTGAAATATATCTCCAGCTAAAATATGTTCTTTAGCCTGCAATACTGCTTCCTTGTATGCTTCAGTTGTCATGCTTGAATTCTTCAAAGATGGACCAAATAGATTGGTATATAACTTAATTGACCCTGGAGAGAGTTTTGGGCTGTATTGGAACTCATATCAGAACTACCAATGAGACATAACCACAAATTAGGTGTGACTTACTAATTAAATTGGATTACTCACGGAACGATATCATGAACTCTAGACACTAAAGTCTCCAAACGCTCTGTTCCATCTTTAAAAGCCTCGTCAACAGAAGAATATTGATCCATTCGCCCAATGAATCACATATGCTTTCTGGAAATTAAATTGGGGAAAGACTTAAGAAAATTATAAAAGTAGGCATGTGACTAATAGGGGTGGTTTGTTGGGAAGGCAAAGGTGAAAACCTTCTCAACATGGTCAAACACAATCACGTCATCATAAAGGCCAAGATGAACATCTGGAAGATTTCTATCATCCTGTGGTGCATTTGAAAATGGAAGTTTTTTCGTCTCTACATACCGCACAGTGTCATAGGAGAAATAACCAACCCAGCCACCTGTCATTAAGGGAAATTGGAAATTACATAAATGAATTTACAGCACTGTAGGAGAATACTATTGTGTTTAGAAACTACAAGCAAGCTTAAATGTTTGTAACTACATCAAGTCTGTTTCATGAATATGCCCTATAATGAGTATTAAATATGACACCAGTAGTAAGAGCTTTTAACAAGTCAACCTATCATTTAAATAGTAAAGCAAGATATGCCAGTAAATTCATGCCAGTAAATGTAGATTATATAATACTCCTTTGAAATAGCCAAGGCCCCTCTTCCATGATAATAGGAAAACAGCAACTTAACTTAGAAAAATAATTTTGGTGATTAGGTAAAACCTAACATTTAACAGTAATTTTTTTGGATCTGCGTTTCTCAAATCTTACCACAGAATGCATCAGGTAGCTCGTCAATTCTTTGGGGTTTCCATTGCTCCATTATCTTCCTAGGAACAGCCATGGGATCCTCCACAAACTCCTCCGTCATCCGTCCTTCATGGTGATCCATTACTGTAACCATGTTCTCTTTTGCCACAATTTCCATTGTAGGCTGAGCTCCAATCACACTGTACCGCCCCTAACATAATAAATCCGTCAGTTTAACAAGTAAAAAAAATGAATAGTTTTCGCAAATAAATCACCAAGGCATATGGAGACATCTACATGAAATTACTACTCATAAGCACATACACATGTACTAAACCTTGGGTCCAAATCCACAAACAAACTTTCCTGTGCAAAGGGAATGTTGTCCTTTCCATGAACAGCTAAATATCCATACGCACGAGATACAATATTAAGATCTTGTCTAAGAAAATGCTATCCCGGGAACAAACATTGCTAAGATATCAAATTCCAGCTTCTAATTTGCAAAAAATGTAATTAGCTAAAACCTAAAGTAACTTCATGTCCACAGTTCTACTAATAGGAGAATGTAATGGGCTTATTCAGTTGCAATCACTTTCAATCACAGCTCATATTGAATTTATCACTTATGACTACTTAAACTAAAGCATAGTAACATTACCATAACCGACGTTAAACCTCACAACAACAATCAATATTCTCAAAGATAAAATGCACACATTTCTCACACAGTATCAAAATGCAACAATTACAACAAAAGAAGCAAAAACTTACAACATTGGAAGCCTTTAATCCTGGCTCAACCGACTCAAACAAAAAACTCGGCGCATCACGATCATCTTCTTTAACAAGACACCTATAAGCCAGAACTGGAGTCAAATGATCAGAAAATATTGACCTGTATAAAGGAATCAAGTTCCCATGCTTGGCTGCTTCCTTAAACTTCACCGAATGATCAACTGTCATAACAACAAGAAGAAAAATCAATCATCCAAATCAAATAAAAATACTGACCAAAAGTATTAATGTAAATAAAGAACATAATAGTCAGATAGTATCAACGCTGTCACTACAAGTTCTAAACTTCAAGATTTCAGCAACAAGTCAACTCCAAGCAAAATGTGCTTACTCCTTTATGATAGGTTTCGCACACTGAGTTGACAAAAATTTAGTTAGGATTATGTTAAGGCACAGTTGCCTGAAGGTGTTGACTTCTCTGTGTATATAAACCCTTCTCTCTTCGCCATTTTTCATCATGTGAAGCTTAACAATAACTAATAGTTTGGTCTATTTTGATGACATACTTGTCACTGGCAGTAATAATTCATACATTACTATGATCAAATCCAAGCTTCATTGCAAATTTAGATTAAGGACTTAAGCCCAATCTATCATTGTCCTAGGATTGAACTTCTTAGAAATGTTACTGGCCTTGTTATGTCCCAAAGGAAGTATGCTCTTCAACTCCTTGACTTTGCAGATTTAAATACCAAAGTTGCTGCTACTCCCCTGATCCAACCATGAGACTCACTTCAACTGATAGTGACCTTCTTCCTAATCCTTTCCACGACAGCACACTTGTTGGGAAGTTCCATTACCTTGCACTAACTATACCGACCTGATCTTCCCTTTGCTGCTCGAGCATTAAGTCAGTTTTCCAAGCTCCTAAATCACCTCGTCTTCAGGCTCTTGTTAAATTGCTTATATGTCAAGGTATCTTCTTCCATACTCCTAATTTCCTAGACCTTATTGCGTTTTGTGACAGCGACTGAGCTAGTCTCCCTAAACTAGGCCTTCTGTTTCCTTTTATACCATTCCATTGGTCAAAGTCTCATTTCTAGGCACCCAAAGAAGAAGACAGTGGTCTCTAGATCTTCTACAGAGAATGAATACATAACTCTCGTTGATAGGACAGCTTAACCCCTTCTATTAATTCCAAACATTCTCTCAAACTGCTCAAATTGCTGTTGAAGATTATTCCGGGCCCGGACAACTTAGCCTTCTTTTGCCCGGCTGGTCAAGTGTCTACTTGTTGATCTTAAAGTTTCAATCATCACTCCTGCGTTCCTACCTTAATGATTGTTAGAATTAGTAAATAAGGGTCAAGCCCATTAGTTAACCTAGCTTAGTCTTCAAGATAAGCAAGGTTATTTATATTCCCTGTAATCTTAGTTTTCATTATCAATCGATTCAATACAAATAGTTTTTCATCTCTGTTTACAATGATGTGTGAGAATGCCTCTACTACTCAAATATGTTTTTCTACAGAAACACAGAGATTGACTGTCACAAACACAGAGAATGCCTCTACAATAACGTGCTAGAACAAAAACACAGAGATTGACTGTCACAAACAAAACAAAAATCAACGATCCCCTCATTCTACCCAAATATGTTTTTCTACGAAGGGTCAAATTTTGAACATCCTCATGGCACACAGTTGTATGAAAGTACAATAATTCCACTTTTAACCAATCAAAATTACCGACATCCTTCCTAAACGTCTAAGCAAACTTCAACTATATATCTAAGTCGGCCATGTTATAATCCCTAGTCAACGCCAACTTGCAAGGAAAATAAAGAGCATAACAAGTCACATAGCTTATGGCTTTAACTTAAACAAGTCATATAGAAACCATTGGGGAGTTACCACAGTGGTATCACTCCTGACCGCAAAAGGTCATTCGAACATGTGCTCATTAATGCATGCCTTTGTGGTCCTTTTCTTATTCTCCAGTAGGAACTTGATAAGCTTATGATCTGTGTTTTTTTAATATCTAGCATTTTAGCGATATGAAATCGCAAACTTTGAGAATGAATGGGGAATGAATCGGTGTTATTGTTGTTAAATGTCTTCTTTATGTGTTTTTATATTTGAATTATGCTTTCTAACAAAGTTATAATCGTTTTGTACAAAGTATGCGCCTCGCCTACGAAAGGCGTGCACTTTCGCCTCATCGCCTCGCGCTTCGGTTTTTTGACCCTTAGCGCAACGGAGCGCTTCGCGCTTTTTAAAACCGAGGCTCATTTAAACCTTTTGGAGAAACAAGTCATACAGAATGCAATGTACAAAGAGTTGATATAAATTATGGTTTTGGTCGTAACATAGCAACGGACTTTTCCAAATGTATCGATTTGGTACGTGAACTCAGAAAAAGTTGTGAAATGTAACGAACTTTAATAAAGTGTTCCAATCTGCACATTTTGATGACGTGTCACATCATCAAAATGTGCAGATTGGAACATTTATGAAACTTTTTCAGAGTTCACGTACCAAATCGGTACATTTGGAAAAGTTCATTGCTATCTACGACCAAAACCCCTATAAAAGTTCATTGCTGAGAGGATGAAGTCGGCTAAATTTGACCTATGTTTTAAGACTAGATGAATTGGTGATTTGATTACTGTTTCATTGTGATGTTTCAGTTGAATGTAATTGGCTATTTGATTAATATAATTCACCCATTTCAAGGGAAAAAAAAAAGTAAAACTAATTTTAAATAAAAAGTATACTTGATTATCACATAATCAATGAGTGAGAATAAATTTAATTAATTAATACCTGATTGTGTTGAAGTGGACTGAGCGGAGCATTCTAGACGTCTAAGCAAACTTCAACTATTTATCTAAGTCGGCCATGTTATAATGCCTAGTCAACGGCAACTTGCAAGACAAGTGAAGAGCATAACAAGTCACATAGCTTATGGCTTTAACTAAAACAAGTCAAATAGAAACCATTGGGGAATTACCACAGTGGTACCATTCCTGACCGCAAAAGGTCATTCGAACATGTGCTCATTTGAACCTTTTGGAGAAACCAGTCATATAGAATGTAATGTACAAAGAATTAATATAAATTAGGGCTTTGGTACGTGAACTCTGAAAAAGTTGTGTAAATGTAATGAGCTTTAATAAAGTGTTCCAATCTGCACATTTGATGACGTGTCACGTTATAAATGGTACCACATGCCAGACTTTCAGGTATGACACGTCATCAAAATGTGCATATTGGAACACTTATGAAACTTTTTCAGGGTTCACGTACCAAATCGGTACATTTGAAAAAGTTCATTGCTATTCTACGACCAAAACCCTATAAAAGTTCATTGCTGAGTGAATGAAGTCTGCTAAATTTGACCTATGCTTTAAGGCTCTGCAACTAAACTTGGAAAGCTACTAGATGAGGTTCAAGAAATTAGAGTAACTGCAGAAAACCTATGTTATCTGCATTATGAGTATTGAGCACTACTGTTTTGAAATGGGGTGTTTGGGAACGCATTTTTACTTCAGACAAGTGTTCTGAGTGAGCTATGGTGTATTGTAGAAAGCAGATGGCTAATACATTGGGTCTGAAACATTCTTCCTTTTCTTATTTCTGTCATTTATGGTTGTGAAGATAAATAACAGTCAAAGATTAAGGTTTGAACTAGTAAGATCCAAAAGGTAGTTTCCTGCTTTGTTTAGAGATTCAATGGTTAGTAGGCCTTTAGAAGGCTACATGGTGGAATACCAACTTGATGACGCCTAGCCTACTTTCTTTGTTTTCTTCCTAATTGTGAGGATGCAGCTGCAAATTTGGAGGAAAATGAGTAGTAGGATGGGAAATGTAGTTGCAGTCGGAAGTATCCTTGAGTGTCTATTGCATATGCAGCGGCGCCATCTTGCTCGAAATGTAGCTCTGTGCAAAAAGGCTCAACGGAACTCAAGTATTTCTCATTCTTTTGATGATGCCTTTGTGTAAGAGTATCCTGCGATTAAGGTGTGGGAGGGTTTTAATCACAGGTAGGGTGTTTCTCCATGGTTGCCTAGTGCTAGTGTTCTCTCTAAGATTAGATGAATGGGTGATTTGATTACTGTTTCATTGTGATGTTTCAGTTGAATGTAATTAATATAATTCACCCATTTCAAGGAAAAAAAAAGTAAAACTAATTTTAAACAAAAAAGTATACTTTATTATCACATAATCAATAAGTGAGAATATTATTAATTAATACTACCTGATTGTGTTGAAGTGGACTGAGCGGAGCATTTTAGAGTGACAAAACGAGTGGAGGTGGAGAGAGTGACGGTGGGACGAGTGAAGGTGACGGCGGAGCGGACGGAGGAGCGGTGGCGGTGCGGCGGAAGAGGACGGTGGGAGATTGCTAGGGTTCTCATTTCAGTGCATTTGACGGATGTATAGATAGGAATAGGACAGTGTTATGTAAGTAGTATATTTCTTCTTTTTGTAGAAACTGTGTAGATTCTTGAATTTTGATTATGTGATTGTGTACGGGTGGGTCCCATGAGTTACACAAGTAAATGCAAAAAAGTCTAAAGTCACTTTTTGCTTTTCTCATTTACTCATTTTTTCATTTTATATATTTTATATTTTTGAATTTCATTTTACCAATCACAAAATATACACGATAAACAGAATATATAGTATCATACGATAAGGAAAAAAAAGGCATTTGGTCTCTAAAGTAACAGGAATATGCAAGAATCACACTGAGACGATTTTTGTTGCAAAAAAAAAATATTATTATTTACATTTTTTGTAAAACAGCCACTGAAAGCTACTTTTTTCTAACTTTCGTTATTTATCTCGTTAAGTGCTTTGTCACTGAGGTAATTATTATCATTTCACTGCCTTTCTCGCCAATTTGCTCAATTGCTAATGTATAGTTTTACAAATTTAGTCTTTTAAAGTGATAGTTTATATTTGTGTTTCAGTTTCTTCCATGGACATAAATTTCACAAGTAAAACTGAAAGATCTTGAGAATGGTTAAGTTTTGGCAAAATCGCACACGCAGTACCCCGATCCCTGATTTAGGAATCATTTATGATAAGCATAATATGTTCCATTTGGTTTCTTCCTTGTTCCTACTATTGTTCCATTGGGTTTCATGAAGTAGAAGTGTTGGGAATTAAAGGTCTGCATACTTAGTCCTGCCAAGACAGATTCAGTTTACACTACCAGTACTAACTTCAGTTAGTACTGCAAGAGTAAAGTTAATACTGCCAGACTAACTTAAGACTGCTGGAGATAGTTGATATTGCTGGTGAAGATAAAGATTGCCATTGGATAAAAGCGTGTGAAGAGATATGTATCAAGATATTTAGAATATATCTTATTTATTTAGAAGATACGTATATTTTGTAACAATATAGAAGATACGTAGTTATCTTGTAAAGCACTCTTTAGTGTATAAAAGGAGATCCTAGGTTATACTTTTTAATATCATATAGTTGCATACAGTTTATTCATAGCTTCAAGGTTGTAAACCCTAATACTAAGTCAGAGTACTTGTATTATTAAGATTAATAATATTGAAGCTTTTTGTGATATTGTTGTTATTGTTACATTGTTTTGTTCTTAATCTTCTAAGTGTTATTGAATAGATTCCGCATAATCCTTAGCATTAACAAAGTTTCTACCATTGTTGTCTTGGATTTATCCAAAGCAACATACTATTTATAAACTAGAGAATTGATCCATAGTTTGGAATTCCAAAAGTGGTATATGAGCTTGTGTCTCTGAAACTTTGATATTAGAAGAATCGTTTAAAGCTCAGTAAGAAGAGATGGATCTTTAGACTGCTCAAACAACAACTACAACAAAGTTACCTATTCTCAAGCAATATGACTATGAGATGTGGAGGCTCAGAATTAAACAATACTTCCATGTTCAGGAATATGCTCTATGGGACATCATATAGAAAATGGAAATTCATTCAGACATGTACCCACATCAAATACAGTTGATGGTGTCGTAACTGTATCAACACCAGGTCCTGTGACTATAGAAGAAAGGACAAAGAAGAAGAATGATGTGAAGGCTAAGAGCATTCTACTTATGGCACTCCTTAATGATTATCTGATGACCTTCAATCAGCACAAGGATGTAAAGACCTTGTTTGAAGCAATTCAAGCAAGATTTGGTGGTAATGATGCCACTAAGAAGACACAAAAGACCCTCCTGAAGCAGATGTTTAAAATTTTCAATGCTCCAAGTTCATAATCTCTTGATTCTATTTATAACAGGCTTTAGAAAATTGTCAGTAAATTAGCTGTTTTGAGTGTCAATATTTCTCAAGAAGATCTGAATTTAAAGTTCTTGAGAAGCTTACATGCTGAGTGAAATACTCATGTGGTAGTCTGGAGCAACAAGCCTGACATAGACACTATGAGCCTTGATGATCTATACAACACTTTCAAAATTGTTGAACAAGATGTGAAGAAGACTGCAACCTCAGGCTCAAATTCAGGCTCTCAAAACATGGCGTTCATGGCTACCCCAAACATAGGCAGTACAAATGAGGTTAATACTGCTGTTGGAGTTAGTACTGTTAGTACTAAAGATAGTACTGCTAGTACTGCTAGCTTGAGTGGTGCCACTATCTATGCTTTCTTAGCAAATCAATCCAATGGGTCTCAACTTGTTCATGAAGACCTTGATCAAATCCACGAGGATGATCTGGAGGAAATGGATTTGAAGTGACAATTGGCATTGCTAAGCATGAGGGCTAAGAGGTTCTTTCAGAAGACTGGTAAGAAGATTACTATCAGTGGGAACGACATGACTGGTTTTGTTAAATCAAAGGTAGAGTGTTTCAACTCTCATAAGTTGGGACACTTTGCCAGAGAGTGCAGAGGGCCTAGAAATAAGGATGGAAGGAGCAGGACTCAGGAAAGTACCAGAAGAACAG
The DNA here is from genome assembly GCA_019973895.1 of Chrysanthemum seticuspe. Taxonomy (NCBI): domain Eukaryota; kingdom Viridiplantae; phylum Streptophyta; class Magnoliopsida; order Asterales; family Asteraceae; genus Chrysanthemum; species Chrysanthemum seticuspe. The sequence continues at coordinate 257,589,777 of BPTQ01000008.1, read as the reverse complement.
TGAATGTGGAAGATACTTCTTCCAAAGCTATGGTAGCTATAGATGATCTTGGATTTGATTAGAGCTTTATGGCTAAAGAGGAAGCTCCTACAAACATGGCACTCATGGCGTTTTTAGACTCTGAGGTATATAATGGTAAAACCTGTACAAAAACTTGTCTGAAAAACTATTAAACACTTAAAACTCAGTATGATAACTTAAGAGTAGACCTTAACAAATCTGAGTTTGAACTGGCTAATTATAAAAGAGGATTAGCCTCAGTAGAAGACTAACTTGTTCTCCACAAAAAGAATGAAGAAGATTTCTGTGATCAAATTGATGTGCTTAAAAGAGATATGATATATAAGGATTTTGAGATTAATATGCTTACAAATGAGCTAAGAAAGGTTAAGCTAAAAAAAGATAGCATAAAAGCTAATGTATAGAAATATGAATATGCATCTGAATGTTCTCATAAGATCATAGAGTCTCAGCTTCTTAGAACTAAACAGGGTTTAGGTTTCAATAAAGTTGCACCACCCATTACAGGGTTGTATAAACTTAGTAAAGTTGACTTGTCACAAACATGTATAGAGGAGTTTAAGGAACCTGAATTTATACAATATAGACCTAAACCTAGTAAGAATGTTAGTGAGGATGTTAGTGCAGATGTTCCTAATGAGGTTAAAGATTCTTTGATGGAATCTTCAGATGTTGAGGCTAAAAAGAAAACTATTTTTCCAAATAATCCTAAACAAGAAAAACCTGTTAGAAAAATAGTTAAATATGCTGATATGTATATATCACAAAGTCCTAAGGGAAACCAAGGGAACTGGAACAATCAAAAATCCCAACAACTAGGTAGTAATTTTGTCATGTATAATAAATCTTGCTATGTCTGTGGTAGCTTTGATCATGTGCAGGTTAGCTGCAATTCTAATCCATGGGAAAATGAGGTATCTGGGAATACCTATAACAGGGTGAATCACAATAGTTATGCTAAAAGAGATCACCCTAATGTCTACAGAAACATGGCTCCCAAAGTAGTTCTTATGAAAACTGGCCTAAAACCATTTAACACTGTTAGGCCTGTTAATACTGCTTACCCCAAACCAACAGTTTATGGTGATAGACAAATGTCACACTTTTCTAAACCAGCACCATCAACTGTCAAAAGACCCTTTCACAATAGAACAACATTAATCAACAGAAACTTTAATCAAAAGATTTATATTGCTAAGGGAAAAGTTAATATTGCTAGAAAAAATTCAGCAGTAGTTAATGTTGTCAGGGTAAATAAGTTCAATGTTGTTAAGGCCTCAGCATGTTGGGTATGGAAACCTATCAAACCCAATGGTGCAACAATTGTTTTAAAGAAGCATGATCACATGGATGCACGAGGCAAATCCAAGTCAGTAATGGCTTGGGTCCTCAAAGGAAACTAATTTCTTTTACTTTTATGTGTAGGAACATCCACCAAATGATGATCAGGGCTATGTTGACAGTTGATGCTCTAGGCACATGACAGGGACATGTCTTGTCTCTCAGATTTCATTGCTTTTGATGGAGGATATGTTACCTTTGGGAGAGGAGCTAGAGGTGGTAAGATTACTGGTAAAGGGACTATAAAAACTAGTAAACTTGATTTTGAGGATGTGTACTTTGTACAAGAATTGAATTTTAATCTCTTTAGTGTCTTACAGATGTGTGACAAAAAGAACTAAGTTTTGTTTACTGACATTAAATGCTTTGTTCTGTCTCCCAACTTTAAGTTGCCTGATGAAAGTCAGGTATTACTTAAATTTCCTAGAAAGAACAATGTGTATAGTGTTGATATGCAGAACATTGTTCCTAAAGAGAATTTGACTTATCTTGTTGCAAAGGCCACTCTTGATGAATCAATGCTTTGGCATAGAAGGCTTGGTTATGTAAACTTTAAAGTGATTAATAAACTTTTTAAGGACAACCTTGTTAGAGATTTGCCTTTAAAATGTTTTGAGAATGACCATACTTGTGTTGCCTGTCTTAAGAGAAAACAACACAAAGCCTCTTGTAAGCCCAACATTTTAAACTCTGATACTCAGTCATTATTCATGCTTCATATGGACTTGTTTGGTCCTACTTCTGTGAGTAGCCTAATGAATAATAAGTATTGTCTTGTGGTTATTGATGATTATAGCAGGTTCACATGGGTTTTCTTTATGGCAACTAAAGATGAGACCAGTAACATTCTTAAGAGTTTATAACTGAGATAGAAAACCTAGTTGATAAGAGAGTTAAAACAATCAGATGTGACAATGGCACAGAGTTTAAAAATAAAGTGATGAATGAATTTTGTGAATAAAAAGGTATTAAGAGGGAATTTAGTGTAGCTAGAAGCCTAGAACTCCTCAGCAGAATGGTGTTGCTGAAAGGAGAAATATGACACTTATAGAGGTTGCTAGAACCATGTTAACTTATTCTAAGCTACCCACTTCATTTTGGGCTGAAGTAGTTAATACTGCTTATTATGTACATAATAGGGTACTAGTGGTTAAGCCTAACAACAAAACTCCTTATGAACTTTTTAGAGGTAGAACTCATGCCTTAAGCTTTATGAGACCATTTGGATGTCATGTTACCATTCTTAACACCTTAGACCATTTGGGCAAGTTTGATGGAAAATCAGATGATGGATTCTTTGTTGGTTACTATAAAAATAGTAAGGATTTAGGGTTTACAATATTAGAACCAGAAAAGTAGAGGAAAACTTGCACATTGATTTTTTGGATAATAAACCTTGTGTAGAAGGTAATGGACCAAAGTGGTTGTTTGACATTGATGTGTTAACAAAATCTATGAATTATATACCAGTTGTTGCAGGTACTAATGATTTTGTAGGTACGAAAGAAGGTAATGGTGCAGATCATTCTAATGTGGAGACAAGATCTAGCCAGGACTACCTATTGATGCCATTATGGAAAGATGGTTCTCCATTTGTCACTTCTTCAGAGGATATCAGCAATGATGGACTACAAGCTTCTGATGAGGGTGAAAAGAATGATGAAGAAGGTGTGACTAAAGACAGTGGAGTTGAGAATCAAGAGCAGGATGCAAACTGTACTGATAAAATTAATATTGTTGGGCCAGATATTAGTACTGCTCCACCAATTATTACTGTTATTTCACCAGTCTATGCTGATTCTTTTAGTGATGAAGAAGAAGTGGATTTGAGCAACATAACCTCATCATATGTAGCTCCTACTACCCCTCATACCAGGATCAACAAAAATCATCTAATGGATAATGTAATTGGAGAAGTCCTGTCTGGTGTAAAAATAAGGAATATGACAAAGACTACAAGTGAAACAGGCTTTCTTAGTATTGTTTATGAAGGAAAGGCTCATGCAGACCTGCATACTTGTCTATTTGCTTTTTTGTTTCTCAAGAAGAAACCAAGAGGATTTCTAAAGCTCTCAAAGACTCAGCCTGGTTGGAAGCAATGCAGGAGGAGCTTCTACAGTTTAAGCTACAGAAGGTTGGGTATTGGTGGATTTACCTAATGATAAGAGGGCAATTGGTACAAAGTGGGTCTTTAGAAACAAGAAGGATGAAAGAGGGATAGTGGTAAAAAAAACAAAGCTAGGTTGGTAGCTCCAGGATACACACAACAAGAGGGCATTGATTATGATTAGGTGTTTGCCCCAGTTGCTAGAATTGAAGCAATTAGGCTTTTCTTGGCTTATGCTTCTTATAAGGATTTTATAGTGTATTAGATGGATGTAAAGTCTATTTCTTGTATAGAAAGATTGAAGAGAAGGTTTATGTCAGTCAACCCCCTGGTTTTGAAGATCCAGACTTTCCAGACAAGGTGTATAAAGTGGAGAAGGCACTCTATGGATTGCATCAGGCTCCAAGAGCATGGTATGAAACCAGATCTCATTAAAACTGTTTTTGAAACAAATGATTTAGCATGAGGGTTAAGCTTATTAATAGAATTAGAATGGTTCACCCTATTGGCATAGTTCCACACTGGTTTTGTCACCTTTTCTTTTAACTTATTAGAACAAGTATAATGTAAGTGATCAAAACTTCCACAAGTAAAGCAATGTTTATTATTCATAATAAAATCACTTCCTAGCTTATCAGTCATCAATTTGTTCCAGTTCCTCTGATTTCCTCTAGGAGTATTTTTATTACATGACTCTACTGCCTCTACATTTTCTCTAACAATTGTGGTAGAGACAATTTTATTCAGGACTCTAGACTTAACACTCTCTTCTTCCTCATCATCAGACACCCAATCCTCAATCACTGGTGCCTGAGACTCTGTTATAGTCTTTTCAGCTCCTCCTTCATCAATTTCATTATCTCTAGGGGTCTCAGAGGATACCTTTTCCTTATTGGTATCACAACTCTTTTCCTCCCCTGTAAAAGACAAGTCAGGCGTAGGGGGACAAAAATTACCAGAAGGATGAGGAGCAGCTTCACTATAACATCCTATTCCTTTTATATATCCTATTTTATTGTACTTGTTAAAGATTTGAGTGTCTATCATATTATTAACTTTCTTGGAATGATATTCATGTCTTTAAACATGTAACTTAATGCTATCCTTTTCTATTTCAATCTTCTCCTTTTCAGTTTGAACTTGATCTAGTTTAATTTTTAGGTCATTTATGGTCTGATCTCTTAAGTATACTTCAACCTCTAATGTCCTAATCTTTTCACATAAGACAGTTTCATTAGATTTGAAAAATTATAATCTTGCTTCTACATATTTAAGACCTTCTATATAACCTAAAAGTAATAATTTTGCATCTTCAAGTTCTTTTGTAACTCTATTATAATCATCTTTATAAAAACATGAATCTGTACATGATTCAAAGGATACCTCAGAATCAGAAGAGCTTGAGGTTGTGGAGTGTGCCATGAGAGAAAAGCCAGTAGGGCCTTCTGCAGCTTGATCACTCCAATCATAGCCACCAAGCCCATCACAGGATACCAAAGCAGTTGTTGAAGTCTCCTGTATTGGGATGTTCCTCCTTTTCAATTCCCTAGTCCTGTTTTCTTGAGACCTGGGAAACCCACACTCTCTTGCAAAATGACCTTTCTTTTTACAGTTAAAGCACTCTACTTTGGACTTGTCAAAGCCCACCTTGTCAGAACCTGTCATTTGTAGGCTTCTCCCAGTCCTCTGAAGAAACCTCTTTGCCCACATAGTACGCATGGCCATCTGCCACCTAAGATCCATCTCTTCAACATCATCAGGATGGATCTGTTGAATGTCCTTATTTGCCAGTTGAGTAACAGAATTTTGACTGGCAAAGAATGAGCACACTGCAGCATCATTCAGATTTTCTCCTCCAGCAGGACTTCCCAACACACTAGCAGCACCTCCTTCCTTATCAGTAGGGACATCAATCATTGTGCTGCTAATGCTATTTGATGAAACAAATGCCAAGTTATTTGAACATGTGCTTGAACTTGACTTTTGCTTCATTTCTGCTTCATACACCTTCAGGTTGTTGCACAGATCATCCATGCTTGATTTCTCCAATTATGGCTTATTCCTCCATACAATATCATGAGTGTCCCATTCAGATGGAAGACTAGCAAACAATTTTTGATTCAAGTCTTCCTGTTCAGTGGTCACCTCCACAAGCTCCAATTGGCTTACCAGCTTTTGCAACTTGTTGCAGATCTCATCAAGGGATTTAGTGCTTGATGCAGAAAAATTGGCATATTGTGCTTTAGAAGATTCTTCTTACTCTTCTTTGTAGCATCATTTCCTCCAAACTTCTTTTCTAAGGCTTCCATCAGAAGCTTAGCATCCTTGATTGAGTTGAAGGACAATTGATACTCATCTGGAATGACCATCATGAGAATAGGTTTGGCCTTCATCTCCAGTCTTTTTTTTTGGCAATATCCTCTACAGCAATGAGAGGAACAGTTTTCCCTCTATCTCCAGTTTTAAACTGGACAGTATTTCCAGTTTCAATAACCTCCCATAATCCAATATCAATCATTTGGATATGCTGCTCTATTCTCATCTTCCACATCTCATACTCATCTGGTTTGAGCATGGAAACCCTGTTGTGAGATATAGTTACTGAATTAGAGTCTATCTTTCACAGTTGTAGATAATATTCCTCTTATTGTAACAGCTTCTTGATCACACAAGCTCGGATACCACTTGTGGAGTTTGATAGACTCCATGGATCGTTTAGAGCACTAGGAATTACAATAACAAAGACAATAGGCAGCGGATAAATCAAAACATAATTGTTATTGCAACAAGATTTTTCATTAATAACACTCCAAGCCCCAATTCTAGTTGATCAATTCTAGAACGGTTACTCAACAATAACAGTGATCAAAGATCCTTAGGGCTACACTAACCACTCTAGTCGACTACATTTTGGAAGACATATATAAAAACCTGTAACCTATATCTCTTTATAAAGTAGAGATTAGGGTTTACAAAAGACTACTAAGGACTATAAAATAAATTCTTCTCTTTCAAGCAAGTCCCTCCATCTTTTTGTAGGTTTCATCTTTGTCACTTTTAGTCCCTTTGTTTCATTCTTATATTTACTTTGTCTCATCAAATCAAGAATCCCAACAGTTGTGAAGGCTTCTCCGCCACATTAAGGAGCTTGTGTTGTGTAGTGCTTAGAAACTCTCGATTTGGGTACTCGGAGAGTGGAGTAGGGCATACTTGTGTCGTGGTTTTGTGTTCCTTTACTCTTTACTTCTTGCATTACTTATTTATATGTCCATCTATCAATATCCAACACATGATCTAAGTGGATTGACATAAGTCGATCTAAATACTTTAAAATAAAGTTTTAATCGACAAAACTATTCAACCCCCCCCTTCTAGTTTTCCACACACTAGACAAGCACCCTGTCACCAAGAACTCATTCCCCGTGGCTTGGAAGATCCTGTTCACTTTTGTGATTCAGGTTCTCAGCAGGAATCACTCATCCACTAAACATATCAATTATATTCAGTTGATGATGGCCTATTGTTTGATGACAGGGACCACTGTTGATATTGGAGATATCATTTACAGTGATCTCATAACCAAGCTCCTGAGGAAAACTAGGGTGAAATACGTTTCATACCCTAGGTTTATCTCTTGTGCTTTGCAAGAGTTACTGGGTTGTAATTACACTCAGGACTATCACTTTGGTGCTTTACCTGCCGTCCTGAGTGCCTCAAATTTTACAAGGAACCTATCCTTAGTCACTAATATTGAGTTGACGGCCCATATGGTTGTTGTAAATAACCAGAGGGAATCAGTGTCTCTAAACCCTGCTCCTAAAAAGAGAAAGGGGAAGAATCGGACTAGGACTAAGACCAAACCCAAGTCCCAGGGCCCTGAGGCTTCTAGAACACAGGCCAAAAGGCCAAAGAAACCCCAGATTGAAAAGACACCCGTGGGTGATGAAACAATACTACCCTCGGTGACAACGAAGGACAATGATAAATCACAATCAGTGCCTGTGGTCCCAATTACTACTCCCTAAGATCCAGAGGGAAACATACAACCCGCTGGTAGGGGAACGCCTTCCATAAAGCCTGATGAGGACATTCTTAAATCACAGCTTTTTTCTGAGGGCACAACAACTGATCCCAAAGACTCAGGGGGAAATAAACAACCCACTGATAGGGATCTCACCGCCACTGTCCCTAAGGATAGAACTGGGAATCTCCCACAAGTGCTTAAAGGGGCAACAAGGGATAAAGACTCAGAGGGATCAATACCCCCCGCTGATATGAAACTTTCAACCAATCCTGACCCTACAGAAGACACTGGGAAACACCTATCAGTATCTGAAGGGTCCTTAGTGGATAAAGACTCAGAGGGACAAAAACCACCCGCTGATACAGAACCCATAACCCTCACTGGCTTTCTTAGTGTGCCAGATGTTCAAAAGTTTCTTATGTCCCATGATGAACTGGAAATTGAAAGTGAGGAGGAAGAACTAGTTGTTGGTGATGATGTGGACACTGATGTTCAAACCATTGAGTAAGAACATCAGCTTGATCCAAAAGCTACTGAAGAGTCACCTTTTCAACCTAAGAATGACTCTTCTGACTCTGCAGCATCTTCATGCCCTGAAGATCTGAAGAAGTATGATAACATTCTTCCTCTCACTGAGAGACAATTGATTAAATTTTTGAAGAATGCTACTCAGAAGTTGTATGATGGTGTCACTGATAAATTATGGGATCAGCATGTGGAGGCTGCTGCAAGTTATGCTGATCTCAAAGATCTTGTGGTTGAGAACTTTGAAGATAATGGTGAACACAGGGAAAATATGTACCATTCTCTCCACACCCTGGATGAGCATCTGAAGAAGTTTCTTAAATCTTTTCAGGATGCTCACACCAAACTCGACCAAATCAAAGAAGCAGTTAAGGAAGACCTTGTCCTGAACAATAAGATGCTTGAGGCTACTAAAACTTATGCGAAGAACTTATCAAGCCTGTGAAAACGTAGAGGGGGTGAATACGTTACCGTTTAGAAAATTTAGATCTTTAGTATCAAATATGTTAGGTTCCCATTTATGCAACACAAGTAACAATATAAGAAGTATAGATTAAGAGTGATCGGTTGAACAAGATAACACAAATACACACGAATGAATAAGAATGTTTAGGCGTAGGAAATGTGAAATAATGAACAACCAACCCTCAAATGAGAGTTTACAAGATTATTTATAGGAGAGGGAGCTAGGGCAACACTCCTAGTCCCTTCCTTTCCTTATTAGGCTTGGGCCAAGGCTTATGGGCCTTCTACATAAGCCTTAGCATAAAAACAAACATAAAGGCCTAATTAAGCTAACTATTACATATTAATTACTAACACTTGTAATCTATGTTAGGAGTGATTCCAACAATCTCCCCCTAAGTGTTGGTGATTAATGATATGAGTGATAACGTTGTAGGTGCTAATGTAATAGTAGCTTTGACGTCTTCTGACATTCTTCTTTCTTGTGAGAAGAAGTGCCTTGATTCGAACAATCTCCCCAGTGTAGAGAAATTGTTTCCTTTGAAGTATTCTGCTTTGACGTCTTTGATTTCTTTGTTCTTTGATCTTTGTTCTTTGTGGTGGTAGTGATAGTATGTTGTGGTTATCTGTATCAGGTCCGCTTCGTTGCTCCAGTGTCTCTACGTCTTTCTCCAACATACTCACACACTCTTTAACGTTGGAATTCAGTGTTGATGTAGTTCTCTAAGTCTTTAAACTTTGTAGATTCATGATGAAGAATCATTTTGACTTTTGTGTTGCCTTAGATTTTGAGAGAACTTTATGTATGATGTGGTTGGTATGAGCATGTGGAGAATCAGCACGATCTTTTCTACCCGTAAGCATCCATAAGAAGAAAACATAAAACGTGGGCTAGAAATAATCCAACACTTACAAGTTTGAACTTCGAGCGTGTTAACAACATAGTGTGAAAACACATCTTTAATTCTCCCAAAGGCTGTTCCTGAACTGGAGTCCCACAAGTGAGATAACGCGATGTACAGAAGTACACCTACAGTTCAGGTGAGTCGTTGAGGTACACCGAAGCATCACCCCATGACTGTAGACCGTTTGAGACACACTAAGCGTAACCCACAAGGATTTACCGAAGTGACCTGCTGTCAGGGCTTTTTGATGTTGACCCTGGTAGGAGTTTCCATTCAATCACTGAGGATCACAGGTGTGACCGCCTCATAAATGTTCTCGACAGATTGCTAAGATCTGTGTAGGACTCTAGAATTGTATCACTTGCATCCTTATTGTTGAACGACAAGTGATGAAATTTCAAGTGTACCTAAGAGATCTTTTGATGAATCTCATGGCTCTAGACTCAATAGTGCACTTTGGTTTTCCTAAGTGGAGACTAGGGAGAGGGTCTCCTTCTTCAATACCAGCTATCTGTAAGAGAAAGCCGATAGTTTACGTAGGGTTCCCCGTGAAAATGAAACAAGCTTCTGTTGAGAGAAACTTGAGTGGCTAAGAAGGTTTAGTGCATGCGTCACTGGGTCCATGACTACTTTGATCTTTAATACCGGTGTCATCTAGTGACAACCAGTAGCATATGAATTGAACCCGGTGTCTGCCCTAAGTTGAATAATTTGGAGGGCTATTTCTTTTCACCCTTTTCTTTACTTTTCTTTTTAATTTTTCAACTCCTTCTTTCTCCGATTCTCATTCTCTCCTTTTTATAATCATACATAAGGAATTCTAGATTCTAACTATTGGTGGTGTCCTTGGGTAGATCCCTCCGACTCTGGCGGATCATAGGACGGTTATTCCTAACCTTAGTCGCCTTATAACTCCATGACTAACCTATGTTGCCATAAACCAATTTCATGAAAATCTCTCAAAGTGGTTCTGAGTAAATGAATTTTGTACCACTGTGAGAGTTTTGTATTTTGCAGAAATACTCCCTGTAACATATTGGATTTCACTAACACATCATACCATGATCAAACTAGGCGTACACTATAAGGTTTTAGAGAGAGAAAGTTTAGAGGTTTAGGGAACTTAGTGAGAGAAAGTAAAAGTATTATTATGAGCTCCAACCCTCTACCTTGGGAGGTAGAGGGTATTTATAGTATCTTACATAAACGCCACCTACAGGCTGTGGATCAGGCATACAGTGGGTAAAGACCCGTCTGTCCTCCACGGTGTTACTTAACTAAATACTAAATAACATAACTTGACTACGACTACAACTACGAGCTTTCTAACAGATACATATACTTGAGGTGACAGATACTTTAACTAACGGATTTACTAAATCCTAACAATCTCCCCCTAAGGGAGGTCACCTCAATTTACATTGAATTCAAAAAGATATTACATATTGATTGTTCTTGGATTCTTGATTAAGTTCTTTGCTCTGTAGATCGTAGACATTTGATTCTTCATGTTCCGCATGTTTTGTTGTCTCAGGTGGAGGTCTTTAAGTGATCCACGTGATAATGAGTTTTGAGCCAGCTTTGAGATCATCAGCTACCATAAATCTCTAACTCATCCATTGTTGTGTTGCCATAATGTGAAGTTGTGACTTTCGGACCGACATGCTTACATTTTGGATCATGATATCTTCTCATCAGAGTTGCGGAAGCTTTTGTTGATTCAGAATATTTCCAGTAGCGTAGCAGAAGCATGGTTTGATAATATCAGAGCCAGTTGATGAAGATATGCACTTATCATGATTTCTTTAAACGTGAATGTGATTGTGTGAGCATGCGGCTGTGGATTGACTCCTCAATTCTGATCAGCTGCAATCGTCGGGGTGTACCTGCATAAAATAGTTAGCAATAAAGCGCACGAAAGTGTCTTTGATCACTTTCGATGAATTGAGGTACACGGCCCACAGTTCCCCATTGATCAGTACAAGTACTGCCTGTGATCAGGTAGAATTCCGAAGAATCTCCTTGACAGGGTTTCGCAGCTGTTCTAGCCGTTCTCAAAGCGGAACGTCTCAAAGAAGACAACACGGAGTGAGTAAACCAGCGAATTGAGATTCACTGATTGATGAAAAATGATTTGAAAAACAATCGAGCATTGCTTAAGATAAATGTTTTTGCAATACAATGAAGGTTTTATGGAAAATCAATTATCAATCATAAATACCTTTTAATTTTGAAATATTAATACACAGTCGATGTGCTAGAGAAAATAATATTTTGGGCACAACGACCGCTTTTTCAAAGGTCCATATGTCACAAGCAAGTCTTGGCAATACCACAAGGATAATGCGTAGGACTCTCAAAATATATTCTCACATTCCACATTGTGTGAAACTGTGAGTCTTCATTGACAGTGTCCTAATGAGATTTATTGATGATCTCGTGACTCTAGACTCAATTGTGCACATTTGGTTTCCTATGTCGGAGACTAGGGAGAGGGTCTCCTTCTTAAATATCAATAATCTCTAAGAGAAAGTCGATAGATTATGTAGGTTCACCGTGAGAATGAAACAAGCCCTTTTAAGAGGAACTTGAGTGGTTTGGGAAGTTTAGTGCAGTGCGTCACTAGGTCCATGACGTCTTGTCTTCAATACCAGCGTTACCTTAGTAACCACCAGTAGCATATGTATTGAACCCGGTTTCTGCCCTAAGGTTGAATAAATGGAGGGCTATTTCTTTTCACCCTTTTCTCATTCATTTCTTTTTCATTCTTCAACCCCTTCAGTGCTTACTGAAACTTCATTGCTAGAACCTTGTTGGGTTTGTTCCAGTTCTAGCTCTGTCTCAGTCCGCACTCTTCCCATATCTCACTTTTCTCCTTTTTTCATCATGCCTAAGGACTTCTACACTAACTAGTGGATTGTCCCTGGGTAGATCCCTCCGGTTCTGGCGGATCGTGGGAATGAATACCTAACTTAACCGTCCTTATAACTCCGTACACAAAGTAAATTTGGTCAGTCTTTTGGTATTGTTCTTCTTACATTGGTGCCAATTGAAAACCTTTTGAAAATCAATCCAAGTACTTGTGATACATGATCAAAACATTTTGTACCTAAATTGTTTTTGATATTTTTAGAAACAACTCCCCCTCAACATGTGCATCATATATTTTTGAAACGGTTTTAGCACATGGAGGCAAGAGGACTTGAAAATCTCAGATTTAAGAATGAAAGATTCGATTCTTTGATCAACAATTTCTAAAAGTTATCAATCATCACTTTCCCCATCAAAGTTAGTATTTTTCATACTTTGTTAAAGATATTTTATGGGAAAGGATGTGGTTTTCAAAAAGTTGCTCCCCCTCAACTTGTGCATGTGATTTTTGAAATTGTTTTGCACGAAGAGGAAAGAGTTCTTAGAAGCACATTCACGATCATACATCCATATTGAAACCATTAGAAAATCAATCAAGGTACTTTTTATTGAAACTTAAGAAATTTTGTTTTGTACCTTGAAAGTTTATTTTCTTTTTGAAATGCTCCCCCTCAATATGTGCTTCGAGATTCGAAAAGAGTTTAGCACATATTGGACACTTTGAGACAAGTCATCACGTTTTAACCCTTTATGGTATGAGAACTGTTAGGAATTAGAAATTCCAGGTATTAAAGAGTCGGTCACCTCAAGTATATGTAATCGTTAGAAAGCTCGTAGTCGTAGTTATTTTAAGTTAAGTAGTAATTAGTTAAGTAACACCGTGGAGAACGGACGGGTCTTTACCCACTGTATGCCTGATCCACAGCCCGTTGTGTGGCGTTTTATGTAAGACTATAAATACTCTCTACCTCCCAAGGTAGAGAGTTGGAGCTTATAATAATATCTTTCACTTTCTCTCACTAAGTTCCCTAAACCTCTAACTTTCTCTCTCTAGAATTCCACTTATACGCCAACTTGATGTTATGGTTTGATGTGTAAGTGAAAAATAATACCTTACAATTGGTATCAAGAGCCATGGTTAGATCATATCTTGCACATCTTTGGATTTCTATTGGTTTTTAGGTGGTTTTTGAGTTTGAAAAAGTTTAGTGGTTTGTGCATCATTTGGTTGATTTCTTGTGTTAAAGCTTGAATTTTGTTAGTACTTTTATGTTTAGAATCATCACAAGTGTTTAGGTTTTCATTTGGTAAGCTTGAATCATCTTGGTTGGGTTGTTTTTGGATTGAAAAGTGATGTTTGTGTTGTTTTTCTCGCTAGCGACTTGCTTTACAATTTTGTAGCGAGTTGCAGTTTTTGGAGCTAGCGACTTAGGCCTAGCGACTTACAGTACAAGTAGTGGACTCTCCACTACGGGTAGCGACTTGGTGTTAGCGACTTGGTCAGTAGCGAGTTGCTATTTAGCGACTTGAATCTTTAGCGACTTGATTAGCGAATTGCTGCCAAAATTTTGCTAGCGACTTGAGGCTTAGCGAGTTACTATTTAGTGACTTGCCTTTGTTTAGCGACTTGGGACTTTAGCGACTTGGTGGTATAGCGAATTAGGTGTTAGCAACTTGGTGCATTATCTTCTAGCGACTTGGGTGATTTTTTACGGTTTTCTCTTGATTTAGTAAAATCCCGTGAAAGAATCTATTTCCCGGTTTAATCATAGAGTTATAAAATCCCGTACAATCTGTTAACATGTCTACCAACGTTCCTACTATCATCTCCACTGTTGCCGAGGATGTTCAAGCAGCTGGTTCAGATACTCGTCCACCCATGCTTGACAGAACTGACTACGATTCTTGGGCTCAACGAATCAGATTGTACTGTCTTGGAAAGGAAAATGGTGTCAACATTCTCAAATCCATTGATGAAGGACCGTATCGAGTTGAGACGACTAGAGATGTACTTGATACTGCTGAAGATGGAACTCTGATTTACGGAATGGACAGACCAAAGATGTATGATGAGCTTGATGATAAGGAGAAAAAGAGATTCGATGCTGATATCAGGGCTTCTAACATTGTTCTTCAAGGTCTTCCTAAAGACATCTACAAGCTGATCAATCACAACACCGAAGCAAAGGCAGTATGGGATAATGTCAAGATGCTTCTCTCAGGTTTTGAATTAACTATGGAAGACAGAGAATCACAACTCTATGACGAATTTGAACACTTCAAGATGAAACCAGATGAGAGTGTCTATGAGTACTATGTGAGATTTCATAAGCTGGTGAATGATATGAGGAACATCAGAATGACTATGCCTAACATTCAGCTGAACTCAAAATTTGTGAACAACATGAATCCCGAATGGCACAAGTTTGTTACTTCTGTGAAGCTCACTAAAGGATTAAAGAATACGAATTATGAGCAACTCTATGCCTTCCTTCTTCAGAATGAGAGACATGCCATGTTTGAAAAGATGATTCTTAATCAGTTCAAAACCAACCAGGGAGAGACAAGCTCATCTAATGACTCAACTGCCTTCTACTCAAACATCGGAATCACAACCAAAGCCTCACAAGTCATACCCATGGGTAATGGTAATCACAAACTCATTCCCGATCCTATGTTCAAACAAGCTGATGCTGATGCACACGTGGGTAACATCATTAATCAACTAGCTCTTTTGATTAGTCAAAACATGAATTCTCTCCCACAAACCAACAACAACCTCAGAACAGCATCTAACCCACACAATCAAGCTACTGTTAAAGATGGGAGGATCGTGGTGCAACCAGTTCAGGAAAGACAGTATGATCAGGGAAGAGGTGGAGCTGGTAGAGGTTATGTTGGTAATCAGAATCGAGGAAGGAATGGTAATCAAGGTCAAGCTAAGCCGATCAAATGTTATAACTGTGGTGGTGAGGGACACATTGCAAGAAACTGCACATCTCCAAAACGTCCACAGAATGCTGATTACTTCAGAGATAAGATGCTGCTTGTACAAGCTCAGGATAATGGTGCTGCTTTGGATGAAGAGGAACTGTTATTTCTTGCTGAGGGCAATGCCAAGACCTATGATGCAGATGTGGATGAGCAGCCTATTCAGGAGATAGGTCACAATCATCAGAATGCCTTTCAAGTCGCTGATTGTGATGCATACGATTCTGATGTGGATGATGGACCTACTGCACACACAATTTTTATGGCTAGCATTTCTCCAATGGTTTCTCCCAAGGTCTCATCTTCTCCACAAGCTGGCCCATCCAAAGACAAACTCATCTCAGAGGTATTAAAACTATACGATGATGCCGATGTGCAAAAGATGCATGACAAAGTACAAGTAACTGAAACTATTGTATCAAATATTGAAAATATGGGTAATATCAATGTTGTCCCATATGATCAATATGTGGAACAAAGTGAAAGTGAAGTTGTACCAAGTGATGCATCTTCTGCAGCCAACAATGACTATATCTTTGATGAATACACTGCATGTGCCCCTGACGATTCTGTAATTTCTGAACTAAATGCCTATAAAGAACGTGTTGCTATTTATGAACAACGTGCAAAATTTGAGTTGACCACTCGTGAGCAGGAAATGGATGACCAAGTGCATACAATCATTAGAAAAAGTAATTTTTGAGAAGAAGTATTAAAACAAGAGTTAAATTCCTTGCAAGAAAAGCTTTCTAAAACTGCTAAGCAAAAACAAGAACTTCAAGAAAATGTGAAAATGCTTAAGCAAGAATTTAATACAAAGGAATCAAAACTCTTGAAAGACTTTTCTAATCTGAAAACTTTGAAAAACAAACTTGAAAACAAGTTGTACATACAAGGGAACACCATTCAGACTGCTCACATGATCACTAAGCATAGAGGCTTAAGCGATAAGCATAGCATTCCCCTTATTGAGGAACCAAATCCAGAGGTTATTAAAAAGGCTAGAAATGCTCATAAGGTTCTTTATGATGGCAATGAAATCCTTAAACCTAGACAGAAACCTAGTTGCGTTGAGTGCACTGAGGAAGATAAGAAATCAAATGAAGTCACTAGGAAAAAGATGAACAAGAAATTAGATGATCCTAAATGTAAAGAGAAGAAAATAAAGATCACACCCCATGATTACAAGAAGGAAAACTGGATTTCCTTGAACAAGTTTAAGCCTCAGACATTGTTGACTCCCGAACAAGTTTTTTGGAAAATAGATTTAGATAAGCAGAAAGCTGAAAATATTGTTGAAACAAACCCTCCCCTTTGGAAAATGCCTAGAGCGACTGTGTATCCTCCTAATACACCAATGCATCTTGTTCCTAGAACAATTGCCACTAAAAGCAAGACCTTAATTAGCCAATATGTTATCTTTCAACTATTTGTTGATTTTGAGAAAACTTGCAAGAAAAGGATCACACCCACTGGTATAACTGAAGGAGAAAGGGGTTTTGAGCAAATGAAAGAATGCTATTTAACTGAGGTCATGCCTTTCTTTAAACTTCTAAAAGATCACTTTGAGAGTCTTAAAAAGGGGATAGATACTGATATTAAGGGAATGGAAAAGGAATTTGATGCAATGATAGTTGAGGTTAGTGACTATGAGCGAGCACTAAAATATAATGAGATTGAGAGGAAGAACTTGCATACAGTAAATGAGAACCTGATTTCTGAATGTATTGCTCAAGATGTGTTCTACACTGCTAATAACTGTTCTATTACTGCTTCTCGATTCCATGAACTGTCTGTTGCTTTGAAAGTCTCTCATGATCGCGTCATTGAGCTTGAAAAAACTAATTCTGAACTAAATGAGAAAATTGAACTGGATGATCACGACAATTTGGTTAAACATTTTTCTAAACTAGAAGTTGAGCATTTTAATTTACAACTAAAATATCAACATCTTAAAGAAAATGTCAAAACTTCAAATATCAAGACATCCTCAGATGCTCCAGAGTTTGATGCAGTTTTTCAAATTAACAAACGTGATGAACAGATTCAAGCTCATTGCAACACGATCAGAAAGTTGAAAGCCCAAATCTCTCAATTAAAGGGTCAAACGAACAATGTGACTGGTCCCCAAATGCCTCCTCCTTTAGATTCTCAGAATTCTCAAAACTTTCATCTTCAAAACTTAGTAAATGCTTTACAAAAGGAAAATGAGGTTTTTCTTGAAGAAAATGAAAAGGTTAAACGTCATTTCAATGAATTATTTGAATCTATAAAGCTCACTCGAAACAAAAATAACGAAACGGTAGCCTCGTTACAAAAAGAAATTGAGAATCTAAAGAGTCAGGTAAAAGGGAAGATGCCAATGACCAATGGGGAGAATGGTGTATCAAAGGTACATGTCTGTAATAAATATGCTTTGTCTGTGAAATATGTTCCTCCTCATCTTAGGAATAACAAACTTGCTATTAAAACATATTTCTCATACATTAAGGACAGCCTAGAATGTCTCCGTGAGATTGTAGAAGAGGATAAGTTAGAGAAACCAGATGATAATGCAATTGGCCATGCATGCCTATATGCCAAACGATCTCAAGAACTTCTAGAATGCCTAATTACAATATGCCCTAAAACCTTAGGTGAGCAAGTCAATCCCTTGATACCGTGTTCTATGCCTAGTGCCAAGCATGCAAGTCACTCAATGCCAAATGTTATGAATGTGAACCCTAATGTGCCTTCAAGTAGTTCAGATTTCAAATCTGTTAGTGCTAAGAATGTGAACTCGAGTGTGCCCTCTAGGTGTTCATATCCCAACTATTCAAGTGTTAAAAAAGTTAATCTTAGTGTGCCTGCATGTAGCTCAGATCCCAGCACATCTAAACAGGTGAAGCAAATAGTAGCCAAACCAACTAATGTTCCCATTCCCTCTACAGGAGTAATCAGTGACATTAAAGCAAGCAGGTCAAAGTCTCAAGACAATACAAGGAAGGACACGACCTCGCAAGCTAAGAATGTGCATTGGAAGAAAGTAGATGACCTACCTAGGAACTTTAAGTTTGAGCCGAATAAAACGAATCGTGTTGATTCTAGTATTAGCCATAGGCGTACTGTAATTAATTCGAATTCTGATACTATTTGCAAACCTTGTATTAATGTCTGCTTGAATTCTGTTTCTAATCATGAATGTGGTGTTAATGTTTTGCCTAATGATGTTAATTGTCCAATTAATATTGTTAATGCTAAAAATCATGCTAAGAAGGCTAAAAGGCAAAAACGAATGAAAGTTAGAAAACAGTGGAAACCCACAGGAAGAACATTTAGTAAGATAGGCTATTATTGGATACCTGTTGGTCGTAAGACTAATCAGACAATGCCCACTAGAAAATGGATGCCTACTGGTAGATCTATTCCCTTAAGAAGTGACACACTGTGAACAGGGCTAATAGTACTGCATCTATTCAAAATGATTCCATTGCCTTATTTTCTGATATGAATGCTTTTATTTCTGATGTGGGTGTTCCAACCAGTGTTACTAACCAAATGGAACCCATTCTTGCATGGGGATCCCAATTATCCAGTTATCCATTCCTGTCTGTGTTCAACTGCAGATCGTTCAAATCGTTCTGTGGTACCTGGACTCAGGCTGTTCCAAGCATATGACTGGCGACCGGTCACGGCTCATGAACTTCGTGAGCAAATTCATCGGGACAGTTAGATTCGGAAATGATCATTTCGGTGCTATTATGGGTTATGGAGACTATGTTGTTGGCAAAAGTGTTATCTCCAGGGTTTACTATGTAGAAGGTCTTGGTCACAACTTGTTCTCTGTTGGTCAATTCTGCGATTCTGATCTAGAAGTAGCCTTCAGAAAACATACCTGCTTCGTTAGAGAACTTGATGGTAAGGAACTGTTAAGAGGTTCACGTGGTTCAAATCTATACACCATCTCTATCGAAGATATGATGAAGTCTTCTCCAATTTGCTTGCTGTCAAAGGCTTCTAAAACAAAGTCATGGTTATGGCATCGTCGTCTCAATCACCTGAACTTCGGCACCATCAATGATCTCACCAGAAAGGACTTAGTTGTAGGTTTACCTAGACTCAAGTACGAAAAGGATCATCTTTGTTCAGCATGTCAATTGGGAAAAAGCAAGAAGTATGCCCATAAACCCAAACCTACTAACTCTGTCACAGAAGTTCTTCATATGATTCATATGGATTTATGTGGACCAATGAGGGTGCAGAACATCTTTGGGAAGAAATATGTGTTAGTTGTGGTTGATGATTACTCTAGATTCACCTGGGTCAAGTTCTTAAGGACAAAGGATGAAACTCCTGATATCATCATCAAACTCATCAAACAGTTGCAGGTTCGACTTAACAAAACCATCAGAATTATCAGAACAGACAATGAAACTGAGTTTGTCAACAAACAACTTAGTGAATTTTATGAAAGCGTTGTAATCAGCCATCAAAGAAGTGTTCCACGAACTCCTCAACAGAACGGTGTAGTTGAAAGACGAAATCGAACTCTTGTAGAAGCCGCTAGAACAATGCTGATTTACTCAAAGGTTCCAATGTTTCTCTTGCCTGAAGCTATTGCCACTGCATGCTACACACAAAATCGTTCCCTGATTCACACTGTTCATGGAAAAACTCCTTATGAACTTGTCCACAACAGAAAACCTAATCTCTCTTTCCTTCGTGTGTTTGGTGCATTGTGTTATCCAACTAATGAGGGTCAAGACTTAGGCAAACTTAGAGCTAAAGCAGACATTGGAGTTTTTGTAGGGTATGCACCAAACAAAAAGGGATACCGAATCTACAACAAAAGAACCCAAAATATCATGGAAACAATTCACGTTACGTTTGATGAGCTGACCGGTCAAATGGCTCCTGGACAATTTAGTTCAGGACCCACACTTCAAAACAGTCCCATTGGTTCATCCCTTGTTCCAAACTCTTCTCAAGAAACTCCATATGTACCTCCATCTGAAGATGATTTAAAGAAATTGTTTGATCCTATGTTTGATGAACTTTATGATCCAAGTACTAATGAGGTGTCGATTCCTACAACAGAGGCTGCTCATATTCCTGTGAATGAAGACAATCCCTCAGTCTCAATATCTTTAAGTCAAGAAGCGCTTGCTGCTGATCCTTCAGCCTCATCAACAAATCATCATTCTTCAAATGTACATCATGGAAATGTTTCTGGCATCAATGATGAAGTTAATCCCTTTGCTACTCCTGAAGATGCTCCATTCGAAAACATATTTGCTCCTGAATCTTCTTCAGAACCATCTTCTTCAGGAGACATCGACTCTGCTACTTCAGTCCCTCAACAACTACCACATGAACACCTCAGAAAATGGACTCACGATCATCCATTAGACAACATCATTGGAAATCCCTCTCGTCCTGTATCAACACGGAAACAACTTGCAACCGATGCCTTATGGTGTTTCTTAAACTCCGTACTCTCAAAGATCGAACCAAAGGATGTTAAAACTGCCATGAACGAAGACAGCTGGTTCAATGCTATGCAAGATGAAATTCATGAGTTTGATCGACTTGATGTATGGGAGTTAGTAACTGCTCCAGAATGTGCCATGATTATTGCTCTAAAATGGATCTTCAAAGTGAAACTAGATGAGCATGGTGATGTATTAAAGAACAAGGCTCGATTAGTTGCTAAAGGATACCGTCAAGAAGAGGGTATTGACTTTGAAGAATCTTTTGCTCCAGTTGCTCGAATCGAGGCAATCAGAATCTTTTTGGCAAATGCTGCTAGTAAGAACATGGTAGTCTATCAGATGGATGTGAAGACTGCATTTCTGAACGGAGATCTTAAAGAAGTCGTCTACGTCAGCCAACCTGAAGGATTTGTGAATCAAGAGCATCCTACTCATGTTTATCGTTTGAAGAAGGCTCTTTACGGTTTAAAGCAAGCTCCAAGGGCATGGTATGATACACTGTCAAAGTTTCTTCTATCTACCGGATTTAGCAAAGGAGCAGTTGATCCAACATTGTTCACCAGGAAGTCAGGCAAACATTTAATTCATGTTCAAATTTATGTTGATGATATCATCTTTGCCTCAACTGACCCCAATGAGTGTGACCATTTTTCTAATGAAATGAGTTCAAAATTTCAAATGTCAATGATGGGACAAATGTCATTTTTCTTGGGATTACAAATTTCACAAAGTCCCGGAGGCATTTTCATAAATCAATCTAAATATGCAACAGAGATCTTAAAGAAATTTGGATTTGATTCAAGTGACCCTGTTGACACCCCAATGATTGATCGAACCAAACTAGATGAGGACCACTCAGGGATCATGATTGACCAAACGAAATATCGTAGTATGATTGGATCCCTGATGTACCTCACTGCTAGTAGACCAGACATCTTGTTCGCTGTTTGCATGTGTGCTAGATACCAGTCTAAGCCTACTAAAAAGCACCTTGAAGCGGTTAAACGGGTCTTTCGGTATCTCCAAGGAACCATCAACATGGGTCTTTGGTACCCGAAGGACACCGGTATGTCACTAACAACCTATGCAGATGCTGATCATGCAGGGTGTCAAGATACTCGTCGAAGTACATCTAGAGGTGCTCAGATTTTGGGTGATAAGCTTGTGAGCTGGTCTTCAAAGAAGCAAATGAGTACTTCTATTTCCTCTACAGAGGCTGAATACATAGCCATGTCATCCTGTTGTGCTCAAATCTTATGGATGAGATCTCAATTATCTTCCAAGAGAACGTTTTGAGTTTATTCTTCCACGTCTTGGCTTGAAAAGTCTTCAACCAGAAACACTCAAACGTCTTCAAGAGGAAGACGAGGAGTAATGTCTATCTTCATCTATCTCTTGTAAATATTTTTTCAAAAAAAAAAAAACAAAATACAAAATTATAAAACCTTCAAAAATCAAATAGAAAATTATAAAAACCTTCAAAATCCTTAAAAATTGAAAAATTCGAAAAATCCTCAAAAAATATTGTCAATTTGTTATGTTTTTTTCCGGTTCGATAATATCTACGGTCTCTGTGCTGTCATTCAAAGAATGACACGGGACTTTAGATGTTGTTCGAATTCTTATTAAAAAAAAAAAAAAAAATCAAATAAAAAAAAAAAATTTTTTTTGGGAGAAAGAGAAACAATGGTTTATTGTCATTTCAGGCAGTAACCCGTTTTTCAAAGAAAGAACAGAGCCATACTTTATCATGTTTTCAAAATTCCATGCTCTGATTCTATTAACATGTTATCTGCTGAAAACAAATTGTTTTGAAAAATAACTCGGACTCTATTTTTGATAATCATCTGGACTTATTGGTCAAAATATCAATCTCTCAATCAACAACCTATGTCATTGATTGAGGGGGAGAATGATTTCAATTAATTAAAAAGTTATTTGGCATTTAATTGTTTTCAAAAGATATTCATGCATGTTTTACCAATAGAGTTTAAAGTCTTTAAATCCGATCCTTATCAGTTAAAACGCTTTCATAATCAAGTCACAATTCCCCTTAAAAGCTTTCAAAATCAATTTAAATCAATAAGAGATCACAAATCTCAAATGATTTGATAATTGTGATCGGGGGAGAATGTGTGATTTAAATTGGATTTAAACTGATAATTCAGTAAATGGTTTTATAAGGATGTACATGCTATCCTTCCCACATGTGACAAACGATTTCAAATTTTACGTACCTTTTAAACTTTAGCAAACAGTGTACACCCTTCCTATCGTACATGTAGGAATATTTTGGTAAATGACTTAATAGTCAAATTTAGGTTAAATTTAGTGTGTAAGAGGGGGCTAGTGTTAATAGTTTAGTAAACTCTAAACACTAGAGAATAACTAAATTTAACTAAAACTTTCGAAAATTCCCCTTAACACTGAACTAATACTTTCGCAAAATTGACTATTCCTAGCCTAAATTTCTGAAATTTGAGATAACCATTTTGTACGTACTTATAGAAAACTTTTGTTAATTTACGGTTTATTGAAAAATTAATTAACTTTAGTAAGAGGGGGAGTTAGTTACTGTATCCAACAACTAACTCTCTAACTATAAAACTGGTTATTC